>CM034622.1:29732045-30472045 GCA_020080225.1 Gynochthodes officinalis | reverse complement strand
CTTCGAATTATGGTAATTAATTTGGGTAATATAAAGGGAAAAAAAACTAAACGTACTACAATTAACGTAGAATGCACTACCAATTACCAAATAATGAAAATAGTGAAAGTTGAAAATCTGAAATTTCAAAAAGTGGTACATCTTTTGTCATGTGTCTTATCTCAACTTTAACCTAGAGAGGAAAAGTACAGACATTAATGGACAAAAATTCATTAAAATACCAATAAGAATCACAAAAACAACCATTGTGACTAAAAATTTTCCACATTTGTTCTTCAAATCATATGGGAGTTAATTAGCAATAAATGTTGGCTTCTTCAAATATCAAGGCACCTGATTAAAAGCCTGTCTTATTCTGCATTATATACTACAAATGTAGTAGTACAATTCTGAATTTTGGACCTCGTGCATGCTCTGGCTTCGAATCTCCACAGACACATAAACAAGAACGAAAAGAATATCTTGTTTTTTAGCAATCATGTTAATTATGGCAGTACTAAGAAAGGTCAAATTAAACAAAGCATATAATGTCCAGAAACATTAAATGCATGCCTTAATTACAACTCCCAAAAAGGAAATTTGGAAAAAAAAACACAAACCCCTCCATTTGTAACATTAATTATTAGTGTTAGTTCTTAGAAATACTATGATTTATGGTATTTATAAAGAAGAATAAGTATGATGAAATTATATACCCTCTGAACATAGGATTCTGGCATGAGGGAACGTAAGACAGCAAGATGTTCGTTCATTTGTTTTCGACGGTTTCTTTCCACAGCAATGTGAGTCATCCTTTGATTCTCAGCTTCCTCCTTATTCTTACAAACTCTTTGCCTTCTCCTCCTCTTCTTCCGCCCTTGCACTGCCAAATTCTGACGCCTTTGGGGTGGAAGCGGTGGCATCGAGGAAGAACTCTCCAAACCACCGCCGCCACAACCACCAACAACCCCAAAACCCTTCAGCTCATTATCCAACAAGAAGTTGTTAGTAGTAGCATTAGTACTAGTAGTAGTGGTGTTTTCAGAAGAGTTGTCATTGCAAGGAAAAGGGGTGGCTGAAATGGTGTCATAAATGATGAAATTCAAGAGTTCATTGGCAGAAAGAGTTTCTAAAGCCATCCCTCTTTTTGTTGTTGTTGTTGCTTTTGTGGGCAGATGATGAAAACTGAAAAGATTACACACAACACAATCCTTCCCCCCTGCCTCCCTCCCTCCTTGAGTTTCCCAACACTACTTGCTGCCCTACATATACTAATAATATTGACTTTTTCTGTGAGGGGATGGTTTTGGTTTGGTTTCTGCCACTACTAAAACCGAGTTCAACCATAAAACATTTGTGTAGCTTTTGGGGAGAGAGTTTTCAAGAGATGTTTGAGAGAAAGGCTTCTTCTTTTTTCCTTTTCATTCACTTTTTGGAGTGCAGAGAAAAAAAAAGCTTAAAAAGCAGTAGACTTATACTGTGGACTCTCACGTGCATGAACTTTCTTACTATTATTTACTACTAGTTTCTTTTTAACCCTAGAAATTTCATCTTCTTTTCTAACACACACACACTACACACACTGAGAGAGAAAATGTGCACACACACACATGCACAGAATTTATTAGTAGAATAAAGGGATTTTGTTTTGGTTCCCAATTTCTGATAGATGCTGTCAAACATACTGCCACGGTGTCTGCAACTGAGGGAGAGTGGGGGACCCAAATCTATGTAGAAATAATGCATAAAAACAAGAGAACAAGCTGTGTAAAAGCTACGCTTCACGTTCAAGTTTCAATATGTGTTTTTAACCATGTTCTTCGTTTGGGATTTGCACGAGACGACTGGCTCACCGCTCTCTCTTTGGTTCTGGGAGAAGGGATAGTTGCATTACTAGTGCCCTCTATTTCTTCTTAATTTCTAGTGAATCCCTTGACTATTTGAGTTTCCTAGGTTTATCTCTTGTGGGATTCAATTTGTGTTCATCAAGGATAATTGATAGCCCATATCTGAAAGATTATCATAAGGAACCAAATTAATCTTTGAAAATCTCACATTCAACAGAAACTAATTCGTTTAGAAGCAAAAGATTGTGGTTCAAGAGATGCCATTCTTCATTGCACTTTGATTTTGACCTTTTTATACAATCATAAACTGGTAGACATGCATATTGAGGTATAAGTATTCCTCAATTATGAAAGGGAGGGTTGGATAAGAACTTTATTAACTAACCATATCATGCGCAAATTAATTGTGAACGACCATTTTCTTCTTTCTTCAACCCGTCTATGATAGAGGAAATTTAAATTGAACCAAGTTTATCGACACAAAAAAGTAATGTGTTAGAGAATATATTCTTCTTGCCTGCATCTTTTGAAATCACAAGATGTTTCAGAAAGAATTATTGTATCCATTGAAATTGATTATTTCTCATAGGAGTCCCCATTAATCTCATGTCGTTTGGCCCTCTAAATTTTGGAGCTACGCGTCCAGTTTGCCTCATTGACACAAGTTGTCTCCAAAATCTTTGCACATTGTAACAATAGTCAACAAAGCAATATTGCTTGGAAGCTTCAACCTTATCATTGAGAACGATTCCCGTGCTGAATATTGTAAAGATGAGATGTTGAAAGTTATCTAGTTGATGAGGGTGTCATTGTAAATTGTGGATAACATGAAATGCCTATCACTCCAACAGTATCCCTTTCGGAGGGGGGCTGTCTCTTGTGTCTTTGTGTCCTTTGGAGAGGAGGTTATAGAGTGGGGAAGGGGCATTTTGAAGGGGATTTAAGGCTTCAATACTCAAATTAGTCCTTTGGGTGGAACGTGGACATCCACATGAAAGAGAGCTATGTTACGTCCATTCCTTGAACTGTAACTAACAAACAGAGGAATGCATCGAGTGCCTGCATTGAAATGTAGAAAACTTCCAAAAAAGAAAAGAAATTTTTTTAATATATTGAATTTGGACGAGAATTCCCAAGAAAAAAGAAAAAAGTAACTCATTTGGAATAATGATAACAGTAATAAGTAAATAATGTACCATACCCTATTCGATTTTACCATCATTTCTTGCAAGAATCTACCACCCTGCACCATAGTTGAAGATTCCCAGCAATGAATGATTACTGATTTGAAGTTTTGTTTGTGATGATTGATGTACAAGGAGAACCCCATTTATGGTTTATTCTGTTTGCTTTTATCTTATCGAAAAACTTGCTCTAAAAAACAAGCAATTCCGGAAGATTTTTCAACATAAGATATGACTGCATTAATTTGTGTTCAAAGAACAAGGAAGAAGAACCATTGTCATTTTCTACTAAAACAAAAACAAGAAGACGCAGTTCGGTTTCACTTCAGAAGTGCCAAAAAGACTGCACAAAGTTTTATTATCAAATGCACATACATCGTGTAAGCCATTGCCCCAAGGGCTCTGATAAGATGACACCAAAGCCAGCCGCAAACGTATGCGTGTCGAAAAACCATATCTACCATAAACTAAACTTGGGAATTGGCATCCAATCCTCTCGTGCCTATACCATAGGCTAGTGTACATTGGTATGGTTAATCATGGCTAGGAGTTTGCACAAAAACCAGATATAAAAAAAAAATGTAAATCTGTCAAATAAATAGTGTTTTTCCCCTTCTTCTCAGGACATCATCTATTTTGTTTTATTTTTTTGGTTTTTTTCTCCCTCAACAGGCATCCCAACTTAGAAGAAGGTTCGAATCTGCAACCTGATGCACATGCAGAGTTGCACAATTTGCATAGTGCGTTTTTCAAGCTAAGACTAGTTTGCAAATTCTGAAAGGCAAACTCCCTCAGAGGAAACTCTATTGTTTTGAGATGCATTCTTACTTATAACTTATAATCTGTTCTTAGTTGGGATTATTGCTCCAAGTTGGTAATAAGTTTTTGCATAAAATATAACTTCACTGCCTATGATTTCAAGAACAAATGTTATTTAGCCCAAAATATACTTGTATATATTTGCTAGAAAGGAACAAACGTAGGGGGTTCATAATCACCCTTATCAAACCTAATAAAAAGGTAAATTACTAGTCAAAGAAAGTTTTCCTCAAAACGGACTTAACCAGGCACGGCAAATAAACAATGTTGTCAGTATTAGGAACGGAAACAAAGCAGAAACACTGGGAACTGTACCCTTATCTGGAGATGAGGACTGATGAGTGAGGGAAGGGGAGAGAGGTTTTGCTTTGCTTGGACCGTGGTCCAACCTGTCAGAGACTCTGCCAGGGAATCCATGTGATGACCAGCATCCCTTGGAAAGTACATAATACCAATCATTCACATTTTCAAGGCTTAAAAACCCTCTTTAATTTTGCTTTTGGACCCCAATAATACCAATTTGGCCAATGGCATTTAGCCTGCAGGCTTTAAGCTTTATCTTCTTTTCTTTGGTACTAAAATCTCTCCGTTCTCCAGTAGTACTGCTTATGGGGTACGGATAAAAGGCAAATCTATCAACGAAGGAATTGCACAAACAATGCTACAAAGAAAAGGACGCACAATTGAAAATCTATGAGCTGTATCCTGTACACAAACTCCTTTAGGCAAGTGAGGCTTGAGCTTGTGCAATGGGCAACTCAACATGCAAATGCATGTGAACATCGGCTCTGTGTATAGCCACTGTCACTCCCCTTGTAACAGCAAAGACAGATTTGCAGATGGGTTCAAAATAGTTGCCTCAAGCATGTAGTACATACTTTCTAAAAGCAAAATCTAAAGTTCCTCCCCAAGCAAATCTAGTAAAGCAACATTAGTTGACTGTTGCAATCACATGAATACGACAACTTCCAGATACATAATCTAACTGTGACCGTAAAAACAAAAACGTCATGGTTCAAGTCGTAGTTAAAACAAGATCTAATTGTAAAAGTAGTTAGCTTAGCTACCAAAATTTCAACTTGATCTCGTAGAAGTATGCCCCTCCAACAGAGGCGCATAAGGTAAATGCGTAGATGAGCAGGATGGCTAGAGCAGTGGCTGAGGTAACAAAGAGAGTATCAATAGACAAGTTGACTAACCCCGTCAACACATTAGCCTGCACGTATCCAAGTCCAGCATGGTTAATTTGATATCTTGCATGGACAGGAAGTGAAGGGTCGTTGGAAGAAGAAAATGAAAATAAAAGTAGCTTTCCATACCAGAAGAAAAGATGCCAAAAGATTCTGATTAAATGCTTCTTCCAACAAGGAAATTCTATTTCCAGGTATACAGTCAGAAAGTGCAATTATGGCTAAAACCTGAAAATTAATGACAATTATGAATAAGCTAAGTTAGGCAGACAAACTAGCAAGCAACGATAAACTTTTGAAATGCCAAACTAGAACAGAATTACATGACATTGTAATTTGACATATAATTTAAAGATTATGATATGTCATGGATACATTCACAAGAACCAATTAGTACCAGTCTATTACCAATATGACCAAAAAGCGTCTTCTAGCAACACAAGCTGCCGAAAATAAACAGTTTATAATTACATGTAATCTGATCATCTGTCGAAGCGCCTTTAAACAAGCTATCTTGTAAAGAAATTTACCAAATCAAGTCTTACCTGTAAATTTAAAGCCAATACCAAAGCAACATATGCCAGGTTGCACTGCAGAAAATTCTCGTCACTTTATTGTAAAATTAGTTCAATCAAGTTCCCAAAAGAGTGAAAAAATAATGGACATTATAGCTAATAAATGAATTCTCATATCTTAATATCGAAGTGATGTCCCACCATTCTGCGGGAGACTCTCTCCACATACTGGTCTAAAAATAAAGTCAATGACCTGCAATATCACGAAGAAAGGAAATTGCCCATTAATCAAAATAACCATAAAACAGATTGACAGGTCTTCATCACTCAACAATGCTGAAAAAATAAAGTATACCAGAAGAGCAAACAAAGAATCCAAACTCTGATCCTTGCCCCATTACTGGCTCTTGGTGTAACCTCAGCCTGGTTTCCAAACAAAAGATGACTACCCAATTGTACACCAATGAGATACATACCCCAGTATCCTGACAGGAAACCAACCAATAGATTCAACAACTTTCTTGCATGAGAAAATTACTACCACAAACTTAAAAGACTCTGCTTTGAGCTAAACTGAGACTTATATGTTTACTGAAAAACTCCACCAAAAAAAAGAAAAGAAAAGAAAAACTAGGAAAACACCATTGGAGAATATAAGGAATGTGTGAGTATGACATTGGTTATGGTTAGCATCTCCTTTTGTTATATTTTTCAGACCATAAATTCTCAAGGATATAATTTCACTAGTGGCAACTTGAACAGAATTGTAGGCAACTCATAATTGTCATCATCGAGGAGTATTTCCACACATTGATGTCTGTGCATCAAAGAGCACAAGTGGAAAATTCTCTTGATTCTCAGTTTGCATCACTTATATTCACAAATATAAGTAGACAAGCTATCACCATCACATAAGGTGAGTAATCAAACATAACAAACTAAAATGTAGGCTAATTTCACTGGTTTCACTGGTTTACCAAAAATAAAAAATAAAAAAAATAGAGATGTTAAAATATAAGACTAATTTCACTGGTTTACCAAACATGCTGAATATTCCTTCCTTGTTTTGACTAATAACATCAGTTCCCCTTATATCCGAAAGCAAGTAGTCATTCAGCCCATGCAACAAACAGAACTGGTATCCTACAACAACAAAATAATTCCATTATGCGTCAACAAGAAAAGCACATACTTGAGTAATATAACAAGATAAGAGAGACACAGTAGTGCTTACCTACTAAAATGAAGAAACCTAAAAGACCACAGTATCCTGAAGGAACATTAATCACTGATGTAAGAATTGCCACACCAGCAAGTGTAAAAAAGAAATTCCAGTGCACTCCATATTCTCCAACATGAACCTGTGAGAAGAAAAAGATGAGTTTCCTTCATTATTAGATATCAACGAGACAACGATGACTACAAAAAAAAAAAAAACAAGAATAAAGCACCAATGGATATCCATTGAGATCAGACAGTAAACATTATAACCATCCTAACTCAAAATAAAATTGCAAGGACAAACGTTGACAAAGAGCCAAATCTCCCAGTAATCAGCGAACCACTTCCACCCCCGCTAAACCAGTTGTTCCAGCAGCAATGGAAGAAATGAAATAATTGCTAAACTAGAGATAAGACTAAAATAGCCTAATTCACATAATTACATCCAAGTTTGCAAACCTACAAAGGATCACTTTTTTGTTCAAGTTGCTTTTCTTTTTTTCTTTCAAATTTTTTCACTATTAATTGCCCATATTTTAAATTAGATATGCTTGCCACGCAGTAAGGCTAGCATTTACATCTGCCAAAGCAGATACAGTAAGGAACAATTCATCTACCTGATAATCAACACCAGATGTAAAAATTAGTCGACCAAACCCAAGAAGAATTAGAGGACTACAGGAGCGAACAGCATTTCCCAATGTCCTGAAACCAGATAGCAGCAAATTAAGTATTGTCAAGTTAATGGACACAGAATGGAAAGTTCAAACCTGTTACACCAAACAGAAGTAGGATGCAAAAATATATCAAAAAAAATACTGGTGATAATTTCCATTAATCACCAAGTTACAAAAGCTAAGAACCGCCCCATCACCCCCAGAGAAAAAAAAAAAGAAGGAAAAAAAAGCATGTAGAGATAGGAGTAATCACCCCAATTATAACATATGCTTGTATAAATAAACTCACATGAACATTCACCTTCCACTTTGTGTCAAGTATGCAACATTTGACTCACTAAATCAATTCTTGCAACTGCAAAGCAATTTGATATCATGAATGAAAAATTATCAATTAAAAATGAAACTCATTTCCAAGTATAGAGCAGCCATCATCATCATCACCTTTATCCCAAACTAGTTGGGGTCGGCCAAGTATAGAGTAGCCATTTAATGAAATTTGTTAATAAGAACTTTATGAATATACTAAAGCAGGAAAACACAAAAATCAAAGGCTGTTTTCTCACTGTAACCCAACCAATCCCTCAAAAATAATATTAAGCTTCAAAACTATGGAAACACAGAGAACCACTCACATCATTGAACTGCCTCGTGCCTGCCGTGAAACCAAGGAATTGGCTAACACAAATGAACCAACCCCAAGATCCATCTGATTATAACACAAAAAAGGAAGGCAAGAGGACTACTCAGTAAGGATCTTTAGACATTATAAATATGTTTCACAGAAAATTCAAACTACACAAATCATTGAAAAAAATCATAATTCAAAAGTTTGCGGCTTCGTAATAACTTAGTTAAATACCAAAAAATTGCTGAAATTGATATTTACCTGCATACATCTATGTTAAAACATGGAAGAAATAAAATATAAGGCATGTTCAAAATGTCTCAAGGAGAGAAAAATTGGAGATCATTAAACAAGAAGAAAATCCAGAAATGGTTGCTAAACAGTTTCATATAGAAGTGGATTGCAGTTAAGAAACACATTTGGACTTAAAAAATCTCAACATAGATAAGCATGTATCCTCCACTGTATCGATTACTCTAATTTACAGGATGGAAGCATTAAAAAACCTGAAGGTTCAATTTCTTGATTTACTATAGAATTTTATGCTATTAGGTGGCTAAAAGAAATAGATAAGCAAAAGACAATTAGATAAACTTAATCTGGTTCATCGGAAAAAAAAATAGTTAAAAAAGGGGGTTTTGAGGTTAAAATCTGAAAATAATGGCAGTTTAGTTAAAAGGATCTTACCAAGCTAGTGCCATAGGTCTCTGTTTTAGCATATCTTCTAGGAAATATCTTGAAGTCAACAGCCAAAATACACAGGCATGTGACAAGCATCTGCAGCAATTATCCTTGTATGGCAAATTGGAAATCAAGAATAATATAACACAACCTTAAAGGAACCAGGCAAAAGTGATGTATTTAATCATACATGCAAGTGCATACCATAGAAACCCGGTATGAAGACACATTTTTCCTAAAAGAGCAGGCACCATCTTCCCGTAAAAATGAAGATCCAGTTCTGTATTGAGGAATAATAAATTTTCAATTTGAAAAATCCCATAAACTTATAATAACTAAACAATTCTACATAAATAAATTGAGATGTCTTTTTCTATTGCTGCTATATAATAGATAATCACATATGCACAACGGAAACAGAGTACGCAAATTCTAGGATTACAAATTTACCTTCTAGCTGAAAAAAAGATAAGCAGCAACAAGACCACCAAAGTAGCATTCAGATATATCCACTCAGAAAAAACCTATCAAAAACAGTTACCAAAATTAACTATAATGCTTATACAAAAGATGATGATATAGATGCATCAAGAATCTACATTGATGATGGAGAAGAATTTTAAAACCAGGCACTTAAGCATTCAATTAGTAATTTGTTTGATTGCCAATAAATAATGTTTGTACAATCAAAGGGGCAGACCAGTGTATAGAAGCTCCTACATGCGTGGGGTCAAGGGAAGGGTCAGGCCATTAAGGCCTAATGTATGCACCCTTACCTTACATTTCTATAATCCTTGTATAATCATTAATAATTTTTCTCATCAAGATCTCATTGACCACTAAAAGAAAAATATTTGTCAAGAATACTAAATCAAACTTTTACACCAGATGGGATGAGAAAAAAGTGGGATGAACCTCTCGGAATCTCAAACCTAACATGAATCGACCAAATTGAAAACAGTGAGCCCAGTTTTACAACAAGTTGACAGTTCCAATAAAAAGATCTGTTCTATAACTATAGAAGCATAGAATTCAAACTTGCTAGCTTAACCCATCTGCCTTTATTTCCAAGTAGAACACTAAATAAAGAATAAATTATGTGCTTAATGATAAAAAGAAAACAAAACAAGCCTAAAGCACTTACCGTTAGAAATAAAACAAATGGAACAAGAATGAAGAGGAAATCTGCAATCATCGTAGCAATATAAGCCCTCAGGCTCTTCTTTTGAACAACATCATCATCATTTTTCTTCAATGAGGATTCCGGGGCATTGGAACCTTAAAAAAAAAAAAAAAAAAAAAAAAAAATCCTTATCTATAAAAATAAATACACTCACAGTGCATTGCACCCTTGAATTATTCAGTGAACATGCCAAACTCACACATAAGAATGGAAAATCTGCTTTTGCAGTGTGAAACACAATTGTTAATGCTTCTCAATCAAATTATGCAGTTGACACTGTGACACAGTAATGCTTTATTCCTTGCATGAAAAAATCACTTTAAAAAAGCAAAAAACTTAACTTTGTACAATGAGTATCAATAAAAGCTTAAAAATTTAGCATGCTGCAAAGTTCTCATTGCAGCTCATAAACTAATCAAACAAATGATGCAATAGCTTCGACTATAGCAGATTCAGAAAATATGTTGCAACTTACCGATCCAATTCTTGCAGCCAAAAGCACGTCGTATAAGTACTAAACTCTGCAATCACAAAAGAAGTGAAAATTTACCAAACTTTCTCAAAAAAAAATCAAAACTTTATCAATTTTCGAACAACCCACAAAAAAAAAATAACAGAAAAGAAAAGGGTTCTTACGGAGAGTGCAGTAATGACAAGGAAGAGCTCCAGCATAGAAGATCCTGTTAAATTGCTCACAAATCTGTTCCAACATTAGAGTATACTCATGAAACTACACAAAAAACCAGAAACTAATCCAACAAAGAGAGATGAGAGAGAATTACTGTTCTTTAAGATCCTTATTGGGATTGAAGGACTTGAAATTGGAAGCCATTGGTGAATTTGATCGAAGCAAAAACGTATCGGAAACCATGGAAGTCTGAACTCATTGGATTTAAATACTGCACTTAATTTCAAACTTCGACTGTATAATTTGACTATTTGCATAAATTTTCTATGTATTTTTTACTAATGGTAAAAATCCCCCCAAAATTTTGTTATTGGTACTTTGGACCCATGAAGCCTAGATTGAGAAACCGAAAGGGGGGCAAGCAAAACGCATCATTCTTTTATAGTAATAAAATTTATTTTGTGCATGCAAATTGCACATTGAATTCTCATGATTTTTAAGACCAGAAGCCACAATATTTTATTTCACTTGGCAAATTTTTGAATGTTGATTAATTAGTAATAATCATTTTTTTTACAACCTATGTTTCTTCAAACTTTTTTTCACATTAACATAATGAAAGAAATGCACGTTTACAACTAATTTTTTATTTTTATCCTTATTTTTTAACTTAAATTATACATTATCATTATTAATAAAAGTAGTATAAGAATTTTACACAAGAAATAAACTCTTTTTCTTTTTTTTTCATGATCGAGAAAATTTTTGAAACTATTTTTTTTTTCCGGGGAGGAAGGGAGTACCATATATTGAATTTTATCATGGTTTTCATATGACTTTTGATTAGTATATATTTAGTATATATTCAAGAATTACTTCATGTGGCTACTATCTATTGTATCATTGTATTTGAGCTCATTTGTCTAGCTTTCATAAAACTTTGTATGGCTTCGCATGGCATTTGATATTACCAAACATCTCATGTATTTCTTTCTACCATCTACATTGGCTTTTCTTTTATTGTTCCCTTTAAGATTGGCTCATGCTAGTCGTCTAGGCATCGTTCTGGTTAAAGAATGAAATGTGATCAATGATGTTTATGCACTTAAACCTGTAGCCTAGTTGGGTAAGCGCTTAAACAAGTTATCAAAAAAAAAAAAAAAAGGCGCATAAATCTTCTGTGCAAACCACCTACACAGTAACACCTATAGAATCAGTATCATCCGTAACAACTATGTGCCAAGAGCGAGCAAAGTTCTTTTCAAGATTTTTTTGTTTTTTGTATTTTTTGGATACATGTATGATGTATCATCAGTAATATCTATCTTCTCATCGATGTGAGAGACTCTATAACTGAAATATGATATGGGAAAAAGAGTTAGGAGGAAAGAAACAACAAAAACCTAGTCTAAGAGATGCCTGGAGAGAATGGGAAGGGAAGAGCTACAAGAAAGGGGAAAAAAAGAGACGCGCTCATACACTATTGATGTCTCCATTGGATAACCCTGAAACTTCTCCAAAACCACCATTTCCTGTGTTTTCTTTGCTTTTAAATTCTCCAAAAGTAGTGCAACTTCTGCTCCAATTGTGTCCTCTAATAATTTTTGCTTGCACATGCTCTGGCAATCTCAAAGTAAACCTATCCTGTTCTTCCCTATTCCTAATTATTGAATGCCCTGTTGAATGTGATCTTGAAAACTTGTTGTCATGCCCTTCAGCTAGTTGATCAGCTCCAGTAATCGATGTTGAACGTTCGACGCTGCCATTTCCTCTTCTTTCATCTTCATTTTCATCTTTGATTGAGATACAAAAACTATCATGTGAGGAGTGACGATCATGTCCATTGATGAGATTCATGGTATTGGTGAAAGATATTGGTGATTTCTCGGGGGAATCCTCTACTTTGTCAAGACTTCTTCGACAAACAGGACATGTTTTGTGTTTTTCAAGCCATAAATCAATGCACTCTTGATGAAATACATGACAACATGCCGTCAAAAGGCGAAGAACATCATCATCACCAAACTCAATCAAACAAATAGCGCATTCTAGACCATATTTTTCCTTCCTATAATCTTTGACACTCGAATAGGTGAATGTAGGAAAAGATTGTATGATCTTGGGATCAATCCCTAATGCATTTTGTGGAGCTGTTGGAACAACAGGCGTGCCGGTCGGACTACGTCGGAGATGCCAAGAATAGAGTATATTCTGTATGAAACATCTGCAGAAGTACAGGGAGAAAAATCCCACAAAGAAAAAAACAAGAAGAAGAACTGTTATGATTATTGTAATTGGAGGGGCGTTATATGTATGTGTTGGATCTGATTGCTGGAGACTTTGGGTCGACATTGCCTGATAATAGAGGCGAAGGAAAGATTTCCTTCAAAGGGTTGGCCGGATATTGACCTGTCCGGCCTTTGGCGACCTTCTCTTAGCACGGACGAGATAAAAACTAAGGAAATGTAGTGAAACATCAAAAAATAAGAAGAAGAAAAAAAGGGGAAAAAGAGTTTACAAGTCTGATTCATTTGGTATAGTAGATTTTCTTGTGTGGTGGGATCTTTTGTTGCTCTTGCTTGAGAAGGAGAGAAACAAGGAAGGGAGCATGCATGTGGTGGCAAATGGTAAAAGTTGGTTCACTTAAATGGCCAGATTGGTTTTCTTATCTTTGGTCAAAATCACATGAATTGAGCGATTCCTGTGAGGAAAGTGAGGGGTTTTGTATTTGTCCTAATGCTAGCGTTTATTATTTTTGTAACCATCTAATGAAATATCTTTACTTTCCTTAAATTTTACTTCACATCCTACAATGGTACTAATTGGAACTGATGTCTGAACAAGTCCAACGTACTTATTCTTCAAGGACTTAATGTAAGTCCCATGTACATGCTGAAACATGACTCTTCGAAATATAACAATCATCCAGGAGATGACTTCATCGATGGCATCATGGAAACAAAATTAGAGTAAAACATAGTAGCCCAAAAAAAAAGCTGGGGCGACAGCTAGCTAAATGATTGCTTGATTCGATATTCAAATTTCGACCTCCATTGCATGGTTAACCCAAAAGCTTATACACTAAAGTTACAACATTTTCAGGCACTTCAAGCTTTTTGCCCTACTATGATGATGACTCAATTTTCAAGCTACAAAGACACAAGGGAAAATAGGAAACCTAGATAAGTAATACCTATTAGACAAATTCTTCACTCGAACTTTACTTACTACAGCACAACAGAGTCATAAATTTTCTTCCAGTCCAGAAAAATCTGCCATCTATTCAAGATCATCAATCCAATCGCCATATATTTTACTGATTTTGTCTGGACCCTTCCACTTTAGATGAGGTCTCTGCCCAGTCTTCTGTATCACATTCGGCAACTTCTGTGCTGGGACTCCAACATGATAACCATCCGAATGAGGTAAAGGTGTCACGGCTCCAACAACAGCATCAGCTGGAGTTTTTGAAGGCACTGCCCCCTGCTTTGGCTCAGACGGAGTTGTACATTCTGATTCTGCAGGCCCCCCACCAAATTGATGCAGTTCTGTGACAGAAATAAAGTTCAATTTTATTATTAAAAAATATAAATAATGATAATAATAAAAACTCCACTCTTCTATCCATCAAGAAACAAAACAAAAGAAGCTGCCTACATAGTTGGTACCAATTGAGACATTAAAAGCAAGCTCGTGTAGCCTCTGTGCAAAAAAATCAATAAGGCCCACTCCAACCACGCTAGGTGCAACAAAGAGACCATGTATTATGGCAAACAATAAACAGAATTTGTTGCTCAAGAAATGATAAGAAGAAACAAACTTGGCTCTCAATCTCTCTAAGAACAACTATACAGGATAGGAAACTATAACACTGCACAACAGTTAGGAAAATTTATGAAAATAGAAAAACAAAGTGATTGACTGTGCAATTGCTAAACAAAATACTACAATAGCAACAACTAAATCTTTATTCCACTATGTAAAGTAGGATATACGGATCATATCTCACTATCATTTTCTATTAAAACACATAGTTTCATTTAAGTTGAGATAAATAATGTCTTTTTTAATAGTTTCTTTTCAAGTTTTTTAGGTCTTCACTTTTCCCTTTTAATTTGAGTTAATAATTCTTTGGTCTGTACTGGTGCATCCAAGGGTCTCTTATACGTGTCCAAACTATATTAAGCGTATTTATTTCATTTTCTCATCTATTAGAGCTACTCCCTACATTATTTTTAATTCATTCATTACTTACATGCTATTCCACAAAGTATCACTAGTCTTCTAGCCGTTTTATAAAATTTTCCTTTTCTCCTTTCTTAGGGTGTGCTTGGTTGCAGGATTTGGGGGGAAAGGAATGAAATATTAATGCTTGGTTGAGAGGTATCATTACTTGAACGGTAACTCCAAACACCAAAACTAGGGTATCCCCCTCCCCCCCCCCCCCCCTCCCAATTTTGGGGAGTATGAAAATTATTGATCCATATTGCTTTGCATACTAGGAAGCAATGCTTTGTATACTTGGAAAAATCATTATTATTATTATTATTATCGGTAATTATAATCATTCCCTAGCACAAACCAAGTAGCACAATTATAATAAAAGAATTTATTATCATTCTCCACTATTATCATTTCCATTATCTTTCCCATTCCATTCAATAAACCAAGTGCCCCCTTAGTATCTTATCTTTCATAAAAAATTTCGAAAGCCTTCATCATTACCTCATTTTTTCCTCTTTTCACCTCATTCTTACAATTTTGTATCTTTCAATATTTTCATTATTTCTACAAGCATATAAGGTTTTGTAAGTGCCCCCTTAGTATCTTATCTTTTATAAAAAATTTCAAAAGCCTTCATCATTACCTCATTTTTTCCTCTTTTCACCTCATTCTTACAATTTTGTATCTTTCAATATTTTCATTATTTCTACAAGCATATAAGGTTTTGTAATTTGCCCTTTTCACTTTCACTTTTTCTTGAATTTTTTTGATTCCATCACCATGATTCTTTACTCTATATAAGGCCCTTTTACTCTTCTAGTACTCTTTTCGCAATTGCTCTCATTCAATTAGTTACTTTTTCCAATGTATTATTTGCTTCCTCTTTCACATTCCAATCAATGGTTTGTAACTACTTAATCCTAAGTGTATTGGGTAACATATTCTTAAATTTTTTATTATTAAGTCATATATCAAAAACTATTTACTTATGTTGAATAGTGAGACTTTCCCAAGGTATTACCTCACGATCTTTACATAAATTTCTATCACTGCTTCTAGTTAGGAACTAATCAATTTGTAACTTATTAAAACCACTTTTAGATGTAATTAAGAGTTCCTCTCTCTTTTTAAAAAAGGTATTACCTATGAGTAAATCATAAGCTACTACAAATGTAAAATGGTTTTACCTTCATTGTTTTGCAGCCCATGACCATAACTCCCATGGGCCCTATCATACTCCTTATTACCCTCCCCCACATACCTATTTCAATCCTCACCTATGACAATTTTTTCAGTTTGAGAGATTGTTTGGACTAAAGTTTCTAAGTCTTACAAAATTTAATTTTAATAGATTCATCTAACCCTATTTGAGATGCATATACACTAACGATAACTTATAGGTTCATTTTCTACGATAATCTTAAGAGCTATAATTCTATCCCTTTTTCTAACTACTCCTAACACTTGCTCTATGAATGTTGAATCCATAATAATATCTACCCGATTTCTAATTCTATCTTTTTCACAATACCAAAATTTATATCCTAAAATATCTAAAACCTTAACTTTTTCACATACCCATTTTGTTTCTTAGACACATAATATTTATATGTCTCATCATAATATCCACTACCTCTATACCTTTAACTGTCAAAGCTGTAACATTCCAACTACCAATTCTAATAGTCTTGTTTTTCCTACATTTTTCCTTCTTCGAATTGCTAAACAAAATACTCAAGACAAACAACTCAAAGATTTAACGGGCATACAACTCAATGCAATCAAGAATAATTGCTAGATCAAGTACTAAAGAGATTGATTTACTTTAGCATTTCTCTCTCACACACTTCTATTCCCTCTCCCCATGCCTGATTTTAGTTACACAGGATCCAGTCTTTACTTATATTGACAACCTTGGGTGGTATGGAAAAAGTTTGCATTGATTTCTCTATGTCCTTTTCCAGAGAGTGCATTGCCTCACTTCAAGAGCAGAACCATACTCAGAATGGTACCAGCATATAGGAAACAGGAATGCACTTACAAACAAAATATGAAAGATGCAGATATAAGCAATCATACTTAAGGTCAGTTTCCACCTCATGTCATCAGTGAATATACAAGTTGGATGACTGCTTTTAAGTATTCAGAAGCAAGGAATAAGAATAGCATAAGCTAGGGAGCAATGAATTCTCTTGTCACTCAAATAGACATGTTACCCTTTTTTTTTAAACTCTAGATCACAGAGCAAGTGATTAGTTCTTTACTTCGCCACATATGAGCACGATTCATCATCTAAAAAACACAAGTTGACCAGAGTGAATTTGGTTTTCCTTTGTATTTTTTGGTAAAATCAGCATCTTCTTCATTTTGCTTCCTAAGATGTGCAACTTTGCATTCTACAAAGTACTCCTCCAGATTAAATTGGAAGTCAGTAACAGGAAAAAAAATGATAAATATATATATCCTTCATATATCTGTCATGCTAAATAAGAATTTAATCAGACAGTTAATACTTTCAAAAGGGTAGTTTCAATATTATCCAAAGTAGGTACTAGGCGATGAAAAGATTCATGCATAACATGAACAGGACAATATCAAAGTCTCACAAAACACCTCATAGAATTGAAAAGGTCCTCAACATACATGAACATGTTGACATATCTAGATGCCATCAGAATACTTCTGCATATCTGTTATAGAAGTATAAAGTTAATTAAAGTCCGAGGGGTAAAGGACTTCATTTTGGTACAAGAATCTCATTTACCACAGGTGTGATATGACTAGCTTAGAAGTTATGCTTCGTCATTTCATGAGAGCATAATCCAATTAAGTCCTAGAGCTATAGATATTCAAAATGGACAATGAGGGACAGAGAACAGATATAAATAAGTGCATCTAATGAGGAAAAATTATAACAATGTAATCCAAATTTCTATTTAAAGGACTACAGGAATGGTGCACAGATTTGTACCTTCAGCTCCATGAGCAAAATGACACTTGTTTCCGAATGGGCAGTAACCAGTCATCTCCCACTTATTGCAAATTCTTGTTTTCCAATTTGAAGGCTTCAAATTTGATGCAGTTGCATTACTGCTGTACCCACCTCCTGTTCCTGGACCCAAACTTATTGCTTCACTTTCTCGAGCTTTTGACTGCTCATCATGAAGAAATGTGCAATTATCGCCATATGGACAACCCTCTTCAGTATAAAACTTCTTGCAGTGTCGCCCTTTGTATGACCTTTGAGATTCCACACCAGCCACAAGTGACGGTATCTGAAATTCTTCCCTGGGCTCCATAGATGCTGCCCTTTCTTCCTCATGAGCAGCAACTATCTCTTGCCAGTTGGGAGGTGGTTTCCTCAGTTCTTCAATACTATGTGCAAAATTACAATTGGTAACATACGGGCAAGTCCCAGCCCGAAATTTGCAGCATAATTTGGTTTTATAGAACATTTTCCCTATTGCCTTTGATCGGTTCGAAGCAGTCAGATCCTCCATTTGGGAATTTCTAGATTTTTTTTGTGGTGGTTCACCTCCAGATGCTGACTGGGATTGCCTAACATCAAAATTTGAATTTGTATTTGCATCAACTGAAGCTTCCCGACTCCAAGCTCTATATTCATCTTCAGTTGCCCAAACTCCCTGATCAGCAAGCCCACGACCCCAATTCCCACCAACCCCATTCCCCAAATTCCCAGCAAGTACTTGGACAACATTTCCACCAAGGAATCCAGTTTCTCGGTTATAATCCATTAGCAAGTGTTGCTATCTACTACTTTTAACTTATTTCCAAAGAAAACAAACTAAAACCCAATACTGAGTACACCAACTATTGTCAGCTCACACATCTAAAACCTCAGAAACCATCCAACTTCAAACCTTTCACGAGGGATTTAAAACAAAAAGTGGTATATAAACAAGAACACTAAGATATCTTAACAAACCCTTAAAAAAAGGTAAATTTTACAGATAATCCACAACAGAAACCCTCCAATTCATAATTCTGTTTGACAGACTACAAGGGTCACAGGATACTAATCAAAATTAAAGCTTTTCTTATTGCACTATTCCAATAAAAAAGACAGCTTTTTACTAGTTTTGTTCGTCACTGTCAAAATTATCCCCAAGGATGCATCCACAGCCAAAAATTTCAACTTTTATTACCGTAGAAGCCAAACCCAGAAAACTATGACGGACTAAGATACAGAGATAAGCGCAAAATTGAAGAAAAACAAACCCAGTATTCATCAAATGAAGAAACAACTATATCTTACAAAACAACAGATCACAGAATTCACCTAAAACCCTCCATTTTTATTATGTTGAGAGCTTACCTTAAGGGTCAGTGAGTAAATTGTTATGGATTATGAGGGGGCTGGGGAAGAGGAAGTCGCATCTGAGCCCAAATGAATTAATGAGGATGAATTGCAAAACTTGATAATATGAGCTAAGAAGCAAGAAAGCCCCAAGGCCCCCAACTCCCATCGGTAACTAATTTTGGATTTAATTGCTATTTTTTCCTCAAGTATTGGGTCCAAGTTCAACTCAGGAATTACCAAAAATGAGCTTTTGACAATTTACAATAAGACCCTTGAATTGTTGGAATTAGTGCAATTGATTACCTACATATTAGCTTCAAAGTCTTGTAAGAATTGCATTTCAAAAAGTTTTTTTTTATTCGTATAAAGAAGTGAGTGAAAAATGAGATATTTTAAAAATTATAAAAATATATTGAAAATACATTTTAAAACGAGTTATCATTCACACCCTTGGAAAAGTTTGACCATCCAATTTAATTGCACCACCAAGATAAGTAATTTTCAAAAGAAAAATACACCCTTTCTTCACGAAAAAAAACAAGAGTATGAAATAGTTTTTTTTTTTTGGTCAAAATGTCAATAAGTATATTAATTTTGCAACAGTTAACTCTTACAAGCAATGTTCGAACCTCGGACTCTCCTTCGCCCAGTTAGAGGTTAAGACAAACGAAACCTCTCACAATGAGACATTATTCTCACAAAATAGCACACCAAGAATCTAAGAGATAGACAAACCATAATTACAAGGAAAAAAAGGAAGACCTACCCCAAGATTTACAACAATGCTCACTCAAAAATCAAAGCCTCGCAGGCAAAACATCCATATATACTTGTCGAGTTTTCATCCATTCTTGTATTGCCCTATGTACCACCTCCACCTCTTTCCACCACTCACCTTTAAACACCCACGCATTCCTCTGCTTCCAAATCACCCACATGACATAGACTGTAATTTGAGTCATTTCTTACCAAAACACAGCACTCCGATATTCACAAATAAAATACCACCAGTCCTTAAAAGTAAGACCCCATCATCCTAAATAATGCCATTGAACTGGAGCCAACCTTCAAATTAGCTGAACCCGAGAACAATAGAAGAAAAGATGCTCCAGATCTTCCTCCTCTAGCCCACACACAGCGCAAATAGGATCCACATCCATCTTCTAGTGTAGCAACCGCCTTTGAAGTGGCAAAATATCATGCTAGCAACGCCAAACAAAGTGATGCAATTTACCTTTAATTTGCAACCGACAAGTTGTACGCAACATTCGTTGCAAATTAGTCATAGAGTTACTGGACCCAGGATCTTGATTCGTAGCTTGCCGGCTCTTTCGCAATTGCATATACCCAGACTTGACAGTATAGTTCTCGTGTGGAAAGAAGTGCCAAATAAGCTTATCCTCTGTACCTGGCATTGCCAACGACCAGGGACAAAGCCAGGAATTTTACTTTGGGTGGGCCGAGAATAACGTTCTCCTATTCTTTTATTAGTCAAATAAGTTTAAATTTCATTCCTCACAAAGCATATATTTGTTTCATTTTCACCCATGTTAGATAAAAATAAACACTTGATAACTATTCACAATTCACGTTTCAGTTTGGGACTAGAATGGGGTCATAACTCTGCCAAAAAATTTCAAATAAGAATCAAAACATGCATCAGAGTCAGAACAACACTAAAATAGAATCAAACAGGAGAATGAACTATATCCCAAGACTAGATATTCATCATTTGCAATTTCCTCGCCTACAAACCAAATAAAACAGAGGGCATGGGCATAATTTCCCTCATTCCAATAATGCACTGAAACCATCGAAAAACAGCCACCCAACAACCTTGCAACCACAAACAGGTATCATTACAACTTAAGAGAAGAATCTGAATTTACCATCAAATGCACTAGGACTTGTTTAGGAAATCACACATTAATGCATTTTATAGAAGTAATTCAGGATGATTCAATTTGAAGCAATAATATACTCCTTGGTATCTGATGCAAATTAGAAGATATTAGAAGGCTTCAATGCATGAAATAACTTAACTCGCTCCAATTCATTACTTTGTACCTTCCCAGAATTTGTCCAGGAAACATACTTACATTTTGTCAAACTTTACAAGACACAAAAGTTAGAAACACCACCATTTCAAAAATCAAAATCTTTAGGGCAATTAAAAAACAAAAAACAAAAAAGTAGTACACCTAAAAAGGTAAAAGTCCCAGATGACTACCAAAAAACAAATGATCGTATGAAATTAAATTAGAATCCCCAACTCAGTGCAATCTTAATGTTACCCGTCAATCACAAAAGAAGAACAATGATAAAAATGAATACATAAAGGCTCCGAAAACAAAGATACCGAAAGTACTATTGACAAGTTGAATAACAACAATACAAAGATTTTGACTTTATGCTTTAAAATAATACAAAGCACAGGACAATTTTTAGACAGACAAACGACAAGCATCAGGATGTAATCTTTGGTAAAAGAAAACCATATATGAAAATCCTACACACACACACACATATATAAGCAGTACACCTTTTAGGGATATTGGGAGGGGCCAACCGAAAAAGTGCAGATGATTCCTTCAAGCCATTCAATGAAGGCAATTGTTGATACACTGCAGCCATCTCAAAAAAGCTACAAATCCCACAAATTATTTTTCAATTTACTAAAAAGGGTTTGCCTTTTTGTTGGGGTTTATTGAAGTAACAATCAGAACCTTTTTATCTTCAGTAAATTTAGTAAACTCTGATGATGGTATTATTTATGAATCATGGATGTTGAAATGGAAATGCCAACGAATGTAGTGATAATGGTGGTTAGGTGAGGGAGGTGGATATAAGTAGCAGAGTTTTGAGCAGTGGTGGTGGTGGGAAGATAGGGCATGGCGTCAAATTCCGGCCAGGATAGCTGATGATACAAAGACGGTTGTCTAGCTCTAAGGCTTTGGTATTAAAAAAAATGAATTTTTGGTAGCCAAATTAATTTTTTAAATACCATAATGAATTTTTTTTTTTTTTTGGAGTTTGGGTGGCCTTGGCCCACTTGGGCCATCCTCAAAATCTCATCTACCACAAGCAACTCAAACAAAGTTGAAACCCAATCCCTATTCCGAAGCATGAAACAATTTACTACCAGAATTTTATACCCTTTCTAAGCCATAATATAGAATTACACCAAGCAGAAGTTTCAATTTTCATTTTGTGTATGACAAACATTGGTAAAGAGCGGTAATTCAAAGTTCCTGCATTGGGTGGAACAACATATATGTGTGTATTACTAGTAAAGTTTACTTTTTTCAATTTTTTTTGGAGGCAAACTTTAACAAAAAATTTGTACTATTGTAATGATATACTCGACATATAATAATGATCTATACGTTCATATCACTAGAAGTTACATTGAAAAATTTGCTAGAAGTCACGCTCGTTGAAAAATATACTAAAAAAATATCTAACATAAAACAGTGTAAAAAGATTGCATCAAAATGACAAAGTATAATGTAATAAAAGGCCACTATAAAGCATAATAACTAATGTCACAACAACTAACACTATCACTTAATGCTACTATTACACACTATGTATTATAGAACAAGATTTTTTCTCACTACAATTTGCATTGTCACTCTCTTTTTTAATTGAGAACTAATTTAACTATTGAAATGATTTTCTTGGGATCCAATCCTAAGACTTGACCAATGGTAATGCTCCTAGAATCCAAACTTAGGATTTCATCTACTCGTGTTTTGTTAATGCAAGCACATTGAGAGACCTAATAAAGTTCAGTTCGTCTTTAGAATGTCATGTTAACCTTGGTGAATTGTGCTTCATTATATAACGTGAACAAAAATAATAATAAATTTTTTGAAATCTTAGGCTGCAACCCTAATCGCCTTGCCCCCATGACTAGCGTTGATAAAATCCAACATAAAAGAAATGTTTATGCATAATTTATTTGTATGACTATTGGATTGTTGATTTGATACTAAAAAAGATTTTACTTATAAGAATTTCATCAACTCACAAAATATTAGGAAATTGAGAGTGTTGATTTATGAAAAATAACAATTGAGAAATATTTGTATAGATGTCAAAAAGATTTCTCCCTTAATATATGAATGGAAATTGTTAAGGTCATGCCATATCAATAGTAAAATAAGATACAAGATCATTTGTTATACTGTTGTATACAATTTCTTTTGTCACATTTTAATCTTATTTGTGTTAATATTTATATTGTTAGATAATCCCATTTGCTTTAATATGAAGGTTTATCTTTTTCGTTATTAACTTATCATTTTATTATTATTTATACATTAAAAAAATAAAAATTTAAGAAAATATCTCTAGCATTTAAAGTGAGAACCATTGTAATATCGAAAAAATATTTCACATATTCACTACATCAAATAAAATTATACAATCAAAGACAATTACGGGGGACAGACTATGGTTTAGAGAGAATAGTCTATTTACATAATAAGAAAGCAACATTAAAACATTATATGATTAACTTATTATACTAAAAACAAGAATACAGTAAATCCAAACTATATTTTCTTGCACACCAATATAGAGGTTGCACCTTAAAAAAGGCAAATTTCCTATCTTGACTTGCACATTTAAATTATTTTAGAACCAAATTACAATATTTTCTTATATCTAGGTTTTATGTAAAATAAATTTAGTATGTAATTTATTAGTGTTTTCAACACGATCCAATTAATGATTGTTCTTCCTATGCTGACTCGTATATTTAATTTATTTAGTACACAATTACAAGATTTTCTTATCCTGGCTTGTATATAAAATAAATTTAATGTCATGATATGTAATCATCTGTGTTTTAACAATTTCCTATTGATGATGAAATTCTTGTTAAGATGTTTACTGACAATGATTATGTAACAATTAAAATTAAGAAGTAAAATGAAAATAAAAAATTATACACTTTTGTTGATAAGGGAACCCGTAACGTCTACCAAGGTGCGCATTGGATAAACCCCACTCCTGTAAACTGGATAAAACCAAAGTGCGCACTGGATAAACCCAGGAATAGCCCGCAAACCTTTACAGGACAAGTAAACCCAGGAATAACCAGCAAGTTAACCCAGGAATAACCCGCAAACCTTTATAGGACAAGTAAACCGCATTAGGCAAGCCCTGTGCGACGGGCTCAACCAAGAAGGTGTAAGGGGGATTTGAACTCGTGACCTTACGGTTACGTGCTCACCCACCATACCAACTTGGTTACCCTCAAGGGGGCTAAAAAATTATACACTTAATAATACATTAAGTATATTATATTTTTTAACTAAAAAAAAGTTATACAAATTCAAAAATGAACAATTAATTTTTTGGGACAGAAGGGATACCAAAAAAAAGAAAAGGAAATGGTGGTTTGCCAATTTTACACTTGAAACTAAAAACCCCATAATGATCTTTTGGTTGAATATCCAACCAAGTGTGTTGGATTTAGGGACGACAAAAGCAGTTTTCCTAACAAAAAAAATTACGATGAAAATCTAGAAATTCATTTATATAACCATTGATATTTTTTAGAATAATTTTTATGGGAAAAAAAGAATGAACAAGCCAATTAAAAGTTATTGAGATCAACCATGGTAACGAAATGGAACTCTCAAATTAAAATTGAGGAACAAGTTGAGAACTTTCATTACTATATTGTACCACGTTGTCCAATATAGCCTTACAGAAATTATTCCTTGAAGAAACTTCTAATTCTAACATTGTACGAAGTTGACTTTTGCATGAAACATTTTATATCTCACAAAATAAATCCAACTATAATATTTGCCTATAATATCTATACTACTCCTTGCAAGCCTAATTTGCTCACTTCCAATGTACTAGATCCTTGTGATATTAAACAACACTGGACCGCAATTATTGTCAAAAGAAGTCCAACTGGAATTGTTTACTCTTATAATCAATCAGCTGCATGTGACTGGGATCCACTCTCGAAATCAACCATTACTTCATTCAATTTCTTGTTGCTGATCCTTTTCTGGATCGCCCTTTCATTGACTTCAACATCCTCGTAACTGCAACAACCATAAAAAAAAAAAAAAAATTTAAAAAAACTTTTTTTAAGAAAAAATAGAACCCAAAAACGGATTTTTCAAAAAAAAAAAATGTTTAGAAAAAGAAAAACTGACCTCTGAGACTGTGAGGCTGAAGGGGTCAAGATTTTTGCTAGTTTAGCAGCATCCTCAGAGTGATAGATTACATGATTAAAGCATAAATAGCGACCATATGTTGAGACATCTTCATAAACACAAATGTGGGCGTCCACCAGGAAGCGTAAATCAACAGTTGCAAGCACCCCATTTGCATACATTTCTCCAGCTCCATTTAGATAAGGGTTTGTGATTGATAGCTCAGGGGACATTAATAATCCCGCATTAATACACACCATGTTGACTCCTCTGTCCATTGCCAAGGCCCAGGCTGTCTTCTCTGCCAGTGTTTTTGACAAGGCATGCCACAACTGTTCATGTTCGTGACATGTACCAGGCAATTAAATGGGGAACGTTCGGTGAATATGCAATGACTTATGTCTTTCAATGAAACACATTTTGGATTCAAAACGTAATCCAAAACACAACCTATGACTTTTTCCACATACTACTTATATTGAATTAATTTTATTTTCATCAAAGGGATTAAATTCTTTCCCAAAAATAGGCAAAAATGATAGTGTTTGCGTGCTTGAGTATTGCACCTTGAATTTACGACACAAGTTAATGTCACTCCAATGTCTTTCATCCAACTCTGCAGATGAGTTAGATGATTGATCATCTCTCCAAATGATTGCTGTAGCTGAAGATGTAAAAACGACCTTTTCTATTGTGTCTGTCTGGGCACATGCTTCCAGCACGTTGTGTGCTGCTCTTACTTCCACTTCGACCATATTTTCCTGTCATATTTTCAGATTTAATTAATATAAAAAACAAACAAAAAAAATATGTGAAAAGATTGGGGCTTTGACTTTTGTAACCATGCTTTCTTGAAGAAATTATATTTAGTTTTATAACCTGGTCTTAGAAGCGAACAGATTCAGATTGTGAAAGCAAGAATGGGTTTGTGTTGAAAATTTGGACAAATTTTGGACTTCTTAGGGCACCCCATAACCCCATAACACGAAATCTTTCTTCCACTTGTTGGCGACAAAATATACACAATCTGGAAGCATAGTTTAAAAAATAATAATAAATAGATAAATTATACTCCTATTTTGCCATGTTGATGGGGCCATCTCCCTTTCAATATTCAAAACTTACAACCTTGGGTGACATCCTTTAAATTGGAGACTACAAACAAGAAAGCGACAATTCGACGAAAATGAAAAGAATCAGGAAATTTCCCAATTGGTTCTCAGTGGGGACAGTGGCAAATGATGACAAGGGCCTGCCGGCCTGGAGGGCTTGCTAATTCGTCCCATTCGTATTATTTCAAGGGAACTTCTTAGGCCCGGACTATCAAACTCGATCAAATTTATTACAGCCAGTTCAAGTAATGAGTTTGTGTTCTAACCACTTGATCATTGAGACCAAAACACTTGATCTAATTTTGCCTAAGAACCTCCCTAAAAGGTCAAAAACTCTTGCACATTACAAGAAACGCTTAGTAACAAAAAAGACATTTTTAAGGTTTATACGATTAAAATGCATTGATGTTTAACATGAAGTAAGATAGGAAGGGTTGGAAAGTTTAGACATACATCATATGTTGACTGATCCTCAGGAGGCTCAAATGCATAAAACAAGCCAGAACAGCTCTTTAATGCATCAAGTATGCTATGGTAGTCAAAAGGGTCTGAGTGAAAAATCTTCAGATTCCTTTTCTGATCACTTGCGACTCCATTAAACCATCCCACTTCACCTGATCACATAAAACAATCCAATTACAACATTTTATCTTGAAACTAAAAATCTGGGATCAATTTGTTACAAGAATGAAAGAACTGAACCTTGAGTTTGGACTGCAGCATGAACGGTATAACCTCGTTTCAACAACCTCTTAACCAAGGCTGAACCCAATCGGCCAGAGGCATCCATGACACAAACTGTACGTGACGAGAATCCATGGGAGCAAAATGCTGGTGCCATATTTTCGCTCGCTGTTTGTGTTTTGTTTGTGAGAAATAATCGATGTTAATAGTACCTGTTTTCTGAGGCCACCCCAAGAGAGGGAGAAATGAGCATTTAAAGGGATGTAGCCGCAGTAGTAGTAGACAGTTGGCAAGTTATAGTTGGAACAGAGTCAAAAGAGCGTGTGTATTGAATTTTGAAAGCTGGATAGAGCATAGGAAAAGAAAAATTGACGGATGATGATGGCAAGTTGATGGGGCAAAACCCTTGAAGGGAAGAAAGGTTGGTGGGAACGTGTGTAGTTTGTTGTTAGGCTCGTTTATGGTATCAACACAGCCACAAGAAAGAAACAACTACTTCATTACTGCTAAGCGAAACTAATACTAAATTGTTGTAGGACAGTCTCCAACCATTTGCCCTTTGCAAAGGATGGCCAATAGAATTCCTTAACTTGCTGCTGCAGATGTAGAATCGATTGCTCTCGAATACAAGCAAATTCAATAAATTTGCCACGTACTGTTTCTTTCCAATACTGTTTTGTATGTTGTATCATATGTATGCGTTGATTTGGTCTTCATATATTGATGTAGATTAATTGTTATTTGGACATGTGGTAATGGGTAAAATATTGTAATGCACATTCATTGTATGAAATAGTCAATCTGCTTAAAGCCCATCTCAACATCTTCGTATCATAAAAGATTTTTTTTTTTTTACTCCCTTCTCTAATATAACACTATAAGGTTATGGGAGGAGAGAGTTAGATTAGGTGATAAGGTAGAAATAATTTTAATTAAGAAATTTAGGCAAACTTTTCGGATTTACATCTTTTTCTTTCCCTTATCTAATGTAGCAGTGTAAGGTCATTGAGTATTTTTTTTTTCAATTTTTATTCACCTTCCTCTAAAGTAATAATATAAGATCATTGAGTTTTTTTTTTCTCCTTCCTCTAATGTGCTAGTCTAAGCTCATCGAAAAATTATACTTAGAGTGAAAAATTTTTGTGAATTATTTTTTATAATAAAATAGAGCTTTTTTCAGAAAAAAAAAAGAGAAGAAAGAATAAAACATAGTGTCGCCCATAAAATTTAGTTTTCTTACAATAGAAAAGCCCATTGGAAAGACCAAAAAAAAAGGAAAAAAAAAAAGAAGCAAGAAAGTTGTATTACTATTATCTTGTGATTCAAGGTCTAATCTAAAATAATATTTCTAGTTGGTTGAATCAAAGTCAACGCTCACATTTATTGATTAGGGTCCGTGTGTCATTTGGGCTCATCAATCCACCTACATTATGGTTCTACACGTTGGGACTATTCTATTCACAACCTGAAAATTCATAGACCACATAATTTGTGACTTATAATACTTGACATAGATTGGACCAATGCTTTAGAAAATGAAATGCGAAAAATATCTAAATTTAAGCATTGCAAATTGCAGGAATTTTTTCCCTTTTAATTGTAAACTTTGAATGAAGTATAATTTTAATAATTAAAATCCTCGAAACAATAACAAGATCTTTCTTCTATGAAGTTATCGAATCAGCTATTGCATTAATTTTTTTATGGTGTTCTTTTTCTTCTTGCTTTCATTGTATGGAAATATAATGAGTTGGCATTTATATGTGAGGTGGAAAAACGTTTTATGATTTCATCATATATACAAGAATTTCATTTCTTGGAATCATACGAAAGAATATTTGGA
Source organism: Gynochthodes officinalis (assembly GCA_020080225.1). Lineage (NCBI taxonomy): Eukaryota > Viridiplantae > Streptophyta > Magnoliopsida > Gentianales > Rubiaceae > Gynochthodes > Gynochthodes officinalis. The sequence goes on along the minus strand of CM034622.1, from coordinate 30,443,121 downwards.
ACTCATATACACATATGCAACGCACCTAGCCTAAAATGCAACTGTGACCCAATACCAATTAAAGAATATCAACTATATATGTTGGAAAAATAGAGAGAAAAAGAAACTGAATAGTTGTATTTTATGAATGTGTTGTGTTATAATTCAGTACAAACATCTTATAAATATAAAAATAAAATGTGAATATAAAGAAATTAAATATTGTTTAATTATGACTAAATTGACTAACATATTTATAAGGAATATTCTGAATATATTTTAACATTACATATTTATAAATGAATATTTTGAATATATTTTAACATTCCCTCCCCTCAAAGGCGAGAAAACAATCTTGAGTTTGAAAACAAAATCAAGAGATGTATCGAGATCTGGTGATATAGCGCAGGGTCTTCCAAAAGTGGAACAGGTATTAGAAGTTCGTTCGATTGATTCAATATCGATGAATCTAGAAAAGATGATTCAGAGTTGAAACAAATGTATAACAAAAATTCTTGGAATTTCTTGGGGCTTCTTGATTGGTGCTAAACTAACTATAGTGTAAAGTCGTATCTCTTTGGTTAATAAGATCCGAAAGGTTTGTCGATCCTAGGGGTACAGATTCATAATAAACATATAGAAATTATTGTACGCCAAATAACATCAAATGTGTTGATTTCGTACATTACGATGGAGTCACAAGACCAAGATTAGCACAAAATCACTAACCAGTAGATCGGCAAACACCATATCAAAGTACAATCCAGTAGATCGGCAAACACCATATCAAAAGTACAATCGTGACAATCACCAAGATTTGGGCAAATAATAGATCAGAGCATAATTGACAATAAACATTAAGATTGAGACAAGTTAGAGTCAAAATAATATTAAATAAAATATATGGATTACAAATTGAAGCCAATTGAATAGGAAGAATAAAAAAAATGTGAAACGTCGGCGGAAAATCAGCTGTTCTTCACACAAACAAATAACGGAAGGGTGTGGAGAGAGGAAATTTAGATCAATAGAAAAATCAAGAGACATTTGAAACTTCCAAATTTGGCCAAAACAAGAAAAGAGAGCCAAAAGCGGCTGGACAGCACGCAAACAAAATCACGGACGGAAGGTTTGATACCATGTTGAAAAAATAGAGAGATAAATAAGTTAAAAGATAATTGTATTTTCTGAGTGTCTTGTGTTATAATTTAGTACAAACATGTTATAAATATAAGAATAAACTAAGTATATAACAAAATTAAATATTATCTAATTATGACTAAATATTACTATTTATAAAAAATATTATGAATATATTTTAACATGATATATTTATAAAGAAATATTCTAAATATATTCTAATATACCAATTAAAAAATATCAAGTTACAAGCTGGCTAATCATACATGTATGTCATGTACATAGCCAACACTTGGGATTATATGAACAATGTTTTAAAATGCATTTTTTTATTTTTTAATATAGTGGTTATGAATAATAAATATAATAAAAAAAATAAAAAAATTTGTTAGAAAGCATTTTAAAAGATTGTCCAAACAAGCTCTTGATATCTACTACCCTTCACCGCCACCGTCACCGTCACCGTCACCGTCACCGCGCCACCGCCAGTTGTTTTTGTTCGACATTTTGACTATTTGAGATGCCTCATGTATATCTTAGGTTTATTCAGTTGACTCATCACAGAGATTTAGGAGGGATATCGTATAAAGTTAATCCCTATTAATCAAAATACATCATTTATTGCTAAGAACGCATACTTTCACAGATATTATCTAATAGTGAAATAGAGTTCTATTAGTAAGGATGGGACACGCTTAAATTAATTGTCCAATTTAAACTAATTTGATATGCGCATATCTGCAATAAGATGCACTGCTCTGTACTCAAATGTTCAAGGCAATAATAGTTTTAATTGTTCATGAATAGAACTAAGAATAATTATATATCTTTTCGCGCACGTTCTAATAATACCTAATAAGTCTTTACTTCACAACTACACGATTCTCATGAATTAAGTGTCCTTACTAATAAGTCATGTATTGTAATTAATAGAGATTGACTTTAGGCCATATCAAAAGTTTTTGTACGGATATTTAAGTATTTGACTTTGCAAAATCTGATTAAAAAATCGTGAGAAGGTGGCAATGGCATGCATGGAGTTCCATTAGGCCATTGTTGCATCTTTAATTCATAGGGAATTTTTCCTCCCACAAACTAACAGGGCAATTCAAGCGTGTCCCGTCTTTGCTTCTCAATCATGGTTTTATGAACTCTTATACCTATCATTGCACAACAATGTTGCCGGCCGGTTGCACTGATCCGGTGTGGCGAAATGTTATGATATGTTATATTGCGTAGAAAAATAATGATGGGGGTATGGATATTTTATCATTATTAGAAAAGTAACGATGAGCATTGAGCAAATTCTTATGCTCATGCTCGTTGTATAACGTCTTTGGTTTTCAAAATCTTCCAAGGCTTTTCCCCTTTTTTCCCACACAAAAGTAGAAGAAATTTGCATTTGTCTCTTTTCTGTTTAATTTTTTTGCCAATCCACCATATCAACACATGCTTATACTTATTTTATAAGAGTAAAGAAGAATTAGATTAGATAGTTAGAGCATCAGGGACTTAACCACAAACTACTAAAGTATAATACATGGTTTCAAAATTAAAAACCAAATTCTAAAATTTTATTTTAATGACTAATTTGAGTAAAGTCCAATTGGATTTTTTTTTTTTGTGTGTTGCCATATGATAGTATTTTTTTTAATACATATTTTGACGTTTTTTTTTCAACTGAATTATGAGAAGTTAGAGGGAAAAAACCTTCTCTCTAAACTAGATGGATGGACTAGCACCACATCTAAGTCTAATCCTATAACCTATCCCTCAGACATTATATTAGAGGTTTTAACTGAGCTATAAGAGGTTGGAGGGAAAAAACCTTACCTTTAGATTAGATAGATGGACTAGCACCACATCTGAATCTATCCTATAACCTGTCCCCTATGGCAACTGAGACATGTGACATGAAAGTTAAATGGAGAGAACCTCACCTTTAGAGCACCCACATCAACCCCTTTTGGGGCTGGTCGTGGGTGGCTACAGCCACGTCAAGTCAGCAATTTTGCTGACTTGACATTGAATAGTACTCCAGAGGCCGCAATTTGTGGCTTCTGCCACGGCCAAGAACTGCGGCCACAAAACCAAAAAAAAATTTCGCCAGTTAAGATGTAAAACGACGTCATTTTGTGTTAAAACGGTGTCATTTTGGTCAACGATCAGTGCGTCAGTGCTTTTTTCCCGAATTTACCCTTGAGAAACGAAAGACGCCAAACGGCATCATTTCATTTTAAAAAAAAAAAGCTAATAGGCACATCAGCGCCTGTCAGCTGGGCAATGATTGGGCGCACGCCACATGTACTGCCCATTGCAAATAGTCCAACGGTTTGCAACGGGTATTTGAGCGTTTTTTTTTTAAAAAAAAAAAATTTACCAACGGTCATAAAAAAAATTTCTCTATAAAATAACATGTATTTTGCATATTTTTTTGTGCAAAATCCGAATTCCTTATCTCCCAAACTCTCTCAAAATCTATCTTTTCTTCCAAAAATGGATCCAACGTCTTATGATTTTAACTCAATTTTTTCAGAAATGGACAAGTTGTTGTATAAAATTTGTGTGCAAATTTACGAAGCTAGTGTAAATGCACAGAATGTAGAACATACTACAAGGTTTAGAAAAAGGCATAGACAAAACAAAGATCCCAATTATCGTCCAGATAGGGATCGAGAAGCCGGTTAAATCTGCCTTTGGAATGATTATTTTGCCGAATGTCCTATATACGATATCAGGCAATTCAGAATTCGATTCAAAATGGATAGAAGCCTCTTCTTACGTATAGTAGAAGGACTACAAACTTTTCACTACTTTCAACAACGTCCTAACGCAACTAGTAGAATGGGTTTTACACCTTTACAAAAAAGCACAATTGCATTACGAATGTTGGCCTATGGTAGTTCTACAGATTCAATTGATGAGTACCTGCACATTGGTGCGAGTACGTCTAGGGAGTGCATTTTCCATTTTTGTCAAGGCATTATCGATATGTTTGGTGCTGAATACCTGAGGCCAACCCCGGCAGATATGAGAAAGCTATTGCATATTGGTGAAATACGAGGATTCCCGGGCAAGATTGGAAGCATTGACTGCATGCATTGAAAGTAGAAAAATTGTCTAGCGGCTTTGAAGGGGATGTATAAGGGCATGATGGCGTAGCTACATTAATACTCGAGACTATAGCTTCCCAAGATTTATGGATTTGGCATGCATTTTTTTGGTACTCCAGGTTCGTGTAATGATCTAAATGTGCTTTATCATTCCCCTATGTTTAATGATGTATTACTTGGTAGGACACCGACCGTTCAATATACGGTTAATGGCCGTCAATATAACATGGGATACTACCTAACGGATGGTATATATCCCAAATGGGTGTCTTTCATCCAATCAATCCCAATATCACAAACAAATAAACATAGATTATTTTCCCAATGCCAAGAAGCTACTTGAAAGGATGTTGAATGGGCGTTTGGAGTGCTACAAGCACGTTGGCGGATAATTAAAAATCTGGCACTCGCATGGGATGAGACTATATTGCATCGTATCATGAATGCATGCATTATAATGCACAATATGATCGTGGAGGATGAACGAATTAATTATGAACATTACGTTGATCCTTCAACATTCATTGGGGAGCAATCAGAAAACAGCAATAGAGCGGGAGGAGATAGTAATACTCCGCAATTCTCGACGGGAAGATTTTTTAACATGAATAATTATTTGATGAACAGGAATCAACTTCGCAGTAGAGAAATTCACAACGAGTTGAAAAATGACTTAATTGAACACGTATGGCAGCGTTTTGGTGGAAATCACACATGATACTGGAAATTATTTTCTTGTTTTAAGAACATTTTCCCTTAATTGTTTGAAGTATTTCATATTTAATTTAGAGTATTAATTTTTATTTTTAAGTGTATTATTAAATTTTAAATTTAATGTAATGTTAATTTATTTTCCATTAATTGTTTTACGTATATCATATTTAATTTAGAGTATCGTCTTTCATGTTCTAAGTTTATTATTAAATTTTAATAATAATGTAATGTTAATTTATTTTCCATTAATTATTTTTTGTATTTCCTATTTAATTTAGAGTATTTATTTTCATGTTTATTATTAAATTTATATTTTAATGTAATGTAAATTTATTTTTCATTAATTGTTTTACGTATTTCATATTTAATTTAGAATATTTATTTTCATGTTTTAAGTATATTATTAAATTTTAAATTTACGGCATGTTTGGTTCGCTGTAATGAATAAGGCTGTAATTGAATTTCAATTACGTGGGAATTAGGCTGTAATGAATTAGGCTGGAATTGAATTGAATGAGTTTGGTTCTAAGGAATTGAATAAGGTTGGAATCATTATTCTTGTGTTTGGTTGGGGTGAATAAAACTAATGAATTGTGTTAAATGACTAAAATACCCTTATCTTAAACATTTTATTGCTGAGTGAGAAAATGACTAGAGAGAAAGAAGAGTGAGAAAATGATGAGAGAGAGAAAATAGAGTGAGCAAAAATGATGAGAGATAAAGTAGAGTGAGAAAAAGATGAGAGATAAAGAAGAGTGAGAAAATGATGAGAGAGAAAGAAGAGTGAGAAAATGATGAGAGAGAGAAAGTAGAGTGAGAAAAATGATGAGAGAGAAAATAGAGTGAGAAAATTGATGAGAGAGAAAATAGAGTGAGAAAATTGATGAGAGAGAAAGTAGAGTGAGAAAATGATGAGAGAGAAAGTAGAGTGAGAAAATGATGAGAGAGAGAAAGTAGAGTGAAAAAAATGATGAGAGAGAAAGTAGAGTGAAAAAAATGATGAGAGAGAAAGTAGAGTGAGAAAATGATGAGAGAGAGAAAGTAGAGTGAAAAAAATGATGAGAGAGAAAGTAGAGTGAGAAAATGATGAGAGAGAGAAAGTAGAGTAAGAAAAATGATGAGAGAAAAAGTAGAGAGAGAAAAATGATGAGAGAGAGTAGAGTGAAAAAAATGATGAGAGAGAAAATAGAGTGAGAAAAATGATGAGAGAGAAAGTAGAGTGAGAAAATGGTGAGAGAGAAAGTAGAGTGTGAAAATGATGAGAGAGAGAAAGTAGAGTGAAAAAAATGATGAGAGAGTAAGTAAAGTGAAAAAAATGATGAGAGAGAAAGTTGAGTGAGAAAATGATGAGAGAGAGAAAGTAGAGTGAGAAAAATGATAAGAGAGAAAATAGAGTGAGAAAATGATGAGAGAGAGAAAGTAGGGTGGAAAAAATGATGAGAGAGAAAGTAAAGTGAAAAAAATGATGAGAGAGAAAGTAGAGTGAGAATTGTAATTCTTAAATAAAATTGGAAGGGCAAAATTGAAAAAAAAAATTGGTCAATTCCTTGGTGCAAGGAATTGCAATTCAGCCTTCTAAAGGAATTGGAATTCCTGGGTGGAGTGAATTCCTTTGAACCAAACAAAGGAATTATGGTTGACTAAGTTGACTAAGGAATAAGGCTGTAAGTAATTGCCAATTCCCTTAAACCAAACAAGCTGTTAATGTAATGTAAATTTATTTTCCAAAAAAATGTTTTTAATAATGGTCCAAAAAATTATTAAAGTTGTATTATTAATATAAAAAAAGATGATAATGGCTGCGTGAATAGTGCAGGTTAGGCCAACTAGCGTGAGTCATTTTTTGTGATGGTTGCGTGAATAGTATTGACTTGGCCATGAGCTAATGTGTCATTGATGTGGTGTGGCCACCATCTGGCTACGGGCAAAGGCTACCGTGGATGCCCTTAAATCTCTGATAAATAAACGTAAATCCATTAGCACCACATTTGAATCTTACTTGTAAACCACATGGATAAACAGGCATTACATCTGCACCTAAACCCTACCCCTAAATCACATCTAAATCTATCTTATAGATTGCCACAATTGAGACTTCGGTTAGAGGGAGAGAATCCCTATTCTAATGAGAGGGTTTCGGTTAGAGGGAGAGGGATTGAGAGGGCTTCAATTGAGGCATGAGAGGATAGAGAGAGAATCCACCTAGTTTTGGAGGGAGAGAATCCCTATTGAGAGGGTCTCAAATGAGGCATGAGAGTATAGAGAAAGAATTCACCTTTAAACTAAATAGATTGATTGGCACTATTTTTTTTCTGGCAACATATATATATATATATATATATATGACAATGTCTTATACTATTATAAATGTTTTTTTTTTGGCACCATATTTTTTTTTTTTACAATGTCCTATATTATTACAAATGTTTTTCATTACAGAGTGTTCATATATCATATGCCTCACTCGAGGGGAGTGTTCCTATACTATATGTTAGTGATTTTGTATAGTGAATAATGTGACAACTATGAAAAGACAAAATTATCTATTTATTCTCATTACAAAACACAAAATAATGAGAGATAATTTTATCTTTTCATGGTTGTCACATATGATTTGTTACTATCTCTATCATTATACAAAAAATCTGGCCCGCAAGAACTATGATTGGGAATTGTTTGATTTTCTTTCTCTGAGAAAGAGGCGAAATATAATCAACTTGAATTTGAAACCATTGTCGCCACTTGGACTTGAATCGAGATTGAATAAATAAATCTAAATGCAGTGTTTTCGATGAGATCTTTAATTTAATAATTTAATCTCCTAAAAAATCATGATTTATTCGAAAAAAATTCTAACAATTGCTAAGATCAAATAAGTTTTACAAAATGAATTTTATAAATTCTTTGCAATTTCAAAATCCACCTAGTTTTAGAGGGAGAGAATCCTTATTCTAATGAGAGGGTTTCAATTGAGATATGAAAGGATAGAAAGAGAATCCACCTTTAAACTAAATAGATTGACAATATCTTATACTATTACAAATATTTTCTATTACAGAGTGTTTTTCTATTATATGCCCCACTCGAAGGGTGAGGCTCCTTCGAATATCATATACTATTACAAATGTTTTCTATTACAGAGTATTTATATACTATATGCCTCATTCAAGGGTAATGTTCTTATACTATATGCCTCACTTAAAAGGTGAGCTCCCATCAAGAGAGAGGGAGAACGAGGAAGAAGAGATATAAGAGACGGGAATCGAATTTCTATTCTATTAGCCCCAACATGAATTGGCTTAGTTGGGTGGCCAATGTGGCAACCCAAGCTGTTAATTGGCACCATATATGAATCTATTGCATGGGAGGTCTCAAACACCATATTTGGATCTATCTTATGGGAGGCCTCAACTAAAGCACCTCTAAACCCAAAGGCCTCACATAACTAGTGTATACTTGACCTCTTAAATTTTGGGACCTCATCACAGGGCATGTTAGAAGGCGTTTATCCTAATGGTTAAAACCGTAAAAGTGATAATTCCCTTCAAGTCAATAATTAAAGGCGTGATTTCATGTCTGGTCTTTCCCAACAGAAACAGTATTACAGAGACGGAACTGAACTGAAGGTTCCTCTGTTATAAAATGATAGCAAAAAACACGACGACGTTAGTTCCTCCACCACCGCCACTACTGGCAGTACCATCAACTCCGCCACCATGGACAGAAGTGGCAGCGGCGGTTTAATCATATCCTCCACCGCTACAATTCACTCATTCTTAACAACATCGTCTACTAACCCTAAACTCTCTCAAGACCTAAGAGACCTTGCGTCCTCCCTTACCCCACAACCTTCGGTGCCATACAAGTCTCTCAAGTCTATTTGGATCCAATCCGACCCAGAAACTCGACCCGATCTTCTCAAACTACTCATCGGTTCCAATTTCATTTTCACCAGCCCCAAGCCTAGAGAAAAGGTGTAAATTTTATTAAAAAATTGTATCATTGTGTTTAATTGTGTTTTGTTTCTGTTGATTTATTGGGAATTATTGTTATTCTTTGTTTGGAAGAGTGAGGAGCTAAAAGCTAGGCTGAAGAAATTGGCCGCGGTGGCAGAGAAGAAAGAGTATGCGGAATTGGTGCAGGACATTACGCCTAGAAAGGCTGTGGAGGAGCCTTTTTCCTCTTACAAAGATCAATTAGGATTTGGTCAGTTTTTCTTCGACTTATGTTGAAAAAGTTTTTATTTACCGGATTTGTATTTGATATTGGTTTAGTGGCTATATTTATGTAGCTTCTGAATTTGAATACTTTTCTAAATTCATGATGCCATATTGCTTTTGATTTGATGACGATACTTTGGTTGAATTATTTTTGTGATGACAGATTCATATGCTGAAGTTTGATGATCACGTCTGATAAAACAGATTCGTTTTTTTTTTTTTCTCCATCCAATATTAGTTGTGTTATTCGAAGCACATATTTGTGATAGTATAAATACATTTTTATAATTTTGCAATGATGATGAAAAACAGTTGGTAGAAACCCTTAAGAAATGCACGTTACATCAGAAAAATTGTGGTCTTTTGTAGGTTTCAGAGTATTCTAATTTTGTGTGGTCTAAACTCTGGGGATGACTACTCTGGTGTGCCACATCAGGATGCCTATGGCTTTCATTGGATCTTCTGGAAGTAATCTGTTGGTATCTTGGCTGGTTTTGATTATTTGCATCAAATGATTAATCATGTAAAGTACTATGCTTTCGAGAAATAATATCTTTTTCAGCAATTTAGTTTGACCTAATGCTTCATCTAAATTCTGAAGATGGGGGGATGGTTTGACAAGAGGTTAGGAAGGCTAAAGTCTTGCTGGGGTAAGTTGAACTGATATTAATGAAGCATTTAGAGGGAAAGAAGATGGGAGTGATGAAGTGGGAAACGAGGGTGAGCCATCTGTTGCAATTTTTGGGTTTTGCTTTTTTATATTTGTTTTTGTGTTTGAGTTTGAATTCTATTACTTTTTGTATTACCTCATCTTAGAACTGTCTTTCATTTGCCTAGCTATTGATGTGATGAATGCTGAAACCAATATGAACTGTATTCTTCTTTCACACATGCGCGCGGAGCACACAAATAATGAAAGGGAGATTGGGATTGTAAAAATAATATAATGGCTCTATTTTTCAGGAAATCTGATGACTGCCACTCATTTGATTTCTTAAACTTCTCCTGATTTATATCTGTTTATGCAAGCTTTGCTTCTAAGATGCAATTGTTTTCTCCTAGTACTTTAGCTTGAAGTGCTATTTTATCTTACATTTTTTTCACGTATTTTTCATTTCGAAAAATACAGGGAGCCAGCACATGCAGGAGTTTCTATGCTCCGGGCTGCTTCCTTTTTTTTTCTTTTTTTCTTTTTTTTTTAAATTTCTGAAATGCCTTTCTGTTAAAAATTTTCTTCCTTTTTTGGTGACAGGTTTGCATGTTGTTGTTACTATGTTTACTGGCTATTTGGTAGGATATGCTGCATTTAGAGCCCTGTTTAGCCGCAATGTTGCAATGGTAAGCTCCTAAATATTAGACCAAATATTTGAACAAATCATACATTAGGTTCTCAGGCTTGTGTAGTGCTCTTCCTAAAGTTCCCCATCCCCCATATCCCTCCCTTTTTCTGGCTGTGCTAAAGTTGACATTTCTTTTATCATCAGAGTGCTGCAGGAGGCATCCTTGGTTTGGTTGTTGCCATGCTTGTTGAAACGCTTCTTTTTATAATTAGATTTTCCAATCAGGACCATCAACCTAATTCTTTTGCATCTAAGATTAAAAAGGATCAGTGAGCTTCCTCATAAAAGGTTTGTTTGCTGATTGTTCATCTCTTAATTTTTCTGTTCTTAGTAATTCTTGGATAAAATGAATGTGTTACACGTGCACTTGTCAAGTGGTTGTGCATATTTTTTGGCAGTCATGATGCGGTTTTGTCCTTGTTAAGGGTTGGAATTCTTGAATCTTGACCCTCAGTTCCTCATAATCACTGTAATTGGTAGTTGTCATGTTATATAGGGTTCTAACTAGATCAGAATGTGTTATGTCTTGTCGGAGTCAATTGGAGGTAGTTGTATTCATTAGAACTTTGTTGATTCCTCCCTACCCTTTATTTTATAGATTAGAAAAAAGCAACTAGAATTCAGAAGAGGAGCTGCAGAAAAATTCTCACACGCACGTATTGTGATCAGGTGAGAAGTCTAAAGAAAATAAGGTTACCAGAGAAAACCAGGTAGTGGTGTTTTGCCTTCGAAGTTTTGTTTTTCCCAATGTCTGCCGGGGGAATAAATAGATGATTTCGGTGATCTGTTGGAGAAACTGGCGCAAGTTCAAACATTTTTTCCTTTCTTGGAAAGTGTTTTGATGGAAGAGAGGAGACAATGACTGTAATTTTGTTGTAACTGAATGATCAATATTATGCTATGTAAATGTTAAATTTTGAACAGCAGAAATAATTTTGAGATAACAGCTTGTTTTAGTATCATTACTAACCCAGATTCTCAAAGCAACACTTTGCTTTCAAATTCTAGCTGTTCCTGAAGTTGCAGCCTTAGATAGCTTGTGAATTGCTGAATCTGGGGTTTTTCTTTTCTTTTCTTTTCTTTTCTTTTCTCTGAAGTGTTCTGGTTCGTGTTCGTGAGATGCAGCTGCTTAAGGGAGTGCCTTTAGTTCATGAAACTCGGCCACGAAGAAGCACTCGCAATATATGAATACTTGACTTGGTAGACTCATTAATATCAACATATGGTAGGCGCAGATGTAATTGGAGACTTGGAGTTGCACATCTAAGCATCCTAGTGCGAAGCAGAAATCGCATAGAAGGAACTGTCATTTACTTGTTGGCTGAAGAAGAAAAGTATCCCCATTCCTCAATGAACTCAATATTGTAACTGAAATGGGGAACATAATTAAATAAAGAACGTTGTGGATTCTCCGACTTGGGCTTGTTTGATAAACTAGAATGCTGTGTCAATTAACACTATCAGATAAATATTTAATTTTAATGTTGAATTATTGAAATTATATTATTTTATGAGTATATTTTTTTTGTAATTATGCATAAAAATATTAATTTTTTAAAATTAAGTATAAAATATTATGCGTAAAAATATATCAAAATTAATGTTTGATACAAAAATAAAACAGAAAATAAATTAGTTGAAATTTTATTTAACCTTTCACAAAGAAAAAAAAACACTTGCGAAAATGTGTTATGAGAAAAAAGAAAAAAAATTAAAGAAGGGAGTCATATGAATAGAATTATTCATAATTAAAGGAAAAATAAATTAGTTTGTTAAATGATGTGACAAAAGGGTAAATTGAGAAATTGAGTATAAATTATTAAAAAGTTATTATTGTGAACACTAAATGATAAGCATTAAAAAAAATTAGATTTTTCTACAGACATTAAGTAGAGCTTAAGTAGCTAAATGAATTGAAATCTTGTTATTAAACAATTCAAAAATTAAAACCTCTTAATCCACCAATTTCAATCAATAATTCATCTTATCAAACAATTCCTTGTACTCCTTGTATCTAATAATTGTTTCACATTTTCAATGTCTTAAAATTAGAACACTCTTTTCATTATAAAAAAAATTATTTTAATTGAGTATAACATTTTTCATTTATAAAATATAACAAATTTAATGTACCATTAAATGTATAATTTTTTATTTTAATCTTACGTTTTAATATTGGAATTTACATTGTTATGTTATTATTAGTAAGAAAATATAAGAATTTTATTTAAAAGTGATTTTTTTCTGAAATAAAAGAGCATTATTTTCAACAAAAAAAAAGAGCAAATGAAATATCTTCAGATAAAATTCATTCTGTGATTAAAATTACTTTTAAGGACACAAGGGAAGAATTGTTTACTCCCCCGTCTTAACAAAAAAAGGAAATGTGTTATGAAATACATGAATGGATATTCATTATATTCATTCCTATCTAATATTTGTTCACATTTTTATCCAATGTATACTTATCTCAATCTAATGAATATAGATATCTCTATCTAGTGTAAGTAGTGTAGATACTTATCCCTATCTAATGTAAATATTTATCCCTATTTCATGTATGTATTTATCCAAATACATTGATATGTGCATCATTTTTCTCTTATAAATAGGAGTATAGTTTGGTCATTAAGGAAGTGTGGTAGAGGGTAGTAAAGCGTGGTAAAGAAAAGTGAAATAAGAATTTCTCTCATAATTTCCTTACTATCTATAGTGTCTTTCTGTTTTCTCTATTATATTTCTGTTTTCTCTATTATGTACTTTCTCTCTATTTTGTTCTATTATATACTTGAGGCGCAATATTCTATAACAAAATGCTTTTTCTAGATACAATTATTAAGAACTATAAGGTATAATATATTAAATGCATAATTAATAATATAATTTTATATTAATATTTTCATTTTTTGATTGTGAACTACACAATATCATTACTTATTAAAAATATTATAGAGTATTTACTACAAAGTAATTTTTTTAAGAATGAAGAAAAAAAGGAAAAACTGATTTTGTTTTTGAAGGATGAAAGGAGTATTATTAATGGTTCAATTAATGTCTTGAATAAAAGTAATTTTAATAAATACTCTATTCATTCAAAAAAAATTCATTTAAAACTTAAAAAAAAATCATTTTGAAAATGAAAATTTTTTAACATCCTTATTAATAATAATTAAATATGATCATAATTAAAAAATTATAATTATAACTATAAAATTATGTTTTTAATAATTTGTTAAAAGTGTTATATTTAATAATTAAAAAATTATATTCAATTCCAAATATATATATTTTTTTATGATATAAGTAGAAATACTTTTGACTATGTGATTGTGGAAAAGGTACAAGACGTTGTGTGGATTGCGTTTCCAAATACGTTTTTGAAAATATATTTTAAAATGTTATTTGAATTGATAGTTTAAAATGTGTTTTGAATTGAAATATTATATAGATTATAAATTTGACAATGTATTTTGAATTTAAATATTATATAAATTACAAAAAAAGTAAGACGAATTTTTAATAAAAATGTTATACGATGATAATAAAAACATTAAAATATAAAAAGAAAATAGTAAAAAATGAGCATATTTTAGAGTTTTATATTTGCTAAATAAATTATATTTTGAAATTTATTTCAAAATATATTTTTAATAAATATTGAAAATATAACATTTTATATATTAAAAAACATGATTTAAATCAAAATGAAAAATGAGAGATTGTCCATACATAGACTTAGGGAGCTTTTGGTATAAATGGTGGGTTTAAGAATGGAATGGATTTGATAGAAGGAAAGGTTTGGAATAGAATGGAATGATAGTAATTATGTTGTTTGGTATTATTTTGTAATGGAATAGAATAGAATAGATTTTATATTAAAATTATAATTATAATAAAGATATTATTATTTTATATTATATTATATTTTAAAAAATCATATCTTATTCCAAAAATAGTCAAAGTGCATATCAATTTGTAATGAAAAATATTTTCTATAAATTAGTGAAATTTATTTCTAAAAAAATAAGTAAAATAGTAGTTGCAAACCCAAGGGTGGGTTTGCAACTACCGATACGTGGCCCGCGCCCATTCAGTCAAAAAAACAAAAGGGTCGTATGTGAGTTTGAAGAAAACCTGCCTCCCTTGGGTTTGAAGAGAAGGTCCATTCCTGAATTTTATTCCTGTAAAGTGTATTCCAAAACCACTTACCAAACAATAATAATTCTTTTAATCCTTTCCATTCCCCCTAATCCCCTTTACCAAACACCCTCTTAGTTAATTACGTATTGAAGAGAACTAGAGAAGCAAGTACAAAGTATGTCAGCTGGCAAACACATGTCAGCTGGTACCAAAAATTGAGAAGCAAGGACAACGTATGTCAGCTGGCAAACAAGCAAAGCTTGATTCCACGTGAGCTCACGAGCCGATGCGTAGTTCAGTCCCACGAGGAACTCAGTGCTGACTCTCCACTCAGGCTTTCATGTGGGGAATTGGTCCCCCCAAACCCAAACTCCAACCCAAACCAAACCAAATCGAACCATGGAAATAAGGGCGCCAATTGGGAGAGAATAGGTGGGCATGGGGTGGTGTTTAGATAGGTAGGGAATCATTGAAAATAGTAAATATAATTTTTATTAAATTTTGATATTAGATAGAAATGAAATTTTATTAAATTTTTTATTAAGAATTAAATGGTAATCGTATTATTGTTAATTAATTGATGACAATTAGTGACAGTCTGTTTATGAAAGTTAAATAGTGATCGTATTACTGTTAACTGATCGATAGCGGTTGGTAATGGTATATTTATGGTCTAGTGATGGCCTAGTTATTGGTGGTCAAAATAATTTTAAAATAAAAATAAAATTTATTTATTAATAATATATATAAATATATTTAAAAAATCATTAATTATTTAATATTATTTAATTATTATTAATTATTATCTAATAATTATTTATTTAACTTTTTTCATTAAACTCTATAAATATCTCATAATCCATCCAATAAATTCTTATCTCAATTATATATCTTTTATTTATTTCTAATAAATATAAAAAATCCAATAACTCTCACCCCTTTAAATACCATTTGGAATTGTAGAAATATTACTGCCTCCAAATGGAAGGGAGGGAGCTCATGAAGGCGAAGGTCAAGTAAAGGGAAGGGTTGACGTTCAGGTTCAGGTTTAGGTTCAGGCAGAGTTTATATATGATTCTTGGATTAAATTCTTGGGTAGGATTCAATTTCACAATAAGCAAACAATGTAATTCTCCTTCCAAACCAACCCCACCACCCCCTCCCTCCCCAAAAAAAAACAGAAAATTCAATCTCTAACTTTTTTCTTATTGTTTAAAAAATGAGCTTAGTCTCCACATTTTTTCTTATTTTAGAAAAAAAAAATTGTAAATGAACTCATAAAAAAAAAGTAATGACACTAATAGAAAATTATTTAATTAAAATTCTATTAGCTTAAAAAAAAAGTTCATTTTCGATTTGATATAATGTTTTTTTAGTTATGAGACAAAACTCACACGAAACACTTTTAACTACATAATTTTTTAATTTTGTCTTTAACTTTTAATTTTAAATTTTAAATAATTATTATTAGTAAAGAAAATATAAAACTTTCATTTAAAAATAATTTTTTTGACGAATAAGATATATTAAGATTATCCTGATAAATCTCTCATCAGTCATCCAACAAATTCCTTCCACCTTAAGTTCATTATGTCTCACTGCATACAATATTTGTAACAAAAACTCCTTCCAACAAAGCCGAACAATTAACCAAAATCACGAGGGACAAGATTGCAACCGAGCGAGCATATTGATTTGGGTAGAAAACTCGTACAATACACCAGTTGCTCACGGCTTCTTCTCCATCTTCTACGCAGCCACTACTCAAGGCACATGGATTGAAAGCAAGTTCCTAAATGTTGAGAATGAGTTAGTATTTAATATCAACTAAACTGGCAAACATAAATCTGGTGACATCTTCTTTCAAATTTCAACAGAATTAATTATTACCAAACAAATAGGGCAGGTGAGGTTATTTATTAATTTAACTAGATCTAGAAGTAGCAATGTCATTATGGTATACTGAGATCATAAGAGAATGGATTGAGGAGTTCACTTGACCTTCCACCATTTGATTCCATGAAATTCATATAGAAAGCCCCTAGCTCTATTAACCATGGCGATTGCAGAATCTCTATATGTTTAGCCCTTAGCTTAGATTTAAATTTCATGCCATTTACAGAACTGTGTATCATTTGCAAAAGATATTAAGCAAATTAATAATGACAGAATTGATAGAACATAAAAGTAAGCTATAATATCTTGTTCAACAGAATTAGATTGGATATTGAAAATCCCCAAATGCAGAAGCAATTCACAATTACTTTGTCATATTTCTTAAGGACCTTTCGGATATTTTTCATTAGTCATTGTGGATTTGGGTTTAGTTCAGGTTTGCCTTTGTCCCAAATCAATTTGTTTGCTGCGGCTGTCAAAGCAACCTTTAATCTTAGATTGATAGCGGGACTTCATGCTACTATCACCGCGGTTGTCAAAGCAACCTTTAATCTTAGATTGATAGCGGGACTTCATGCTACTATCACCGTACCGCCTCATTTGGATGCCTTTGTCCGAAATCAATTTGCCCGCTTGGTCGCAATCTTGTCCCTCATGATTTTGGTTAATTGTTCGACTTTGCTAAAAGAGTTTTTGTTACAAGTATTGTATGTGGTAAGGCGTAATGAACTTAAGGTGGAAGGAAAAAAAAAAATCTAAGGTGGAAGAAGTTTATTGAATACCTGATAAATCTTATTTACTGGTTTGACACACAAAAATTTTTAAATTTTTTTTTTAAGAAATAAGGAAGGAGGAGAGGAAGTGATACCTTTTACATGTTATACCTTAATTATACTCCCTTTGTTGAAAAAAGTCTAATTTTGATTTTTTATAATGTTATTTAAATTATAAAGTAAAATACACATTTAATATATTATTATTTGTATAATCTTTTATTTTTATTTTTATTTTTTAATTTAAATTATTCAAAAACTTCAAATTAAAAATAAATTTTGTTTCTAAGACGATTTTTTTTAAAAAAATTATATATATTTTTGAAAGAGAGGGAGTAATTTATAATAAGTTGTAATTTAGAAAGTTGAACCCTTCTCAAGACAAGCAAAAAATAAAAATTCAAAAATGCTTTGTATCTATTTGATTTCATGATTAAAATTTTAATATTTTAAATAATTGGATTAATATTTATTTTTATGATCAGTATTTTAAAATATTTTTTATATTTTTTAAAATAATAATTATAACATAGAAAAGATATTAAAAATATATAAAAATTCATTTTAAAGCTAATTTAGAAGAAAAAACAAAAAAGGCGCATGGGAAGGGAAAGGCTGGGAAGGAAACTAAGGACAAGAGCTGAATGTGACGCTCAGAAGCCAAGAAAGGAATGGGGTTCGGCATGGAGACAGGTAAAGGATAAATGAACATTACACCATTATGGGGCCGAAGGGGATGGATCGTAACGTGAGGATTTTGTTTATCCCCACTGTCTTGGAAAGCGATTCCATGCTTGGTTTTCCATCGTCAAATATGAAAATGAATTCAAGATAAGCAAGTGGTACCAAAGTTGGAGTTTACTGCAGAGCATGTTTCCAGAAAACCAGAGGGTTCGTGAGAGGGCCATCAGGTTTTTCTTTCGGCCGCAGACAAAGTGTGTTTTAACGTAAGCCAGCGGCTGTGGTATTGGCTTTGCTATGGGCATAGTTGTATCCTTGTACATGGTTTTCGTCCCTTAGACAAGGATGTTGGCCGCCATTATCTTGTTTAATGTAGTATTTGTTTTCTTCCCCTTATAAAATTTTTACTTACTCCAAGTGAAGAAATTGCTAGTTGTTTGAAAGCAACTCTTTACAGCTCGAAACACTTTAGTTATTGATGTTAGGTTTTGACTAGAAGTTTTTAAAAACGTAAGAAGTTATTTTAAAAAATATAAAAATTGTGTGTTGAAAGATAATACAACTTGGTCCAGTCAACTAAAGTACTAATCATTCGTTCATCTAATCAACTTGGTCTAGTTAAATTGATCGTCAACAAGAGCACTAAAAATTTTATGTTGGGATTAGTTCAACGATCAAATCTTGTCACCAACTTAAAAATCTAATGATAGTTTTGTGTACCTTTCAATGTGATGGCTAAATTTTCATTTTCTTAATATATTTTAGTTGAGTTTCTTGTTTTTTAAGATATTAACGGTTAAATTTCTAATCTTTTAATGCAGACTAATTAAGTTCTAGCTTGTAGTTAAATCTCAGCCTTTTAATATAGCTCATTTGACAATTTTTCTTCTCGGTAGGTAAGAGTAAAATAGACATTGCCATTTAAAAAAAAGAAAATCATTCATTCATCCATTGGGAGATAGAATTTCATCATTTGCAATATTAGCATCTTATTTGAAACTTTTGGGGCTGTTCGGACATATCATTTATATTTATAAATAATTAAATTTTTAAATAAAAATAAATTATTTAAACATATTTTTATTTCAAAATTTAAATTTTAAATTTTCTCACTTAAATTCTTCTTACATAATTTTTAAAAAAAAAAATTCTTATATTTTCTTTCAAAATATTTTTTTATTCAAAAATACTTATTAAAATTTTTACATATTTTAATATAATTTTTTTTAAATACATCACACTCCAAACATACATGCAAGCCTCTCGTCTGTTGAATTTGTTCGGAATTATATACCTTTTCCAAAACGGGGATTGGAACAAATTTTTTTAAGAGAAAAGTTGGGAAATGCCGAACCAAAAGACGAACATGTGACATGAACATGAATTTGGACGCACAGTCTTTTTCTCGTCTCTCCAATAATTGCAGCGAAAGAAAACTATAACAAACAAAAATCTCAATAAATATGTGCTGGAATGACGCTTCATGGAGCTTCTACAGTTTAACCTGCGTTGGTATTGGGGCATGGTTATCCGCTCGCATGGTTTCCATACATCTACTTGTACTAATTTTTTGATTTTTTCTGCAACGGAGAGAGAGAGAGGATTTCATTTCCAAGCATAAAAAAAGCTTTGTGATATCGATTTTGCTGCTGGTTTATTGGGAAAGAAATGCCATGATGTAATGCCCATCTTATCTAGATACAGTATTTAAATGGATTTCCAAGCATAAAAAGCTTTGCAATGTTGAATTTGGAGGTAATTTAGTGCTAAAAAAATGCCATGATGTGATGCCAATCTTATCTACATAATATTAGTGCTAAGATTATTTTGTCCAAATGAGCATTGATCTTCACGTGGGCTTTAATGTTAAAGACAAATTTCTGGTGCCAGCCATATGACATGAAATAAAAGGCCAAAATAATGTCATTCGCATTTCCCCAATCTATTTTTTTTTCATATTAAAATGTGTTAGCCAAATAGTATATATATATATATATTAATAAGTTTAGATAACTACAGATATAAAATATAATAATAAAAATTAATTAAAAAATTAAATTAAATAAATAAAACTTTAATCATTAATAAATGAATAACAAAGAAAATTATGTCAAGGTGCGTTAGACGCTTTCTTTAAAATAGATTCGTTCCCTCTTGTGTGTGTTTGAGGATTTAACGGACGTCTATCTCCCAAAATACAACGACGAACAAATGATTTACTTACACAAGGTAGATCGCTACAACGAATTTGAATTTGTGCCTTTTTTCTATCACCAAAACCTACTAGAATTGAAAACTTGAAAAGAAAAATTGTTGAGAGAGTTTTATAAGAAAAGTTAAAAAATTATTTTGGAAAATTCTACTTGTCCACCAAGGGAATTCCTTTATTTATAAAGGAGATTTCCTTATTCATATCATGTTCAAAAAACAAGCCATTAAATTTGGAGAATGAAAAACCAAAAATCTTATATTATGCTTAATGCATGAAAAGACAAAAGTCTTTATTCGTTCTTGAAATGAAAAGCCAAAAATCTTTCATTATGTTTGATACATAAAAAGTCAAAAGTCTTCATTTATCATTGAAATGAAAAATTAAAAGTTTTTCATTATGTTTGATGTATAAAAAGCCAAAAGTCTTCATTTATCTTTGAAATGAAAAGTCAAAAGCCATCATTTATGATTAAAATAAAAAGTCAAAAGTCATCATTCATGAACTACCAAATGAAAAGTCCATAACTTACCATGCATCATGCCTTATTTTGCATTATGATTAAAACTGAGAAGCATTCATTCATGTATTTTTTCAATGAGTAATTTCTCATTCACATATGTTTTTAATGAGCAATTTCCCATTCATATGTGCTCAAAAGAGTTATTCTTATTTTCCAACAATCTGTAATTCTATCTTACTTTGTACTAACATATCATAGGAAAAATTTTAATGGGCAAAAACGGAGACCAGAAAGTGAATCAACTAAATCAAGCAAGGACGCAACAGTTAAGATGATGCAATTTCATTGTTTTTTTTTGCTTTCAAGTGGCATCTCAGGTTTTTAGTGCCACTTCTTTTCCTTGGTTTTGTAGAGGGGTAGCAGTTGGGAAGAAACGGTTGTGATTTATATAGATAAAGAATTTTTAAAAATAGAAAATGTAATTTTTATTAATTTTTGAAATTGAATGAGAATAAAATATAAAGAAATTGAAAATTTTTTACTTTTTATTGAAATTTTATTAAAATTTCAAATTGGTAATTAAACAATGATGATTGCGGGATGAATAGAATCCAATTGGCTAGCGACGGTTGGCGGAGGGTAGACAACTATCTAGTGGAGATTTGACCCCAAGTGTTATGATTTTAAAATAAAAATATAAAATAGTAATAATAATATATATAAATTTATTAAAAAATAAAAAATAATTAAAATTATCATTCCTCATTAATTATTCAATATTATTCAATAATTATCTAATAATTTTTTATTTAATTTTTTTCACTAGAATTCATGAACATTTTATAATCCATCCAGTAAAAATCGTATTCTAATAATATTTCTCACATTTATTTTCGATGAGTGTGCTTAATAAGTATGAAAAATTTAATAACTCTTATTCCATTAAATATCTATTAGAATTATAAAAATATTATCACTTTTAATTTTATATTATTATATGATAATTAAGTATTGATATTTATATCAATAAATTTTAAAGAATTTTTACGTTGACGGGTGTGATATTTACACGACAAATGACAAAATAAAACCATATGATGGGAATGATTGTTTTTTAATAATTTCTTAATATAAAATCGAAGATTTTATTGGAAGTGACCTAAAAGAACCAAACTAGTCCTCTTTAAACAAGTTTATCACTTTATCAAGTCTACGGTGGGAATGATTGTTTTTGAATAATTTTTTTTAATATAAATTCCATGATTTTATTGGAAGTGACCTATAAGAACCAAACTAGTCCTCTTTAAATAAGTTTATCACTTCATCAAGTCTTACAGGGGATAGATTTCTGTGGCCCATAAGTCCCTAACTCCCTACCAAAATGGTTCCTTTCCATTCATTTCTTTACTATTTTTTTTTCAAGTTTCTTTCTAGATTTTGTCATCTTAAATCATTTCATTCACTAGCATTTTCCTTTTCCAACTCTAAGGCTATGTTTGGACTTTGATTTTATTTACAAAAAATATTTTTTTTAAAATAAAAATAAAATATTCAAACACATTTTTATTTCAAAATTTAAATTTAAAATTTTTCACTCAAATTTTTCTCACATAATTTTAAAAAAAATTTCTTATTATTTTTCCCTATATCAAAAAACATACACTAAAATTTTTACATATTCTAATACAAAATTTCTCAAATAAATCACAATTCAAACATAGCCTAAGATAATTTTTACCAAGGGTCTAGATATTTACTACATGGGCAATGATACATATAATAAAAAATTTCAATAAAATTTCTAAGTGACTAATGTAATACATATGTACTAAGAATTATTATACAATAAGTAATTTAATAATTTAATATTATTTCGTAATATAAATATTATATTAATTATTATAAAAATTATTTTAAAAAATTCATTATAAATATAATTATTCTTACAATATATTCCATCATTAACAGCAAAACTTTATATAAATGTACTTTCACAATTCGGAAGTGGCTAGTGACAAGCAACGGGCAAGATTTTACCTCATCCTTAACATAAGATGAATAAAAAGTGCCAAATTTGAGAATCATAACTAATGATTATGTGTTCATCTCCCAGTTATATAGTTTGATGCACAAAATTTATATATTGATGAGAGTTCAAGTGCTTATTGTGTGAAAAAAAAAAAAAAGCATACATCACTAGGCTTCGTTTGGAGAAATTTTTTATGTACAAAAAGTTAACTTTTTTTAAACAAAAACAAAATATCAAAATACATTTTTATTTCCAAAATTTAAAATTTCCTACTCAAATTCCTCTAAAATAATTTTAAAAAAAAAATTCCTCCTATTTTTCTTTCCAAAATACTTTTTCTATAAAAAACATTTACTAAAATTTTTACACATTCTAATACAACTTTTCTCAATATAAGGCAATCCAAACGAAGCCTAAGAGAATTTGAATGTCTTCATATGAAAACATAGTAATATGGTATATGTGCCTTTCTTGTATTTACAATCTTTCTTTTGTTTTGTGCTTATTTACATATATATTTTTTATATCAACTTGTAAAAGAAATAATACGATATATCATTAGAAATAATGACAGTTTTTCACCATGTTTATCATTACTCAGTGAAACACTAAAAATATTTATTAAAAACAAAATCAAATTATGACATTCATAGTAATTAAGCATGTTTATGAAAATTTAACTTCAATTAGTGAGGCATGTAAAAATGAATAAATGGAATGATGGATCAGTCATTACAAAAAACGAATAAATAGATTTAAAAATATAGATGACATCGGCATTAAATCCTTTGTCCCATTTTTGAATAACGTGTATTATACTTTAAAACGATATTATTTATTTATAAATTAAGTAAAATAATATTATTCTATTAAATAAAAAGAACGCTATTTTAAAGTGAGATACATTATTAAAATACCATAATTGAAACAAAGCAGGATCTCATGAGTCATCGTCTCATATTAATTTAGTATCATCCTAAATCAAAGCATGAAATATACAATGCCAATTTGATTCCAAATATATATTCAAATATTATTGTTGATTTTAATGAAGATCCTCAATTTACCCAAAGATGAAGATCCCAAATTTTTTTACCAAAATAGTAATTTCATTGGGTCCAAATTTCCACGTGGCATTCACGGTTTTGTCGTGACACGTGGACCAACTTTGAGTGCACACCCATCGGCCCCCGCCGCCTTCCACCGGCGGCTCTCACTTTATCATGTTCTCACGTGAACTGATACACGTGTCATCATCTTATTACTTCAAAAGTTAAAGATATATTTAAATAATTTATTTTTCTTTCTAAATAAATAAATTTTTAAATAAAAATAAATTATCTAAATATATTTTTATTTTAAAATTTAAAATTAAAATTTTTTTATTCAAATTTCTTTCACGTATTTTTTTAAAAAAATTTCTCTTCTTTTTTTCTTCAAAATACTTTTTCTATAAAAAATACTCAATAAATTTTTACTCATTTCAATACAATTTTTTCCAAATATATCACACCTCAAACAATTCCTAAATTACTCAAGCAATCCAACGGTACACATTTCCCCCCCCTCTTGATATAAAAGGAGCCTTGAGGTCGGCTCATCATCACTAAATAGCTTAGGAGACGCCAAAGCCTTTGTAGGATTATATATAAACTATGAAAGCTGTGATCTTGCGAACCGGTTCCGGTACGATTCCGAGCCGGAATTGGACGGCTTCGAGCTCGCCTAGAATCTCAGTTTCACTGCCGTTTCAAGAATCTGGCGGCTCCGAGAAGAAAAACGGCGGTTCTGCTCCGAGCGTTTCTCTACAGATGGAACTCACTCGCCGGAGCATCCGCCGCGTGTCGTCGGAGCCTGACATCACCCGATCTGGAATCGAAGGATTGAGGTCTTTCACGCAGCTCGGATCGCGGTCTTGTCCTTCGAGGGTGCAGGAGGAAGAGGATGATTATGGAACTGGATCGTTCGCTTCGACGGAGAATCCTCAGAGTCGGAGAGGATTTGCAGGCGATTGGCTGCAATGCGCGATTCCGGTGGAGGAGCTGGGATTCTCCGGCGGTGGTATAGGTAGGAATTGGAACTCCGGCGGTGGCAGTGGAGATGAGTTCAGCACCGGTGATTCCGCTGATCCGAGTAGAATTGGCGCGTATTATAAGGAAATGTTGAAGTCAAACCCTAACAATCCTCTTCTCCTTAGAAACTACGGCAAGTATTTACATGAGGTACTATAAATTCCTTAAGCATTCCTTAATTCTCTTCTTTAATTCCACTTTATTTCATAATTGATACTGAATTTCGTTTTTTTGGTGGGTCTGAAGGTGGAAGGAGACGTGGTTAGAGCGGAGGAGTATTACGGAAGGGCAATATTGGCGGGTCCGGGAGACGGGGAAGTGTTATCGCTGTACGGGGATTTGATATGGGAGAACGAAAGAGATGAGAGGAGAGCCAAATCATACTTTGATCAAGCGGTCGAGGCTTCTCCTGATGATTGTATGGTGTTGGGATCATACGCCCATTTCATGTGGGAAGCTGCAGAGGATCCAGATGACGATGATGATGAAGAAGAAGTTGAACGGGGAGGAGCTGCCCTGTCCTTGGTTACCATGGTTGAAGCCTTCTAAATTTCTAATTCTTGTATATAGAAGAAATAAATTACTAACACTAAATTAATGTCCAACGGTTAAAACTTAAAAAAGGAAAAAAAAAAAAAACAGAGGAAGATAATAAGCGAGTTTTGTACGTGTTTAACTTTGATGAATGTAAATGGTGAAAATAAAAAGGTGGTGAAAATGTTGCTTAATTTTGTGTCATTTGAAGTTTGATTAATGAGAACTGATCTGTTTTGTGCTAAAATCTCTCGAAAAAGATTAATCTAATTTTGCTTTTTAGGAAATACTTGATAATAAGATGAAACAGAGAACAAAAACGACCTACACCAACATTGTAGAATTCTGTTAGATGAAGTTTTGGATGGACATTGTCTACATTCTCCACCTCAACATTGGAAGCTTAAACATGCCTTCGTCAATCTTCAAGTGTAACAACAATGTACATAGCCTGAAGCTCTATGCCAAACCTTGCAGTTACAAGAAGATGTCTATAAAACAATCACCTTAAAGAGGATCTATTTCTTGTCTGATTCATCAACACGTTTCCAGACAGTTCATTCAAGTGTATTTCATGTCTGGCACAAATTACCAATCCCTTGAAGATTAGCAAGCTCAGATGTGAAAGTTTCCCAGCTCGGCATGGTGCTTTCAAAACTGTACTTGGTTCACTCCTGAGAAACTTTGTCTAAAAGCGGTTTTCAATACTGAGAACCTGCGGTCATGAAATTCTGCACAATATCTTTAGTAATCCCATATAAAAAGAAAGCCAATGAGCAGCTAAGTGGGATTTTTTCCCCATTTGTAGAGTGGTTTTTCTCAGTGACGTTACATACACTATCTGGAAGTGGAAGGCTTTGCAATAACAAAGCTAGGGCCAGCATTCTGGGGAAGGAGGCTCCAATAAGAACCTTCTTTGTCTATAAAACTGCTGTGCCATTTAATTCTGTAAATACCCACAGGAAAAGCAGAGATATCAAGAAAGCAAGTTGAAAACCCTTGGCCTCTCTCATTAAGTTGAAATTGCAGATACTCTTCCACGGCCACAGAATTAGAACCATGATTTCCACCGGGTAAGCCATTCCAGGTGGTAGACCCAGTGGTAACATACCTCACTAGCTTTCCATTCAAATCTAAAATCTCATCTGTTTCCCCCTTTTCACTGTTCAACCATGACTGCTCTTTCTTCTCTCCTTGGGGAGGTTGTATCGAACAACTAAGGATGCAGTACAGCTTAGCGAGTCGATTGGGCAGGGAAGGTAGCATGTTTTTAAGTTGAAGGCACACATTTACAGAAAGAGGACTGCCGGATGAGACAGATGTTCCATCTATAGTTTTACCCTCGCCATCCATAACAAATAGCTCAGACACAACATTGTGCCTAACCTGAAAGAAGTTACTGGGACACCTGAAAGGAATCTGCATCCATTTAAAAATGACTCTTGACAACAACTGAAAGCCATCAACAGAAAATTTTGACACACTTTCATCACTGCACATTCTGCTTGCCTCATTTTTTAAGCCAACAATCCCCATAACAGCATACCTACAAAGTTTAACAAAACCTCTTGCTTTGTAATGAACGCCCAGAGCTTTATTTTGGGAGTGGGCTGAACAGCAGCGCATGGACTTCTCATAAACCTTCAACAGCATCAACAGACTTTTGCTGGTTTCAGAGTCTGTAAGATATAATCTCTCAATTAAATCATGTATGAGTACAACAAGAAATTCCTTCACTGAACTTTCTAAACTACAATTGGCTTTTTCCCCTGAAGCATACAAGTATGGAATGGATAAAGCGAACCCAGTACTGAATGCCAACAGAGAACAACTTGCTGCAAGGGCTGAAATTGTCTTTGCACTTTTTGTATCCATACCAACAAAAGATACTGCCAATAAATCATATTCATTTGCTACCTTCTTCCACCGAAAAGATATCTGCAAAAGAGAATGTACCAATGAACTTAATGTTTCCAAAGGTATCTGCCTTGGATGTGAGACGGTAACATCTTTTTGCGTGCTACTGTTGGTATCTTGTATAAATGAAACACCACCCAAAAGTCTAACTGTGTCATTCATGATCTCCAAAACCTGTGCTCGGAGAACCAAAAACCATTTTTGGAATTGGACAGCAAGATCAGAAACCATGGTTGCAAGTTTTCTTCTTGCAATATGAAGACCATTAGAAGCCTCGACCAGAACTTCAGCATAGTGACTCAAATTGAAAATTGGGGCCATGCCTTCTGCTTTAAGTAAGCTCTCTTTCATAGTGATCTGCCCAAAGTATTCAAGCTGACTTTCAGAACGTGAGAACAAAGCCAATGATTCCAACCAGAGGTAATTAGAATCAGACAAATCCAGTTTCATGAGTTGGTTGAAAATGAAAGTGGCCGTGGACCAAGATCCATGACAAGCCGCATGCTTTCCAGCTTTGTAAAAGGACCAGTAATCTCTTCTTTCAAGTATTTTCTTAGCATATTCAACAATAAGAGAATCATATTGCACAAAGAAATCTCCACAAGATAGACTATAATTACCATGATGGTCTGTCATATGGTTCACCTCTTGCCACATGCACCCATAGGCACCATGAAAATGCAACAAAAGCATGTATATATCATGTATGTACAATTGATACAAGGCAGATGGCAAAACATAGTCTACTAGAAGCTTTAGCAGATGAAGGACTTCGTAGGAAGTTGCAGTTTCTGCTTCTAGGTTTTCCAGACAGATATTCATTATTTCAGTTAGTAAAATCACAAGTTTCAGAGAATGCGGTGTCTTATCTTCTTTAATACATCTAGAGACGTTGAAGTTTCGTACACCCTCTTTCTCCATGCTTGCATCCCCAAATACATTAACCAGATGCTTCATAAAAATAGAGACCTTATCTAGCACCAATCCACAGACATCTGAATGATTTTCAATCAAATTAAGTAAAAGTCTGAGCAAGCTTGTTACTTCTTGCTCCATCTCTTCATTGGGCTGATGTCTATCTACCTTCAACTTCAACAGAAGAGATATGCGATCCACAACAAATGAAATTAGTTGGTGTGTGAGAGTGGAAGCGATTTCATTGGATTCTAGACTGACTCTTCCTAGAAACCTGCCTAAAATATTTAAAAGAACCCAAACAGCAAAGAGTCTCTCTGACATGGTTGAAGATTGAAATATTTTGTCAATGAATGCCAACAGCATGGAGAATACCTCAAGCATCTCCGAGAAACGAAATGTGGGTAAGTAATAACAAAGTATCTGATGCAACGCTTTTAGAGCTTTACCCACTAAAGCTGGTGAATACTTCGATTCACTTACTACATTAACCACATTCTGCATTACGCCTCTAGCTGCAAGACTAGGGCAAGCGCCAGTTGCTAAAACAGATTGAAGACATTTTAAAGTTGTGACTTGCACCTGCAATGTTCTGTCCTTAACCAGAAATGTTGAAAGCAATTCCATCTGTGTAGGAATCAGCATAGTCCATGTAGAAGCAATTTTTGTAAGTGAAATCAACATGGTAACAGAAAATTTTTGATCTGAAGAATCTAAGAGCAGTTTCAAACCTGTCTTATGAGCTCTATTAGCAAGTGCAAATGAGCATTGCATTTTAGCAAATATTCGTCCTCCTTCTAACTTGAAAGCTGGTGAAGTTGCACATGATCTCAACCTATTAGAAAGCATCTCCAGGAACACACAGGCAAAGTCATCAGCCAATTCACAAAAACGTCCAGCAGCAAACAGAGAGGCCTTCACCTCAAGGATATCATCTGAAACAGAACTCGAAAGTATAACATATCGTATAGCAGCACTATCCTTAGCAAAATCAGCCCAGCAACCAAACAAATACAATGCCAATGCTCTATCTTCAACATCCCCATCATCAAAGACTACCTTTACTCTTCTTAAAATCTCTAAATAATTCTCCAACTTATTTTTCGAATATATACCCTCTTCCCCCTTTTCACTACACCACCTTTTACTTCTGCATTTCAATTCTTGTAAAAAACTGTTAACAATGCAATATTTGGTTTGTTTATCTCCTGTTCTAAACGCATCCGCAAGCCGGAGAAGGATGGCATTCAGGAATAGCTTATCCTCACCGGGAACCAAACCCATCATCTTGTATTCCGCACCTGAAATTTTTGAGTGTCTATTCCACCACTCAAGTCTTGGCCCAATTTTTGATATTGCTTCAATGCGTTTGGCAGGGAATTTAGAACGGAGACCTTTTTCAAGCTCAAGGCTCCATTCCATTGCATAAGCTGCAGGGGTTTTCTCCATGTTTTAATTTTTAAGCCCAGTTCAACTCAGAAGTTGATTGTGCAGTTATCCAGAAATAAATTTATTACTAACTGAAATTTGGGCTACCAGTGAAGGAGGGTTTGAACTTTGGAGATTCTTGACGGGGAAGATGACGAAAAAGATGGAAGAAAGAATTAAGTCATGGGGCACTTCTGCTCTGGTAATGTTCGATCATATGCCTCTTAGAAACACCTTGACAAACCCCACCGGTAACGAGGGAGAGCTGGCAAGTTTAATTTTTCCAAAAGGATTCAGCCCGTAACTTGTAACGTATGGGGACAGAGTTGCTTCATTATTGCAAGTTTTACCTTTTCTCCCCTTTTCCACAAAAAAATAAAAAAATAAATCACTACATTTAGTTACAAATAATTCACTTTGTTTAATTACAACTTTCTATTAATTATTATTAGGTAGAACTCAATTAATACACTATTAAATGTATTATTTTATATTTTAATCTTTACTTTTTAATCGTGGTCTACATAATTACTATTAGTAATGATACTTTATCAAAGTAAAACTTTTTTTAGAACAGATAAAAGTTTTAAAAGTGAATTTTTTTCCTTGGGACAAACAAAGTACTTATTATTCAAATAATAATATTTTTAGTGAAAATTTATAATCAAAAGTCATAATAACTTGGTATATTTTGAAAAGATAAGAAATGTAATAAATGATTTTGTTATACCTAAAATGCAAATACGGTTAGTTACTCCTTGGTTATTTTAATGGAATACGTCCTCCATCTCAGAAAAAAAGAGTGTAGTTTTCACAATTTTTTTTGTCCAAAAAAGAGTTTACTTTGTGTGTAAAATTTTTATACTATCCTTACTAATAATGAAAATATATTACCTAAATTAAAAAGTAATGGTAAAAATGTAAAAATATAAAAATGTAGATTTAATTGTGTATTAAATGTCTTATATTTTGTAATTTAAAAAAGTTGTATCCAATTAAAAGTGAACTTTTTTTTGAGAGAAAAGGAATAATTAAATTGGTAATTCTTAGGTCAACTTTGACACAAAACGATCCGAAGATGTTTTTTAACCATCGTGTTGCTTAAATTGGTTAAGCTGCAAGAGGGATATTTGGACTATTTTAGCATGCATTAATATTAAAATATATTTTGTTTATCCAAAACCTTCGCGAGATTTTTCCGGAATATGCCAAAAACAAAAACATCCAAAATGGGCAACTCATGTTATACAAACCAAAATCCATAATCATTCTTCCCTTTTGCAAGTGCCAACAACTGTCGAGAAGTACGCATATTCCACAACTACAAAGTACAAACATGCAAAGAGTTTCATAATCAGATCACCCTTCGAATTTTTGTCTTTTAACACAACCGCTTGAGCTTTATTATTATTATTTTTTTTTGGTGGTAAAACATTGCTTCCATAATTATAAATTTCATCCAAACAAATTAATCATTCTGTCATGGCGCCGACTTTCCTATGTTGATCAAATCATCAGCCTTTTAAATACGCAAAACGACCACAATAAACCATGCAAAGCAAACCCCAAGAATCAACATCCTCGGAAAACAAGAATTGATGATGGAATAATATTAGGAAACATCATCCTAAACATCATAGGATTTGGAAACAGAAGTGTTGTAAAGGACTATAAAATTAGCCCAGAAAGGCATGTCTATCTGTATATCTGTATATCTGTATATTAATACAATGTCCGACAACGGTGAATATTTGGCGGAAGAATCTCCATTCATGTCCCTTCCAAGGGAACTGGTGACGGTGGTTCTTGGACGGGTTGCGGCTTCTTCGTTCATTGATCTTTACAGGGCAAAATTATGGTAAAATCAGATTGGCTTACGTTGTTTTGCTTTGTTGTTATTATTATTATCATTATGCATGGATCATTGGTTGTTCTTTGTTGTGTTGCAGCTGCAAGGAGTTTTCTGAGATTGCGGAGGAAGACTACATTCTTGAGCGGATATCAATGGACAAGTTTCCGGTGGTTCAATGGCATGAGAATCAAAGAGTTTCAAAGTTTCTGAATGAATGTAAACGGAGTAGGAATCCAGAGGCCTTATTCCGAAAAGGGGTGGTATGTGTTTTCTTGCTTAATTTTTTTTTTTTCATTCATGTTGTTCTTTGAGTGTCCTCTTTGTGATTTGTTTTTTTGGAAATAAAAGTTGAAAACTTTGGAAGCTTTATTTTTTGTATTTATTTTTTGGTTTGAATTTTAAACTTCCATCTAACAATTTTTCATCTAAGTTTTAATATAAAATAAATACTCCATTGCTCTTAAGAAAAAAAAAGTTCAGTTTGAATTTGGTTTTTCTTTATTTAGTTATAAAGTACAATATGTAATACACTATTAAATAGAGTATTTTTGGCTGTTTATAGAAAATTTATATTCTAATGGAAAAATTATTTATTATTTAGAGTGAAAATAATAGTATTTAATTTATCTATTCTACAAATAAATAACAATTATATCTATCAATGTATATGATATTGAACCATTATCAATGATTTTTCTTTAAAATTCTGATATTTGATCGATCCAATCTCTAACTTTCTTAAGCTACGTACTTAGGTTGACTATTTTGGAGGGAAGGACCTCGAAACTGCATTAAAATGCCTGGAAGATGCTGCAAAATCAGGACATGCAGAATCATCCTATGCCATAGCAATAATTTTGGTCTTTTGTGGAGGCGAGTCAAAGCAGAAGGGCATGGCATTGCTAAGTGGGATGAAGAAATCAAGAATTCAGAAAAGAAAGGTGAAGGATTGCCGTCAGCGTTTGCAAAACATTGTGAAGATGATTTGGGTTAAAAATTCTTTGATTTTGAGCCAAAGACCAATTTGTTGTACCATGCAACATAAGAAAAAAAGTGGCTGGCAAAGTGATGAAATTGACGAAGATGACAACAATATGTGCGATGGCTGCTCATGTGATGAAGAAATTGCTCCAATTTGTGATGCCTTACCTCGATTTGCTCATTAGGTTTAGACATCTTTTGGTTCAAAAGCTTGTAGTTAATTGATTCTATTTTTAGGTTTTTTTTAGTATTAGATCATGTGATTATTTGCATGCATGAATCACTGTATCATTTTGCACGCAACTTTTGCTACTTGGTAATATTTGTTGTTGTTCAGTTGCTAACTATGTCTCTCTCTATGGGCTCGTTTGGTTGGTGGAAAAGTAAAGTTATTTATGAATATGATTTCTAGGAAAATGATTACCGAGAAAAGTGAATACCAACATATTTTTTTCATGTGTTTGGAAGAATTAAGAATGTTAGTAAGGAAAGTATCAAGATTTTCTTTTCATTTTTTGGATTTATTGAATAAACTAAGGAATGTAATGTGTATTTCATTTTATTACCTAAACTACCCTTATAAGTTAATTTGTTTTATTTACTTATACTATTATGAAAAATATATATTACATATAACTAAAAATAAGACATAGCAAAACAGTTAAATAGTATAAATATTTCTCCCAATAAAATCATAATAATTATCTTAAATTGTTCGCAGTTGTAATACAAACTAAATTATTCAAATTTAAAATAAAATATTTGCTAAAATAGTAATATCCTAAAACTTCTTGACAATTATAAAATAAGATAAAAAAATAAAATTCATTTCCAAACTAAATGGGACCAAGAAGTTCAATAAGAAATATATCTTTTTCAACATCATTAAGAGTGAAAAAATAATCCAACAAATCTAGATTACAAACAAGTTTCATAGCAGCTCTTTGTTTTTGTAATCCAACAAATCTAGATTACAAACAAGTTTCATAGCAGCTCTTTGTTTTTGTGTACACGACAAACATTAGTGTGAGAATTTGTATCTATGTCACCTTCTAATTTATCTTATCTCTTTTTTATTACATGTATCTTTTTCTCCAATCCATATCTTTTTCTCCAATAATTCTCTGCATTGACTTTACCATGGGAAAAAAAAGAATCAAATGCTATTACTTTTCCTTTTGAACAAGAATTCATGGATAAATAATGATAATCCATTGCCCTAAGAGCCATCATCCTATTCACCATTGGACTCAATCTAATTGATGGAATATTAAAAATGGAAGTCTATCAATTAGAGAATTGAATACAAAAGTTTGACCCTAAAGACTAGCCCATGATATTATTATTTCTATATAGTAATTTTTTATATAAATTTTTATACAAGTTTACTAATTTTTTTTTTATCTAAGTTTTATGATTTTATGATTCAAAAACAAAAATTAAAAAATTAAAAATTTTAGGCAAAACCCAATATTACTTCTCCTAATTGAAAACTATTAGTAAAATATGATTAAAGTGGCCTAATATATTTAAAAAATCAAATACTTAAATATATAAAAGCAACAAACATGTGAAAGAAAATCTTCTTCTTTTTTTTTGGAAAAATAATAATAAGAAAAAATAATCAATGATTTGTGATCATGTATCAAAAAGACAATATATAATACCAAAAATAGATATTAATATGCAGAAAAACTTACTTGATGATGATAGAACTTTACATAGAAAGAAAATTAGAATGCAAAAATCATGAAGGAGAAGAATCTACGTAGGAATAATTTAGAAGAGGAGAATAAAGGAGGGGAGAGTCAGATGAATCTAACGAAGAGAGAAGATGAGAGGATAGGTGAATAAAAAGAAAAGATAGAATAGGATAGGGTTAAAAATGGTTTAAAAGAAATGCGTATATTTTAATTTAAATTTCGTTGGTAAGTAATTTGAATAACAAGATTTAATATGGATTATAAATCCAGGAAAGTTCCAACCAACTTCCTCACTTTTAAAAATCATTTTACTTTCCTAATAAAATAAAAAACCAACAAAACACAAAATTTTAATTTTGAGAAATTTAATTATTTTTCAAGCCAGAATCCTGACCAACCAAACAGGCCCTAAGTGTAAATTTAAGTCCTGTTGTATTGTTTCCTTTCAAATTTCTACAGGCCCTATGTTCCTTAATTTTGTTCTCATGGAAAAGTAACCATTTATGTAGGACAATAGCCAAAATAGTAATACAACAATCCCAACTCCATGGGATACTAGTATAGTTATTGAGTTGAAGCTCATACCGGGTGATTTTCCCTTATTATTTCTAAATTATTTTACTATTTTTAGCCTTTGTCATGTGTAATGAGGCCTCTAACTTTTAACCATGAAAATGAGAGAATTTTGCGAAAAGAGGCATTCTTATATGGCCAAACCACAACACTTCAGATCCTTTGTCCAATTTTTTTCTATCCTATTTTGTCCAATTTTTTTCTATCCTATTTTGTCCAATTTATTATATGACGTTGTCTCACTTGAAAATATCATAAGTTGTTGGTTTCAGAATGTTCCTACAAGTCAAGTCAAATAAAATCTTGCAAAGTAAAGTTGCCACTAATCCCAAAAAAAATTTACTTTGCTGTCCACCATTTTCTTATAAATCAACCAACTCAAAAAAATATTTTCCTGCAAACCAAAACCGCTGACAACCAAAATTTTTTTTTTTTCTGAAACTAATAGTGTGACTCATGCACAATAACCTTGACTCTTGAAATCTGATAAAAGGTACCAAAATTGATTTTTGCAAAGAGAAAGAACTATAATTTCATCTATTCATCACAAGAAGATGATTAATTTTTCAATTGGCGGTGGTTTGTGGAATAATTTTTTTTTTTTTTTGGGCACGCCCAGTTTCCAGAAAAAAATTTCTTGGGGTTGGCCGTGGCTTTGGTTTGCAGAAAAAAAGTTTTTGGGATTGGCTTGGCTTATGGATGAAATAGCGGACAACAAAGTGGTAGCAGCGGCTGTAACTTTGCAGGATTTTATTTTAGAGGTTAGCTTGACTTGTAGGAAAATAGTAAAGTGATAAGTAAAATGACGGCATACATGCAATTGGACAGAGCAGGATAGAGAAAAATTGGACAGATGAACTGAAGTGAACCCGCTACAAACGTAGTACGCAGCATCTTGAAGAGTGACCAAATATTTAACTTTCATTGGTATTGAATAAAGGACGTGATCAAGAAGTAAAATTCTATAGGAATTTGGTTGGAATCTAACAGGTCAAGTGGTGGCAGATTGCTTTTAATTTTTTAAATTAATCATTTTAATTTAGTGAGTGAGATGAATTTAATTTAATCTAAATCTAATCCAATCTAAATCTAACTCGTTATTATATATATGGGTTGAGTTGGGTTAAATCATTACTTATAAAATTATATTTTATTTATAATAATTAATGAGTGATCAAATCCACCCATTTATCGGCCCCACATAAATTTTAAAAAGTAAAATAATTATGGTGTCTCCCATTGTACCACAACGATGAGATTTTACAAAAAGCTTTGGTGAGATAACGTTTTTTTTTCCTTCAAATGAGGCAGTATTGATACCTAAGTAATGTGACAGAGTAATCACGGCTTGAATCCGTGTTTTCTTCTTCTTTCCTGAAAAACTAATTTGGAGTGAAGTGAACCATAATTTTGTAGGATTTGAAAATTTCTTTATCTAGTGGTTTTCTATTTTGGTTTATAATTAGAATCACTTATCAAATCCTATTGGTTATTGGTTGGTTGGGTATAGATTTTTCTTTAAAAAAAAAATTTATATTGACATAGCTTTTTGGGTTATAAATATTACTACAATAATGATCTAGTGTTAAAAAAAATTCTTTGTCTTATCTTTTTGTTTTTATTCTGGTATTATTTTAAAAATGACATTTTGTCAGAAAGAAAAAAAAGGTCTGTTCAAATTTTTTTAGTTAATTACTGAAGTGGTGCTGGGCTTTGTAAATAAGCACATCAGTCCTCTATATATATATATTCTTTATCTAACAACCTTTGTATGGTTAGACCTTTTTATTAATAATAAAAAAGAAAAATACCTAGAAAAAAAGGACTTGGGGCCTGACTTCTTCCAAAATTGACAAAGAATGAGTAATAGCAATAAAGAGCCGGCCACTCTATAAAATACAGTTCATCTAATGAAACCTAAAGGTACAAATTTGATCACTATCTAGACTCAATCTAGCCAACTGATGAGAAGGAAAATAAGATATATCATCCCACACAATTAATTCCCTATTGTGATGTGCTAATTAATTAACGTTGCAGAACTATCCGCAATAGTATTCGCTTTACGGTAATAATTTCTATAAATACATGCCAACTCTTTATATCTTGAAATCTTTTGAAAATACACTCGTAATTGTCAAGAAATAGCAGCACGGCCTTGAAGACACTCGTAGTTGCCAAGAAATAACAGCACGGCCCTGAACATCTCTACCAAAACTGTTGAATCACATTCCCCCTCCACACTTCTTACCTGAAAATGGTAGCACAACTGAAAATGGTAGCACAAAGAAAGACCTAATAGAAATGCCCTACATTCTTCCTTCAAACATGTCCTGATGTGCACCTCACGGCTATATGGAGTCGGCAATATGCAACAACTGAAATAAGATTCAAGATTTAACTTATGAAATTGTTAGAACCGGTGGAATTGAGACTAAATGGATGAAGTATCGTCACAACATAGGATTCTATTAGATTGATAAGACTCAAAGGCGTCACAAACTGGTCAAATTGATAAGCCCGTTGTTCTTTACAAGAACAAAGAGATTGAATCACTCAAACTCTCAAGGACATAATGTCACAAAATCTTCTAATTCGTCTATTCTTTATTCATGACCAATGGTCTATATTTATAGAGTACAAAAATGTGCTAAAGGCAACAACTAAAAATTCTAATCCTAATCTAATTCTTAAGGAAGGTGGCTAGTTTCCTTTAATTAATTAAAGGGCAGCCTTAAAAATAAAAAGTAAATAAAAATCCTAAAGCCAATTGGACTTGGAAGTTGGGCACTGTAAGGCTTCCTTCAAGCTTACAAATTTGGTTACTAAAATTACCTAATAATTTCACCATTCACGATACTATTCATAGCACTATTCACTATTCACGTTTTGGCCCTTCAAGAATTAATAAATTCATAAAAAATAAAAATCACAAAAATTAATTAAATAACTTGATCTATTATCACACTAGAATTCAGTCAAGGCAAAACTAGTGTTCTTCAAATTGGACTGCAATAAATTAATGATTTGCAAGTCTTGGCCGCATGCTTGACTTGAATGTCTTGAATTTAAACCAATTAATGGTTTCTTGAAATTATTTAGCTATAACTCTCGCTATCAGCTCTGTGATATGCCGTAATAGATCAAATACTTGAAGAGTAAATTGCACGGCTCCTAAATTCTCATCAAGAAGGTTGAATAATTTTTGGGATCTTATCATGTCCCTTCTCCAAAAATATTATAAAATACAAAGATGAAGCGCCCATACTCATCACGCACTATCTCTCCACTTAACAATTCTCTTGAATTTTCCAAAGAGCTTTCATCTATATTTAATTTGTACCTTGCCAATTGTGAAAAACTCCATCATACTTGGGATACCCGAGTAGGCCACTGACCCCCTCAAATCAATAAGCTGTAAAAATTGCTCCCAGTTATAGCATCTGGCAGACACTCTCAGCTCAAGCTTTTGTACCACCCTAAGAAGCAAGAATTCAACTTGATGTATCACCTACTAAGTAGACAACAATATACCACTAAACCTGTATGTACTATTGGCCTTCCAAATCACCCAACATATAAAGATAGGCAACATCTTCAATGCCTAGCAATCTTTGCAAACAATGCACACTTCAAACAACCATACACCTCTAATAAATAAAAGAGATAATATTTTTTACCTTTCTCGAAATTTTGTAATATAATAAATCAAACCCCGTAGTTTGAAAAAATAACAATCGACCCCCTTGACTAACAGTCAACTTAACTCTAGTGGCCAAAAGATGAAAAGCCCTTAGAAAATTTGATATAGTTTAAAATTTTTTATTAAATTTTTAAAAAGACAAAATTTAATAAAATTTTTTAAACTATATAATAAAATTTTTTAAACTATAAAGATGAAAAATTAATAAAATTTAAAGACAAAAAATATCTCAAAACATTTGACCTTAAAAAAACAAAATAACTATATAATAATTTTTTGTCTTTTACCATTAAAAATTTTAACGAAATTTTACATAATTTTACCTTTAATTTCACCTTAAAAAAGCAAAATAACTATATAATAATTTTTTGTCTTTTTGCATTAAAATTTTTAACAAAATTTTACATAATTTTACCTTTTTCGTCTTTCAATTTTATTAGATTTTCATCTTTAAATTTTGTATTTATAGTTTAAAAAGTTTTATTATCTAGTTTTTAAAATTTTATTAAATTTTTTTATTTAAATTTTATCTTTTTAAAAATTTAATAAAAAATTTTATACTATATTAAATTTTCTGAGGGTTTTTTCATCTTTTTGCTAACTTTAGTTAAGTTGACTGTTAGTCAAGGAGGCTGACTGTTATATTTTAAAATACGAAATTCGATTTGTTATATTACAAAACTTCGAAAAAAGTAAATGATATTAACTTTAAATAAAATACTCCTTAAAATTCAACCCCAAACCCTTCTCAAAATATCCCCAGACATTCTATGCATATTCACCCAAGAGAAGAGGTGATAAATCATTTCAGTGTGTTTGTTTTGCCAACAAAAACACATTGAAGGACTAAGGACCAAAAACCTATGAAGCACCACGTCCACAAGAATTTGGCCTCTCAATAACGAAGATAAGAAAGAGGAACTCATTTCGGATGCCTTTGCCTCCCAGCACACCAGTTCTATGTTAATTAGTTTAAAAAAGAGATATAAAATACTTAAAATTAATATAAGTTCAAAACTTATTTATTTAAACTTTTAAATTTAAATTGAGTTAACTTATTTATTTGTAGTTATTGTAAGTTCCATGTATTTTTTGTCCTTAACTTATTCTTAACACATAGTATCAAAAGCCAAGGTTGGTGACCTAGCTTATTAGGCTAGGTAGTGGCAAGTCTGTATGATATATATATAATCTCTTAGTGTTCTAGGTCTAAATGGGCTAAATCACTTTCGTGAGAATAAGATGTGGGTATAAAAAGGAATACCAATAGTGGGGCAAATAGACCTAGAGGTCAAAAATTTGAGATGGAATTTAAATTTAATGTGTGGACTACCGATGAAGAGAGAAATTGTTAAAGTTCAAGGATAGATACACAATTCCACATCAATTTCAGATAGAGACATAAAATATTTAATAAGTAAAATGAATTCAAAATCCATTAACTTAATAAAGTTCATGGATAGATACACAATATATATATATATATTATTATGAAATACATGAATGGATATTTATTATATTCATCCCTATCTAATATTTGTTCATATCCCTATCCAATGTGAATTCATCCTATCTAATGAATATACTTATCTCTATCTAGTGTAGGTACTTATCTCTATTTAATGTAGGTACTTATCTCTATCTAATGTAAATATTTATCCCATCTCATGTATGTATTTATCCAAATACATTAATAGATGCATCATTGTTCTTCTATAAATAGAAGCATAGTTTGGTCATTAGGTAGGTGTGGTGAAAAAAAATGAAATAAGAATTTCTCCTCTAATTTCCCTACTATCTCTGGTGTGTTTCTGTTTTCTCTATTATATACTTCTCTCCATTCTATTATATTATATATTTGTGACGCAATATTTTATAACACGTTATCAACACGAAGATCTACCAATTGAGTAAGTAATTTTTGCAAGGTAAAGAGTTCTCCGGATTTTCTTTATCATACTCCATCTATTCTCCATCTTCTTCTATCAATTCTTCATTTTTCTTTTTCTTGATTGTGAAATCAATTTATTCTTCTGCTCCTGAAGTAGCATGGATATATTTGAAATCCTTCTAATTAATTTAAGGATTCATCTTGTTTGCAAGAATTATAGCAAACATTGAAAAGCCCAAATTCCACATCCTAGAAGTGAGTGGAAATCACTGATGCGGAACTGTTAGAGAAAACTTTCTCCACCTTCCATGCTTCGAATATTGTATTGCAACAGCAATGTCGGCAGTGTCAATTTGACACATTCATAATTGATTTCTGTGCTCCTAACTGCTGAGCAAACTAATGAATTTCTCCTCAAAATCATGATCTTAGACTTCTGGGTCAAAAGCATTGCCTGAAGCACATGCTAACTTTGAGAAAAATTCTAAGGTTAATAAGTGCAAGCATGAACAAAGCTCTCGAAGGGGTGGTAAAAAATTTAACCACCCTAGGAAATCTAATTTTGGCTCAAATCATGACAAAGATAAGAAGCCAAAGAAGGCAACTAATGCATCAATAAAATGGGGATATCATAAGATTTGTGCTCTGTTCTCTTTTTCCCTTTTGTCCGGTTTTTGTGTAAATTAAGCATATCGGCTATTAATTATTGAATTGACACAAAGATGAAACGAAACATTGAGAGTTGATATAGTTTTCACTCCCTTTCTTTCTTTCTTTCTGTTTTTTTTTACTCAAACGAAATTATATTTTATTGTAATAGCAAATTTTACATGATATAGTCTCAAAAGTCTAATTGATCTTTATGGTATTTGATCTTAACCACAAAGAAAAGTGTAACAACTGATGACAAAGAAAAACACAAAAGATTGCGCAAAAAATTGATGTTTTCGGTTAGCACACAATAACCTTTATATCCATAGTAATTAAAAGTAAGAAAACCTAACTTGTTGACTTCTACTTAAGCATTTCAAAATTGTAAGTAGCAAAAGAACCACTGAACGCAGAATGTAGTCCCTAACTATATAGTAACCACTAAACACAAAATTTGGTCTCTAACGCACATAGTTAGTGATAGACACTTTCAAAATGGAGTAAAAACCTTAATAAATAAGGACTTTAATAAATAGAGACATAATAGTAGTAAAACTAAAAACTATAACATTCTCCCTTTTTTTTAAACAGGAAAATGAGAGGAAAACGAAATTGCACATTGGATTGCACCAAATTCTCACGTTGTAGATGGAGAGAAGTCAGAGCTGGCATCCTCGTCTGCTCCACTCCCTTTCTTTCTAGTTGACCTTATCAGTTGCGTTTTAAATTGCAAATTTCTTCGATTATTAGTATCATGAAATTGTAGAAATCCCAAAAGCGGAGGGTGGGGCAATTAAGGGCGATGTTGATGGTTTCCGGGAAAGATGGAAAGAATCAATTGAGGCATTCCATTGAAGACTTTTCATAAATGTTATGGCAAGCCAACCTTCAAGCCACACCACAAGTAACAGTATCATTTACGCAGGTATGGGAAGAAGGATTTGTTCGAATGGGCCTGAAAACATCTTTTACCCAGTTGATGCTTGAACCAGTTAACATGTGGGTCGTGTGTTTTTTTTTTTTTTGACAAATCCTGTTAAGAAGAAGGAAGAACAAGAAGAGCGAGATAAAGAAGTGAGGGTTCAAACTTCTGCTTTTTTAAGTTCTAATATATGTTAAGTGATTGTTGGGACAACCTACAGTTACATGTGGGTTGTTGATTAAGTGAGGTTAGCCAAATTGTGAATACACTGTTATGACTCATGGGTTCTTGTTCTTTCTTTGTGGTCAAATGAATTAATAGTGACATTTTATATATCATGGTGACTACCCACTCTCTCAGAACTAACTTATGATGGAGATATATAGTGATTGTATTTGAATAATGTAGATATGTATGGATTTATAATATAATCTTTTTATTATTTGGATTCGCATCGATGCTCTGATGCTGTTTTTTTTTTTTTTTTATTAAAAAACGTATGTCTATCAATTTTATTATAATAGTTTTTTTTGAACTTATAGAATAATAGACATTAACTAATAAGTTTGAATTTAAAAAGTGTATTGATACTGATAAGAAGATATATTTTTTAAATGACATTACGAGAAAGGATGATTAAATAATAAAACATGTGACTT
Source organism: Gynochthodes officinalis (assembly GCA_020080225.1). Lineage (NCBI taxonomy): Eukaryota > Viridiplantae > Streptophyta > Magnoliopsida > Gentianales > Rubiaceae > Gynochthodes > Gynochthodes officinalis. The sequence continues at coordinate 30,400,623 of CM034622.1, read as the reverse complement.
TTATTTTAAAATAATGAAAAATAAAAATGTGACAATAACAATAGGAAGGAAAGAGTAGCATCTTCTTTGTCAATGAGAATTTGATTCTCAGTTACCTTATTTTTCCTTTTTATTTGATTTTATTTTTTATTATTTTTATCGAGGGATGGTTTTTCTATTCAACAAGAGATGCCGGTCTATATCTTGGGTCTGCCCTGGAGATCCATCCACATTCTTGAACAGTTGGCAGTAGGCTCTTCCAGATAGTAGAGGGAGACAATCTTGGATTTTGATGTTTTACGTCATATCTTGGTCAATTTGGCTATGCAGGAACCAGGTCACTTTTAACAGCAAGAGCTTCGATCTTACTCATTTAATGGATTTGATTTTCATAAGATTTGCTACCTGGTTTAAGGCAAAGTGGCCTACTTCTACAATGGTGGTCTCTGACATATTTCGCCAAATTAACAAAGGCGATGATGATGCAAGTACATGGATGCAAGAAAGTAAGCAATCCTCGGACACAGCCCAAACCTGGTACAATGAAGTTCAATGTAGATGGCTCGGCTATTGGGAAACCAGGTATGGCAGGGATCGGAGGTATTCCTAGGGATGATCTGGGCAGAACAAAAGCTGTGTTTTCTAAACATGTGGGAATTCTTGAATCGAATCAGGCCGAGTTCTATGCTATTCGTGAGGCTTTATTGGTATTCTCCGAATCTAGTTGGAAAAGCTCACATGTCCTTGAGATTGAGAGTGATTCCACTAATGCTATCAATTGGTTAAAGAACCCTAAGAAAGCCCCATGGCACCTCAAAAATGTATCCAACCACATTGAACTACTGAAGGGGAGAATTAAGGAATGGGAGGGTCATCATGTTTCGAGGACGATGAACAGTGTTGCTGATAGATTGGCAAAATCAGGAGTGACCAGAATTCAAAACCTATTGGCGATTATTGTGTAGGCAGATATATTACTACTCTAGTCTCTCTCTTATGTCTTTTATGTTCTATTGTCAACCTATCATATTGCTGCTAGCTAATGCAGCCTGGTGGTGGTTCTTTATTATGTAATTGGAAACTTTCTAATAAAACTCAACAGCATTTTGCTTGTCAAAAAAAAAAAAAAAAAGAGATGCCGGTAGTCTGGTGTGTAAATGAATATTTTTCTATCCAATATAAAGACATTAATTTAGAAAAAAAAAATCTGGAAGAGGAAAAAGGTACCAATTATTTTTGGCTATTTATTTCTTTAGTAAATCCCTTCCTTATTTGCTGAGATATTCTTATGATTTGTTTGCTTGTTTTTGTCAATCTACCATGTCTTAAATACTTATAACATGGGGAAAAAGAGAACTCAATTGGATTATTGATTGGGTTAAAAACTTAATAATCATATCAAAATAATGCATACAACCTCGTCAGATTTTTTTATTGGTATAAAAGACGAAAGGTAAATTATTATTTATTTTATTATTTAAAAATTATATGCGATAAAAGTCTCATGTACAATTTTAAACAAAAAATTATTATTTCAGCTCTACTCATGTATTTTAGTTTTTATCACCTCAGAAGTAATGGCTTTACTTTCAACCACCTAAACTTTCCATTTTCGATCTAACATGAGCCCGAAAGGATTCAAAAATTCATTTTCCTTTTACAGGAGTTAAAATTACTTATTTTAACTTTTTACCCCATATTATAGGGTAGGTCTTAAAATGATATGAAAAATCCCTTCTAAACTATACATACTACTTTTATTGACTCAACTTTCTACAAAATTTTACACATATTTATGAGATAAAATATAAAATTTTGTTTACTTAATTAAAATTGAATCATCAAACAAATAATTTTTTTTTTCTAAAAGTCTTTATTCATTAGCATATGAAATGCGAAAATTTCTACTCATCAGCACAATATTAATTGTTGCACACCGTCACCGTCACCCTTAGTAATGAATCTGACGCAAATATTGAACCTTAACTCAATGCGTCTACCACCACCCTTACGGTGTCATCTGTGAACGCCCACGGTTGTGGGATGTGTATAATGGCGCTATTAGTTACATTTATGTCTTGATTTTCAAAAGTGTTACTTGTGTATATTATTTTTATTAAGACATTTATCCTACTAGAAGAATGAGAAAAAAAATAAATGGTTGGAGTTAAACTCTAGAATTTTGAATTAACGGATTACTATTTGATTATTTCATTTAAATTCACCATCAATAAATTGGTTATTTTTTCAAATTGAAGATGAATAAACTGGTTGGTAATTCACAATTCAATTTTATATTCTTTTGTCTCTTACCCAATTTTGCCTTTTACCCAATTTTGTAAAGAGAGCCCACACAAGAAAGAAAGAAACAAACAAAAAGTCATGCCGTTAACTTCATTATCCTGCTCCTTCAATATGTTACCAAATATATATGAATTGAAAAATGAAAATAGGCATCTCCAGTAATCCTTAAACCAGATTTTCCGGCGAAATCAACGACCAAGTATTTAATCAATGACCAAGTGCGTAGTAGAGATCAGATGGTGGATGGGAGCGAGAAATAGTGAAATGCTAATTATGCTATAAGAAGAAAGCCAGCCGCCGAGCAAGTATTTATTGATGTAATTGTAGACCCCTCTACACAGTTGACATTTATGGCAATATCAACCAACATGATTATTTCAACTTAATCTCCACAAACATACATATGCAACCAAAGCCAAAAGCCAAAAGCCAAAAGCCAACCCTCAACTTCTCAACTGTTTTCCACCCATTTTCATCACTCTATAATGTCTTACTCGGTATTTTCAAACCAAAATCTACTACTTCTCATTTCAATATCTCAGCATCATTTCGTCCACCGGTGTTAATTTTTTTCTTGTCTCAATAATGTCTAGCTGGACTTAAGAATACTATTTTGAAAATTGGAAATCAGGGTTTGAGATGTTTAGTAATAATAAGTGTTGGGTTGGGATTTTGTCCTCATAAATAAAGAAATTTCATGTTAAAATAATAGTGATAATTAACATGGATTAAAAGTGTGTATAAATTGTATTTCAAAATGTATTTTTAAAGTAATAATTATGAGATATTAAATATACTAAAAAATATAAAAATATGTTTTGAAAATCCAATCGATACGCATCCTAAATTGTTGGACGAGCTTATTAAAAGTTGGTGAAAGTTAATCTTGATTAAGTGGCTTAAGATGGTAATGCTGGTGCATATAGGGAAACATTTCATCGTAAGACCTTATGCTTCATTATTGAATGGAGTGGACTTTTACTACTATCGCATCATATTACTCGAGCAATTGAAATCTTTTGGTCCAATCTCCTTTATTTTTTCATTACATATGACAAGTACCCATGTTAATAAAGCAAAAATAATTAACAAATTACCTAAAGAACACCTAATATAACATGTTAAGAGGATATATATGTTTACATGAGTTCAAATCAAAATGATATTAATTAATTGCACCTAATTTTAGATACTGTTCTTGGCTTCATTTGATAGCAAATTCACTAGTAAATGCTCTTTTATATTATCTTCATCTTGTTATTATGGTTTATTTTTTCACTTTTTAGTTGTTTAAAAAATAAAGCACTCGTACTTCACACACACACACACACAAATTCTTTTAAATAAAAATTTATGACATGTTTTATCCAATTATATAAGACAAAAGATGTTTAAATTATCATAAATAAAATGTAAATACCACTTTAAAAGAATTCATTGAATTTTTTCACACTAATATTATTATTGTTCGTCATATCATAACATGAATGGTAAAAGAGGTAACATGGGCTACTAACAAAACTAATCATTCTGAGTTATATCCAAAGAATCAAAATCTCCAAAACTACCTTCCAAAATCTCATGAGTGACTCAAGAGAAAGAAGAGAGACTCACAACGCTCTCTCTCCTAACAACGTTCTGGTTGTTGAATCATAATAACACCCTAATATATATATATTTTTTTCTGTTTCAGTTTCACATTAATTATATTACCGGTTACCTCCGTCTCCTCTTTAAAAACCCCTTCACTTTGTTAGTTTATCTTTCCTGAAACAGAAGCCAACTCTTCCTATGCATTCATTTATGCCATAATTGCACCCCAGAATTTTTTTTGTTCTTTTTTTGCACTATATATCCTTTTCAATTCAGACAAAACTTTATTTCTGCATATATCCATGTGTTATAATTAGCAAATAATACAAATCCCACATTTCTGAACATTTGTTCTGGAGCTGCTCAGAATGGCTGATCATCAGCAGCCCTTTTCAATCTCCGGCAACAGGGATTCCACCTCCGATGAAGTGAAGAACAAAGAAGAGAAAGAAAGCAAGAAACCCCGGAAAGTCTCGTTCCTCAAACTGTTTACGTTTGCCGATTCTTACGACTGTTTTTTGATGCTCATGGGCTCCATCGGTGCTTGCATCCACGGTGCTTCTGTGCCTGTTTTCTTCATTTTCTTTGGAAAAATGATAAATATCATTGGCTTGGCTTTTCTTTTTCCCGCTGAAGCATCTCATAAAGTTGCCAAGGTAAAAATTAATTTTCACTTTTAATTTTTTGGAGTTTTTTTTTTCTTAATCTTCAGGAAATAAAATTTTTTTGGGACAAAATTTTCAGCTTCAAAAGAATGTGGTTTAATTCCCATTTGCCACAATGAATTAATTAAAAGTTTGAATACTGACCGAGTAATTTTATAATGTTAAATAGTGTTAAAAAAAAAAAACCCTAATGGAATTGCATTCCTTTCCCAATATCTCACTATATATGATTTATTTCTGATTACAAAATTCCTTCACTTACAATTGTAGAAGTAAGTAAATTTTCTATGGTTATTTACCATAAATAGAAAGAAAGTATTTCTTTTTGTTGTTATTATTATTATTATTATTTTCAAATTGTGGATACAAGTGCTAATTCTGGTATTGAACATGTTTTGCAGTACTCCTTGAATTTTGTCTACCTTAGTGTGGTCATACTATTTGCATCATGGACAGGTATTCTGCCATATTAATTAATTTTGCATTGGGAAATTGCCAAAAATTGGAGCACTTTTTTTGATTATATATATACAAAAATGTGAATATGCAAATTTTTAGAGGTGGCTTGTTGGATGTACACTGGGGAAAGACAAGCAGCAAAAATGAGAATGGCATATTTGAGGGCTATGCTGAATCAAGACATTAGTCTTTTTGACACTGAAGCTTCCACTGGTGAAGTTATTTCAGCCATTACTTCCGACGTTATTGTTGTACAAGATGTTATTTCTGAGAAGGTGAGTTTTTTGGTGGGATAATTATTTTAAATTTGTTTGATCTTTCATTTTCAAAAACCTACAAAAATTAATTAAATTTAATATGTAGAATCTGGCCCCTATTACTTATGTTGCCTTCATCTATTGTAAGTGAAATGACAATGTTGCCCTGCATTGTGTGCTTTGAGATATTCTGAAGAGGGGCAAAGTTTGGACTTAATTCTACCAGCTGGAAAGCCAATTAAATTGTTGGCATCCAACTGAATTTTGAAGAGAATTAAATGCAGTCGGTTTGCTGTTTAAACTTTAAAGTTATGAAGCTTTGAAGTTTGATCAGTTCTATTTTTATGTCTTTTTGACCCACCAGATTGAAGCACATATATTGCACCCAATTTCTTTTCCTTTTATGACATATAAATATTTTAATTTTATGAATCTTTGGGTTTTCCTTTTTAAATTGTTATATTAGGAAATAACTCTTAAATTCCAAGATATTAGAACACTTCTTGTTGATTGCTTAATTTACTCGATCGGAATTTATTAAAATTTTTTTACTGTGGAGATCATAAGTTTAGAACATATATTTCACCTGTTTAAAAAAAAAAAAGAGTTTACTTTTGATTCATTATAATTTTTTTTGAATTACAAAGTATGACATATTTAATATATCATTCAATTTATAATTTCTATTTTTATATTTTAATTTGAGTTATATATTATCATTATTAGTAAGAGTAATATAAAAATCTTATATAGAAGTTGAACTATTATTTTAAAATATAGAAAAATTTTTAAATTAAACTTTTTTAGGAAAGCAGAGAGTATATATATACTATGAAAAGGGCTTTTGGGCCCATGGTTCTTAACATTACACTTGTAGAGGGGCATTAGACATTTTGAGCTAATTGGGCCCACAGAGGATGGTCCTGAACCAATTGATTGTATCTAATTACCATTTTATTATTCTGAGCCGTTTGGGCCGATGTAGGTTTAAATTCTCCTTTAAAGAACCCACATGAACATTAATGGGCATAAAACGACATTGCCCCAACCATGGGGCGTTTTAGCCTTATAATTAATCGACATGTGACCTCATTTGATGAGTGTTAATTAATGTACATTTCTTCTCTTCAGTTTTCACCTAAAAGTATTTTTGTTGTGGGCACAAGCACAAGGTAGATGAAAATCCAATATTGTGAATTTAGTAAAGTAACAATGGACATTTCATCAACATAAAAACTGTTTTAAGAACTCTAAAAAAATGAAGTGTGACAAGATTGGACAATTTTAAGATTGCTAAAGCTATGTTCGGGTTGTGATTTATTTAAAATTTTTTGTATCAAATTGTGTGAAAATTTAGTGAGAATTATTTGTAAGATAAAGTACTTTGGAGAGATAATAAAAAGTGTATCGGAGGAAGAAATTTTTAAAATTATGTGAAGAGAATTTGGAAAAAGAAAATTTAAATAAAATAAAAAGGTATTTGGATATTTTATTTTTGTTTTAAAAAAAGTAACTTTTTATAAATGGATATCAATCCAAATATAGATTAAGTTTTCACACTTTAAGTAAGCATGTTACTATCTCCATTTAAAAAAAAAAAAATCTAATTTCAAAATTTTTTGTCTTGAAAAAAAAAGTCCATTTTTTTTTATGTAAAATTGTTATATTATTTTTACTAATAATAAAAATATATAATCTAAATTAAAAAGTATGGATAAAAATATAAAAGTATATATTTTATAGTACATTAAATGTATTTTACCTTGTAAAAAAATTGTACTTATTCAAAAAATAGACCTTTTTTTATTTTATTTTTGGGGATAGGGAGAGTATCAATTGAAAATCGAATTTGGCCCTCTATAAAAGAATGGGATTCGATTTTCACTTGGCATTCTTCTTTCTGGATTTTTTTTTCTCTAGCTTTATTCTGTTTTAAAGAATTTAGTATATTATAGCAACTTTAACAATTTTTTGAAATATTGTTTATTTATTTCAAATCAATAATATTTATTCTAACCTCAAAAATGCCTAACTAGGTTTGTTTAAGGTGGTATTAGTAGTGAACGGAGCTTGGTCGAAGTGATTACTGAATTTTGAACCTTAAAATGAAAAAAAAAATAATAATGATTTTTGGGGTAAATAAAAAGTGAAAATTAGAATTGCCCATAAATAAAATAATATTAGAATTATTTTTCTTTAGCTAGGATTAAACTTGAAAGGTCACTTAAACGCCAAAGTTCAACGGCTAGTTTTGGCGCATATTTTGAATGAAATGAATGGTGCAGGTGGGAAACGTTATGCATTACATAAGCCGTTTCATTGCGGGATTTGCCATCGGGTTCTTAAGGGTGTGGCAGATCAGTCTTGTAACACTATCCATTGTGCCGTTGATTGCCCTCGCCGGCGGTGTCTATGCTTATGTTGCCACTGGTCTCATTGCCCGAGTCCGCAAATCCTATGTGAAAGCTGGAGAAATTGCCGAAGAGGTTTTTTTTTTGGGTTTTTAATCGTATTTTTCAATTATTTACGTTCATGCATCATATTTTCATGGTAAAGGGAGCATCCAATCAGTTTCAAAATTTAAAGAATCCAGTTCATCGTCAAAATAATTCGGATCCCATTTCGGAAGAAATAAAAGAGAATAAGAAGTTGTGGGATTGAGGAATCCCATTTCAACAGAATTCATGCATGAGAATTGCCAGTTTGCATTATAGAAATCTCCTGAATTGTAATGGGTTGGCAATGCATATGGAAGAGAGATTATTCATGTAGATCCTTGTTTACTTGTTCAGGTGATTGCTAATGTCAGGACGGTACAAGCGTTTGCTGCAGAAGACAGAGCAGTTAAATCTTACAAAACATCACTGTTGGGCACTTATAGTTATGGAAAGAAAGCTGGATTAGCCAAGGGGTTGGGATTGGGCACCCTACACTTCGTACTTTTTCTCTCGTGGTCATTGCTAGTTTGGTTTACTAGCATTGTTGTTCATAAGGGCATTGCTAATGGAGGAGACTCTTTCACCACTATGCTCAATGTGGTTATTTCTGGCCTGTAAGTCTCCATTTCGTGCTAGCCCATTTAAAATCTCTAACTAATTACACAAACTATTTTCCAGAAACACTTGAACTGACTACTTCCCGCTAAATCTTTGATGTAGATAGATCGTAGGAGACTGGAGCTTATAAAATTGTTCAGTTTCTCTGTTTTTCCTTTATTCCCAGCTCAAAAAAGAAATTCATTTACTAATGGCCAACTGGATGGAAAAAATAATCCTGAATACATCTTTTAATGTATACTAGCAGAAACAACCACTCGTATTTTCCATTCTCATCAACTGATAGCTTGCTGTCTGGTCAAGTTTGATCAAGTTAATTAATTTCTAATTACAAAGGATTTTCATATTAGGTGAAAGGTTTAAATATGCCAAATTGCCATGATCGTGCTGCTAACCAGATAAAAAAAGCCATGGCCTTTTTACAATGCTCCCAAGTTCTGGAAATCAGAAGTATTCAGAATGGATTTTCTTCTCTTCAACCTTCCTAACTTACTGGAGTCTCATTGGATTCTATTGTACTAGAATCAGTTTCTTCTCATGCTTGACCAGTGAGAATTTTTTTACTCTCTGTTTGATGGTTTTGATTTCTGGATTTCTAGTAAGCTGCTTCTATTCATTTTATTGTATTTCCATTCTAGACCATAATGCTGTAGATAATATAGTGCAGTGGCCCAACAATGCAGGCTCTTGTCTAGATTGGTTTACCCAAGTATTTTCCAAGTAGTAGTAAAAATATAGTTGTAACAAATTCAAAATCTGTTACTTTGCTGTATTTACTAGAAAAGCTTTCATCTCTGGATTTGATTATCTCTGATCACAATTTCTGCAAGCGGAATGCTGCTAAAAATTCAAAATATGTGGTTTATGTTGAGTGCATAAGAAAAATGTTACTATTTTTGCTATTTTTTTCTAAATCAGGTCACTGGGGCAAGCTGCACCAGATATTACAGCATTTATCCGGGCAAAGGCCGCTGCTTTTCCCATTTTTGAGATGATTGAGAGAAACACTATTGGCGTTATCAGCTCCAAAAATGGAAGAAAACTGGATATAGTGGAGGGACACATCAAATTTGAGGATGTAAATTTTAGTTATCCATCTCGACCTGATGTAGTAATTTTTGACAAAGTCTGTCTGGATATTCCTCCTGGAAAGATTGTAGCCCTTGTTGGAGGCAGTGGATCAGGGAAGAGTACAGTTGTATCATTGATTGAGCGCTTCTATGATCCTCTCTCAGGACGAATACTTTTAGATGGAACTGATATCAAGGATCTTGATCTGAAGTGGCTTAGACAACAAATTGGCTTGGTAAATCAAGAACCTGCCCTTTTTGCTACAACAATCAGGGAAAATATTCTCTATGGAAAAAGCGATGCCACCCTCGAAGAGATAACACGAGCTGCAAAACTTTCTGAGGCAATGACCTTCATCAACAACCTTCCTGACAGATTTGAAACTCAGGTACTGCAGTTAAAACTTTTCTAGAAGCTGGCAGAAATGAAACATAGTTTCAACACAAGCGAGACATGCACAGACAAATACTTGTTAGTTTCAGAAAGTTTAGAATAGTTTATTCTTTTAGTTCCTTTTCTTATTTGGTGAATACGTAATTAGTTAATAAAAAGAACAAGGAAGAATAGTATTTTGGGGCCATTGACTGTTAGTGAATGTGTTTTGGTTCTGAATTCTTTCATTACTGTCTTTGAGAAAACATTCTTAACTACACGAAATTTAGGATTGTCATGCGCCACAAATTTTGTTGCCTTTTTTCCTCTAGGAGAAAACATTTCTCTTCACTGCTAATTGCTTCAGATCTCAAAGAAACAGCACATTCAAATAAAGGAAGTCAGTCTATGAGAAGATTCTAATAAAACATGAAAACTGTATATTTTAGAGACTACCTATTTAGGATGGATGCCTTAAAAACTAGTTACTCTATAATTGTTGACAGGTAGGTGAGAGAGGAGTTCAATTATCTGGTGGACAAAAACAAAGAATTGCAATTTCACGTGCAATTGTAAAGAACCCTTCCATACTTCTATTGGATGAAGCTACTAGTGCACTTGATGCAGAGTCCGAGAAGAGCGTGCAGGAGGCTCTTGACCGTGTGATGGTGGGAAGAACAACTGTCATTGTGGCTCATCGCCTTTCTACCATTAGAAATGCTGATGTTATAGCTGTCATTCAAAAGGGCAAAATAGTAGAAACCGGAAGCCATGAAGAGCTTATATCAAAACCAAATGGAGCATATGCATCTCTTGTGCAACTTCAGGAAGCAGCTTCTTTGCATCGCCTTTCTTCACATGGACCTCACCTTGGTCGACCTCTCAGGTAAAGAAGTTTAATCCTGTGACACTTGTAACTAAATAGTTAGATTCTATCTATTTTATTGGCTGAGGATGTGCCTACTGTGTTTGTTTACATCCCCAATTTAGAAGTGTTCCATATGTTTGTTTACTCGTGCTTTTAATCTTGTTCTGGTGATTTGGCACTGGTATATCTGTACTCCCTGGGGGAGCTTTCACAGGGACTCACAAGCCTCATAGTTCAGAATAATCAAATCTCCCCATGTAAGATTTAACATAATAACAGTTAGTTAACGGCTGCTCTGGCCCTTTTGGGAACGAGCTACTACACTATATTCAACAGGTTTCTATTGAATCCAAATACTCCCCTTTTATTCTCTTGGAAAAGTTTTAATTTTTTTTTCGCATATTTGTGTAGTACTATTCTTGTATGCAACAAATGTCTTAATCAGATGGTTGCTGATGGTATTACCGGATAGATCAAATTATCTAATGATTTGGGTATTGGCCTCTAATCTTTTATCGTTGTTGTCCTTTGATTTTGCAGTGTTAAGTATTCACGGGAAGGTAGCATTAGGTATTCTCGTGAACTATCTCGTACAACAACAAGAAGTCTTGGGGCAAGTTTCCGTTCTGATAAATCTATGAATCGCATTGGTGCTGATGGAACAGATGTTGTTGAATCGCATAAAATTTCTTCGAGAAGACTGTACTCCATGGTTAGACCTGACTGGATTTATGGGGTTTTTGGCACTATTTGTGCATTTATTTGTGGTGCTCAGATGCCTCTTTTTGCTCTTGGGGTGACTCATGCTCTTGTGTCTTACTACATGGATTGGGACACAACTCGACATGAAGTCAAGAAGATTGTTATCCTCTTCTGTGGAGGTGCTGTTATAACTGTCATTGTTCATGCCACAACACATCTTTGTTTTGGAATTATGGGGGAGCGTTTGACACTTCGATTGCGCGAAAAGATGTTTTCTGGTAAACATGAAACTTCCTACATATTTACAATCCAACTGTTTCTGTGTTACACTATATCAGGCTTGGATTCTTTCAATTCAAATGTAATTTAGTCTTTCAGGTCGAGATAAGTTCATATCCAAGGATCATTTATTAATAGGACCATTAGAACCAAATGATGCCATATGACAGGAATAAAAAGGGATGATAATACCATGGTTATGAACTTTCATTAACATTTCTAACAATTTGTTCATGATATGTGTCTTATTTTTAAATACTTCTCCATGACTTTCATTAGTGACTAAAAATGTGATTGCTTCTGTAGTATTCATCAATTTAACCAACTGAGCAATGTGGTGTAGATTTAGAGCCCAGTAGCTGCATAATGTTTTCAATCCCTGTCTTTTATTATGTTCATTGAGTACAAATTGAGTCACCTATATTTGGTTGTAGCTATATTGAGAAATGAGATCGGATGGTTTGATGATATGGACAATACAAGTTCGATGCTTGCTTCACGCTTAGAAACTGATGCAACTTTGTTGCGAAATGTGGTTGTTGATCACTCCACAATTCTCTTGCAAAATGTTGGTTTGGCTGTCACTGCATTCATCATTGCCTTCATCTTGAACTGGAGACTAACACTTGTTGTCATGGCAACATATCCATTGATCGTTAGTGGTCACATCAGCGAGGTTGATATTTCTTCTGTACATTAATTGGTAGCGAAGGAAAAGTCTTGTGATATCATTTCATGAAATGATTTCTCCATTTCAGAAACTCTTCATGAAAGGCTATGGTGGCAACTTGAACAAAGCGTACCTCAAAGCCAACATGCTTGCAGGAGAGGCAGTTAGCAACATCCGAACTGTTGCAGCATTCTGCTCTGAGGAGAAAGTGCTTAATCATTATGCTTATGAGCTTCTTGAGCCTGCAAAACGTTCATTTAGGCGTGGCCAGACTGCTGGGATACTTTATGGAGTATCTCAGTTTTTCATTTTTTCATGCTATGGCCTTGCATTATGGTATGCTTCTTGAATTGGTTAGGTTCTCAGTATTTTAGTTAACTGAATTCATGCCTGTATCAAATGGCTCGGTTGCACCCTTGTGAAGCCAGGTTTGGATGTCCAAAATGTGGATTTGAAAAATCTTTTGGTCAAGTTCTTTCATTATTAATAAGGCATAAAAAATCCCTATGCCTCCAGAGAAGTTGATTTAGTATATATGGGATCCCTTGTTCTATTATACTTGATCTTTTACATGAGCATTACTTTCAAATTTAGATGTTGCTTAGCCTTCTGATTTCCTATGCAGGTATGGTTCTGAATTGATGGGGAAGGGACTTGCAAGCTTTAAATCAGTGATGAAACCATTCATGGTTTTGATTGTTAGTGCCTTGGCCATGGGTGAAATACTTGCAATGGCACCAGACCTCCTAAAAGGAAACCAAATGGTGGCATCAGTATTTGAAGTGCTAGATCGGAGGACTGAAATTTTAGGTGACATTGGAGAGGACGTAGGAAAGATAGATGGTATGATTGAGCTCAAGAAAGTGGACTTCAGTTACCCTTCAAGGCCAGATGTCCTAATTTTCAAGGACTTCAATCTTAGAGTATCCCCAGGCAGAAGTATGGCTTTAGTAGGGCAAAGTGGTTCTGGTAAAAGCTCTGTGCTTGCTCTAATAATGAGATTTTACGATCCAACATCAGGGAAAGTGATGATTGATGGTGAGTTTTATAATGAAATTTTTTCATACCCTCCATTTCCTAATACTTATGTCTACTCATACATGGTATAATGCATGATTGTTTATCATAAGATTCTTTGGTATTATATTATGCAAAATTGATAAATATCCAACATTTAAAAACAATCAGAGACCATGTATGCTTCTGGAGAATTAAACATTGAAAATAAGATTTTTGGTTTCTAATGACCTTTCTTTGAATTATGCAGAGAATTAACCTTTTTGACTAAACAAATACAGAAGTATGTTAATAACAGACTTCAATTCCTATTTCCTAACATATTACATATTATTTTCAACCTTACAGGCAAAGATGTCAAGAAATTAAAATTGAAGTCTCTTCGGAAACACATTGGCGTGGTTCAACAAGAGCCGGCACTATTTGCTACATCAATATATGAAAACATTTTGTATGGTAAAGAGGGAGCATCAGAAAGTGAAGTGATTGAAGCAGCAAAACTTGCAAATGCACATAGCTTTATCAGTGCCCTTCCTGAAGGCTACTCAACCAAGGTTGGAGAGAGAGGGGTTCAGCTGTCTGGTGGTCAGAAACAAAGAGTGGCTATTGCTCGAGCTATTCTGAAGAACCCTGCGATCCTTCTACTGGATGAAGCCACCAGTGCTCTTGATGTTGAATCGGAGAGGGTGGTACAAGCAGCTTTAGACAGGTTGATGAAGAACAGGACTACTGTAATGGTGGCACATCGACTATCTACGATTAAAAATGCAGATCAAATATCTGTTATTCAGGATGGGAAGATAGTAGAACAAGGGACACACTCTTCCCTTTTAGAGAACAAAGATGGAGTATATTACAAGTTGATTGACTTGCAGCGGCACCAGCACCAACAGCAATAACAATGTTGATTACATGGTTTAGCTTCACTTCCCGTGCCAGTTTGGAATTTTTTTCATTTCCACCATACAATGATGTTATTGTTTATTCGATTGTTTCTGTAGAAAATGTAACAACATTCACTTCTTGAAAATAAATTACCAAATATTTCTGATTTTGCAGTCTATTGCTGAGAGTATTGCTGCCTCTCAGCAATCTATATTGTGTTCACAGTAAAATATATTTCTGTGATACCATATTCTGCATCAGTATTCCTGATTACTGTCTTAATTTTTTTTTTTGACAAGCCAAGAGGCAAAGTTATTATTAGATATTAAGAACAAAGGTTACAAGAAAGAAATCAGTAACTAAAAAGAACATAATAGCAATCCTACCCAGCAGACTACTATGATCTACTGAACCCGCCAAAAAGGAGTAGGATGTAGCAGAGACATACACTTACTATTCAATGATCGCCAACAAGTTTTGCAATTTGGACACTCCTGATTTTGCCAACCTATCAGCCACACTATTAATGTCCCTTGGAATGTGGTGACCCTCCTAGTACTTCAATTACAAGTACATGAGAGCTCTTCCAAATAAACTTAGAAAACACCCAAAAAGCCTCACGAATAACATAGAACTCGGCCTGATTTGAATCCAGAATTCTAATATGTTTAGAGAGCACGGTCTTTGTTTTACTCATATCATCTCTAAGAATTCCCCCAATCCCAACCATATTTGGTTTATCGATTGCTGAACCATCTACATTAAACTTCATTCTACCAGGTTGAGGTTGAGACCAAGTGGCACTTTCCTTCCTGCACCCATGAACCTGTCTCACACTTTTGCCCTATTCGGCTGTCAACCTGTCTCACTTCTGCCCTATTCGGCTATCGAACTATGTCTGTAATAGATGCCATTTCGCCTTAAACCAAGTTGCGAACCTAATGAAAATCAAATCCATGAGTTGCGTGAAATCAAAGCTCTTATTGTTAAAAGTAACCTGATTCTGCACAACCAGATTGACCAAGTTATGACATAAAACAACAGAATCCAAAGCTGCCTTCCTTTGAAATCTAGGAAGGACTGCTAGCTATTCAGGAAGATGAAAGGATCTCCCAGACAGACCCAAGTAATACCCCAAATTTCCAAACACCTAGTCCACACCAATCAACTACTCCGATAGTCGAAAAACAAATGTGGGACAGATTCTAACTTAGAATTACAAAACGGATACTTCGCAAACTCAGCTCTAATAATGCTCCTTCTAAGCAGACAGCTTCTAATGGGAAGCTTTTGATGAATTAGTTGCCAGGCCGAGTTCCCATCATCTTGCTCCTGTTGACATGTTAGTGGAACATTAAACTCGGCCCTTTCATTAAGATCTTTTCAAGAGAAAGTTCTAGTGGATAAAAGGATTGAAATAAGGTAAACTGCCCATAGAGTCATTCTACTTTGAGAAATGTAAATTAGTTAGTCTAGGGATAAGTCATATCCTCAATTTAGACAATTCAGTTTCACCTACGAATCCCAGTAATAATTTTATCTTGACATTGACTCTATAACAGATTGTTTGAAACGAAAAAACTATCTTAATAGAAAAACGACAAATTATTTGAAACGAGAGAACTATCCAAATACTTTTTCCATTCTAAAAAATAGAGTTTATTTTCAAAAAAAATTTCCAAAATAAATATCCACTTTCAAATCAAAATTTTAAAATATCTTTACTAATAATAGTGGTATATACTCATAATTAAAAAATAAGGATAAAAATGTAAAATTATGCATTTAGTTTGGGTATTAAGTGGTTATACCTAATAATTAATAAAAAATTGTATTTAAACCAAAATGATTTTTTTTTTTGAAAGGGAGGGAGTAGAAAAATGAAATCTACTTGGGGTCTATCTAAAGAACTGGAATATGAACCACCAAAGCATCCAAGTGTTGGAGTAAACTAGGCTAGCAAAGAGTACCATATTAGATAGAATCTTGACATATAATTTGGAAACTAATATTTCAATGAGTGAAACAAGTGACTAATTTTCTTACTAGTGACCAACTCAATTATGCTGAATTGATTGTGAAATAGTACAATAGAAATTATGACGAATTTCCATCATATTATTGTCCTTAACTGAAGCATTTACTGAATCTCATTGCTTTCCATCTTTGAATCGAATTTGTTGATCCACCTTTGCAAACATTTAGAATTTTCGTTCTATTCTGGCCAAATATGGAAGCATAACCTCAGCCTCATAATTAAAAATTTTCACATTACTTAGCACTGCAATGAAAACCTTCCCATAAATGTTAGAATATCACTATTATATAAAAGGAAAAAGTTTGTCTGTCGATTTCAATGTAATTATCATATTTTTTTTAAGGATATTTGACTTTTTACTCTTTTTAATTAATTAAAAATAATAGTAATACAAGAGTAGCAAAAAAAATTAATTGTTATAAAAATTAATAATATAAGAGTCCTATTAAACCATGGATAGTAATATAAGAGTTCTATTAAACTTCTATCTAATTTTAATTCATGTATAAATATATTTATCATTATTATCTTTATCTAAAATAAATAGTTATCTATTAACATATAATCCTAATATAGTTCTAGTATTTTGTGATTATAAAATATTAATTACTTCATCAAATTTTACTCTAAATTCTAAAATTAATCATTAAATTTGATTGGTATATATTAATCAACGTTTGGTTTGAGAAAAGAATTCGAATAGCGTACTATAATTTTTGATAAATTTTATTATGTTTTTTAATGTTTAAAACAGAATATACTTGTGTTTTACTTATATTTTTCTGATTAAAAATTTGAAATTACTTCCATTTGGTCTTGTGAATATTTTAAATAGACTTGAATTTTTTTATCTCTTTTATTTTAAAAAATAAATTGAAGATAATTGATTGAAATTTAGACTAAAAAATTAATAATTTTCTAATATAGTTCATTTGTTTTATTTCTATTTCCGCAATTTCAATAAATCTTTGTTTTTTCCATTATTTTGCTCACTCCCTCTTCAGTTGTGTGAGTTTTTATTTTTTTTACTTTTAACTTTTTGATAGAAATTAAGGTAATTATCAAAACTTATTGCAACAATAAAAAAAATACTTTTACAGTTTCAATAATAACTTTAATTAATATTTTTTAGGGTTGTAGTTGTATATTATATTAAATCAAAATTAAACTTTTAAAAGGATAAAATTATTATTTTAGATATTTAATTTTTTTATTTATATATAACATTTTAAAAGATAAAATAATACATTATATTTATTATATATTAGGATACCCTCATTTTGCGTGAGTTACCAAAAACTAGTATAATCAAACATGACAAATTCGACAGGCCAATTTTACCTTCCAAATGATATAAATATGTCCATCAATAACTGTTTTGTGCAATTTCTTGATACTAAGCAAACAAATTTTGGCTAACGTATGCAAACATGCACTTAATAACGATCTTTAGTTTATGCACAAGTGCATCAAATGGCTTCTTTAACGAGAGGTTGAAGTTTTAGGGGAAACAAAAATTGACAATTTCAGACGTTGACTCACAATTAAAATGGCAATTTCATTGACTGAAGCACTAACTATGAAACTTAAGGTCCTTATGAAAGATTTTTATTAGATCCCTAATGCTGACTTAGTTCGCGAAATTAATAACACTTGTGTGTTTTTATACATGAGATAAATGATCGATCATAATACCAAACTCTTCTTAGATTACTAGATATATTTCTATATGCTTATTGACAACCCAAATTAATCCCTAATCAATGAGCTTAAGCTTAAGCTCGTAATAATTAAGTTTCAAAGAATAAATATGATGAAGTTGACCTAAAAAAAATTCAGTTAATGTGAACGTAACATTGCACAAAAACTAATCAAATTGCAATTTTTCCATAAAAAGTTCTCTTTTGAGTACTTTCACTCCACCAAATTCTAATTGAACTAAACCTTTTTTTTTTGACAAGCCAAGAAAGCAGAGATTATTATTAGAAATTTAGAGCAAAGGTTACATTGAAGCAGACAGAAGCTAAAAAATACATCTCCTACTCAGCAGGCTACTATAGAAACAAGAAATAGAAGATAATACGAAGCAGAGACTTGACCTAATGAACTAGAATTGTTGAGATTAATGAGTAGGTGAGTCGGTTTTATATCATTTTTAAAAGAAGGTATAAAACATTTAATAAGTACATTATGTTCAAAATTTACTAATTTAAAATTTTTGATCTGAGTTGAAATTTAACTTACATTTTAGTGATTATTGTGAACTCTTTGTGTTTTTTTTACCCATACCAAATTTCTAACAAGATTTTTTTTTCCTGTGACAAATTCCTAATAAGAACAAGTTTTAAAACTATTTCTATAACTAATGCAACTCGATCGAGTTCTTATTAAGAAGTGTTTGCCATTCTTAATTCCTTCAGCAAATTTCAAAAAAAGAAGAAAAGGAAGAAAAAGCTTTATTATGTATCCCACTTCTTATATACTAATCATATCCTATTAATGAAAATATGTATTTTCATTAAAACTAAGCCCACTAAGGTTTATCCGTTTTATGTAAGAATTTAGTGTTTATTAATAAAACAATTTCATTTCATTAATGGGATACGACTCGTACACAATAAGTGCTACAGAGGATTTGAACTGAGTAAGAAGAGACTAAATCAACTACATCTTGGAGTTTTTTGTTTGATTAGGGGAGACAATAATTTACATGATGGTAAAATATCAACATTGAGATGTCATCATCTGTTTTCCTTAGTTTTCTCCAATTTATAATTTCAGTCGTTATCTGAAATAGGATGACATTTGCCAATGAGGTCGAAAAGGGTTGGATTTCAGTTACAAGCTCTCCATCAACTGCCAAAGTTTGAAGAAAGATATATATATATATATATATATATATATATATATATATATCTGTGTGTGTGTGTGTGTGTGTGTGTGTGTGTGTGTGTGTATCATCTTGTATAACTAATTAAATTCCAGTTGCAAGTTGCATTTCTCTGGTTCTCTCATTTCTCAACCACAAGTTTGAACCAATAAGCACAAGGAAACCACCATCATGATCCTCCAAAACAAAGGATACTTTCATGCACAATTTTGAATAATACAGTCATTGCATTTAATATTCATCACTCGTTTCCTACAATGGGACTCGCAAGTTTAGTAAAGAAAAAAGAGAAACTAAAGATACATTGCCAAAGAAAATAACTGATTTTGAAGATCAGGAAAGATATACATGTTGCATACATTCTACTTTCATAATTTTTGAGGTGGCAAAAAAATACCATTATCAATCAAAAAGTGGTTTGGCATTCTTATGAATTTCTATCCATTCTCTTTGATTTGGGGATGAAATGTTTTTAAATGCAGCTCCTTCCCAAATCTTCCTCTTAATTTCTCTTAATATTTTCCCTTTTAAAATCCCCCCAGGGTGGAACATATCCCTCTCAATTTCTTCCCAAATATTTGTTTTGCAAGTGTTTATATAATGTTAAATTTCCTTTGTTCCTTCAAATTTTGATCCAGCAACAGGAACATAGATTATACACTAATATATAATGGGACACATGCATGCTAATTAACCTAATTTATTTCCACACCGATCTCACTAAATCATGTATCGCTTTTTATTTCTGGACGTCCATAGTTTTTGTCAATTTCGCAAAAAAATAAAAAAATAAAAATGGTCTTTTTGCCACTTAGGAAAATTACAACTTGTGGAGGTGCTGTTATATTTCCAATAATAAACTTACCAAACTCCTTAATTAAGAGCTGCATAATACGTGAGACTTATGTTAATTATGTAACATTGAAATCTGATATGCGGTTGTAGACTTAGGCAAAAGCACGAGCTAGCCTTTTCGTCTTTCACATTGGATGAGGCAATAATAATTAGTGCTGTAAGATGAACTTCTATGTATAGGTTTAATGCAACACCAAACAAGGGGAAGACAAGTTTATATATCCATATATCATATAAGATAATGTATTTGAAACTATTAGGGAGACAATTTATAATTTAATGTGATAGCTTATTTATATATAAAAAAGCAAAAAAAAAAAGAAGAAAAGATTGAAAAATAAATTATACGACTTGTTACACTAAAATAAAGAATATAATGAATTCGTAGAATAAAAATATAACGAATACGAGGAATATTTTTTTCAGGTAAGACCAATAATTTCATCAATGAGGTAAGAAAACATGCATCTCAATAGAGCTGAAAACCGTTGCAATATTATACTAGGAATTAGGATACTATCAGCATCTAGGTGTTGAATTGTAAGGCTGCATTAACCGTATGAAGAAATTTTCAGCAAAAAAGTAATAAAATTACCATATCTTTGACCATGAAGGAATAATATCTTTCCACATATATATGGCCTGCAATATGATTACAAAATTGTCTATATTAGTTACAAAAATTATGTCATTCCACCAACTCATATGCCAACTTTCCTCTGGTCGTCATTCTTTTGTATTCATACACACCTTCCAAACCCAACCCAACACTCCCCCTCAACTGGATTTACCATCAGACCAACTGTCAATTTTTCGAAAGTGAAACATTAGTATTTTTAATTGTCCTAGCACCATCTATCAACGTAAAGATTTGGTACACACGTATCATATACATTAAATATATTGCATATTTCGATCTTGGTTACTTGACTTTTAGTTAGAAAGATTATATAAGCATTGTTTTTATTATTTGTGAAAAAAGTTTATAGTATCACAATAAGAAGATACCATCAATATATAGGTCATTCCTGCCCAAAAGTATCTATCTACCAAGAAAAAAACAACAGAAAAAGGCAGTCTATCTATCTCTTCATAATAGGCATGTAACATAACGAGGCAAGATTTTTAACAAATTTATACTTAAAACGGTTAGATGTATAATTATTGCGTGAATATAATTGAAATTTTTATGTTTTATAAGGGAAACACTAAAATTTTCAAAATGTTGTTGGCGACTGCAAGTTGCCACCTGATGAAATGTCTATTATGTCACGAGTGATCGTTGGTCAAATGACCAGGTCGATCTATTTTGATTCTTAAGTAATAAAATTAAGAAAGAACAAAGGTAAACAAAACAAAAAACTGATACTAAAGTATAGAAAAACATAAGTCAAAAACCAAGTTAAATAATAGTAGATGCATCTTGAGTGAACGTAAGCCGTGCTCTTAATTAATTCAATAAGTTTTAGTTTTGTCCTAACTAGTTGCTTAAACCATATTATTATCAAACACCGGCAAACTTCTATACATTTATTTTTTCTCTTCATTTTATGACGTTTGTAATGGGAGTATTGCATTCATCCCTTGTAAGGATTTGAGTATCCTCGTAAAGCCCATTTGACCTACAGTTTAATTCTCTTAGTTGGATTCTAATTTTCTCATGTAGGATTAGGATATCACATTCATCTTCTTTAAGGTTTCAACATTCTTGTGACATCTAATTTCTCACTATTTGGCTCAATATTGTCCGGAATAAGTTTCTAAAGGTGGTTTCTATGTAACATTTACTACTTCTGCCTAAAGTTCTAAATGTACGTAGTTCCTATGCAATACTTTCACGAATAAGATTTATTCTGATACTACTTTAACATTCTTGAATGTAGACTCCTCACATTGTGTTTCCTATCTAGTTAAGTCATGTTATTGGTAGCATATTAGCCAAAGTTTTCTATACATTCTACCTTAATTTCTTTTAACTTTTTGGCATGGGATTGAAGTGACATATTGTAGAACTTAAAATTGATCTTTCACCATATAAAAACATACATCTAGGTAATTAGGAGAGTATTGATAATAAAAAATCACACGTAGATGGTTACAATTACAAAGTTAGTTGAATACAAAAAATTTATTATTATTATTTTTCATTTCAATCCCTATTATCTGCATTATATATATTCCCAAAGTTAATCAAATAAAAAAAGTGTAGATAGTTGTAATTCATAGCAATGATTCTGTTTTATTGCTTTTGTTAGTTAAGTGGGCAATTCAATGCTAAAATATTTGAGTTGCCAAACGTGTAAGACAGTTGTCTCACACGTAAATACTAAATGGCAAAGAAGGATTCACTTCAATTAAGGGCACAGATGAAACTAAAAATTTTTAATTGCTTGATTTTCTAAAAAACAATTATGGCAAAAAATGTTATGAAACTATACTCAGAAATAAATACAATTGTTGACAACTAAAAATACAAAAAATTTAATATAAAATAAAATAAACACAAAACATGAGTGACATAAGGATTTAATGTGGTTCGATTTAATTTCCAAGTCTATGTCCATTTATTACGAGAGAAAGACTCATACAAAAACTCTTCTTGTATTGCAGCCCAAAAAACCCTCAACTATCTTTCTCGCTCATAAGAATTATATCTCTTTCTTGTGTGTAATGTCCCTTATATTTTCTATATAAAACTAACTTTTCTATTTGTAACAATAAACATTAATTACTTGATCTCTAATCAAATAATAATATTAATAGGAAATAACTTGGTCACTAATCCAAATCAATAATAAATTTGGAACTATCACAAAAATATATAAATTTAGACAAAAGATAATTTACTTTTTTTCAAAAGAAAAATACTTCAATATCCTAACAAACAATTATATTACTGTATGTAAAGAACAATTTGTAAAACGAAAAAAATTTATGGAAACAATAAAAGAAACCTCAAGAAACTGATCTCATAAATTGAAAGCAACATGTGAATGAAAAACTCTCTAAAATCTAAAAGTCACTTCAATCTCATTGGGAAAAAAAAATAAAAATTCAACCCTAACGTCCCATGATAAAAAAGCTTAACATTTTTAAGATATAGTTAAGAAAACTAAAAATAATTTTGAAATTTATTAGTACTATTTCTTTTAGCTCTTGTAAAGAGATAGTTGTCATTGAAATTTTACCTAGCTAAAAGACAGTGGCTTCTTTGTTCTCTCATCTTATAACGTAATTTTCTTTCTGTATTCAATCTTTAAATTATTTTGTCTCTATTTCGATAGTATTGCTATTGGATAATTTTATACTCCCTCTGTCTAAAAAAAAAATAATTTTAGTTTTAATTTTTTTCATTTCAAAAAAAGAGTCTATTTTTGGTATGAAAATTTTATATTATCTTTATTAATAATAAAAATATATAATATAAATTAAAAAGTAAAGATAAAAATGTAAAATTATACATTTAATAATGTATTAAACGTGTTATATTTTGTAAATTAAAAAAAAGTTATATCAAATCAAAAGTAGATTCTTTTTTAGGATGATGGGAGTATTTAATTAGATTGTTGAATTTGAATGATCAACTTACTAATAAATTGTCTTGACATGCTAAGTCGCTAATGTAAATTTCTAACCATATTAATATTGTCATTATAACTTTGTCCCTAGATGTTGTTTACTTGTTCCCCTCCTCTTCAACTCTCATCTTTTCGTTTAATCTATTTTGTTTTTACACCTTTCCCACTCCCTTGTATCACATGCATACTTATTGTAATGTCGTAGTTTAGGGATCCATATGTAATCAATACGCCTAACATGGTCTAGATCATCTTTGACCATTAATGGATGAAATTATTATGAGTAATGATATTCACAATGACTTTTTATAATGACGGATGTGGCAAATATGAAAAGATAAAATTATCTCTGATTATTTTGCATTTTTTAAGGAGGGTGATATGTGAATTTTGTATTTTTATGTTTGTTATATCAATCATTACGAAAAATAACTATGAAAAGTTACTAAAATTATCATTACTCAATTATTATTAATGCATTGGACAAGTTTGCCCATAATGCTAAGTTTTGAATTTCTAAAGTCTCCAAAACCATGAAAGTATCTCCCTTGGATTTGGATAGAAATCTGAAGCTGTTCACTAGTGAAAATTAAGAAAGAATCTATAACAAAGTCTTACTTGCTTCTCCAAGTATATATATGGTTTTCAATACTATAGTACTACGAACATAGCAAAATCTTACAAATTATGTATATCACTGCTAGTTGTTAAAGCGCAAACTTGGGAGTTGGGATTTTTTCCCCCTGAATTAAGGATTTGGGATTGGAAAAGAAAGGAAATTCATTTTGGTTGTGTGTGGAATATTATAGAAATATTCTAAGGCGATTGTTTTGGTGGAGAAAATATCCATGACTTTTTTTTTAATTTAAAAGTAAAGATCCATGAACAATGGAATTGGAACCATTCAAGGAGGCAGTTAGAATTTTCTTGTCATGAATTCATGAAATACATATATTTATAGATTCAATATGACACGATGAGAAACATAATAAAATATCTTTGCCCCCACCACAAAAAAAAAAGAAAAAAAAAGAATAAAGAATAAAGAAACATCACATGCAGGAAGATGACAAAAATTGTTGACGATGAGTTTGACAAGGTCTTAGTCAATTATTAGGACGAAAGTTTGAGTTTACAAAACCGTTAAGCTCCTAATTCAGTCCACAACAATATTTAACCGCACGCAATTAACGATATATATATGAAGGAAGTTTTAATTTACAATTTCAAAAGCATGCAAGTAGGTCCTACAAACACCTGCTTAATTTCCTACCATCGAGGCAAATGTGAAGGTCTTAATGGATTTTAAGATCGAGTAGATTATCGGTGTTTTATTAATAAAACGAAGTAATTTTATTAATAAATATTAAATTTTTACATGGAATGTATACATTTTGTTGTTAATGAAACTATATCGTTTTACTAATTAAAAATGATTGATATATATTAGTTGAAACAGAGAATTTCAACTAGCTCCAAAATAGCCTATTAATCTACGATAATGTACCTTTCACAAATCTTTCTTCTCTTTTCTTACATCTATGGGGGAGGGGTGTTCAGTTTTTAGTTTTTGAAAACAGCAACGTCTTGGTTTGTTTGGAGTGTGATATATTTGGAAAAAGTTGTGTTGGAATGTGTGAAAATTTTGGTGGGTATTTTTTGATAGAAAAAGTATTTTGGAGGGAAAAATAAGAGAGAAATTTTTTAAAAATTATGTGAGAGGAATTTGAGTGGGAAAATTTGAATTTTAAATTTTGAAATAAAAATGTGTTTTGATAATTTATTTTTGTTTAAGAATTTACTTATTTGCAAATAGAAACCTTTAGTCCAAACATACCCTTAATTTATTATAGAGGAGACGAGGAAGAGGGTGAAGTAGAGATGAGTATGAAGGAGAAGGATCTCGACTGAGCATCTTTTGAAATTAAATGGAGATTTTTTTCTTTTTCCTTCTTTAAGTGTTTGTAAAGAGGGAATGATATTTTTTTTCCTGGCTGCATGCGTGCATGATCATGATGGGCTAATTAAATACGATCTATCTTTTGTATGTCGAATAAAATGGTAATTTTGTAGCACTAGATGATACACATCGCACACCTAATATATATTGACTCGAGGTGGAATAGACATTTTCACCATAAAAATACAATTGTAAAGTGGAAAGCAATTCAGAAAATTAATTGGAGAAAAGTCCATGACCTTGATCTTTGCAATGACAATGACGCTCCATCAAGCACATTTTCATCTGCCTAAAAGAAATGTGTTTTAACTGAGGTAATTAAATAGAATTCAAATGATTCATATAATCAAAGGATGCAACTTTGAAAGTGAAAAATTTCAGTGAACATTACTCGTGATTAATATGCAAATATAAATAAATAGATTAATAATTATTTAATAATGTCCTTAATATAAATACCATATCAATCATGACAAATTTTCACGGTAGAGATTGCAGAAACTATACAAAACACAAAACTATAAAATTCACTAGTAAAGGATATTAATTTAATTGTTCATTTTTCCCCTTTTGGATAAATAGTATAATTAGTCCCTTAACTTGAAACCTAGTTCGATTTTGTCCCTCATATTCAAAAAATTTTAATTTGATCCCTTAATTACAATTTTAATTCTAATTGGTCCTTCTAATGAAATCAAGCGAAACGAGACTTAAAATATCCAATCACATGACTTGCATATATTTAGCATAAAGGGTGGTGGAAGTGATCAAAATAAAATAGTAAATTACAAATAACCACTTTAAACTTTTCATGTTTTGCAAAATATCCTCAAAAGTTTTATTTTTCATTTTATCGCTTCCAATTTGTAAGTTTCACAACATACATCAAGTTTTATTAGTTGTAAAAAATATATTATGAATAGAGAAAATTACTTTTTAACTATCTAAATTGAAAAATGTCAAAATCGGAAGTGACTTACATAATTAGAAATATAATTTAATAAATTGTGCAAGTCAATGACTAAATGCATTAAGTCTTGTTTGGTTTGATTCTATTAAAAGGACAAATTAGAACCGAATTTGTAACTTAAGGGACTAAATTGAAAATTTTTAAATACGAGGGACTAAATCAAACTAACGTACCAAATGGATGGACAAATGATGTTATTTACCCTTTTTAAAAAAAACCTTTCATTGGTCAAAACTATCTCTTTAGTCAACTCAATCTCTTTATATTATCGTTTCATATACTGTTGTCCTTCTTATGGAGTTGTTGAAGAAAATTTATTATTCATTGTTTCCATAACTAATAGCTAATAATTAATTGGTTGACATTTTTTTTAAAAACACCATTGGCAAGTAAGTGTTAACTGTCTGCATGCGCATATATACGAGCTCAGGAAGGATCACTTTGCGTACAAACAATTCAAGCTTTGTCTCTGAGTTGCAATAAAATTTAGCTGCAATAATATGGGCACGTCTCCATGTTGCGACAAAAATGGCTTGAAGAAGGGGCCATGGACACCCGAGGAGGATGAAAAACTAATCAGTCATATCAAAAAACATGGCCAGGGAACCTGGAGAACTCTACCTAAGAAAGCAGGCCTGAATAGGTGCGGAAAGAGCTGCAGATTGAGATGGAACAATTATCTCAAGCCTGATATCAAAAGAGGAATGATTACCGAAGAAGAAGAACTAATCATCCTTCAACTCCATTCGGTTGTAGGAAACAAGTATGATTTTACTTACAATTGTATATGTTAATGTGTTCATGATCATCAAGAATGTTGGTTTTTCACGTTTCATGTTTGCATGTTTGTCAACTTTAATTATTTTGCAGACATTGTTAGATTATGTCAGCTTCAATTTTTTGCCACATTAGTCAACTTCAATTTTCATATGTCATGCTTGCATGTTTGTCAATTTTATTAATTCATGCAAAGATAGTTATTCTCAACACGACTATACGTGTAATACAACTCGAATCAATGTTTATACTTACTTCAAAAATAGATTATTTGAGCTTTGCACTTTTTCAAAATTGTATACGATAATCACTCTATTATTTTCTCAGCTACATCATTCGTCGAAACATATCGTGTATCATTAATTACTTTACTAATAATTTGATTAATGCCATCAAATATGTTGTGCAGGTGGTCGAAAATAGCAGCACGTCTTCCGGGGAGAACTGATAATGAAATCAAGAACCATTGGAACACGAAGATGAGGAGAAAGCTGCTTAAAGTGGGAATTGATCCCCACACTCACAAACCAGTGGTGCCTGATATCAACCAAATCCTTCATTATTCCCAGCTGCTATCGGCATTGAACCCCGCCAGCAATCTTATGAACATTTTGACCAATATTCTACTGTCACAAGTAGATCCAGCTCAACTTGAAAAATTGCAACTGTTGCAAAAGTTACTTAAGACAGTTCCAGGACAAGATAATCTTCTCCCATCATGTGGATTAATGAATGGAACAAGTGGTCTAGGGATCACAGATTTGTTCCTAACAATGCTGAAATCCTCAGACATGGGCCAAATTCTGCGTGGGAAAAATAATTCTGGAATTTTGAATGCAATAAATGTTTCCCCTCCGAATGCTAGTGTCAATAGTTTCGGAAGTGCCACAAGCAGTTCCCCAGTGGAGGATTCTGTTGCTACATTGTGTGAATCAACAAAGACCCCTCAAACTTCAACCAATATTGAGCACGCGATTCCAAATGACCCTCCTATAACTACCCCATCTGCCATTGATATCTTTAAGAATTGGGAAGAACTTGTGGAAAATGAAGCATTCTGGGAAGATTTTACGTTATAATTAGCTAATGTTTGATCTTGTTTACTTTGCACTTGCTCGATACTTCCTATACTGATATATAAATTTTATGTAGCTGGGGTTACTTGATCCTAGAAATAAATGAATTAAAGTAGTGTAGTTCTGCTTGTACAATAAATAAGTAGTTGCATGTTTTACTTTGTAAATTTACGCATTACACTGTTGAAATAAATGGTACAGATTGGCTTCTAGTATTAAAGGTTGTTACCTGTACACCTTGGACTGTTGATCAAGAAAAAATTGTATTCCTTCTATGTCAAATTTAGAGAAATTTCTAATATTATCTTCGCTATTAAAAAGTGAGTGTTGTACTTAATTATGGCAAGAAATGTTATGAAAACTATACACAGAAATAAATACAACACAACTAAAAATACAAAAAATTAATAAAAATAAAATAAACACAAAACATGAGTGACGTAAGGATTTAATGTGGTTCAATTTATTTCCAAGTCTTTGTCCATTTATTAGGAGAGAAAAACTTATATAAAAAATCTTCTTGTATTGCAACCCAAAAAGCCCAAAAAACCCTCAACTACCTCTCTCACTCATAAGAATTATATCTCTTTCTTGTGTGTAATGCCCCTTATATTTTCTATATAAAACTAATTTTTCTATTTGTAACAAGAAACATTAATTGATCTCTAATCAAATAATATTATTAATAGGAAATAACTTGGTCACTAATCTAAATCAATAATAGATTTGGAACTATTACAAAAAACTATAAATTTAGACAAAAGATAATTTCCATTTTTTCAAAAGAAAAATACATCAATATCCTAACAAACAATTATATTACTGTATGTAAAGAACAATTTGTAAAATGAAAAAAAGGTATGGAAACAATAAAAGAAACCTCAACAAACTGATCTCTTGAATTGAAAGCAACATGTGAATGAATAACTCTCTAAAATCTATAAGTCACTTCAATCTCATTGGAAAATTGGAGTGAAACTTATTGATAAAATCAAATCTTTATAAAATAAAAATTACATATTTGAATTAAAAAATCCCAAAATATTAAGTTAGAACCAAAATGAAATAAAAGGGGTACTTGAGGACCTTTAAGGATTTAAGTGGATGAGAAGTAACATTTTAAAGATAAAGTTAAGAAAAATAAAAAATATTTTGAAATTTATTAGTACTATTTCTTTTAGCTCTTATAAAGAGATAGTTGTCATTGAAATTTTACCTAAAAGACAGTGCCTTCTTCGTTCTCTGATCTTATAACGTAATTTTCTTTCTATTTTCAATCGTTAAATTATTTTGTCTCTATTCCGATAGTATTGCTATTGGATAATTTTATTATACTCTCTCTATTTAAAAAAAAAGTTTAGTTTACTCTCTCTATTTAGCGTTGACTCAGAACTCTTTGTCTTCTTCATTAACGTATATACCTGCAAAAAAAATCCCGAAATGGTTTTTCATGGTAAATTCTCCGATGCTTAAGTTGGATTCTGTATTTCAATCTCCTTTGCTCTCAAAAAACGTCTCCCCCCTTCTACTTGGCTGCTTGCTCAGCTTGTATACCTTATTTCAAGAATTTGTGGGATTTGGTTATGACGGCTAAACACCTAGGCTACAGTTGTAATGGCTGATCACGCGTTGTTATATTTCTCCATGATTATCGCATACAGTTATCTTTCTATGAATAAGCATGGTCTCGCCAAATTCCCACTTTGTTGGTGTTGTTCGAGGTCCCATACACTTGCGGCATGTTTGTTCACTGTAATGAATTAATAAGGTTAGAATTGAATATAAATTCGATGGGAATTGAATGGGCTTTTCAATAGTTTGGTTCAAAGAAATTGTATGGGGTGCAATAATTATTCTTGTGTTTGGTTGGGTGTATAGGACTAATGAATAGTGTTAAAATAACTAAAATACTCTTATCTTAAGCATTTTATTGCTGAGTGAGAATATGATAAGAGAGAAAGAAGAGTGAAAAAATAATGAGAAAGGAATAAGAGTTAGAAAATGATGAGAGATAAAGAAAAGTGATAAAAATGATAAGAGAGAAAGTAGAGTGAGAAAATGATGAGAGAGAAAGAAGAGTGAGAAAATCATGAGAGAGAAAGAAGAGTAAGAAAAATTAGGAGAGAGAAAGAAGAGTGAGAAAATGATGAGAAAGAAAGTAGAGTGAGAAAAATGATGAGAGAAAAAGAAGAGTGAGAAAAATGATGAGAGAAAAAGAAGAGTGAGAAAATGATGAGAGAGGAATAGGAGTTAGAAAATGATGAGAGAGAAAAAAGAGTGATAAGAATGATGAGAGAGAAAGTAGACTGAGAAAAATGATGAGAGAAAAAGAAGAGTGAGAAAATGATGAGAGATGAACAAGAGTTAGAAAATGATGAGAGAGAAAGAAGAGTGATAAAAATGATGAGAGAGAAAGAAGAGTGAGAAAATGATGAGAGAGAAAGAAGAGTGTGAAAATGATGAAAGAGAAAATAGACTGAGAAAAATAATGAGAGAGGAATAAGAGTTAGAAAACGATGAGAGAGAAAGAAGTGTGATAAAAATGATGAGAGAGAAAGAAGAGTGAGAAAATTGATGAGAGAGAAAGTAGAGTGAGAAAATGATGAGAGAGAAAGCAGAGTGAAAACATGATGAGAGAGAAAGCAGAGTGAGAAGATTGAAAATAAATTTTTTGTTAATTACAGGTTGCTTAGGAATTCAATTCAGAGCCTTATGTCCTGAATGTCAATTCACCATTCGATTGTAATTGTAATTCGTAGGAGTTTCTAATTAACCAAACAAAAGAATTATGAGTAAGGAACAAGGCTGTAATGAATACTCAATTCCTTTAAACCAAACATGCCATTGGTGTAATTTTGATGTAGTTTTTCCCCAAGCCTAGAGACTAAGCTATGACTAGCAAACATGCCAATAGCTGAGATCTGGATCTATGGCATGTCAAGATCAAAGTTCTATTGTGAAGGTCCCGCACATCACCGTGATGCGAAGGTCTTGCACATCGCTGTGTTCACAGTTCTAACTGAGGATCATATATATATCAATTTTAATTTTTTTGGTTCCAAAACAAGAATCTACTTCTAATATGAAATTCTTGTATTATTTTATTATTAATAATAATGTATAATATAAATTAAAAAGTAAAGATAAAAATGTAAAATTATAATTTTAATAATGTATTAAATGTGTTATATTTTGTAAATTAAAAAAAAGTTATATTAAATCAAAAGTGAATTCTTTTTAAGGATGAAAGGAGTATTTAATTAGAATGTTGAATTTGAATGATCAACTTACTAATAAATTGTCTTGACATGCTAAGTCTCTAATGTAAATTTCTAACCATATTAATAGTGTCATTATAACTTTGTCCCTAGATGTTGTTTACTTGTTCCCCTTCTCTTCAACTCTCATCTTTTTGTTTCATCTATTTTATTTTATTTTTCCACCTTTCCCACTCCCTTGTATCACATGCATACTTAATGTAATGTCGTAGTTTAGGGATCCATATGTAATCAATGCACCTAACATGGTCTAGATCATCTTTGACCATTAATGGATGAAATTATCATAAGTAATGATATATATAATGACTTTTTATAATGACTAATATTACAAGTATGAAAAGAACAAAATCATCCTTTATTATTTTGTATTTTTTAAGGAGGGTGATGAGTGAATTTTGTCTTTTCATACTTGCTACATCAGTCACTATGAAAAGTCATTAAAAGTATCATTAATCAATTAGAGTAATTATATTGAGTAATGATATTCATAGTGATTTTTCATAGTGAAAAATAATAGTGACTGATTTGACAAGTATGAAAAGACAAAATCATCAATTATTATTTTGCATATTTTAAAGAGTATGATCAATAAATTTTGACTTTTCATATTTGTCATATCAGTTGCTATCAAAAGTCACTATATGTATTGTTACTCAATTTTATTAATGCATTGGACAAGTTTGCCCATAATGCTAAGTTTTGAATTTCTAAAAGAGTTAATATCATTTACTCTCCTCAAAGTTTTGCAATATAACAATTAGATTTGAAAAATAACAACCAGCCCTCCAAACTAATAGTCAACTTGGCAAAAAAGACGAAAAAGCCCTCAGGGGGCTATTTGTTATTTTTTAAACCACGGTGGCTGTTTGTTATATTACAAAACCTCGAGGGGGTAAATGATATTAACTTTATTAAATTTTTAAAAAGACAAAAATACGAAATTTAAAGACAAAAATTTAATAAAATTTTGTAAAAAATTTTAATGTAAAAAGACAAAAAATTGTTATATAGTTACTTTGTTTTTTAAGGATAAATTTTTTGAAATCTTTTTGTCTTTAAATTTTAGGGTAAATTACATGTACTACTCCTATGGTTTGTAAAAATTACCAACCAAATCCTGAGATTTAGAAAATTACCAATACCCCCTTAAATTTGATAAATTCATAACATTTTACCTCTTAATGTTAGTTGATTAAAAGGGATAAATGTTATGAATTTATCTAATTTAAGAGAGTATTGGTAATTTTTCAAATCTTGGGGTTTGATTGGTAGTTTTTACAAATCACAAGGGCAATAGATGTAATTTACCCTAAATTTTATTAAATTTTTAACTTTAAATTTTGTCTTTTTAGTTTTAAAAAAATTTATTATATAGTTTAAATAATTTTATTAAAATTTTGTCTTTAATTTCATCTTTTTTGTCTTTTTAAAAATTTAATAAAAAATTTTAAACTATATTACAAGTTGTATTTACAACCATATTATGTATTTATAACCATATTCAGGTGTTCAAATATTTTTAGGTGTTCAATTCTCATAAGTTGTATTTATAACCATATTATGTAGTATTATAGGTGATTTTGAAAAAAAAAAAAAAAAGATCTTGAGAAGCCCTCAAATTAGCCTAAAAATTTAAGGGGGGTAAAGAAGACCTCAAAATTTTACATAATTTTATTAAATTTTTGTGTTTAAATTTCATATTTTTGTCTTTTAAAAATTTAATAAAGTTAATATCATTTACTCCCTCGAGATTTTCTAATATAACAATCAGCCCCCCGTGGTTTAAAAAATAACAACCAGCCTTCTGGGGTTTTTTCTTTTTTTGCCAAGTTGACTATTAGTCAAGGGGGTGGGTTGTTATTTTTCAAACCACGGGGGCTGATTGTTATATTGCAAAACCTCGAGAGGGGTAAATGATATTAACTCTTTCTAAAATCTCCAAAACCATGAAAGTATCTCCCTTGGATTTGGAAAGAAAGCTGAATTTGTTAATTAGTGAAAATTAAGAAAGAATATCTACAACAAATGCTTACTTGCTTCTCCAAGTATATATATGGTTTCTAACACCATAGTACTCCGAACATAGCAAAATCTTACAATTATGTAGAGCATTGCTAGTTATTAAAGTGCAAACTTGGGAGTTGGGATTTTTTTCCCTTGAATTAAGGATTTGGGATTGTAAAAGAAAGGAAATTCATTTTGGTTGTGTTGGAATCTTATAGAATTATTCTAAGGCGATTGTTTTGGTGGAGCAAATATCCATGATTTTTTTTTTTAATTTAAAAGTAAAGATCCATGAACAATGGAATTGGAACCATTTAAGGAGGTAGTAAGAATTTTCTTGTCATGAATTCAATATGACACGATGAGAAATGTACTCGTTAGAATTTGAGAGGAAAAAATAAAAAATTATATTTTGTGTGTGTAATATAATTCGGTACAAGTGTCTTATAAATACAATAATAAAATACGTATATAAGGAAACTAAATATTACCTGACATATTTACAAGAAATATTCTGAACATATTTTAACATGACATATTTAAAAAGGAATATTTTGAATATATTCTAACCCTCAAATTCAAGGTGGCGAATTAAGTTTGAGTTTGGAAATAAGATTAAAAAAACGACTAGGAGTAAGAGGTTTAGTGAAAATATCAATAATTTGATTAGAAGATTAAACTAAAAGAAGCTGAACTGTGTCTTGAGATACATGATGATGTACAAAATAACAGTTGATCTTAATATGTTTGGTGTGCTCATGGAAAATATTATTATGTGCAATTTGCATGGCACTACGACTATCACAGTGAAGTAGAATAGTTAAAAAATGAGAGATGCCAAAGTCTTGAAGTAACAATCATAACCACAAAAGTTCAGATACAGTGTCAGCGAGAGCACAGTACTCAACTTTAGTACTAGAACGAGAGATTACTGTATGCTTCTTACTACGCCAAGAAATAAGAGTCACCCAAAAAAGGCAATAACATGTGGTAGAGTATCGATCTGTAGTGTCACTAACCCAATCAGCATTCGAGTAGACACATAAAGCAAGATTAGAAGTATTTGAAAAATAAAGTCCAAGGAACAAGGTGCTTTTAACATAACAAAAATACAGAGCACAACTAAAAAATGTGCAGTATGAGGTGCGGTCATAAATTGACTAACAACATGAATAGCATACGCAATATCAAGACAAGTGATAGTCAAATAGATAAGGCTTCCAACAACTGACGATAAAGAGTAACATTAGAAAGAAGAGTTCTATCAGTGGGTGAAAGATGAACATTAGAATCCATGATAGTAGCAGTTTTGGAATATGTAAGCTGAGCTCGAGATAGAAGTTCATAGACATATTTGGCTTGAGATAAATAATAACTAGATGAATTAGAGGATACCTCAGGGCCCAGAAAGAAGCTGAGAATGCCAAGGTCCTTCATTTTAAATTGACGACTAAGGAAGGACTGAAGATTAGCAATGCCTTGCAAATCATCACTAGTAATGATCATGTCATCCACATAGAGAAGGAGAAAGGTATAGCCCTGAGAAGATTTCTTTATAACCAAGGCATGATCATGAGGGCTAAAAAGAAAACCAAGTTGAGCTATAGTAAAGCTGAATTTGGAAAACCATGCTCTAGGAGCTTGTTTCAAGCCATAAAAGGTTTTGTACAACTGACAAACTTTATGAGGTGGATGATTGTATCAGGAAGAGGATGCATGTACACTTATTCTGATAGGTCTCTATTGAGAAATGCATTCTTAACATCCATTTAAAAAAGTGAGCAATGCCGCACAGTAGCAATAGTAATAAGGCTACAAACAAAGGTGAGACGAGCTATCAGAGCAAAAGTTTCCTCATAATCAATACCATATTCTTGGGTAAAACCCTTGGCAACAAGTCTAACCTTATATCATTTAACAGAGCCATCAGCATGAGTTTTGATTTTGTACACCCATTTGCAACCAACTAAAGATTTTCTCAAAGGCAAGTCAACTAGATCCCAAGTGTGAGCTTGAAGTTCTTCTACCATAAAGGATGAGAACAAGCCTCATGATAGGTGCGAGGTTCATAAAAAAAATGATAGAATCACAAATAAAGTCACGAAGACGGGTGGAAGGCTAATAGGGATGGCAATTGATACGAGCCCCGACAGGTTCCCCGAACCCGAACCCGGTCAAAACCTGTTTGACCGGGTTTTTTTCGGTTTTGGGTTCGGGTTCGGGTTTGGGTTTGGGTTTGGGGATAATTAAAAAAACCCGGGGTTGGGGTTAGGGTGGGTATGGGGGTACTTAAACCGCCCCGACCTCGAATGGGCGGGTCGGGGAAAACCCGAACCCGCCCCGATCCCCTATGTGTATGCAATTTGGTTTATTTTATTTGTATAATAATTATTCATCTTGGTTTATTTTATTTGTATACATTTTAATTGATCTTTCATTTTTTTTTCAAATGGCAAGTCATGAAAGTATTTAAATAGTTTTAAATGAAACTATAATTTTTTAATAATAAGTATAACATCAATATGTTTTTTTAATGAAATTAGTAATTAATTGTCCATGTAATCAAATTATTCAACAAAAATATAGAATAATATTAACATTGAGCCTCTCGTGTTTGTAAAATGAATAATTGAGCATATCAACACAACTTTTCAAATAATATATGCTTAAGAATAAGGGGAGTATTATTCATAAGCATACTTTTAAAATTTTATTTAAAAGTAAACTATTTTTAAAGATAAATATTTTTTTTAAAAAATAATAATGATTTAGATTATGAAATTATCAGTTATTTCACGTTTTTTTTAACGTGAATTTTCATTACTAAAAAATGTTGGTGTACATAAGGATTTCCTGCATTTTTTTTAAGATTAAGAGTGGACCCTCTTTGTTTAAAAAAAAGTCCATTTTGAAAAACTTATATTTCTTTTAGTTATAAAATACACCATATTTAATACATCATTAAATATATAAATTTCTATATTCATCCTTACTTTTTAATTTTAGATTATATATGAACACTATAATAAAAATAATATAAGACTTTTATTTAAGAGTGGACTCTCTTTGTTTAAACAAAAAGAAATTAAAAATAAATTCTTTTTTTTAGGGGAACAAAAAGAATAAATATAATTATTTTTTAGTACAACTAACTAAGTATAAAAAAAGTTAGCTTTTGCTTTTGTACTCTATTTTAATTCAAAACAGAAAGGAACTTCCTTCTAATAGTACAAAGATTATGCTCAATAGTTTTTATCTTGAAATAATTATATATATCTCTTTATCTTTCTGGAGAGCATCCAATTTTCTTTTATCTGTAGATACACCTGTCCAAATCAAGTAAATTAAGGTGCATGCATGAATATATGCTACCATCTATTTGTCTTGTAACCTCCTAATGAACCACTTATCTCATGTAATCATGTTAAGAAAATAATTAATAAGCATTTTATATGTCATAACTATGCTGTGCAAGTCTAACTAACTATTTGAGATTGTAAGCTATGAGTTATAATCCATACATTTATACATATATATTAAGTAATCATTAAATTTATAACTCATAGAGTGTATGGTTCATCATTCATACAAATTACATTGAGTTATATTTATACATATAAGAAGTGTTATATATATATAAATATAAGATTATGGAGCTAATTAAGTAAATACTATTGTTTTGAGTATTTAACCAATTGATTTGTATTACTATTACATATGACATGTATTTATATTAGTTTTACTCATATATTAGAATTGATTAAATATAATATAAGAATTGAAGAAATGAACATATTTATAATTTTAAATGAAATAAAGTTAAATAACAAACAAAATATTCTTCTATATAGTGTCAGAAAATGCAGAAGCATTTGAATGCCCTTTGTTGAAAGATATATGATTATAGTGTTTCATATACACTAATCTACAATAATAGAGCTGGTTAGATTTTGATAAGAGATTTATATGATAAGTTTTAATATGGGACTCGCAAAATGATTATTAACTCAATAATAGAGTTGGTTAAATTTTAATAAAAGATTCACACGACAAGTCCTAATATGAGACTCGTAAAATAATTATTAATTCAATAATAAAACTAATTGTTAGTAATTGTGTATTTGTATTTGTGCTACTAGAACTTTTAGTTACATAAATATTTCAATATGTTTATGGATGTATGCCATTCAGAACGCATTAATATGTGGTATACTCATTTTTTGAAAAGCCCAATTTGAAACTTTGAAAGATAAATTGACGTGTGAAGTATAAAAATAAGAAAATGATGTCTCATTGTCTTGCATTTTTAAATGAGTTTAATAAATGTTTTTTTTTGTTTCAGTCACATCAAAAAGAAAATAAGAATCTCATCTAGTCTATATATATATATATATATATATATATATATATATAGTTTATGATTTTGTTTGTTCATTATTTTTAAATATTATCACAATAAATATATTATACATTCTAAAATTATGATTACATATTATATTCATTACTGAATACAGTTACCAGATAAATCAAAATTTGTCAAATTTCATTCAATATTTCACCCTTAATCGCCCGTTGATTCTGCAATTGAATTAAATCTTCGGAAAAAGCACAACTTTTCGCCCCATAAACACATGCGGCATTGCCTGCCGAAAATTATTTCTGCCGTAGCCATTGACTCACAACCAGTTCCATCTGACCCAAAATAAATATTCAAAAAGCAGACTAATAGAAAAGGACTCATTTGGTTCGCGGGAAAGTAAAGTTAAATAGGAATATGATTTCTAGGAATTTAATTCTAAGGAAAATGAATACTTTTCTAGGGAATTTAAATTTTAGAAATTTAATTATGAGAATTCTGAATACTTACCTATGTTTGGATAAAATAAAAATATTTAGGGGAAAGTTAATGTAACAATGAATCACAAATATATTTTAAATATGATTTATTTGACATATACTGTACATCTAGCATATTATTCCTCTTATTTTATACTAGTGGAGGATTTCCATGCAAGGCATGAGATGTCCAATAATTTGTTAAATACATATTGTTAAAAGTTTAGAGAAAACAAAAATTTTAAAATTTCAAACAATTAAAAAAATCATAAAGCAATAGACTAAAACTCTTATAAATAAATGTAAAATGACCCTACAAAAGTACAATTCATAGTGCCAAAAAATTCAAAATACAAAAAAAGAAAAAGAAAAAAAGTCAAATTAGGGTGGGTGGGGGTGGGGAGTAGAGAAGGTCATAATAGAAGAAAAAAAGAGTAATAATGATTTAATTAAGGATGTAGATATTACTGTCAAAATTCTTCTATAATTACTACAAAAAGAGTAAAATAATTAATTAATTATGAAAAAACATACCAATGAAAACTAAATTATTAAAAGGAATAATAAATTTTAACCATCTTCAAATTGCTAAAAATAAATACATAGTAAATAGATAATCTTTTTAAAAGTTCGTAAAATTTAGAACTTTAACTATATTTTAATTACTAAATATTTATATTAATATTACGAGACTATAAAAAGACAATTTAATTCTCAATATTTATAATAATTACATTAAAATCGACTGACAAACTTTTTCCTATTATATAATAGTGATTAATGATAAAGATAACTACTTTTATTCTTTTAATCAAAATATAATATAAAATTTCTTAATTTTGTCAATTGTAATATATCATAATATTTAAACCCCAAAAAACCTCATTTAAGATGAAATCAAATCACAATTTCAAAAAATTTAATGCGAAAAAAAAAATTACATAATTTTAAATTTTAATAAATTATGAATTTGAATAGAAAAAAGTTTTGAAGTAATTTTTTTTAAAAAAATTAAAAATAATAATAATTAAAATAGAAGATTACATGACTAATAATTAAAAAAAAAGATACGTGACAGTCTAAAGAGAAAAAATAGATGAAATAATATTAAAAGTAAAAAAGATGTTTATTTACACTAAAATTCTAAAACAAGTAATCAGCATGACAACTTTTAGTAAGGAATCAGAATCTTGGAATGTTGTACTTATTTTCCCTATTTTTAGGAATTTGATTACTTGTCTAAAAAATTTAAAACTGAAACAAACATCGGAAAGTAATCAAATTACTTTCCCAAACTAACCAAACACAAGAATTTAAAACTAAGGAAACAAATTACTTTCCAAGGCAAGAATCCTGGACAACCAAACAGACCCTAACCCCTTTCTCCCTTTTTACATTTTCCCTCCCGCTGCCAAGTCGCTGACTGCCCCCCTCCCCTCCAATAAGCAGACTGACAGAAAAAACCCAAACATAGAATTGCAATTTGCAATCTGTAATTTGCAATTAGAGTTTCTTCTGCAGACTTTCGCTGCCCGCCTCCAGTTGTTTCTTCTGCAGATTTGAGCTTTAGCTCTCATCCTCGGTCGTCAGCCGTTCTCGATCCGTTCATCCTCATCCTCTTCCGCCGTCAGTGGTCGCCCGTCCTCCGTCATCGCCTCCTCAGTCGGCCGTGCATCTGTTCAGAAGTTATGTAAGTATTTTTTTGTGCTAATTTTTTTAAATGTGCTAATTTTCTGGTTTTGTAAATATTGCAGTACTGGCTTGAATTATTTTTTGAATTTTCTGGTTATGTAATTTTTTTTGAATTTTCTGGTTATGTAATTTTTTTTTTGAATTTTCTGGTCATGTAAATATTGCAGTACCAGCTTGAATTTTGGTTACAATTTCCTGGTTATCTTCATGGAAATTTATCTTAAGATTTCCCAAGTTGCTTGTGCATTATTGATTTTTATTAGTTGTTCTATAGATTAGATAGCTCAATGGGGGAAACAATTATGTAACTAAATGGTTACTTCCATCTTACACACATTTTCTTATAATCTTATTGCTAAGTGTCAAATGGGATTCAGAAGGAAAGGTCACAAATAGATTAATAGAATTGTTTTTTTTTTAAATGGAGATGAATTATACCTCCTTGTTGTTGATTAAAATGGATATGTAGAGACCTAAAATACTTTGAATTCCGTTTGGTCGGGTTTCGGGTTTCACCCTCTTGGCACGGGGACCTCGAACCCCGATAGGGGGTGGGGATAAGGTTTAAAGTTAAAACCCAATCGGGTTCGGGGATACCCTAAAATTTTGGGGTCGGGGATGGGTATAGCAAACCTGATCCGAACCCAAAAATTGCCATTCCTAAAGGCTGACTTACACGACTAGATCGACAAACAACAGGAGGAGAAGTGGCAATGGATGAGGAGACAGTTGGATTCACAGACGGGAAAAATTCATTGGAAGAGATGAATGGTTGATTGCAAGGGAAAGAATCAACACCGAAAACATCATGACTAGAAAATAGGGAAATATCAGGGTTAGCGAAAATGTGGGAGAAGTATTATCAATGCGAAACTAAGAAAGAGAAGAAAACATTTTATTCTCTCAAAAAGTAACACAATGAGAAATGCGAAGTCATTGAGATATATGATCCCAACAGCGATAACCCTTATGTTCAATCCTATACCTTAGGAAGTAGCACAATCGAGCTCTGGGTTTTAATTTGGTGTACTCATGGGGCTACAAAAAAACAAAGCAAGCACTTCCAAAAATTTTGAGCATATGATAGTCAAGTGAACGTTTGTATGAATGTTAATAAGGAGAAAGATTATCAATAACTAAAAAAGGAATATGATTAATGGTATAAACAACAGTTAGAATGGCCTCCCTCCCAGAAATTTTTAAGACAGGATGAGGAAATTAGAAAAGTTCTAACAACATCTAAAATGTGCCAATGTTTCCTTTCAGCTCTCCCATTTTTTGGGTGATGTACCTGGACAAGATCTTTGAACAAGAGGGCCATTTTTAGACAAAAACTGTGTAAGAGTAGAGTCTTTATATTCCATGACGTTGTTAGTGCAAAGAATTTTAATTTTTGAATAAAATTTGGTAGCAATCATAGTAGCAAATTGAATGCAAGTACATGACAATTCAAATATATTTTTGAGTAGATAAAGCCAAGTATAATGAGAAAAGTCATCAACAAAAATAACAAAATAGCGACCACCACCCATAGTAGCAATAGGAGTAGGCCCTGCAAATCATTGCACCTTTGAGTGGTAAGTGCCCTTGCCTCGGGACCGTTAGGTCTTGGGGTCGACAATTCTTAGCGGGAAATGGGAGTGGTAACTACCATTTGGTGTTTTTCGCCTATCACAAGGCTTGCCCAATGATTTACATCCTCAGGTGCTGTTGTAGGCTCGGCTGATGGGGAAAGAGGGGAAACCCCTTTTAATGAAAAAAAAAAAGAAAGGAGTAGGACCTCATATATCAGAATGAATCAAATCAATAGGAGCAAAAGACATAGATTCATTGGAAGAAAAATGTAATGCATGATGTTTGGAAAAGTGACAAGAAACATAATCAATATGTTCTGATTTTACAGGACCCAAAGTTCTATTTGAAATTAAAAAATCTAAGATAGAGTTAGACAAATGTCCTAAATGAACATACCAAAGTGAAGATGTAATAGTTGCAGTGATTTTCGATGATGGAAAATGAAATGAAGTGAATTCAAACAGACGACCAACTTTACGCTCTGTCCTAAGAATCTTGCTAGTCTATGAATCTTGCAGAAAACAATCACAACTTGAAAGAAAAAAATCAATACAAATTCACACAATTGGCCAATGGATAAAAGATTTAAAGAAACTTGTGGCACATGAAAAATATCAGGGATAAACAAAGATATAGTATGAATGGAACCAATGTGTTGAACATGCATTGCAAAATTATTAGCCGTATAAATAATAAGGGAATTGATAGCACGTGTTTTGGTAGTAAAAATGGAAGAATTTGATATCATGTGATTGCAACATGTAGAATCTAAATACCATTTAGATGTTGTACCTGAGCTAACTGAGGAGACAAGAGAGATACCAGAAGTAGAGGGAGATGGTGTCTATGACTGGGATTGTAATTGATTCAAAATGGTTTGAATATCCTTCAAAGAAAATTTTGGCAAATTAGACTCAAAGAATTCATTGGTTGTGGCAACTGTAGAAGAATGGATAGGCTGTGGAATATGCAAGACCCTAAGATTGTCGAAACTGAATAGTACGACATTCTGAAATGACATGACTCACCCTTTTACAATAATAGCAGGTTGGTTGAGATTTTAACTAGGAGCAAGAGCCAGAGTGAGAACGAGAATTACTACCACCAGAAGATCCCTTTGAAGAGATTGGAGAAGGAAAAGTTGTATGTGTAGAACTAGCAACATAAGTGATTGGGGTATGAGCTGAAATAGCTAGTGGAGCAATGACTAACTCTGGAGAATGTTCTGCCTAAAGGGTATTCGGTCAAGTTTTTTCTATAAGCAATTCCTTAATAATTGTATCAATGGTAGGTGGAGGGTGTTTCAGTGTAAAAGAGAACTATGAATAGGCTCAAACTCATCGTGAAGAGTCATAAGGAGATGCCAAACACGTTGACAATTATGAAAATCAACATAAATAGTGGCAGCTTCAGAAGTGGGTCATATTGGATCACACACAGATAATTGATCCAAGAGAATTTTTAACTCATAAACATAAGAATAAATAGATTGGTTAGGTTGTTGTTGTAGACAATGGAGTTGGTAATATAACTGAAACTGGTGAACATCATTAGCAAGAGAATATCGGGTGCTCAAAAAATCCCAAACAGGTTTAGCTGTGCAAACTTGCGAAAATCTGACTTGATACTAGTGGTACAGGTTTTACGAAACCATGTTAAAAGTTGATGTTTTTAGCATCCCATTTTTTAAACCTATCAATAAATTTAACCTCATATTCATCATTTTGTTGAACTAGTTTTGGAATTTCACCTGTTATAATTCACTATAAAAGTCAGCCTTTAAGAAAACTGCACATCTTTTAGAACCACATATCATAATTGGACCCATAAAAAATTATTATAATGGGTTTGAAATCGGTTCAACAGTTTCTATAATTAAAAAA
The DNA here is from genome assembly GCA_020080225.1 of Gynochthodes officinalis. Classification (NCBI taxonomy): domain Eukaryota; kingdom Viridiplantae; phylum Streptophyta; class Magnoliopsida; order Gentianales; family Rubiaceae; genus Gynochthodes; species Gynochthodes officinalis. The sequence continues at coordinate 30,357,031 of CM034622.1, read as the reverse complement.
AATGACCATGACAAACGAAATACCAATATAAATAAAAAATGAATGAAACGAATTGATCAAAAGTGACGAACAGAACTAAGATTAGCAAATAGCAGATTGAAAAAATAATAGATCGGAGTATACTTGGTGACAAATACTAAGATTTGGGAAGGTTGGGGTCAAAAAAATATTAAATAAAATATATAGGTCACAAATCTGAAAACAAATTGAATAAGAAAAATTGAAACTTTCAAGTTTGGCCAAAACAAGAACAAAGTTGAGAGTGCCAAAATCGGCTGGCCTTCACACACCAAAAAAAAAAAAAAAAGTGAGGCCACAAACTTCCAAGGTCCCGTGCACTTGGTGTGATTTCAATGTGTTTTCACTATCGGTTGTGGATAAACATGAATTTGCTGAATTCTCACCTCGTGGCCTGGGACTTCAAGGTCCTGTGCACTTGGTATGATTTCAATGTGTTTTCACTATCGGCCTTTAGATTTAGAGTCCAAGGTCTAGCTGGAGAGCATATTGTTGAAGTTTAGGTATTTGGCCCTCACATGCCGTAGAGGTTTGAACCTTCACATATCGCTAAGGTCCAGCCCTTGGCTCCAAGGTCTCGTCTCTTCATGTTGAGATCTAGCCTTTTAGGCCTTTGATCTAATCTTCAGTTTAAGATGGGAAATTGGAAGTTGGGTCCCATACACATCAATAATTAAATAGAATTCCAATTATTCATATAATCAAAGGATGCAACTTTGAAAGTGAAAATTTTAAGTGAATATTATTCGTGATTAATATACAATTCATCACATGAATACATATACATATACATACATACATATATATATATATTAATTGTTATTTAATAATGTCCATAATATAAATACCTTATCAATCTCAAAAATTTTCATGGTAGAGATTGCAGAAACTATACATAACACGAAACTACAAAATTCACTATTAAAGGATATTAATTGTTCATTTTTCCCCTTTTGGGTATATAGTACAATTAGTCCCTCTACTTGAAACCTAGTTCAATTTGGTCTCTCATATTCAAAAAGTTATAATTTAATCACTTAATTTAATTGCAATTTCAATTCTAATTCATCTTTCTAATGAAATCAAGCCAACGAGACTTAAAATATCCAATCACATGACTTGCATATATTTAGGGTAAAGGGTGGTGTGGAAGAAACCAAAATAAAAATAGTAAATTACAAATAACCACTTTAAACTTTTAATGTTTTGCAAAATATCCCCGAAAGTTTTATTTTGCATTTTATTACTTCCAACTTTGTAATTTTCACAACATCCACCAAGTTTTATTAGTTGTAAAAAATATATTATGAATAGATAAAATTACTCTTAACTATCTAAATTGAAAAATGTGAAAATTGGAAGTGATTTACATAATTAGAATATAATTTAAATAAAATATTTATAAATTGTGCAAGCTAAGTCAATGACTATAAATGCATTAAATTTTGTTTGGTTTGATTATATTAAAAAGACAAATTAGAACCGAATTTGTAACTTGAGAAACTAAATTGAAATTTTTTGAATTTGAGGGACTAAATCGAACTAACGTACCAAATGGATGGATGAATGATGATATTTACCCTTTCTAAAACTAACCTTTCACTGGTCAAAACTATCTCTTTAGTCAATTCAATCTCTTTATATTGTCGTTTCATATACTATTGTCCTTCTCATGGAGTTGTTGAAGAAAATTTATTATTCATTGTTTCCATAACTAATAGCTAATAATTAATTGGTTGACATTTTTTTAAAAAACACCATTGGCAAGTAAGTGTTAACTGTCTGCATGCGCATATATACGAGCTCAGGAAGGATCACTTTGCGTACAAACAATTCAAACTTTTTCTCTGAGTTGCAATAAAATTTAGCTACAATAAGATGGGCAGGTCTCCATGCTGCGACAAAAATGGCTTGAACAAGGGGCCATGGACACTAGAGGAGGATGAAAAACTAATCAGTCATATAAAAAAGATTAAATCACAAATTTCGTCCTCAATATTTGCGCTAAAGTTCTTTTTAGTCCACAACATTTTAAACAGTTCTTTTTAGTCTACTACTGCATTTCAGCATACAAAAACGGGTTCAAAACTGCAAATGTTGTGAATGTTAAGAACTAAAAAGAACCGTTTGAAAGATCAAGTTGATAAAAGTTAAGGACTAAAAAGAATCGTTTCAAATGTTGTGAACTAAAAAGAACTTTAGCGCAAATGTTGAGGACGAAATTTATAATTTAATCTATAAAAAAACATGGCCAGGGAACCTGGAGAACTCTACCTAAGAAAGCAGGCCTGAATAGGTGCGGAAAGAGCTGCAGATTGAGATGGAACAATTATCTCAAGCCTGATATCAAAAAAGGAATGATTACCGAAGAAGAAGAAGTAATCATCCTTGATCTCCATTCGGTTCTCAAGTATGATTTTACTTACAATTGTATACGTTAGTGTGTTCATGATCATCAAGAATGTTGGTTTTGCACGTTTCATGTTTGCATGTTTGTCAACTTTAATTATTTTGAGTAATGATATTCATACTGACTTTTTATAGTGACTAATGTGATAAGTATAAAAAATCAAAATCATCTCTTATTATTTTGCATTTTTTAAAGAGGGTGATGAGTGAATTTTGTCTTTTTATATTTATCACATCAGTTAAAAAGTCATTGTAATTAGCCATTAAAAGTATCATTTCTCAATTATTTTTGCAGACATTGCTAGATAATGTCAACTTCAATTTTTTGCCACATTAGTCACTTCGATGAAGAGTGTATCATATGTCATGCTTGCATGTTTGTCAATTTTACTTATTTATGCAAAGATAGTGATTCTCAACACGACTATACGTGTAATACAACTCGAATCAATGTTTATACTTCAAAAATAGATTGTTTGAGCTTTGCACTTTTTCAAAATTGTATTCGATAATCACTCTATTATTTTCTCAGCTACATCATTCGTGGAAACATATCGTGTATCATTAATTACTTTACTAATAATTTCATTAACGCCATCAAATATGTTGTGCAGGTGGTCGAAAATAGCAGCACATCTTCTGGGGAGGACCGATAATGAAATCAAGAGCCATTGGAACACGAAGATGAGGAGAAAGCTGCTTAAAGTGGGAATTGATCCCCACACTCACAAACCAGTGGTGCCAGGTATCAACCAAATCCTTCTTTATTCCCAGTTGCTATTGGCATTGAACCCCGCCAGCAATCTTATGAACATTTTGACCAATATTCTACTGTCACAAGTAGTTCCAGCTCAACTTGCAAAATTGCAACTGATGCAAAAGTTACTTAAGACAGTTCCAGGACAAGATAATCTTCTCCCATCATCTGAATTAATGAATGGAACAAGTGGTCTAGGGATCACAGATTTGTTCCTAACAATGCTGAAATCCTCAGACGTAGGCCAAATTCTACGCGGGAAAAATAATTCTGGAATTTTGAATGCAATAATTGTTTCCCCTCCGAATGCTAGTGTCAATAGTTTGGGCAGTGCGACAAGCAGTTCCCCAGTAGAGGATTCTGTTGCTACATTGTGTGAATCAACAAAGACCCCTCAAACTTCGACCAATATTGAGCACTCGATTCCAAATGACCCTCCATTAACTACCCCATCTGCCATTGATATCTTTCAGAATTGGGAAGAACTTCTGGAAAATGAAGCATTCTGGAAAGATTAAGTAGCTAATGTTGTTGAGGATTGATTCAAATGTTACTGTTTCGAGACTTAGTCAATAAAGTGAAGTTAGTTCAGATTTTTTCTCCTTGAGTTTCTATTTTCAGTAATTTTAAGTAGGTGGCAATAATATCTGAATTCAGTTGAGAGTTTTTAGCTTTTTTCAGTTGCTTGTAAGCCTATAAAATGGCACTTTCAATTTCTTTGTTTTTAGGAGAAAGTCCCCCCTTGCGAAGGCGAAACTCCCCCACTTGTACCAGAGGCCCCTTAAGGTGGATGTAAATCGAGGGATGTGTACGAGTTGGCATAGGCCTGAGGGAGAGAGCCAACAGATCAAACCTCAGGACAGACCCCCATAATATTTCAGCGGAAAATCTGCCTCACGCGAGATTTGAACCTGCGTTGTCGGAGGATTTATCCCCACGTCACCCCATGGCACTTTCAATTTCTGAATTTATGTATTGAAATGTGTTAAGTTTTCTGGAAGTTACTTCAAATTTTGCAGTTGTTTTTTGTGTCCTTCTTTTACGATATCTAGATACTACAAATTTTTATTTTATTTTATTTTATTTTTTTGTGTTCAACTGCAAGTTCTTGCTTTGTTCTCTGAATTTCCTAACATTTGTGGTATCAAAGCTTAGTTTGTTTGTAACTGGCGTAAAACATGACAACTAATCGCAATGTTGTGAGCATTTCTCAACCAACCATTCCTATCTTCAAAGGAGAATGTTATGAATTTTGGAGTATCAAAATGAAGACTTTGTTCAGGTCTCAAGAATTATGGGACTTGGTTGAAAATGGATATCCTGATCTAGATGAAGAGGCCAAGCTGAAAGGGAATAAATCCAAATGAAGAGGCCAAACTTAAAGAGAATAAGAAAAGGGACAATAAGGCATTGTTCTTCATTTAACAAGCAGTTCATGAGTCCATTTTTTCAAAAATTGCAGCAGCAACTCTAGCTAAAGAAGCTTGGATGACTTTGCAAACAGCATTCCAAGGTTCTTCATATAAAGCTTCAATCTCTTCGTCATGAATTTGAGACCTTACAAAAGAAAAGTGAAGAATCAGTGCAGGATTTTTGATGAGAGTGTCTACAATTGTTAATCAAATGAGGTCTTATGGGGAAGAAGTTGTTGATCAGACTATAGTCGCAAAAGTGTTATGAAGTTTGACTACAAAGTTTGATCATGTAGTTGCAGCAATTGAGGAGTCAAAAGATTGGCTATATACTTATTTGATGAACTAATGGGATCTTTACAGTCCCGTGAGTCAAGATTGAATAGACTACATGAGAAAAATGAAGACAAAGCATTTCATGTGGTGGGGGACTCATCTAAACAACAAGATGATTTAAGAAAGGAAGCAAGCAGAGGATGTGGTAGAGGAGGATATCGTGGTAGAGGCAAAGGTGCTGTGCAAGAAGACCATAGGCAACCAATTGAGAAACAAAAAGACTACAAGAGCAATATCCAATGTTATCATTGTAAGGAATATAGGCATGTCAAGGCAGACTGTTGGAAAAGGGAAAAAATCAAACTATGCCAAGGAAGAAGAAGAGGAAGTCAAGTTGTTCATGGCTTATTAGGATAATGAAACTACTTATAGTGGTATTTGGTATAGCGGATGCTCTAATCACATGACCGGTGTGAAGTCTTTATTCAAGGAGCTTGATGAAACCTTCAAAACAAAGGTAACACTTGGAGATAGCAAGCAGATGCAAGTGGAGGGCAGAGGAAATGTGGCGATTAAAAATGGTCATGGTAACATAACGCTTCTTTGTAATGTTTATTTTGTTCCTACTTTGTCGTAGAATTTGTTAAGTGTTGGACAACTCATGACCAGTGGATATTCTATCTTGTTTGATGATTTCTCATGTGTGATTAGAAATAAAACATCAAATCTTGTAGATGTTCAAATGGCTGGAAATAAGTTGTTCCCACTTAAAGTGTCTAGTGTGGAAAATCATGCTCTTATTGTCAAAGAAAATAGTGAATCTAAACTATGGCACTAAAGGTATTGGCATTTGAATGTTAAGAGTTTGAAGCTATTAAGTCCAAAAAAAAAAAAAAATGGTTATTAGGTTGCCTAAAATTGAGTCTTTGGATTTATGTGAAGGTTGCATATATGGAAAACAATGCAAAAACGCCATTTCCTATAGGGAGGCCTAAGAGAGCACTTGATTGTCTTGATCTAATTCATGCTGACTTGTGTGGCTCTATGAAAATAGAATCTCTTGGTGGGAGTCGATATTTTTTATTGTTCACAGCCGATTATACTCAAATGAGTTGGGAATACTTCCTTCAAAACAAATCAAAACCATTTGAGGCTTTCAGAAAGCTTAAAGCATTTGCTGAAAAACTAAGCAAAAGGAGCATAAAAGCACTTCGCACAGATAGAGGTGGTGAGTTTGTCTCATGAATTTAATCATTTTTGTGAGGAACATGGCTTACGCAGGGAATTAACTACACCATATACTCTGGAGCAAAATGGGGTGGCTGAAAGGAAAAATCGAACAGTTGTTGAGAGGGCAAGAATCTTGCTAAAGGCAAAGAGACTTCCACATAAATTCTGGGCTGAAGCTGTTTCAACCGCAGTATATTTACTGAATTTATCTCCAACAACGGCTGTTTTGAATTGAACCCCATAAGAAGCTAGGTATGGTACAAAGCCTTGAGTGAGTCATTTAAAAGTTTTTGGTTATATTGGCTATGCTTTGATAGATTCTCATAGTGATAGTGCACTTGATGAAAAATCTGTAAAATGTATTTTTGTTGGTTATTCTACTGAATCTAAAGCATATAGGCTATATAATCCTGTTAGTGGCAAAATAGTTATCAACAGGAATATAGTCTTTGATGAGGAAGGAAGCTGAAATTTTCATGAAAAGCATGAAAATACTAATGATAAAGTTGTTCAAGTTGTGGTACCAGTGGAGGAAGCTTCACCAGTGCTACCAACTCTTCCAAACTCACCAAATTCTCTATCAACAAGTTCCTTAAGCAGAACACCTTCTTTAGAAACTTCAGCTGATGAGACTCCTCCAACAAAATTCAGGTCCTTGAGGGAAATTTATGAGACAACTCAGGCTTTGTTTAGTTTAGATCCTACAAATTTTGAAGAAGTAGCAAGAAAAGAAGAGTGGCACAAAGCAATGGAAGGAGAACTTGAAGCAATCCGGAGAAATGAGATGTGGGATTTAGTGGATGTTCCTAAAGGAAAAAAAGGCTATTGGAGTAAAATGGGTGTATAGAACAAAGTATCATTCAAATGGGAAAATAGATGAGCACAAAGCTCGGCTTGTAGCAAAAGGGTATTTTCAGCAGCAAGGCATTGACTACGATGATACTTTTTCTCCTGTTGCTCATTTTGAAACAGTGAGAATTATTTTGGCCTTGGTTGCACAATTAAACTGGTCTAATTTCCAATTTGATGTCAAGTCTGCATTTTTAAATGGAGAATTGGAGGTAGGAGTCTATGTCAATCAAGGCAAGGAATACAAGGTGTACAAGTTAAAGAAAACTCTTTATAGGTTGAAACAATCTCCACGAGCTTGGTACAGCAAGATAGATTATTTCTTCCAAAAAACTGGTTTTGAACGAAATAACAGTTAGCCTACACTTTATGTGAAAAGACATGGTAAAAACATTCTCATTGTCTGTCTTTATGTTGATGACATAATTTATATGGGCTCTTATTCCTCTCTTATTGATGAATTTAAAGCTTGTATGAAGAACAATTTTGAAATGGCAGATTTGGGTCTTTTGCATTATTTTCTTGGTCTTGAAGTGAGGCAGGGAGATAGAGTTTTTGTTTCACAAAAGAAATATGCAACTGATCTTCTTAAGAGGTTCAATATGCTGAATCGTAAGGTTACTGCTACACCATTGAATTTGAATGAGAAATTACAGCAAGAAGATGGTACTGAACAAGTAAACTCGAGCTATTTCAGAAGTTTGGTTGGTGGCTTACTTTATTTAACTCATACAAGACCTGATATAGCCTTTTCAATTGGTGTTGTTTCAAGATTCATGCATTGTCCTTCAAAGTATCATCTAGGAGCAGCTAAAAGGATTTTAGGTTATATTGCTGGAACAAAAGATTTTGACCTATGGTATAGTCATGTTTCAGATTTCAGGTTATGTGGATTTGTTGACAGTGATTGGGCTGGATGTTTAGATGATAGAAAGAGTGCTTCAGGTTACATTTTTAATTTGGGATCAGGAGCTGTGTCTTGGAGTTCAAAGAAGCAAGAAACTATAGCTTTATCCTCATCTGAAGCTGAATATACAACTACTACATCATCAGCATGTCAAACAGTATGGTTAAGAAGACTACTTGCTGATCTTGGTCAAGAACAAATTGTAGAAATTGAAATATTCTGTGACAACAAAGTTGCAATTACCATGACTAAAAATCCAGCCTATCATGGAAGAATGAAACATATAGATACTCACATTCATTTTATTCAATAGCTTGTGGCAAAAGGACTAATTAAATTGCAGCACTGCAACACAAATGAATAAGTGGTTGATATTCTTACCAAGTCACTTACTCGGGAAAAGCATGATTATTTCAGAAGACAACTTGGAGTATGCAGTTTTGAATCAAGAGGGAGTGTTGATTATTGATTCAAATGTTACGGTTTTGAGACTTAACAAAGTCAAGTTAGTTCAGATTTTTTCTCCTTGAATTTCTGTTTTCAGTATTTTTCAGTAGGTGGCAATAATATCTGAATTCAGTTCAGAGTTTTAGCGTTTTTCAATTGCTTGTAAGCCTATAAAATGGCACTTTCAATTTCTTAATTTATGTAGTGAAATGTGTTAAATTTTCTGCAAGTTTCTTCAAATTTTGTAGCTGTTTTTTGTGTCCTTTTACTGCATCAAGATACTACAACTTTTTTTTTTTTTTTTGTGTTCAGCTGCAAGTTCTTGCTTTGTTCTCTGAATTTCCTAACAAATGTTTGATCTTGTTTACTTTGCACTTGCTCGATACTTCCTATACTGGTATATAAATTTTATGTAGCTTTGGTTGCTTGATCCTAGAAATAAATGAATTAAAATAGTGTGGTTTTGCTTGTACAATAAATAAATAGTTGCTTGTTTTACTTTGTAAATTTACGCATTACACTGTTGAAATAAATGGTACAGATTTACGTCTAATATTAAAGGTTTTACCTGTACACCTTGGACTGTTGATCAAGAAAAAATTGTATTCCTTCTATGTCCCAAAAAAAAAAAATCCAATTTTTTATTTGTTTTTAAAAAAGAGATTTAGAGAAAATTCTTATATTATTTTCGCTATTAAAAAGTGAGCATTGTAATTAATAATTTAAAAAAAGTTACATATAACTCAAAATGAACTCTTTTTCAAGACATATAGGGAGTATTAGTACGGTACAAGTCCCACCTTTAATGAGGACCACAAATTTCATAAGCTCTTAGCTATAAACATAAGAGCAATTAGAAAACCCCAAAAAAAAAAAGAAGGGGAAAAATAGTGCCTAAATCAAAAGAAGTCAAAGTAATTAATTACCGAGTCTAGGCACTTTTTGGCTACAAATATTTATAGATGTAAGTACATTTTCTGCAATTATGTTTTGCAACTAACACTACATTGTTCTCCTAATGTTTGATAATTAATACTCCTTTGATCTTAAAAGAAGAGTTCATTAATTTAATTTTTTTTTTGTGTAAAAAAATAGTTTACTTTTAAAATAAATTTTTTCTAACGCCTTTACTGATTATAATTATTTATGATCATAATTAAAAAGGAAAAATAAAAATATAAAATTATGCATTTAATAATACACAAAATGTACTATAATCTAATAATTAAAAAAAAAATCTTTTTTTCTTCATTCCCAGGTGAAAAAATAAATTCACTGATTAAATATTTCTTTTAAAGGGAAAAATTGACTGAGAAGGAATCTTTAAATATTCTTGCTTGCTAAAACTACATAAAGCCATAGCCTTCTTATGAAGCTACCAAGTTCTGGTAATAGGAAGAATCCACATGGCTTTTCTGCCTTGTCCACCATAAATTGTTGAAATTTCCTTGCATTCTCATTCTACAAGAATCAATTCCTTGTCATCCTTGACCAGTAACAGAACAGGTCTCTAGTTCTACAAGTTTGCATTCAGCATGACAAAAACATGAAATCACTTTTGACTTGAGGGATTTTTTGTAAGATGCTAATATATATTCTCATTTTATAGCAGCTCTTGACCTGACCAAACTGTGGAACACAATGCTGTGAGGCAAGTTCAATGCAGGCTCTTGTTTAGCATGCTTTACTTAAGTGTTTTACAATCCTGTTCAAAATATAGTTGCAACAAATAAAAGAGAACAATAATAAGCAATGCTATCAAAATGTAATCGAAGAAGTTACAATGCCACTGCTGGGGATATACATTGTAACAATTGCATCTAATAATTTATTTTTTCAACTTGAATATATATGTCAAATACAGAGACAAATGAGAAAAAAAATGATTCATCAGTAGCACCATTAGATGCACTACCTGCTATGCCTTCATACTCACAATCTATACCATTGCATCTCCACCATTAATTGTGAGTTTTGAATTTTCCAGGCATGCATTTGAAAACTTTTTCCATTTGAATCTGAACAAAATGTCCAGGTTGTCAAAAAGACCTTCAGAAGATGAGCGAATGAATGTCTTAAAGTCAACAACCAACACAAATTTCCCTTGACTAACTACCTCAACTTTTACTTTCTTCAGATCATTCTCCTACTGAAACTTGTAATTTTCCGCATTGTTTTCATGAGTTAGCCTCTGACATAGGTAATTTATGAATGGCTTGAAATTTGCATAAAGGCCAAGACAGATGGATTTAGGTCGGCAGCACCAGAATAAATTATCTAAAAGAGCTGATGCCGCTGATGATGATGATAATCCGCAGATGTACAGACTCAGATCCCTCACTTTAGCTCCTGGCTTGGTAGTACTATTTGGGATGTGTGATAACCTCTCTATGTTGCTTACGCTGCCATAGATAGAAATCGAAACTTTGGACTTGGTTAATTTCTCCAACATTTCCCTCAACTTAATAAACCATGCAGAAAGCAATCCTGGATTAGTTATGCTAATAGAGCATTCGCGAATATTTGAGCTCGAACCAGTTTCTGAGGAATCAAAACTTGGGATTAGATTACCAATGCATACGAATGAAACCAGGTTTGGTGCATCAATCTCCATAGTCATGGAACCCAAAAACTTTATAGTTACAGACTTGAGTGAATTACTATCTATCTTGACTCTTGGAAAGCCATTGAAACTGCAACAGTTTACACTAAGATCCTCCAGGTTTGGAAATTTCTCCTTAAGCTCTTGAAAATAATTGTTTGGAAGAATCAATCCGAGTAATGACAGCTTCTTCAAGTGGTTGCAAGGTCTCAATTTAAACCATGGACAATATTGGATATGGCAAGAACAGGATACAAGACTTGGTGCTTCGACTTCAACATTAATTTGATCAAGACTAAAAATGGCCAATTCCTTGAGGTAATAAAGATTAACCACCCTAATTCTTTCTAAACCTATACACTCTCTAAGTAGCAGGGTTTCCATCAATGGACAAGTCGATATTATGTTTTGCAGAGAAGTGTCATCCATGTCAACTTCGACCAGAATTAATCTCCTCAGAATAGGACACCTTACTGAGTGTCCTTTGCCAACCTCCTGCCATTAACTGCACCCTTTAACCTAAACCCCACGAGTGCATCGCACCCAAGAAATCTAAATAGATCTGGATATTCACGTTCCTTCCCATAATATGGGGTATAAAAAACCCGAATAGCTCTAACCCCAGCTACTTCAAATTTAAGCAGCAATCTCTCCACAATAGACGACGCATCATTGCTAGTTTCACATCTCATTGTAAGATCGATCTGCTGAATGTGTGCATTGTGGCTACGGTATCTTTCTAATGATTTGTTCACATAATTCATGAATTCTTTTCTAACTTCTGCAACATCAAAACCCCAATTCTCCGCTGGATTAATTGTTCTTGTAGGAGACTTTACCATTCTAAAAGCGTGGTCATCATGGTGAAGATTGAGAATGGATTGCAACGACCACACATTATACAAAGTCTTTGACAGTACACCAACCCGTGTGGCATCTTTTGGTTCCAGGTACGATAGAATATGTTGAATAATTTCTACCAGCAGCCGTTCTAAATCACCTGATTTTTGCCGTCTCATATTTTTCTCACAACTTGATTAATTGAAAAAAAGAAGAAGAAAAGAAGATGAAAACCGTATTGGGGCGTGGTAAAGTCCCTATATATATTTGGGGATGTTAGAGATTAAATCAGGAAATTATACTCCTATGAAGATTATAGGAAATAAAACATTCAGTTCTATCTTGGCGATTCATATTGGGATTAGGATTTGTCATTTAATTATTTAGATAGTTTCTAAAATTTGTTTGAAAGTATAAAATTTTATTGATTATTATTTCCAATTTCCAATTCCCATTATGATTCGTGATGAGTTTTTTTGGTAAGTTTCCAAATTTAAACTCAATTTTCTACCCATTCATCTTTGGATTTGGAACTTGTGGTCCTCTATATAAACGACCCTGGAGAACCTGAGAAGCTACTCTACCTCACCTGTTTGCATAATTTTGTTTAGTCAGTTCTTATTCAATTTTCAAAACCCTCCCTTGTTTTCAGATCTTCAACTGTTATTTGGCAGCAAGAAAGATCAAAATTAGACGAATTCAACATGGCTCGTTTGCTTCTAATAGTCGCTTTCATCTGCATGTTTTGTTTCTCTCCGGCAATTTCTGAGGAAAAGGAAACGTATATTGTCCATGTCAATAGGCCCGTTGGTGTTACTACTTCTCGATTCCTGGGAAGCTGGTACCAGTCATTTTTGCCAAAAACCAAAACAGGCTCCATAGATGCTGCACGGATGATTCATTCCTATCGGAATATAGTTACAGGTTTTTCAGCCAAATTGTCTCCGCAAGAAGCAAAAGAAATGGAGAAGATTGAAGGATTTGTATCCGCCAGACCCCAGAGAATCTTGGCCCCGCGTACAACCCACAGTCCAAACTTCATGGGCCTTCATCAGAACTTCGGATTTTGGCAAGAATCGAATTACGGCAAAGGTGTGATTGTGGGAATGATAGACACTGGAATTACACCCGGCCATTCATCATTCAACGACGACGGTATGCCACCTCCACCTTCAAAGTGGAAAGGGAAGTGCGAATTAAGTGGAGTTGCATGTAACAACAAGCTAATTGGGGCAAGGAATTTTGTGAGTGGCTTATCAGGGGAGCCTGTTGATATGGAAGGCCACGGCACTCATACTGCGAGCACCGCAGCGGGAAACTTTGTGCCTGATGCTAGTTTTTTCGGGATTGCTAGTGGAACAGCTGTGGGCATGGCCCCTCATGCTCATTTGGCCATTTACAAAGCCTGTTCTGAAAGTCAATGTGCAGAGAGCGACATCCTGGCTGCAATGGATGCTGCCATTGAAGATGGTGTTGATGTGCTATCTCTCTCACTTGGAGCAAGTGATCCAAGAATACTAGGATCTCCTTTCCCTTTTTACCAGGACGGCATTGCAATTGGGGCTTTTGCTGCAATACAAAAGGGGATTTTCGTGAGTTGTCCCGCTGGCAACTCAGGTCCATTTTATGGTTCTCTAGAGAATGACGCTCCATGGATTCTTACAGTTGGAGCAAGCACCATGGATAGGAACATACGATCAACTGTGGTACTAGGAAATAACGATGAATATGATGGAGAATCACTCTTCCAACCAAAAGATTTCCCTAACACTCAATTACCTTTGGTTTATGCAGCCACCGGTGCTGTTGATCCAGATTCTGTAGGGTGTGCCCCGGGTACATTGAACAGAAATGCTGTCAAAGGTAAAGTAGTACTGTGTGAAAGAGGTGGTGATGTTTCAAGAATTGACAAGGGGCGAACGGTGAAGGATGCCGGTGGTGTTGCCATGATTCTCATGAACGACGACAATCATAAATATAGTACTGAAGCTGATGCTCATGTCCTTCCTGCATCACATGTGAGCTACGCTGCTGGAAAAGCAATCAAGGATTACATCGAATCCACATCAAATCCTACGGCAACAATATTATTCAAGGGAACAGTGATAGGTTCAAAGGATGCCCCTGCAGTTACCTCATTCTCCTCTAGAGGTCCTAGCTTGACAACCCCTGGAATTTTGAAACCTGACATTGTTGGCCCTGGCGTCAACATTCTCGCTGCCTGGCCTATTTCAACTAAAACCGACACGAAAACTCAATCATCTTTTAACATAGTCTCGGGCACCTCAATGTCATGTCCTCACCTCAGTGGCATTGCAGCCTTGCTAAGAAGTTCACACCCTGATTGGTCACCAGCAGCTATAAAATCTGCAATGATGACTACCACCGACATCTTGAACGTTAATAAATATCCCATCAATGATGAAAGGATGCTGCCAGCCTCTATGTTTTCGGTTGGTGCTGGCCATGTAAACCCGTCAAGAGCAAATAATCCCGGGCTAGTTTACGACATTCAACCTGATGATTACATTCCTTACCTTTGCGGCTTGGGTTACAATGATGAAGTGATTGAAATCCTTACGCAGCACCCTGTTCAATGTGCCTCCATCTCAAGCATACAAGAAGGGCAGCTAAATTATCCTTCATTTAACATTCATCTTGGTTCTGATAAACAAACTTACACTAGGACAGTAACAAACGTGGGCAAGGCTAATTCAACTTATTATGTTTACATCAATTCATCCTGGGCGGTTGATGTAAATGTCCAACCTAGGATGCTCAGTTTCACAGAGTTGGGGCAAAAGATGTCTTATCAAGTGAGCTTTGCCAAATTAGACAGTTCCATCAGTAACCCATTCTTGGAAGGGTCGATTACTTGGATTTCTGATGAGTACAAAGTTAGAAGCCCTGTCAACATTGAAATGCTATAGGATTGAGTTAAGTTGCAGCAGTACCAGATTAGGTCAGTCTTGTATATAACGTAGTCAATAATGTGCTTCTTGTACTTGGCTTTTCATGTACAATTATTTTAGTTACAGAATTTTGGAAATGGTACTAAATAGTAGTATATTTTGACTATGCAATTGTATAACTAGTGCTAATCCCTCCACTTTTCTTTGTCAACTATTCTCATTTTTTTCCAACTTCTTTTACGTTTTTTTCCCCCCTATTTTTAAATTATAACCTCCTTATTTTCATTATTGTTTCTGAAGGTCTCATTGCAAAAATGTTAAAATTCTTCAAACTCATCTTCTCTCATGGGGATTCTTCAAATTTTGTTATTAAATCTAAAATCACTCTATTTTTTATTTTTATTTTTTTTCTGGAAGGGAAAATTTCATTAATCACTAAATTGGTTTTGCGCCGGCAAAAGTGTAGCTACAAAAGGAGGGGCAACATTCCTCCAAACACCTCGACCACTTCCAAACTTTCCTTGTTGGGCGAACTATGAGTTACTTTATTACATTTCTTACCAACCCAACATACATCTACTTCCTCAAAAGCGGTTAGGCCAACTTTAATATCATCTATCATTGGACCCACGATCGACAAGTCCCCGTCCATGGACCTAATTAGCTGTACAATGAATGCACAATGCCCCTCTAGAATAATAATGCTCCTCAAACCCAAGTCCCGGCCAAATTCCACAGCAACTTTTGCCGCTACAGCCTCCATGTGCTTTGGCATGACTATCTCCTCTAGCCCGAGAGACAGTCCAGTTAGAAATTGCCTCTTATGATCGTGCACCACTACCCCAACCTAATGAACATCCATGTCCTTGAAAATTGCCCCATCAAAATTAATTTTAGTCCATCCCTCGACTGGGCTCTCCCAAGAACTTATCCTTTGGGTTACCATCCCCTCCTGAACCGTAGCATTGGCCTTTTGAAAGTTCCACCGATAGTCCTGCACAAAGCTGACTAGCCACAATGGATCCCACCACTTCCCTACGAATTGGTATCATTCCTACTAAACCATAAACCCCAACACATCATCACAAATAACTCCGCCTTGTTATGAGAAGCTCAGCGATTATATCTTGAAGCCATAACTCAGTCCTCTCCTGGGCGCAAGCCATCAACTTCCCCTCCAAACCACAAAGAGCCCAAACCTATCTGGTTGGGTGACACCTCAATATCAAATGCCCTAGATCCTCATTCCCATTCTAGCAACAAGGACAGACCATATCCACCGTCACCCCTTGACACCTCAAATTCAACAATGTGGGCATCACATCTTTGCACATTCTCCAGACTAATATTTTAACCTTATTTGGAATATTAAGGCCCTATAACTTTTGAGAAACTTGAGAACTTCTCCATGCACCTCGACCCCTTCCACCCCCCTCTCTTCTCAGCAATAACCCTGACTCCATAATGGCATGATAGGCACTTTTAACCGAGAATTTACCATTCTTGGCAAAATGCCATGCCAATTTATCCCTGCTATTAGAACTCCTGAGCGGTATCTATTGGATCAATTGGGCCTCTTCCTCCCAGAACATTTGTCTTAACCTTGGCACATCCTATGATTTGGTAACCAGATTAATTAGGCCAGCCACCGTTACTTCTGAATCGAGATTAATTGGTATGGAGGTCACCCGGAACTCATATGGACGTGGAACCTAGCGGTCAGTCCAAATCTTAATAGATTCCCCATTACTAACCCTAATCTTACAACCCAGTTTCAAAGCCTTTTTTTCCTCTAAAATTCCTCTCCATGTCAATAAAGGTCTGGTTCTAACTCAGCTTGGAAAAAACCCACATTCGAGAAGTATTTCGTCTTCAATACTTTATGCAGCAAGGACTCCTGACAAGTCAGTACCCACCAAGCCTGTTTAGCTAGCAATGTATAGTTGAACGCTCTTAAGTCTCTCTAAACCTTAGTCCTCCTTTTGCCTTGGCTATACATAGCTTCCCCCAACCAACCCAGTGGATTTTTTGGTTACTGGAACCCTTTCCTCACCAAGACCATGCCATCAAAGAACGAATATCCGATAATAATGAATTAGGAAATCAAAAGCATGACATGGCATAGAAAGGAATCCCCTGGACAACCACTTTAAGCAAAACCTCCTTTCCACCTCTAGACAACTTCTTCTCTTTCCAACCTTCCACCATTCTCCAAGCCCTATATTTAATGGAGCTAAATGCCACCTTCTTGGATCGATCTATGATAGCCAGAAGCCCCAAGTACTTATCATGAGAGGCCACCTCTTTCACCCCAAGTAGACTTGACAACAACACATGATCTTGTTCTTTGGTATTGGAGTTGAACATGACTGTAGATTTCTCCAAATTGATAATCTGACTAGACGCCTTCTCATACATCTTAATAACTTGTAGAAGGACCTCCGCCTCCTGGACTGAAGCCTCTTCAAACAACAATGTATCATCTACAAAAAAACAATTGTGAAATCCAAGGTCCATCATTGGATACTACTGCCCCTCTGATAAGGCCTCACCTAGCTGCATCCTGCAACAAACCTGAAAAAGCCTCTGCACAAAAAAAAAATAGATAAGGTGATAAAGGATCCCCTTGCCTTAACCCCCTTCCAAGCTTAACATGGCTAAACTCTACACCATACTCTGCACCATTTAAAAGGAAAGAGTAAGTCACCAACATCAAACATTTCTTGATCATATTTATGAAAATAGGATGGAAGCCTAAGGCACCTAATACTCCTAACATGAAAGACCACTCTATATGATCATATGCATTACTCATATCTAGTTTAATAGACACAAGTCCCTTCTTGCCTCTACTCCTAGTCTTCAGAAGACAGTTCAACTCATAAGCAACCAGCACATTGTCAGTAATAAGCCTACAAGGTAAAAAGGCCGATTGACTATTGAAGACAATTTCAGACAACAGTGGTCTAATCCTATTAGCCAACACTGTCAACTCATAAGCAACCAGCACATTGTCAGTAATAAGCCTACAAGGTAAAAAGGCCGATTGACTATTGGAGACAATTTCAGACAACAGTGGTCTAATCCTATTAGCTAACACTTTAAACGCAATTATATGTATAACATTACACAAGCTAATTGGACGAAACTAGGAAATAGAATCAAGACATTGGCATTTAGGGATTAAAACAATATGAGTATAATTCAAACCTCGAGGTATGGCTCCATTGTTCAAAAACAACACAACACACTTCGTGACATTCTTACTTACAATATGACATAATTTTTGGAAGAACACAGGACTCATACCATTGGGTTGTGAGATTTGAATGGGTGCATTTGGAATAGTGCCTCTTGGCATTGATCTGGCTCAAGATTCCTTTATTCATTTCATCAGACATCCTCTTCTACATTAGCCCAAAGACTGCATCAATATATTCTTCTGGAGGCTGTGAAGAGAAAAAAATGTCCCAAGAAGAAAATGTCCCCAAAGTACTCTGAAATTATATGCTTTATCTCCAATTTCCCTTCGCACCAAATTCCATTCCTATCCTTCAAACCCCTAATCCAATACACTTATTCCTTTCACTTGCTTTGGCATGGAAATATGAAGTGTTCCTATCTCCCTCCTTATACTAGTGTGGTTACTTCTTTGTTTCCACCTAATGTCCTCCCTGTCCCTCAACTCATTCAATTGGACCTCAAGCCTCTCCAACTCCACCTTGACTTCCTCCGTAACCACCCCTCTTGCTTCATTTGGATTTCCTAACGCAAGATTTTCATCTTTCTTCTATTGTTGCCAAAACACTGCCGACTCCACCTTAGCAAACCAATCTTACAATCCTCTATCTTCTGAGTACATCCTTGCAAATCAGCTTCATCATTACCAAACCCCCAACTCTTTTCCACCACACCCTCACAATCCAATGCTTTTAGTCACATCATCTCAAATCTAAACCTACACCCAATTGGTGAATTCAACCTAGATTCCCTGGATCCCTACTCGTGACTCGAATGAGGCAATGATTTGATGTGTAATCAAACAAATGTCACAGTATTGTTCCTGGGAATATGTTCTTCCATTGTGCATTACCACAAGGCTTGCCCATCTTGCTTTTGACATATAAACATAAGCCATCTTATTTCACTACATAAAGGCATACCCCTCATACCCTAAGTCAAACAACTCTACATAGTCCAAAAACTCACTAAAGCAATCCATCTCCCACTGTGGTTGTTTCGCCCTCCCCTTCAATTCAGAGTTACTCAAAATTTTATTAAAATCCCCGAAACATAGCCATGACAAGTTACATGAGTTCCTCAACCCCTAAAGGTGTAGCCAAACTTCTCTCCTTCGTGATATTATTGGTTCGCCATACACCCCGGTTAGTCTGAAATTTTTTCGTGATGTGGGGTCTACATCCAAAGTGTCAATGTATCTAGGAGACCATTTATAAACCTTGACATTCACTTCTCTCCTTCGTGATATTATTGGTTCGCCCTCCCCTTCAACCTTGCTTTGCAAACATTTAGAATTTTCGTTCTATTCTGGCCAAATATGGAAGCATAACCTCAGCCTCATAATTAAAAATTTTCACATTACTTAGCACTGTAATGAAAACCTTCCCATAAATGTTAGAATATCACTATTATATAAAAGGAAAAAGTTTGTCTGTCGATCTCAATGTAACTATCATATTTTTTTTAAAGGATGTTTGACTTTTTATTATTTTTAATTAATTAAAAATAATAGTAATACAAGAGTAGCAAAAAAATTAATTGTTATAAAAATTAATAGTATAAGAGTCCTATTAAACCATGGATAGTAATATAAGAGTTCTATTAAACTTCTATCTAATTTTAATTCATGTATAAATATATTTATCATCATTATCTTTACTTAAAATAAATAGTTTTCTATCAACATATAATCCTAATATAGCTCTAGTATTTTGTGATTATAAAATATTAATTACTTCATCAAATTTTACTCTAAATTCTAAAATTAATCATTAAACTTGATTGGTATATATTAATCAATGTTTGGCTTGAGAAACGAATTCTAATAGCGTACTATAATTTTCGATAAATTTTATTATGTTTTTTAATAGTTAAAACAGAATATACTTGTGTTTTACTTATATTTTTTTGATTCAAAATTTGAAATTACTTCTATTTGGTCTTGTGAATATTTTAAATAGACTTGAATTTTTTATCTCTTTTATTTTAAAAAATAAATTGAAGATAATTGATTGAAATTAAGACTAAAAAATTAATAATTTTCTAATATTTGGCAGTTATTGAATAATTAGTATAGTTCTCAGTAGGTGAGTAGTATCTGTTGTAGCCTTGCTTTTCTATCTTTTAAAGGTACATTCATTTCCCTGTATTATCTTCTCCTATTTTCTAATAAAATATTTTGCCTTGTTGGCTTGTCAAAAAAAAAAATTCTAATATAGTTCATTCGTTTTATTTCTATTTTCACAATTTCAATAAATCTTTGTTTTTTCCATTCTTTTGCTTACTCCCTCTTTAGTTGTGTAAGTTTTTATTTTTTTTACTTTTAACTTTTTGATGGAAATTAAGGTAATTATCAAAACTTATTGCAACAATAAAAAATAATACTTTTACAGTTTCAATAATAACTTTAATTAATATTTTTTAGGGTTGTCGTTGTATATTATATTAAATCAAAATTAAACTTTTAAAAGGATAAAATTATTATTTTAGATATTTAATTTTTTTATTTATATATAACATTTAAAAGATAAAATAATACATTATATTTATTATATATTAGGATACCCTCTTTTTGCGTGAGTTACCAAAAACTAGTATAATCAAACATGACAAATTCGACAGGCCAATTTTACCTTCCAAATGATATAAATATGTCCATCAATAACTGTTTTGTGCAATTTCTTGATACTAAGCAAACAAATTTTGGCTAACGTATGCAAACATGCACTTAATAACGATCTTTAGTTTATGCACAAGTGCATCAAATGGCTTCTTTAACGAGAGGTTGAAGTTTCAGGGGAAACAAAAATTGACAATTTCGGACGTTGACTCACAATTAAAATGGCAATTTCATTGACTGAAGCACTAACTATGAAACTTAAGGTCCTTATGAAAGATTTTTATTAGATCCCTAATGCTGACTTAGTTCGACAATTAATAACACTTGTGTGTTTTTATACATTAGATAAATGATCGATCATAATACCAAACTCTTCTTAGATTACTAGATATATTTCTATATGCTTATTGACAACCCAATTTAATCCCTAATCAATGAGCTTAAGCTTAAGCTCGTAATAATTAAGTTTCCAAGAATAAATATGATGAAGTTGACCTAAAAAAATTTCAGTTAATGTGAACGTAACATTGCACAAAAACTAATCAAATTGCAATTTTTCCATAAAAAGTTCTCTTTTGAGTTCTTTCACTCCACCAAATTCTAATTGAACTGAACCTTTTTTTTTTTTTGACAAGCCAAGAAGGCAGAGATTATTATTAGAAATTTAGAGCAAATGTTACATTGAAGTGGACAGAAGCTAAAAAATACATCTCCTACTCAGCAGGCTACTATAGAAACAAGAAATAGAAGATAATACGAAGCAGAGACTTGACCTAATGAACTAGAATTGTTGAGATTAATGAGTAGGTGAGTCAGTTTTATATCATTTTTAAAAGAAGGTATAAAACACTTAATAAGTACATTATGTTCAAAATTTACTAATTTAAAATTTTGGTCTGAGTTGAAATTTAACTTACATTTTAGTGATTATTGTGAACTCTTTGTGTTTTTTTTACCCATACCAAATTTCTAACAAGATTTTTTTTTTCCTGTGACAAATTCCTAATAAGAACAAGTTGTAAAACTATTACTATAACTAATGCAACTCAATCGAGTTCTTATTAAGAAGTGTTTGCCATTCTTAATTCCTTCAGCAAATTTCAAAAAAAGAAGAAAAGGAAGAAAAAGCTTTATTATGTATCCCACTTCTTATATACTAATCATATCCTATTAATGAAAATATGTATTTTCATTAAAACTAAGCCCACTAAGGTTTATCCGTTTTATGTAAGAATTTAGTGTTTATTAATAAAACAATTTCATTTCATTAATGGGATACGACTGGTACACAATAAGTGCTCCAGAGGATTTGAACTGAGTAAGAAGAGACTAAATCAACTACATCTTGGAGTTTTTTGTTTGATTAGGGGAGACAATAATTTACATGATGGTAAAATATCAACATTGAGATGTCATTATCTGTTTTCCTTAGTTTTCTCCAATTTATAATTTCAGTCGTTATCTGAAATAGGATGACATTTGCCAATGAGGTCGAAAAGGGTTGGATTTCAGTTACAAGCTCTCTATCAACTGCCAAAGTTTGAAGAAAGATATATATATATATGTGTGTGTGTGTGTATCACCTTGTATAACTAATTAAATTCCAGTTGCAAGTTGAAAGCAACATGTGAATGAATAACTCTCTAAAATCGTGAAGCAATGGAAATTGAGGTTACAACAATAAAAGAAACCTCAAGAAACTGATCTCATAAATTGAAAGCAACATGTGAATGAATAACTCTCTAAAATCTAAAAGTCACTTCAATCTCATTGGAAAAAAAAAAAGTCAACCCTAACGTCCCATGATAAAAAAGCTTAACATTTTTAAGATATAGTTAAGAAAACTAAAAATAATTTTGAAATTTATTAGTACTATTTCTTTTAGCTCTTGTAAAGAGATAGTTGTCATTGAAATTTTACCTAGCTAAAAGACAGTGGCTTCTTTGTTCTCTCATCTTATAACGTAATTTTCTTTCTATATTCAATCTTTAAATTATTTTGTCTCTATTTCAATAGTATTGCTATTGGATAATTTTATACTCCCTCCGTCTAAAAAAAAAAATAATTTAGTTTTGATTTTTTTCATTTAAAAAAAAGAGTCTACTTTTGGTATGAAATTATTATATTATTTTTATTAATAATAAAAATATATAATATAAATTAAAAAGTAAAGATAAAAATGTAAAATTATACATTTAATAATGTATTAAACGTGTTATATTTTGTAAATTAAAAAAAAAGTTATATCAAATCAAAAGTAGATTCTTTTTTAGGGTGATGGGAGTATTTAATTAGATTGTTGAATTTGAATGATCAACTTACTAATAAATTGTCTTGACATGCTAAGTCGCTAATGTAAATTTCTAACCATATTAATATTGTCATTGTAACTTTGTCCCCATATGTTGTTTACTTGTTCCCCTCCTCTTCAACTCTCATCTTTTCGTTTAATCTATTTTGTTTTTACACCTTTCCCACTCCCTTGTATCACATGCATACTTATCGTAATGTCGTAGTTTAGGGATCCATATGTAAGCAATACGCCTAACATGGTCTAGATCATCTTTGACCATTAATGGATGAAATTATTATGAGTAATGATATTCATAATAACTTTTTATAATGACGGATGTGGCAAATGTGAAAAGATAAAATCATCTCTTATTATTTTGCATTTTTTTAAGGAGGGTAATAAGTGAATTTTGTATTTTTATGTTTGTTATATCAATCACTACGAAAAATAACTATGAAAAGTTACTAAAATTATCATTACTCAATTATTATTAATGCATTGGACAAGTTTGCCCATAATGCTAAGTTTTGAATTTCTAAAGTCTCCAAAACCATGAAAGTATCTCCCTTGGATTTGGATAGAAATCTGAATCTGTTCATTAGTGAAAATTAAGAAAGAATCTATAACAAAGTCTTACTTGCTTCTCCAAGTATATATATGGTTTCCAATACTATAGTACTACGAACATAGCAAAATCTTACAAATTATGTATATCACTGCTAGTTGTTAAAGCGCAAACTTGGGAGTTGGGATTTTTTCCCCCTGAATTAAGGATTTGGGATTGGAAAAGAAAGGAAATTCATTTAGGTTGTGTACATGTGGAATATTATAGAAATATTCTAAGGCGATTGTTTTGGTGGAGAAAATATCCATGACTTTTTTTTTAATTTAAAAGTAAAGATCCATGAACAATGGAATTGGAACCATTCGAGGCAGTTAGAATTTTCTTGTCATGAATTCATGAAATACATATATTTATATATTCAATATGACACGATGAGAAACATAATAAAATATCTTTGCCCCCACCACAAAAAAAAAAAAAGAAAAAAAAAAGAATAAAGAATAAAGAAACATCACATGCAGGAAGATGACAAAAATTGTTGACGATGAGTTTGACAAGGTCTTAGTCAATTATTAGGACGAAAGTTTGAGTTTACAAAACCGTTAAGCTCCTAATTCAGTCCACAACAATATTTAACCGCACGCAATTAACGATATATATATGAAGGAAGTTTTAATTTACAATTTCAAAAGCATGCAAGTAGGTCCTACAAACACCTGCTTAATTTCCTACCATCGAGGCAAATGTGAAGGTCTTAATGGATTTTAAGATCGAGCAGATTATCGGTGTTTTATTAATAAAACGAAGTAATTTTATTAATAAATACTAAATTTTTACATGGAATGTATACATTTTGTTGTTAATGAAACTATATCGTTTTACTTATTAAAAATGATTGATATATATTAGTTGAAACAGAGAATTTCAACTAGCTCTAAAATGGCCTATTAATCTACAATAATGTACCTTTCACAAATCTTTCTTCTCTTTTCTTACATCTATGGGGGAGGGGTGTTCAGTTTTTAGTTTTTGAAAACAGCAACATCTGGGTTTATTTGGAGTGTGATGTATTTGGAAAAAGTTGTATTGGAATGTGTGAAAATTTTGGTGGGTATTTTTTGATAGAAAAAGTATTTTGGAGGGAAAAATAAGAGAGAAATTTTTTAAAAATTATGTGAGAGGAATTTGAGTGGGAAAATTTGAATTTTAAATTTTGAAATAAAAATATGTTTTGATAATTTGTTTTTGTTTAAAAATTTACTTATTTGCAAATAGAAACCTTTAGTCCAAACATACCCTTAATTTATTATACATGAGACGAGGAAGAGGGTGAAGTAGAGATGAGTATACCCTTCTTTTACGTTTTTCCCCCCTATTTTTAAATTATAACCTCCTTATTTTCATTATTGTTTCTGAAGGTCTCATTGCAAAAATGTTAAAATTCTTCAAACTCATCTTCTCTCATGGGGATTCTTCAAATTTTGTTATTAAATCTAAAATCACTCTATTTTTTATTTTTATTTTTTTTCTGGAAGGGAAAATTTCATTAATCACTAAATTGGTTTTGCGCCGGCAAAAGTGTAGCTACAAAAGGAGGGGCAACATTCCTCCAAACACCTCGACCACTTCCAAACTTTCCTTGTTGGGCGAACTATGAGTTACTTTATTACATTTCTTACCAACCCAACATACATCTACTTCCTCAAAAGCGGTTAGGCCAACTTTAATATCATCTATCATTGGACCCACGATCGACAAGTCCCCGTCCATGGACCTAATTAGCTGTACAATGAATGCACAATGCCCCTCTAGAATAATAATGCTCCTCAAACCCAAGTCCCGGCCAAATTCCACAGCAACTTTTGCCGCTACAGCCTCCATGTGCTTTGGCATGACTATCTCCTCTAGCCCGAGAGACAGTCCAGTTAGAAATTGCCTCTTATGATCGTGCACCACTACCCCAACCCAATGAACATCCATGTCCTTGAAAATTGCCCCATCAAAATTAATTTTAGTCCATCCCTCGACTGGGCTCTCCCAAGAACTTATCCTTTGGGTTACCATCCCCTCCTGAACCGTAGCATTGGCCTTTTGAAAGTTCCACTGATAGTCCTGCACAAAGCTGACTAGCCACAATGGATCCCACCACTTCCCTACGAATTGGTATCATTCCTACTAAACCATAAACCCCAACACATCATCACAAATAACTCCGCCTTGTTATGAGAAGCTCAGCGATTATATCTTGAAGCCATAACTCAGTCCTCTCTCCGGCGCAAGCCATCAACTTCCTCCAAACCACAAAGCGCCCAAACCTATCTGGTTGGGTGACACCTCAATATCAAATGCCCTAGATCCTCATTCCCATTCTAGCAACAAGGACAGACCATATCCACCGTCACCCCTTGACACCTCAAATTCAACAATGTGGGCATCACATCTTTGCACATTCTCCAGACTAATATTTTAACCTTATTTGGAATATTAAGGCCCTAAAACTTTTGCGAAACTTGAGAACTTCTCCATGCACCTCGACCTCTTCCCCCCCCCCTCTTCTCAGCAATAACCCTGACTCCATAATGGCATGATAGGCACTTTTAACCAAGAATTTACCATTCTTGGCAAAATGCCATGCCAATTTATCCCTGCTATTAGAACTCCTGTGCGGTATCTATTGGATCAATTGGGCCTCTTCCTCCCAGAACATTTGTCTTAACCTTGGCACATCCTATGATTTGGTAACCAGATTAATTAGGCCAGCCACCGTTACTTCTGAATCGAGATTAATTGGTATGGAGGTCACCCGGAACTCATATGGACGTGGAACCTAGCGGTCAGTCCAAATCTTAATAGATTCCCTATTACTAACCCTAATCTTACAACCCAGCTTCAAAGCCTTTTTTTCCTCTAAAAATCCTCTCCATGTCAATAAAGGTCTGGTTCTAACTCAGCTTGGAAAAAACCCACATTCGAGAAGTATTTCGTCTTCAATACTTTATGCAGCAAGGACTCCTGACAAGTCCGTACCCACCAAGCCTGTTTAGCTAGCAATGTATAGTTGAACGCTCTTAAGTCTCTCTAAACCTTAGTCCTCCTTTTGCCTTGGCTATGCATAGCTTCCCCCAACCAACCCAGTTGATTTTCTGGTTACTGGAACCCTTTCCTCACCAAGACCTTGCCATCAAAGAACGAATATCCGATAATAATGAATCAGGAAATCAAAAGCATGACATGGCATAGAAAGGAATCCCCTGGACAACCACTTTAAGCAAAACCTCCTTTCCACCTCTAGACAACTTCTTCTCTTTCCAACCTTGCACCATTCTCCAAGCCCTATATTTAATGGAGCTAAATGCCACCTTCTTGGATCGATCTATGATAGCCAGAAGCCCCAAGTACTTATCATAAGAGGCCACCTCTTTCACCCCAAGTAGACTTGACAACAACACATGATCCTGTTCTTTGGTATTGGAGTTGAACATGACTGTAGATTTCTCCAAATTGATAATCTGACTAGACGCCTTCTCATACATCTTAATAACTTGTAGAAGGACCTCCGCCTCCTGGACTGAAGCCTCTTCAAACAACAATGTATCATCTACAAAAAAACAATTGTGAAATCCAAGGTCTATCAATGGATACTACTGCCCCTCTGATAAGGCCTCACCTAGCTGCATCCTGCAACAAACCTGAAAAAGCCTCTGCACAAAAAAAAAATTAGATAAGGTGATAAAGGATTCCCTTGCCTTAAACCCCTTCCAAGCATAACATGGCTAAACTCTACACCATACTCTGCACCATTTAAAAGGAAAGAGTAAGTCACCAACATCAAACATTTCTTGATCATATTTATGAAAATAGGATGGAAGCCTAAGGCACCTAATACTCCTAACATGAAAGACCACTCTATATGATCATATGCATTACTCATATCTAGTTTAATAGACACAAGTCCCTTCTTGCCTCTACTCCTAGTCTTCAGAAGACAGTTCAACTCATAAGCAACCAGCACATTGTCAGTAATAAGCCTACAAGGTAAAAAGGCCGATTGACTATTGGAGACAATTTCAGACAACAGTGGTCTAATCCTATTAGCCAACACTTTAAACGCAATTATATGTATAACATTACACAAGCTAATTGGACAAAACTAGGAAATAGAATCAAGACATTGGCATTTAGGGATTAAAACAATATGAGTATAATTCAAACCTCGAGGTATGGCTCCATTGTTCAAAAACAACACAACACACTTCGTGACATTCTTACTTACAATATGACATAATTTTTGGAAGAACACAGGATTCATACCATTGGGTTGTGAGATTTGAATGGGTGCATTTGGAATAGTGCCTCTTGGCATTGATCTGGCTCAAGATTCCTTTATTCATTTCATCAGACATCCTCTTCTACATTAGCCCAAAGACTGCATCAATATATTCTTCTGGAGGCTGTGAAGAGAAAAAAATGTCCCAAGAAGAAAATGTCACCAAAGTACTCTGAAATTATATGCTTTATCTCTAATTTCCCTTCGCACCAAATTCCATTCCTATCCTTCAAACCCCTAATCCAATACACTTATTCCTTTCACTTGCTTTGGCATGGAAATATGAAGTGTTCCTATCTCCCTCCTTATACTAGTGTGGTTACTTCTTTGTTTCCACCTAATGTCCTCCCCGTCGCGCATCTCATGCAATTGGTCCTCAAGCCTCTCCAACTCCACCTTGACTTCCTCCGTAACCACCCCTCATGCTTCATTTGGATTTCCTAAAGCAAGATTTTCATCTTTCTTCTATTGTTGCCAAAACACTGCTGACTCCACCTTAGGAGACCAATCTTACAATCCTCTATCTTCTGAGTACATCCTTGCAAATCAGCTTCATCATTACCAAACCCCCAACTCTTTTCCACCACACCCTCACAATCCAATGCTTTTAGTCATATCATCTCAAATCTAAACCTACACCCAATTTGTGAATTCAACCTAGATTCCCTGGATCCCTACTCGTGACTAGAATGAGGCAATGATTTGATGTGTAATCAAACAAATGTCACACTATTGTTCCTGGGAATATGGCCTTCCATTATGCATTACCACAAGGCTTGCCCACCTTGCTTTGGACATATAAGCATAAGCCATCTTATTTCACCACGTAAAGGCAAACCCCTCATACCCTAAGTCAAACAACTCTACATAGTCCAAAAACTCACTAAAGCAATCCATCTCCCACTGTGGTTGTTTCGCCCTCCCCTTCAATTCAGAGTTACTCAAAATTTTATTAAAATCCCCGAAACATAGCCACGACAAGTTACATGAGTTCCTCAACCCCTGAAGGTGTAGCCAAACTTCTCTCCTTCGTGATATTATTGGTTCGCCGTACACCCCGGTTAGTCTGAAATTTTTTCATGATGTGGGGTCTACATCCAAAGCGTCAATGTATCTAGGAGACCATTTATAAACCTTGACATTCACTTCTCTCCTTCGTGATATTATTGGTTCGCCCTCCCCTTCAACCTTGCTTTGCAAACATTTAGAATTTTCGTTCTATTCTGGCCAAATATGGAAGCATAACCTCAGCCTCATAATTAAAAATTTTCACATTACTTAGCACTGTAATGAAAACCTTCCCATAAATGTTAGAATATCACTATTATATAAAAGGAAAAAGTTTGTCTGTCGATCTCAATGTAACTATCATATTTTTTTTAAAGGATGTTTGACTTTTTATTATTTTTAATTAATTAAAAATAATAGTAATACAAGAGTAGCAAAAAAATTAATTGTTATAAAAATTAATAGTATAAGAGTCCTATTAAACCATGGATAGTAATATAAGAGTTCTATTAAACTTCTATCTAATTTTAATTCATGTATAAATATATTTATCATCATTATCTTTATTTAAAATAAATAGTTTTCTATTAACACATAATCCTAATATAGCTCTAGTATTTTGTGATTATAAAATATTAATTACTTCATCAAATTTTACTCTAAATTCTAAAATTAATCATTAAATTTGATTGGTATATATTAATCAATGTTTGGCTTGAGAAACGAATTCTAATAGCGTACTATAATTTTCGATAAATTTTATTATGTTTTTTAATAGTTAAAACAGAATATACTTGTGTTTTACTTATATTTTTTTGATTCAAAATTTGAAATTACTTCTATTTGGTCTTGTGAATATTTTAAATAGACTTGAATTTTTTATCTCTTTTATTTTAAAAAATAAATTGAAGATAATTGATTGAAATTAAGACTAAAAAATTAATAATTTTCTAATATTTGGCAGTTATTGAATAATTAGTATAGTTTTCAGTAGGTGAGTAGTATCTGGTGTAGCCTTGCTTTTCTATCTTTTAAAGGTACATTCATTTCCCTGTATTATCTGCTCCTATTTTCTAATAAAATATTTTGCCTTGTTGGCTTGTCAAAAAAAAAAATTCTAATATAGTTCATTCGTTTTATTTCTATTTTCGCAATTTCAATAAATCTTTGTTTTTTCCATTCTTTTGCTTACTCCCTCTTTAGTTGTGTAAGTTTTTATTTTTTTTACTTTTAACTTTTTGATGGAAATTAAGGTAATTATCAAAACTTATTGCAACAATAAAAAATAATACTTTTACAGTTTCAATAATAACTTTAATTAATATTTTTTAGGGTTGTCGTTGTATATTATATTAAATCAAAATTAAACTTTTAAAAGGATAAAATTATTATTTTAGATATTTAATTTTTTTATTTATATATAACATTTTAAAAGATAAAATAATACATTATATTTATTATATATTAGGATGCCCTCTTTTTGCGTGAGTTACCAAAAACTAGTATAATCAAACATGACAAATTCGACAGGCCAATTTTACCTTCCAAACGATATAAATATGTCCATCAATAACTGTTTTGTGCAATTTCTTGATACTAAGCAAACAAATTTTGGCTAACGTATGCAAACATGCACTTAATAACGATCTTTAGTTTATGCACAAGTGCATCAAATGGCTTCTTTAACGAGAGGTTGAAGTTTCAGGGGAAACAAAAATTGACAATTTCGGACGTTGACTCACAATTAAAATGGCAATTTCATTGACTGAAGCACTAACTATGAAACTTAAGGTCCTTATGAAAGATTTTTATTAGATCCCTAATGCTGACTTAGTTCGACAATTAATAACACTTGTGTGTTTTTATACATTAGATAAATGATCGATCATAATACCAAACTCTTCTTAGATTACTAGATATATTTCTATATGCTTATTGACAACCCAAATTAATCCCTAATCAATGAGCTTAAGCTTAAGCTCGTAATAATTAAGTTTCAAAGAATAAATATGATGAAGTTGACCTAAAAAAATTTCAGTTAATGTGAACGTAACATTGCACAAAAACTAATCAAATTGCAATTTTTCCATAAAAAGTTCTCTTTTGAGTACTTTCACTCCACCAAATTCTAATTGAACTGAACCTTTTTTTTTTTTTGACAAGCCAAGAAGGCAGAGATTATTATTAGAAATTTAGAGCAAAGGTTACATTGAAGCGGACAGAAGCTAAAAAATACATCTCCTACTCAGCAGGCTACTATAGAAACAAGAAATAGAAGATAATACGAAGCAGAGACTTGACCTAATGAACTAGAATTGTTGAGATTAATGAGTAGGTGAGTCGGTTTTATATCATTTTTAAAAGAAGGTATAAAACACTTAATAAGTACATTATGTTCAAAATTTACTAATTTAAAATTTTGGTCTGAGTTGAAATTTAACTTACATTTTAGTGATTATTGTGAACTCTTTGTGTTTTTTTTACCCATACCAAATTTCTAACAAGATTTTTTTTTCCCCGTGACAAATTCCTAATAAGAACAAGTTGCAAAACTATTACTATAACTAATGCAACTCAATCGAGTTCTTATTAAGAAGTGTTTGCCATTCTTAATTCCTTCAGCAAATTTCAAAAAAAGAAGAAAAGGAAGAAAAAGCTTTATTATGTATCCCACTTCTTATATACTAATCATATCCTATTAATGAAAATATGTATTTTCATTAAAACTAAGCCCACTAAGGTTTATCCGTTTTATGTAAGAATTTAGTGTTTATTAATAAAACAATTTCATTTCATTAATGGGATACGACTGGTACACAATAAGTGCTCCAGAGGATTTGAACTGAGTAAGAAGAGACTAAATCAACTACATCTTGGAGTTTTTTGTTTGATTAGGGGAGACAATAATTTACATGATGGTAAAATATCAACATTGAGATGTCATTATCTGTTTTCCTTAGTTTTCTCCAATTTATAATTTCAGTCGTTATCTGAAATAGGATGACATTTGCCAATGAGGTCGAAAAGGGTTGGATTTCAGTTACAAGCTCTCTATCAACTGCCAAAGTTTGAAGAAAGATATATATATATATGTGTGTGTGTGTGTATCACCTTGTATAACTAATTAAATTCCAGTTGCAAGTTGAAAGCAACATGTGAATGAATAACTCTCTAAAATCGTGAAGCAATGGAAATTGAGGTTACAACAATAAAAGAAACCTCAAGAAACTGATCTCATAAATTGAAAGCAACATGTGAATGAATAACTCTCTAAAATCTAAAAGTCACTTCAATCTCATTGGAAAAAAAAAAAAGTCAACCCTAACGTCCCATGATAAAAAAGCTTAACATTTTTAAGATATAGTTAAGAAAACTAAAAATAATTTTGAAATTTATTAGTACTATTTCTTTTAGCTCTTGTAAAGAGATAGTTGTCATTGAAATTTTACCTAGCTAAAAGACAGTGGCTTCTTTGTTCTCTCATCTTATAACGTAATTTTCTTTCTATATTCAATCTTTAAATTATTTTGTCTCTATTTCAATAGTATTGCTATTGGATAATTTTATACTCCCTCCGTCTAAAAAAAAAGAAAAATTTAGTTTTAATTTTTTTCATTTAAAAAAAAGAGTCTACTTTTGGTATGAAATTATTATATTATCTTTATTAATAATAAAAATATATAATATAAATTAAAAAGTAAAGATAAAAATGTAAAATTATACATTTAATAATGTATTAAACGTGTTATATTTTGTAAATTAAAAAAAAAGTTATATCAAATCAAAAGTAGATTCTTTTTAAGGGTGATGGGAGTATTTAATTAGATTGTTGAATTTGAATGATCAACTTACTAATAAATTGTCTTGACATGCTAAGTCGCTAATGTAAATTTCTAACCATATTAATATTGTCATTATAACTTTGTCCCTATACGTTGTTTACTTGTTCCCCTCCTCTTCAACTCTCATCTTTTCGTTTAATCTATTTTGTTTTTACACCTTTCCCACTCCCTTGTATCACATGCATACTTATCGTAATGTCGTAGTTTAGGGATCCATATGTAATCAATACGCCTAACATGGTCTAGATCATCTTTGACCATTAATGGATGAAATTATTATGAGTAATGATATTCATAATAACTTTTTATAATGACGGATGTGGCAAATGTGAAAAGATAAAATCATCTCTTATTATTTTGCATTTTTTAAGGAGGGTAATAAGTGAATTTTGTATTTTTATGTTTGTTATATCAATTACTACGAAAAATAACTATGAAAAGTTACTAAAATTATCATTACTCAATTATTATTAATGCATTGGACAAGTTTGCCCATAATGCTAAGTTTTGAATTTCTAAAGTCTCCAAAACCATGAAAGTATCTCCCTTGGATTTGGATAGAAATCTGAATCTGTTCGTTAGTGAAAATTAAGAAAGAATCTATAACAAAGTCTTACTTGCTTCTCCAAGTATATATATGGTTTCCAATACTATAGTACTACGAACATAGCAAAATCTTACAAATTATGTATATCACTGCTAGTTGTTAAAGCGCAAACTTGGGAGTTGGGATTTTTTCCCCCTGAATTAAGGATTTGGGATTGGAAAAGAAAGGAAATTCATTTAGGTTGTGTACATGTGGAATATTATAGAAATATTCTAAGGCGATTGTTTTGGTGGAGAAAATATCCATGACTTTTTTTTTAATTTAAAAGTAAAGATCCATGAACAATGGAATTGGAACCATTCGAGGCAGTTAGAATTTTCTTGTCATGAATTCATGAAATACATATATTTATATATTCAATATGACACGATGAGAAACATAATAAAATATCTTTGCCCCCACCACAAAAAAAAAAAGAAAAAAAAAAGAATAAAGAATAAAGAAACATCACATGCAGGAAGATGACAAAAATTGTTGACGATGAGTTTGACAAGGTCTTAGTCAATTATTAGGACGAAAGTTTGAGTTTACAAAACCGTTAAGCTCCTAATTCAGTCCACAACAATATTTAACCGCACGCAATTAACGATATATATATGAAGGAAGTTTTAATTTACAATTTCAAAAGCATGCAAGTAGGTCCTACAAATATATATTGACTCGAGGTGGAATAGACATTTTCACCATAAAAATACAATTGTAAAAGAAAATTAATTGGAGAAAAGTCCATGACCTTGATCTTTGCAATGACAATGATGCTCCATCAAGCACATTTTCATCTGCCTAAAAGAAATGTGTTTTAACTGAGGTAATTAAATAGAATTCAAATGATTCATATAATCAAAGGATGCAACTTTGAAAGTGAAAAATTTCAGTGAACATTACTCGTGATTAATATGCAAATATAAATAAAT
This sequence comes from Gynochthodes officinalis, assembly GCA_020080225.1. NCBI lineage: Eukaryota > Viridiplantae > Streptophyta > Magnoliopsida > Gentianales > Rubiaceae > Gynochthodes > Gynochthodes officinalis. Next base: position 30,322,956 of record CM034622.1, on the reverse strand, counting down.
AGATTAATAATTATTTAATAATGTCCATAATATAAATACCATATCAATCATGGCAAATTTTCACGGTAGAGATTGCAGAAACTATACAAAACACAAAACTATAAAATTCACTATTAAAGGATATTAATTTAATTGTTCATTTTTCCCCTTTTGGATAAATAGTATAATTAGTCCCTTAACTTGAAACCTAGTTCGATTTTGTCCGTCATATACAAAAATTTTATTTTGATCCCTTAATTACAATTTTAATTCTAATTGGTCCTTCTAATGAAATCAAGCGAAACGAGACTTAAAATATCCAATCACATGACTTGCATATATTTAGCATAAAGGGTGGTGGAAGAGATCAAAATAAAATAGTAAATTACAAATAACCACTTTAAACTTTTAATGTTTTGCAAAATATCCTCAAAAGTTTTATTTTTCATTTTATCGCTTCCAATTTTGTAAGTTTCACACCATACATCAAGTTTTATTAGTTGTAAAAAATATATTATGAATAGATAAAATTACTTTTTAACTATCTAAATTGAAAAATGTCAAAATCGGAAGTGACTTACATAATTAGAAATATAATTTAATAAATTGTGCAAGTCAATGACTAAATGCATTAAGTCTTGTTTGGTTTGATTATATTGAAAGGACAAATTAGAACCGAATTTGTAACTTAAGGGACTAAATTGAAACTTTTTAAATATGAGGGACTAAATCAAACTAACGTACCAAATGAATGGACAAATGATGTAATTTACCCTTTTTAAAAAAAGCCTTTCATTGGTCAAAACTATCTCTTTAGTCAATTCAATCTCTTTATATTATCGTTTCATATACTGTTGTCCTTCTTATGGAGGTGTTGAAGAAAATTTATTATTCATTGTTTCCATAACTAATAGCTAATAATTAATTGGTTTACATTTTTTTTAAAAACACCATTGGCAAGTAAGTGTTAACTGTCTGCATGCGCATATATACGAGCTCAGGAAGGATCACTTTGCGTACAAACAATTCAAGCTTTGTCTCTGAGTTGCAATAAAATTTAGCTGCAATAATATGGGCACGTCTCCATGTTGCGACAAAAATGGCTTGAAGAAGGGGCCATGGACACCCGAGGAGGATGAAAAACTAATTAGTCATATCAAAAAACATGGCCAGGGAACCTGGAGAACTCTACCTAAGAAAGCAGGCCTGAATAGGTGCGGAAAGAGCTGCAGATTGAGATGGAACAATTATCTCAAGCCTGATATCAAAAGAGGAATGATTACCGAAGAAGAAGAACTAATCATCCTTCAACTCCATTCGGTTGTAGGAAACAAGTATGATTTTACTTACAATTGTATATGTTAATGTGTTCATGATCATCAAGAATGTTGGTTTTTCACGTTTCATGTTTGCATGTTTGTCAACTTTAATTATTTTGCAGACATTGTTAGATTATGTCAGCTTCAATTTTTTGCCACATTAGTCAACTTCAATTTTCATATTTCATGCTTGCATGTTTGTCAATTTTATTAATTCATGCAAAGATAGTTATTCTCAACACGACTATACGTGTAATAAAACTCGAATCAATGTTTATACTTCAAAAATAGATTGTTTGAGCTTTGCACTTTTTCAAAATTGTATACGATAATCACTCTATTATTTTCTCAGCTACATCATTCGTCGAAACATATCGTGTATCATTAATTACTTTACTAATAATTTGATTAATGCCATCAAATATGTTGTGCAGGTGGTCGAAAATAGCAGCACGTCTTCCGGGGAGAACTGATAATGAAATCAAGAACCATTGGAACACGAAGATGAGGAGAAAGCTGCTTAAAGTGGGAATTGATCCCCACACTCACAAACCAGTGGTGCCTGATATCAACCAAATCCTTCATTATTCCCAGCTGCTATCGGCATTGAACCCCGCCAGCAATCTTATGAACATTTTGACCAATATTCTACTGTCACAAGTAGATCCAGCTCAACTTGAAAAATGGCAACTGTTGCAAAAGTTGCTTAAGACAGTTCCAGGACAAGATAATCTTCTCCCATCATGTGGATTAATGAATGGAACAAGTGGTCTAGGGATCACAGATTTGTTCCTAACAATGCTGAAATCCTCAGACATGGGCCAAATTCTACATGGGAAAAATAATTCTGGAATTTTGAATGCAATAAATGTTTCCCCTCCGAATGCTAGTGTCAATAGTTTCGGCAGTGCCACAAGCAGTTCCCCAGTGGAGGATTCTGTTGCTACATTGTGTGAATCAACAAAGACCCCTCAAACTTCAACCAATATTGAGCACGCGATTCCAAATGACCCTCCTATAACTACCCCATCTGCCATTGATATCTTTAAGAATTGGGAAGAACTTGTGGAAAATGAAGCATTCTGGGAAGATTTTACGTTATAATTAGCTAATGTTTGACCTTGTTTACTTTGCACTTGCTCGATGCTTCCTATACTGATATATAAATTTTATGTAGCTGGGGTTACTTAATCCTAGAAATAAATGAATTAAAGTAGTGTAGTTCTGCTTGTACAATAAATAAATAGTTGCTTGTTTTACCTTGTAAATTTACGCATTACACTGTTGAAATAAATGGTACAGATTTGCTTCTAGTATTAAAGGTTGTTACCTGTACACCTTGGACTGTTGATCAAGAAAAAATTGTATTCCTTCTATGTCAAATTTAGAGAAATTTCTAATATTATCTTCGCTATTAAAAAGTGAGTGTTGTACTTAATTATGGCAAGAAATGTTATGAAAACTATACACAGAAATAAATACAACACAACTAAAAATACAAAAAATTAATAAAAATATAATAAACACAAAACATGAGTGACGTAATTAAGGATTTAATGTGGTTCAATTTATTTCCAAGTCTTTGTCCATTTATTAGGAGAGAAAAACTTATATAAAAAATCTTCTTGTATTGCAACCCAAAAAATCCTCAACTACCTCTCTCACTCATAAGAATTATATGTCTTTCTTGTGTGAATGTCCCTTATATTTTCTATATAAAACTAATTTTTCTATTTGTAACAAGAAACATTAATTGATCTCTAATCAAATAATAATATTAATAGGAAATAACTTGGTCACTAATCTAAATCAATAATAGATTTGGAACTATTACAAAAAACTATAAATTTAGACAAAAGATAATTTCCATTTTTTCAAAAGAAAAATACATCAATATCCTAACAAACAATTATATTACTGTATGTAAAGAACAATTTGTAAAATGAAAAAAAGGTATGGAAACAATAAAAGAAACCTCAAGAAACTGATCTCTTGAATTGAAAGCAACATGTGAATGAATAACTCTCTAAAATCTAAAAGTCACTTCAATCTCATTGGAAAACTGGAGTGAAACTTATTGATAAAATCAAATCTTTATAAAATAAAAATTACATATTTGAATTAAAAAATCCCAAAATATTAAGTTAGAACCAAAATGAAATAAAAGGGTACTTGAGGACCTTTAAGGATTTAAGTGGATGAGAAGTAACATTTTAAAGATATAGTTAAGAAAAATAAAAAATATTTTGAAATTTATTAGTACTATTTCTTTTAGCTCTTATAAAGAGATAGTTGTCATTGAAATTTTACCTAAAAGACAGTGCCTTCTTTTTCTCTGATCTTATAACGTAACTTTCTTGCCTTCTTTGTTCTCTGATCTTATAACGTAATTTTCTTTCTATTTTCAATCGTTAAATTATTTTGTCTCTATTCCGATAGTATTGCTATTGGATAATTTTATTATACTCTCTCTATTTAAAAAAAAATTTAGTTTACTCTCTCTATTTAGTGTTGACTCAGAACTCTTCGTCTTCTTCATTAACGTATATACCTGCAAAAAAAATCCCGAAATGGTTTTTCATGGTAAATTCTCCGATGCTTAAGTTGGATTCTGTATTTCAATCTCTTTTGCTCTCAAAAAACGTCTCCCCCCTTCTACTTGGCTGCTTGCTCAACTTGTATACCTTATTTTCAGAATTTGTGGGATTTGGTTATGACGGCTAAACACGTAGGCTACAATTGTAATGGCTGATCACGTGTTGTTATATTTCTCCATGATTATCGCATACCGTTATCTTTTTATGAATAAGCATGGTCTCGCCAAATTCCCACTTTGTTGGTGTTGTTCTAGGTCCCATACACTTGCAGCATGTTTGTTCAGTGTAATGAATTAATAATGTTGGAATTGAATATAAATTCGATGGGAATTGAATGGGCTTTTCAATAGTTTGGTTCAAAGAAATTGTATGGGGTGCAATCATTATTCTTGTGTTTGGTTGGGTGTATAGGACTAATGAATATATAGTGTTAAAATAACTAAAATACCTTTATCTTAAGCATTTTATTGTTGAGTGAGAATATAATAACAGAGAAATAAAAGTGAAAAAATGATGAGAAAGGAATAAGAGTTAGAAAATGATGAGAGATAAAGAAAAGTGATAAAAATGATGAGAGAGAAAGTAGAGTGAGAAAATGATGAGAGAGAAAGAAGAGTGAAAAAATCATGAGAGAGAAAGAAGAGTGAGAAAATGATGAGAAAGAAAGTAGAGTGAGAAAAATGATGAGAGAAAAAGAAGAGTGAGAAAATGATGAGAGAGGAATAAGAGTTAGAAAATGATGAGAGAGAAAGAAGAGTGATAATAATGATGAGAGAGAAAGTAGACTGAGAAAAATGATGAGAGAAAAAGAAGAGTGAGAAAATGATGAGAGAGGAACAAGAGTTAGAAAATGATGAGAGGAACAAGTGGTCTAGGGATCACAAATTTGTTCCTAACAATGTTGAAATCCTCAGACGTAGGCCAAATTCTACGCGGGAAAAATAATTCTGGAATTTTGAATGCAATAATTGTTTCCCCTCCGATTGCTAGTGCCAATAGTTTGGGCAGTGCGACAAGCAGTTCCCCAGTAGAGGATTCTGTTGCTACATTGTGTGAATCAACAAAGACCCCTCAAACTTCGACCAATATTGAGCACTCGATTCCAAATGACCCTCCATTAACTACCCCATCTGCCATTGATATCTTTCAGAATTGGGAAGAACTTCTGGAAAATGAAGCATTCTGGAAAGATTAAGTAGCTAATGTTGTTGAGGATTGATTCAAATGTTACTGTTTCGAGACTTTTTTTTTTTTTTGACAAGCCAAGAAGGCAAATTGATTATTAAATGATGAGAAAAGGTTTACAATACATAAGATAGTAAATAAAAGAGGCACAATAACAATCCTACTCGTCGGACTACTATAGGGGCATGCACTATTTACTTAATGATTGCCAATAAAGTGAAGTTAGTTCAGATTTTTTCTCCTTGAGTTTCTATTTTCAGTAATTTTAAGTAGGTGGCAATAATATCTGAATTCAGTTGAGAGTTTTTAGCTTTTTTCAGTTACTTGTAAGCCTATAAAATGGCACTTTCAATTTCTTTGTTTTTAGGAGAAAGTCCCCCTTGCAAAGGCGAAACTCCCCCACCTGTACCAGAGGCCCCTTAGCCAGGTGGATGTAAATCGAGGGATGTGTACAAGTTGACATAGGCCTGAGGAAGAGAGCCAATAGACCAAACCTCAGACAGACCCCCACAATATTTCAGCGGAAAATCTGCCCCACGCGAGATTTGAACTTGTGTTGTCAGAGGATTTATCCCCACGTCACCGCATGGCACTTTCAATTTCTGAATTTATGTATTGAAATGTGTTAAGTTTTCTGGAAGTTACTTCAAATTTTGCAGCTGTTTTTTGTGTCCTTTTACGATATCTAGATACCACAAATTTTTATTTTTTATTTTTTTTTATTTTTTTTGTGTTCAACTGCAAGTTCTTGCTTTGTTCTCTGAATTTCCTAACATTTGTGGTATCAAAGCTTAGTTTGTTTGTAACTGGCGTAAAACATGACAACTAATCGCAATGTTGTGAGCATTTCTCAACCAACCAATATTCCTATCTTCAAAGGAGAATGTTATGAATTTTGGAGCATCAAAATGAAGACTTTGTTCAGGTCTCAAGAATTATGGGACTTGGTTGAAAATGGATATCCTGATCTAGATGAAGAGGCCAAGCTGAAAGGGAATAAATCCAAATGAAGAGGCCAAACTAAAAGAGAATAAGAAAAGGGACAATAAGGCATTGTTCTTCATTTAACAAGCAGTTCATGAGTCCATTTTTTCAAAAATTGCAGCAGCAACTATAGCTAAAGAAGCTTGGATGACTTTGCAAACAGCATTCCAAGGTTCTTCAAAAGTAGTCAATATAAAGCTTCAATCTCTTCGTCATGAATTTGAGACCTTACAAAAGAAAAGTGAAGAATCAGTGCAGGATTTTTGATGAGAGTGTCTACAATTGTTAATCAAATGAGGTCTTATGGGGAAGAAGTTGTTGATCAGACTATAGTCGCAAAAGTGTTATGAAGTTTGACAACAAAGTTTGATCATGTAGTTGCAGCAATTGAGGAGTCAAAAGATTGGCTATATACTTATTTGATGAACTAATGGGATCTTTACAGTCCCGTGAGTCAAGATTGAATAGACTACATGAGAAAAATGAAGACAAAGCATTTCATGTGGTGGGGGACTCATCTAAACAACAAGATGATTTAAGAAAGGAAGCAAGCAGAGGATGTGGTAGAGGAGGATATCGTGGTAGAGGCAAAGGTGCTGTGCAAGAAGACCATAGGCAACCAATTGAGAAACAAAAAGACTACAAGAGCAATATCCAATGTTATCATTGTAAGGAATATAGGCATGTCAAGGCAGACTGTTGGAAAAGGGAAAAAATCAAACTATGCCAAGGAAGAAGAAGAGGAAGTCAAGTTGTTCATGGCTTATTAGGATAATGAAACTACTTATAGTGGTATTTGGTATAGCGGATGCTCTAATCACATGACCGGTGTGAAGTCTTTATACAAGGAGCTTGATGAAACCTTCAAAACAAAGGTAACACTTGGAGATAGCAAGCAGATGCAAGTGGAGGGCAGAGGAAATGTGGCAATTAAAAATGGTCATGGTAACATAAAGCTTCTTTGTAATGTTTATTTTGTTCCTACTTTGTTGTAGAATTTGTTAAGTGTTGGTCAACTCATGACCAGTGGATATTCTATCTTGTTTGATGATTTCTCATGTGTGATTAGAAATAAAACATCAAATCTTGTAGATGTTCAAATGGCTGGAAATAAGTTGTTCCCACTTAAAGTGTCTAGTGTGGAAAATCATGCTCTTATTGTCAAAGAAAATAGTGAATCTAAACTATGGCACTAAAGGTATTGGCATTTGAATGTTAAGAGTTTGAAGCTATTAAGTCCCAAAAAAAAAAAAAAAAGGTTATTAGGTTGCCTAAAATTGAGTCTTTGGATTTATGTGAAGGTTGCATATATGGAAAACAATGCAAAAACGCCATTTCCTATAGGGAGGCCTAAGAGAGCACTTGATTGTCTTGATCTAATTCATGCTGACTTGTGTGGCTCTATGAAAATAGAATCTCTTGGTGGGAGTCGATATTTTTTATTGTTCACAGCCGACTATACTCAAATGAGTTGGGAATACTTCCTTCAAAACAAATCAAAAGCATTTGAGGCTTTCAGAAAGCTTAAAGCATTTGCTGAAAAACTAAGCAAAAGGAGCATAAAAGCACTTCGCACAGATAGAGGTGGTGAGTTTGTCTCTCATGAATTTAATCATTTTTGTGAGGAACATGGCTTACGCAGGGAATTAACTACACCATATACTCTGGAGCAAAATGGGGTGGCTGAAAGGAAAAATCGAACAGTTGTTGAGATGGCAAGAACCTTGCTAAAGGCAAAGAGACTTCCACATAAATTCTGGGCTGAAGCTGTTTCAACCGCAGTATATTTACTGAATTTATCTCCAACAACGGCTGTTTTGAATTGAACCCCAAAAGAAGCTAGGTATGGTACAAAGCCTTGGGTGAGTCATTTAAAAGTTTTTGGTTATATTGCCTATGCTTTGATAGATTCTCACAGTGATAGTGCACTTGATGAAAAATCTGTAAAATGTATTTTTGTTGGTTATTCTACTGAATCTAAAGCATATAGGCTATATAATCCTGTTAGTGGCAAAATAGTTATCAACAGGAATATAGTCTTTGATGAGGAAGGAAGCTGAAATTTTCATGAAAAGCATGAAAATACTAATGATAAAGTTGTTCAAGTTGTGGTACCAGTGGAGGAAGCTTCACCAGTGCTACCAACTCTTCCAAACTCACCAAATTCTCTATCAACAAGTTCCTTAAGCAGAACACCTTCTTTAGAAACTTCAGCTGATGAGACTCCTCTAACAAAATTCAGGTCCTTGAGGGAAATTTATGAGACAACTCAGGTGATAGAGTGTATAATTGCATATTTATTGGATCAATTCTCTTGTGTTTTAATTGATTAAAATGCTTGTTTATAAGGATATTAATTATTTTTGTGATTAATGGTTAGATGAAGCATTTTTCCTAAAGAATGTAGCCTCACAAGACAAGTGGCACAAGAAAGACACAATTGAGGCCACCAAATTCCACAACAAAATGTTGGCCATTAAGGAAAAGCAAGCCTTGAATTAAGGAAAAGAAAAGCCTTGAATTAAGGAAAAGCAAAGCCTTGAATTAAGGAAAAGAAAAGCCTTGAATTAAGGAAAGCAAAGCCTTGAATTAAGGAAAAGAAAAGCCTTGAATTAAGGAAAGTAAAGCCTTGATTTAAGGAAAAGCACAACCAAATGTCTTGAATCCTTGCCTATAAATAGGCAAGGCTTGGAGACAATCAAGGCATCCCATTTTTTAGGCTTTCCTAGTTCAATAGAAAGGAAAACAAGGTTTGGAATTTTCAGCCACAATTCATCCTTTCATGGAGTGAGCTACGGCCGAAGAAGACGAGAGCCGCACGGGATCGACAAAAAGGGCAGTCATTTGATTTTCTTTGTATTTTCTTTTAATTATGTTTAGCTAAATTTTTATTTTCCAATCAAGTTTAATTAAGGTTTGATTCCAACAATTGTGAGGTTCCGGTAATTTTATTGTTTCTTTTATTCTTGAGTATTTATATATTTTCTATGCTTCATTATATTATTGAATTGAATTGTTAGACAAGAGGCCTATTGTTTGATAGTTGAATTCAATATATAGTCATTTAGAATAATTAATCTTTTGTTGATTGTTCTAATTCAAGTGACAAATAACAACATCGAAAGGTAATCAACGCCTTAGATTGTATGTTATGAAAATATATAATCTAGCTTAAATAAACAAGCGTTTCGGGTTTCTTGGTTAGTAATTGGGTCTTTTTGAATCTTAATGCAATTAATAAACATAACTCATAGGGCAGATCCGAAGGTTGTGTTTGTTAATTAGAGAAATAACTCATAGGGCGGATCAGAAGGTTATCGAAAAAGTAAGAAAAGATTGGTTGTTAGAGGACGGATCTTCAACAACTATAACCAATTTATTCAAAATAAAAGAACCTATCTTTTGAATCAATGATCAATTTGAGGAATCAATACCGAAATTAATTCTTGATTGGAAGCTTCTTCTTATTAATTTTTCCTCATATTTTTAGTTGGTTATTTAATTTGTTTAGTTGTCTTAATTGATTCTTACTTAGTTTCATAATACAAAACCCCCCCTATTTTATTTTATTTTGTTCAAGGAATAAATCTAACCAATCTCTGTGGATTCGACCCTCTCATTGCTATCTACAAAGCTTAGCCCAGAGAAGGATTATTTTTGGTGGTTTTAAACACCCATCAAATTTTAGCGCCGTTCTTGGGATTAGTTTTAAATTTATTTCTTTTATTTATTTATTTACATTTTTATTTTTATTTTTATTTCTATTTTTATTTTTATTTTTTATAATTGTTTGGTTCTTTTATGCCACGTTCTTCTCATGCAGTCAACTCACATACGATCCGGAGATAGAGAAGGCGACGTGAGCTTAGAAAAGAAACCAAACAACGATCTCGAGGAGCATCATCTTCTTCATCTTTTGAATATAATTTGTCTGAATTATTTAATAGTGAAGAAGAAAACATAACTAGAAATAATGAGCGAACTTTAAAGGAATTAGCTATGCCTGATTTAAACCAACAACCGTTGTGCATTGATTATCCTACTTTAGAAGTACATTTTGAATTAAAATCAGGATTGATTCACTTACTCCCCACTTTTCATGGCCTCGCAGGTGAAGATCCTCATAAGCACTTAAAGGGATTCCATATTGTGTGGTCCACGATGGAACCGCAAAGGTAGTGAGGAACAAATTAAGTTCTGAGCTTTTCCTTTTCTTTAGATGGAGTTGCTAAAGATTGGCTATACTACTTGCCCTCTGGTTCAATAAACACATGGACCGAGATGAAGAGGCAATTTTTGGAAAAATTCTTTCCTGCCTCACGAGCTGCCACAATTAGAAAAGATATATGTGGTATACGGCAACATGGAGAAACTATGCACGAATATTGGGAAAGGTTTAAGAAATTATGTGCTAGTTGTCCTCAACATCAAATTCCTGATCAACTTCTTATCCAATATTTTTATGAGGGACTAACAGTGATGGATAGGAATATGATTGATCTTTAGTGGAGGTGCATTAGTGCACAAAACTCCAACGGAGGCAAGGACTTTAATCTCCAACATGGCTGCCAATACACAACAATTTGGCATCAGACGCGAGGATACATCTAGGAAGATAAGTGAGGTAAGTATTTCCTCTATTGATCAACGTTTAGACAATTTGACTACTTTAGTGGAAAAGTTGGTTGTAGGCAATATTCAACAGGTAAAGGCTTGTGGTATTTGCTCCAATTCAAATCATCCCCGAGATGTGCCCAACGTTACAAGATGGTCAATTTGAGCATGCTAATGCCGTTGGTGGATTTCCAGGGCCACCACAAATGAAGTATGATCTTTACTCAAATACCTATAATCCGGGATGGAGGGATCATCCGAACTTAAGTTATGGGCCACTACCTAATGGATTTCAAGCTTGGCAGCAAAACCCACCATATCCACCGCCTTCCAAACCACGTAAGTCCCTTGAAGAGTTAGTTGAATCACTTGCTAATAGTTCCCAACGTTTTCAACAGGAAACTCGAACCAGCATTCAAAACTTGGAAAATCAAGTGAGCCAATTAGCATCTTCTGTGAGCAAATTGGAATCTCAAGGTAAGTTACCTTCTCAAACGGTTGTTAACCCAAGGCAAAATGTTAGTGCAATGACTTTGAGAAGCGGAAAGGTGTTGAAAGAGGCCAAAACACGTGATCATGAAGAGGTGGAAAAAGAAGTGACAACCCCACAGCAGCCTAAGGTAATCGAGACAACCCCTCCTTTCCCTACAAGATTGGCCAATTCGAAAAAAGACGAGGAAGAAAAGGAGATTCTTGACACTTTTCGCAAAGTAGAGGTAAATATTCCTTTAATTGATGCAATTAAACAAATACCTCGATATGCTAAATTTCTGAAAGAATTATGCACCAACAAAAGAAAATTGAAAGGCAATGAAATTTTAAGTGTGGGGGAGAATGTCTCGGCTGTGCTACAAAAGAAGTTGCCTTCAAAATGCAAGGATCCAGGTATGTTTATCATCCCTTGTAAAATAGGCAATATGAAAGTTGAAAAAGCCATGTGTGATTTGGGTGCTTCCATAAATGTCATGCGTTATTTATTTATAATTCTTTGAATTTGGGACCTTTGAAAGAAAGCAGGCGTGATAATTCAACTTGTGATAGATCTAATGTTTATCTGAGGAGTGTTAGAAGATGTTTTGGTGCAAGTAAATGGATTAGTGTTTCCTGCAGATTTTTATGTACTTGATATGGAGGAAGATCACTCTCCTGACTCAAAGTTAATTTTATTTGGGAGACCTTTCTTGAAAACATCTAGAGCAAAAATTGATGTGCATGAAGGAACATTAACTATGGAATTTGATGGTGAGATTATTAAGTTTAACATTTATCTGCCATAAAATATCCTAATGATGTATGTCTTTGTTTATGCTTTTGATGCTATTGATACTCTAGCTCGAGAAAACATTTGATTTTTGTGATAAGGATAAAGTAAAAATTGCACTTGATAATAATTTGACTTGAAGAAGTGCAGATTTTGAACAAGAATTTGTGATAGATAATGATCTTCAAGATATGGTTTATGTCTTCAACAAACCCGTTGCACATAATTCTATTAACATTACTAATTTTAGTGTGCGGATGTTTTGAAGAAAAAACAAGTATAAGTCAAGTTGAATTGAATGCACAATTAGAAGTGAATGAGAAGGCAATGGTAGCTTGTGAGAAAATGCAAGTGTGGTCCAAACAATTAGTGAAAATTTAATAACTTAAAGAGAAGTGGAGATGTCTAGCCAAAGACGTTAAATGAAAGGCGCTTTTGGGAGGCAACCCAAAATTTTTATTTATTTTCTTGTCATTTAAGTTTAATTTAATTAGTTATCTTATTATGTTTTCTGCTTTGTGTAAAAAAAAAAAAAGATTTGAAATTCTAGTTTGGTTTTTCCTTTTTATTTTCATTTTCATTTTACATTTTCTTCTACCAACCAATGCTCAGCCATGGCCATAACATCGTCTGACCCTTCATGCTCTCTTCACTCATACAGGATGTCCTCACCTTCACTGACTCAGGTTGTCTACATCAGTTCAGGGAAGTGTCTTGTTCCCTTGTTTTTATTTTATTTTCTTTCTTGTCCGCGTGTGCATATTTTCCATACATTGAGGACAATGTATGATTTAGGTGTGGGGGGGTGTCTTGTGCTTTATTGATTATTTCTAAATTTTTCATGTAAAATATATATATATATATAAATGAAGAAAGTCCTTCCAAGTAGGTTTGACATTCTGATATCTTCTTTGAAATTTGTCACTCTTTTGATGCTCATTTCGAATAATTTTGAGTTATATGCATTAGTGATTTGGATTGGAATGTATGAATGAGATGAGTATGATTAGCCTTTGTTTGGAAATTTTTAAAGCATCTCGTTAATTTTAATGATTGAATTGAATGAGAATGTGCAATATTTAATACATTGAAACCATTGTGAGTATTTGAGCCTAAGAGCATTTTATTTTTCATGCTCACATATTTCTTTGTTGAGATTGACAAATATGGTATAATCATTCTAGAACTTGCTTTGTTATGCATGTTGAGATCACATTGTGAATTCATGTTGAAAAATGATAAGGGCATTTAGGATTACCAATTTTAAACTTTCTAAAAAAAAAAAAAAAAAAAACTTAACCTTATATTACATATACCCCTAGTCACCCAATTTTGAGCCTTAGCCTTTCTTTGTTATAACACCACATTGTTTAGCCTTAAATCCTTATCTTTGTTTACCATCGTTGAACCATTGATCAAGAGTATGTGGGAATGAATTGCATGATAAAATTTCTGTTGATTCCGAAGGAAAGAACCACTGAGAAAAAAAAAAAAGAAAAAAAGAGAAGAAGTGAAAAGTATTCCCTACAAGTATTGGACAAAGTAAATTCATTGTGCAATTGGTCCAATTGTATGGTGAAGTTGTAAAAAAAAAAAAAAAAAAGGAATGCATGTTATGTGGAATAAAGAAAGTGGTTCTACTATGCTATTTGTTACTTTTGAGTCATGCAAGGAAATTCCTATGTATCTTGATATCTGTAGCCTATATTTTTCTTTCTTTTTACCTACCTTTACCTAAGCCCCATTACAACCATTTTCAAGACCCTTTGATTTCTGCATGGATTTATATTATTAGTGGTGGAGATGTGATATATAAGCAAGCTTATGGTAATGACATGCTATATTTGATTTGAGTGTTGAATGAACCCTAAACACTTTGAGTGATTAGAGTGCAACCTATGAGAGGTTATCAAATTTTGTTGCATTTTATTTCGATGAAATTGTTAGGTTGATGAGATGCATATGTTTTGTTTTGAAAAATCAGGCTATGAATACTTATTCTTTGATTTGTTATTCCAATTTAGATCTTCAATGTGTAATGACTTTGAGTTATTTGTGGATGGGTTGAAAAGGGTATGGAATAGAGAGGAAGATGTTGATCTAATGCAAGCTTGAGGACAAGCTTTGATTTAAGTGTGGGGGAATTTGATAGAGTGTATAATTGCATATTTATTGGATCAATTCTCTTGTGTTTTAATTGATTAAAATGCTTGTTTATAAGGATATTAATTATTTTTGTGATTAATGGTTAGATGAAGCATTTTTCCTAAAGAATGTAGCCTCACAAGACAAGTGGCACAAGAAAGACACAATTGAGGCCACCAAATTCCACAACAAAATGTTGGCCATTAAGGAAAAGCAAGCCTTGAATTAAGGAAAAGAAAAGCCTTGAATTAAGGAAAAGCAAAGCCTTGAATTAAGGAAAGAAAAGCCTTGAATTAAGGAAAGCAAAGCCTTGAATTAAGGAAAAGAAAAGCCTTGAATTAAGGAAAGTAAAGCCTTGATTTAAGGAAAAGCACAACAAATGTCTTGAATCCTTGCCTATAAATAGGCAAGGCTTGGACAATCAAGGCATCCCATTTTTAGGCTTTCCTAGTTCAATAGAAAGGAAAACAAGGTTTGGAATTTTCAGCCACAATTCATCCTTTCATGGAGTGAGCTACGGCCGAAGAAGAGGCGAGAGCCCGCGGGATCGACAAAAAGGGATCATTTGATTTTCTTTGTATTTTCTTTTAATTATGTTTAGCTAAATTTTTATTTTCCAATCAAGTTTAATTAAGGTTTGATTCCAACAATTGTGAGGTTCGGTAATTTTATTGTTTCTTTTATTCTTGAGTATTTATATATTTTCTATGCTTCATTATATTATTGAATTGAATTGTTAGACAAGAGGCCTATTGTTTGATAGTTGAATTCAATATATAGTCATTAGAATAATTAATCTTTTGTTGATTGTTCTAATTCAAGTGACAAATAACAACATCGAAAGGTAATCAACGCCTTAGATTGTATGTTATGAAAATATATAATCTAGCTTAAATAAACAAGGCGTTTCGGGTTTCTTGGTTAGTAATTGGGTCTTTTTGAATCTTAATGCAATTAATAAACATAACTCATAGGACAGATCCGAAGGTTGTGTTTGTTAATTAGAGAAATAACTCATAGGACGGATCCGAAGGTTATCGAAAAAGTAAGAAAAGATTGGTTGTTAGAGGACGGATCTTCAACAACTATAACCAATTTATTCAAAATAAAAGAACCTATCTTTTGAATCAATGATCAATTTGAGGAATCAATACCGAAATTAATTCTTGATTGGAAGCTTCTTCTTATTAATTTTTCCTCATATTTTTAGTTGGTTATTTAATTTGTTTAGTTGTCTTAATTGATTCTTACTTAGTTTCATAATACAAAACCCCCCCTATTTTATTTTATTTTGTTCAAGGAATAAATCTAACCAATCTCTGTGGATTCGACCCTCTCATTGCTATCTACAAAGCTTAGCCCAGAGAAGGATTATTTTTGGTGGTTTCGACACCCATCATCAGGCTTTGTTTAGTTTAGATCCTACAAATTTTGAAGAAGTAGCAAGAAAAGAAGAGCGGCACAAAGCAATGGAAGGAGAACTTGAAGCAATCCGGAGAAATGAGACGTGAGATTTAGTGGATGTTCCTAAAGGAAAAAAGGCTATTGGAGTAAAATGGGTGTATAGAACAAAGTATCATTCAAATGGGAAAATAGAAGAGCACAAAGCTCGGCTTGTAGCAAAAGGGTATTTTCAGCAGCAAGGCATTGACTACGATGATACTTTTTCTCCTGTTGCTCATTTTGAAACAGTGAGAATTATTTTGGCCTTGGTTGCACAATTAAACTGGTCTAATTTCCAATTTGATGTCAAGTCTGCCATTTTAAATGGAGAATTGGAGGAAGGAGTCTATGTCAATCAAGGCAAGGAATACAAGGTGTACAAGTTAAAGAAAACTCTTTATAGGTTGAAACAATCTCCACGAGCTTGGTACAGCAAGATAGATTATTTCTTCCAAAAAACTGGTTTTGAACGAAATAACAGTTAGCCTACACTTTATGTGAAAAGACATGGTAAAAACATTCTCATTGTCTGTCTTTATGTTGATGACATAATTTATATGGGCTCTTATTCCTCTCTTATTGATGAATTTAAAGCTTGTATGAAGAACAATTTTGAAATGGCAGATTTGGGTCTTTTGCATTATTTTCTTGGTCTTGAAGTGAGGCAGGGAGATAGAGTTTTTGTTTCACAAAAGAAATATGCAACTGATCTTCTTAAGAGGTTCAATATGCTGAATCGTAAGGTTACTGCTACACCATTGAATTTGAATGAGAAATTACAGCAAGAAGATGGTACTGAACAAGTAAACTCGAGCTATTTCAGAAGTTTGGTTGGTGGCTTACTTTATTTAACTCATACAAGACTTGATATAGCCTTTTCAATTGGTGTTGTTTCAAGATTCATGCATTGTCCTTCAAAGTATCATCTAGGAGCAGCTAAAAGGATTTTAGGTTATATTGCCGGAACAAAAGATTTTGACCTATGGTATAGTCATGTTTCAGATTTCAGGTTATGTGGATTTGTTGACAGTGATTGGGCTGGATGTTTAGATGATAGAAAGAGTGCTTCAGGTTACATTTTTAATTTGGGATCAGGAGCTGTGTCTTGGAGTTCAAAGAAGCAAGAAACTATAGCTTTATCCTCATCTGAAGCTGAATATACAACTACTACATCATCAGCATGTCAAGCAGTATGGTTAAGAAGACTACTTGCTGATCTTGGTCAAGAACAAATTGTAGAAATTGAAATATTCTGTGACATCAAAGTTGCAATTACCATGACTAAAAATCCAGCCTATCATGGAAGAATGAAACATATAGATACTCACATTCATTTTATTCAATAGCTTGTGGCAAAAGGGCTAATTAAATTACAGCACTGCAACACAAATGAATAAGTGGTTGATATTCTTTCCAAGTCACTTACTCGGGAAAAGCATGATTATTTCAGAAGACAACTTGGAGTATGCAGTTTTGAATCAAGAGGGAGTGTTGATTATTGATTCAAATGTTACGGTTTTGAGACTTAACAAAGTCAAGTTAGTTCAGATTTTTTCTCCTTGAATTTCTGTTTTCAGTATTTTTCAGTAGGTGGCAATAATATCTGAATTCAGTTCAGAGTTTTAGCGTTTTTCAATTGCTTGTAAGCCTATAAAATGGCACTTTCAATTTCTTAATTTATGTAGTGAAATGTGTTAAATTTTCTGCAAGTTTCTTCAAATTTTGTAGCTGTTTTTTGTGTCCTTTTACTGCATCAAGATACTACAACTTTTTTTTTTTTTGTGTTCAGCTGCAAGTTCTTGCTTTGTTCTCTGAATTTCCTAACAAATGTTTGATCTTGTTTACTTTGCACTTGCTCGATACTTCCTATACTGGTATATAAATTTTATGTAGCTTTGGTTGCTTGATCCTAGAAATAAATGAATTAAAATAGTGTGGTTTTGCTTGTACAATAAATAAATAGTTGCTTGTTTTACTTTGTAAATTTACGCATTACACTGTTGAAATAAATGGTACAGATTTACGTCTAATATTAAAGGTTTTACCTGTACACCTTGGACTGTTGATCAAGAAAAAATTGTATTCCTTCTATGTCCCAAAAAAAAAAATCCAATTTTTTATTTGTTTTTAAAAAAGAGATTTAGAGAAAATTCTTATATTATTTTCGCTATTAAAAAGTGAGCATTGTAATTAATAATTTAAAAAAAGTTACATATAACTCAAAATGAACTCTTTTTCAAGACATATAGGGAGTATTAGTACGGTACAAGTCCCACCTTTAATGAGGACAACAAATTTCATAAGCTCTTAGCTATAAACATAAGAGCAATTAGAAACCCCCCTACCCCCCCCAAAAAAAAAGAAGGGGAAAAATAGTGCCTAAATCAAAAGAAGTCAAAGTAATTAATTACCGAGTCTAGGCACTTTTTGGCTACAAACATTTATAGATGTATGTACATTTTTTGCAATTATGTTTTGCAACTAACACTACATTGTTCTCCTAATGTTTGATAATTAATACTCCTTTGATCTTAAAAGAAGAGTTCATTAATTTGATTTTTTTTTGTGTAAAAAAATAGTTTACTTTTAAAATAAAATTTTCTAACGCCTTTACTGATTATAATTATTTATGATCATAATTAAAAAGGAAAAATAAAAATATAAAATTATGCATTTAATAATACACAAAATGTACTATAATCTAATAATTAAAAAAAATTCTTTTTTTCTTCATTCCCAGGTGAAAAAATAAATTCACTGATTAAATATTTCTTTTAATGGGAAAAATTGACTGAGAAGGAATCTTTAAATATTCTTGCTTGCTAAAACTACATAAAGCCATAGCGTTCTTATGAAGCTACCAAGTTCTGGTAATAGGAAGAATCCACATGGTTTTTCTGCCTTGTCCACCATAAATTGTTGAAATTTCCTTGCATTCTCATTCTACAAGAATCAATTCCTTGTCATCCTTGACCAGTAACAGAACAGGTCTCTAGTTCTACAACTTTGCATTCAGCATGACAAAAACATGAAATCACTTTTGACTTGAGGGATTTTTTGTAAGATGCTAATATATATTCTCATTTTATGGCAGCTCTTGACCTGACCAAACTGTGGAACACAATGCTGTGAGGCAAGTTCAATGCAGTCTCTTGTTTAGCATGCTTTACTTAAGTGTTTTACAATCCTGTTCAAAATATAGTTGCAACAAATAAAAGAGAACAATAATAAGCAATGCTATCAAAATGTAATCGAAGAAGTTACAATGCCACTGCTGGGGATATACATTGTAACAATTGCATCTAATAATTTATTTTTTCAACTTGAATATATATGTCAAATACAGAGACAAATGAGAAAAAAAATGATTCATCAGTAGCACCATTAGATGCACTACCTGCTATGCCTTCATACTCACAATCTATACCATTGCATCTCCACCATTAATTGTGAGTTTTGAATTTTCCAGGCATGCATTTGAAAACTTTTTCCATTTAAATCTGAACAAAATATCCATGTTGTCAAAAAGACCTTCAGAAGATGAGCGAATGAATGTCTTAAAGTCAACAACTAACACAAATTTCCCTTGACTTACTACCTCTACTTTTACTTTCTTCAGATCATTCTCCCACTGAAACTTGTAATTTTCCGCATCGTTTTCATGAGTTAGCCTCTGGCATAGGTAATTTATGAATGGCTTGAAATTTGCATAAAGGCCAAGACAGATGGATTTAGGTCGGCAGCACCAGAATAAATTATCTAAAAGAGCTGATGCCGCTGATGATGATGATAATCCGCAGATGTACAGACTCAGATCCCTCACTTTAGCTCCTGGCTTGGTAGTACTATTTGGGATGTGTGATAACCTCTCTATGTTGCTTACGCTGCCATAGATAGAAATCGAAACTTTGGACTTGGTTAATTTCTCCAACATTTCCCTCAACTTAATAAACCATGCAGAAAGCAATCCTGGATTAGTTATGCTAATAGAGCATTCGCGAATATTTGAGCTCGAACCAGTTTCTGAGGAATCAAAACTTGGGATTAGATTACCAATGTATACGAATGAAACCAGGTTTGGTGCATCAATCTCCATAGTCATGGAACCCAAAAACTTTATAGTTACAGACTTGAGTGAATTACTATCTATCTTGACTCTTGGAAAGCCATTGAAACTGCAACAGTTTACACTAAGATCCTCCAGGTTTGGAAATTTCTCCTTAAGCTCTTGAAAATAATTGTTTGGAAGAATCAATCCGAGTAATGACAGCTTCTTCAAGTGGTTGCAAGGTCTCAATTTAAACCATGGACAATATTGGATATGGCAAGAACAGGATACAAGACTTGGTGCTTCGACTTCAACATTAATTTGATCAAGACTAAAAATGGCCAATTCCTTGAGGTAATAAAGATTAACCACCCTAATTCTTTCTAAACCTATACACTCTCTAAGTAGCAGGGTTTCCATCAATGGACAAGTCGATATTATGTTTTGTTGAGAAGTGTCATCCATGTCAACTTCGACCAGAATTAATCTCCTCAGAATAGGACACCTTACTGAGTGTCCTTTGCCAACCTCCTGCCATTAACTGCACCCTTTAACCTAAACCCCACGAGTGCATCGCACCCAAGAAATCTAAATAGATCTGGATATTCACGTTCCTTCCCATAATATGGGGTATAAAAAACCCGAATAGCTCTAACCCCAGCTACTTCAAATTTAAGCAGCAATCTCTCCACAATAGACGACGCATCATTGCTAGTTTCACATCTCATTGTAAGATCGATCTGCTGAATGTGTGCATTGTGGCTACGGTATCTTTCTAATGATTTGTTCACATAATTCATGAATTCTTTTCTAACTTCTGCAACATCAAAACCCCAATTCTCCGCTGGATTAATTGTTCTTGTAGGAGACTTTACCATTCTAAAAGCGTGGTCATCATGGTGAAGATTGAGAATGGATTGCAACGACCACACATTATACAAAGTCTTTGACAGTACACCAACCCGTGTGGCATCTTTTGGTTCCAGGTACGATAGAATATGTTGAATAATTTCTACCGGCAGCCGTTCTAAATCACCTGTTTTTTGCCGTCTCATATTTTTCTCACAACTTGATTAATTGAAAAAAAAGAAAAAAAGAAAAGAAGATGAAAACCGTATTGGGGCGTGGTAAAGTCCCTATATATATTTGGGGATGTTAGAGATTAAATCAGGAAATTATACTCCTATGAAGATTATAGGAAATAAAACATTCAGTTCTATCTTGGCGATTCATATTGGGATTAGGATTTGTCATTTAATTATTTAGATAGTTTCTAAAATTTGTTTGAAAGTATAAAATTTTATTGATTATTATTTCCAATTCCCATTATGATTCGTGATGAGTTTTTTTGGTAAGTTTCCAAATTTAAACTCAATTTTCTACCCATTCATCTTTGGATTTGGAACTTGTGGTCCTCTATATAAACGACCCTGGAGAACCTGAGAAGCTACTCTACCTCACCTGTTTGCATAATTTTGTTTAGTCAGTTCTTATTCAATTTTCAAAACCCTCCCTTGTTTTCAGATCTTCAACTGTTATTTGGCAGCAAGAAAGATCAAAATTAGACGAATTCAACATGGCTCGTTTGCTTCTAATAATCGCTTTCATCTGCATGTTTTGTTTCTCTCCGGCAATTTCTGAGGAAAAGGAAACGTATATTGTCCATGTCAATAGGCCCGTTGGTGTTACTACTTCTCGAGTCCTGGGAAGCTGGTACCAGTCATTTTTGCCAAAAACCAAAACAGGCTCCATAGATGCTGCACGGATGATTCATTCCTATCGGAATATAGTTACAGGTTTTTCAGCCAAATTGTCTCCGCAAGAAGCAAAAGAAATGGAGAAGATTGAAGGATTTGTATCCGCCAGACCCCAGAGAATCATGGCCCCGCGTACAACCCACAGTCCAAACTTCATGGGCCTTCATCAGAACTTCGGATTTTGGCGAGAATCGAATTACGGCAAAGGTGTGATTGTGGGAATGATAGACACTGGAATTACACCCGGCCATCCATCATTCAACGACGACGGCATGCCACCTCCACCTGCAAAGTGGAAAGGGAAGTGCGAATTAAGTGGAGTTGCATGTAACAACAAGCTAATTGGGGCAAGGAATTTTGTGAGTGGCTTATCAGGGGAGCCTGTTGATATGGAAGGCCACGGCACTCATACTGCGAGCACCGCAGCGGGAAACTTTGTGCCTGATGCTAGTTTTTTCGGGATTGCTAGTGGAACAGCTGTGGGCATGGCCCCTCATGCTCATTTGGCCATTTACAAAGCCTGTTCTGAAAGTCAATGTGCAGAGAGCGACATCCTGGCTGCAATGGATGCTGCCATTGAAGATGGTGTTGATGTGCTATCTCTCTCACTTGGAGCAAGTGATCCAAGAATACTAGGATCTCCTTTCCCTTTTTACCAGGACGGCATTGCAATTGGGGCTTTTGCTGCAATACAAAAGGGGATTTTCGTGAGTTGTTCCGCTGGCAACTCAGGTCCATTTTATGGTTCTCTAGAGAATGACGCTCCATGGATTCTTACAGTTGGAGCAAGCACCATGGATAGGAACATACGTTCAACTGTGGTACTAGGAAATAACGATGAATATGATGGAGAATCACTCTTCCAACCAAAAGATTTCCCTAACACTCAATTACCTTTGGTTTATGCAGCCACCGGTGCTGTAGATCCAGATTCTGTAGGGTGTGCCCCGGGTACATTGAACAGAAATGCTGTCAAAGGTAAAGTAGTACTGTGTGAAAGAGGTGGTGATGTTTCAAGAATTGACAAGGGGCGAACGGTGAAGGATGCCGGTGGTGTTGCCATGATTCTCATGAACGACGACAATCATAAATATAGTACTGAAGCTGATGCTCATGTCCTTCCTGCATCACATGTGAGCTACGCTGCTGGAAAAGCAATCAAGGATTACATCGAATCCACATCAAATCCTACGGCAACAATATTATTCAAGGGAACAGTCATAGGTTCAAAGGATGCCCCTGCAGTTACCTCATTCTCCTCTAGAGGTCCTAGCTTGACAACCCCTGGAATTTTGAAACCTGACATTGTTGGCCCTGGCGTCAACATTCTCGCTGCCTGGCCTATTTCAACTAAAACCGACACGAAAACTCAATCATCTTTTAACATAGTCTCGGGCACCTCAATGTCATGTCCTCACCTCAGTGGCATTGCAGCCTTGCTAAGAAGTTCACACCCTGATTGGTCACCAGCAGCTATAAAATCTGCAATGATGACTACCACCGACATCTTGAACGTTAATAAATATCCCATCAATGATGAAAGGATGCTGCCAGCCACTATGTTTTCGGTTGGTGCTGGCCATGTAAACCCGTCAAGAGCAAATAATCCCGGGCTAGTTTACGACATTCAACCTGATGATTACATTCCTTACCTTTGCGGCATGGGTTACAATGATGAAGTGATTGAAATCCTTACGCAGCACCCAGTTCAATGTGCCTCCATCTCAAGCATACCAGAAGGGCAGCTAAATTATCCTTCATTTAACATTCATCTTGGTTCTGATAAACAGACTTACACTAGGACAGTAACAAACGTGGGCAAGGCTAATTCAACTTATTATGTTTACATCAATTCATCCTGGGCGGTTGATGTAAATGTCCAACCTAGGATGCTCAGTTTCACAGAGTTGGGGCAAAAGATGTCTTATCAAGTGAGCTTTGCCAAATTAGACACTTCCATCAGTAACCCATTCTTGGAAGGGTCGATTACTTGGATTTCTGATGAGTACAAAGTTAGAAGCCCTGTCAACATTGAAATGCTATAGGCTTGAGTTAAGTTCCAACAGTACCAGATTATGTCAGTCTTGTATATAACGTTGTCAATAATGTGCTTCTTGTACTTGGCTTTTCATGTACAATTATTTTAGTTACAGAATTTTGGAAATGGTACTAAATAGTAGTATATTTTGACTATGCAATTGTATAACTTGTGCTAATCCCTCCACTTTTCTTTGTCACCTATTCTCATTTTTTTCCAACTTCTTTTACGTTTTTTTCCCCCTATTTTTAAATTATAAGCTCCTTATTTTCATTATTGTTTCTGAAGGTCTCATTGCAAAAATGTTAAAATTCTTCAAACTCATCTTCTCTCATGGGGATTCTTCAAATTTTGTTATTAGATCTAGAATCACTTTATTTATTTATTTTTTTTTTTGGGGAAGGGAAAATTTCATTAATCACTAAACTGGTTTTGCGCCAACAAAAGTGTAGCTACAAAATGAGGGGCAACATTCCTCCAAACACCTTAACCACTTCCAAACTTTCCTTGTTGGCCGAACTATGAGTTACTTTATTACATTTCTTACCAACCCAACATACATCTACTTCCTCAAAAACGGTTAGGCCAACTTTAATATCATCTATCATTGGACCCACGATCGACAAGTCCCCGTCCATGGACCTAATTAGCTGTACAATGAATGCACAATGCCCCTCTAGAATAATAATGCTCCTCAAACCCAAGTCCCGGCCAAATTCCACAGCAACTTTTGCCGCTACAGCCTCCATGTGCTTTGGCATGACTATCTCCTCTAGCCCGAGAGACAGTCCAGTTAGAAATTGCCTCTTATGATCGTGCACCACTACCCCAACCTCATGAACATCCATGTCCTTGAAAATTGCCCCATCAAAATTAATTTTAGTCCATCCCTCAACTGGGCTCTCCCAAGAACATATCCTTTGGGTTACCATCCCCTCCTGAACCATAGCATTGGCCTCTTGAAAGTTCCACCGATAGTCCTGCACAAAGCTAACTAGCCACAATGGATCCCCACCACTTCCCTACGAATTGGTGTCATTCCTACTAAACCATAAACCCCAACACATCATCACAAATAACTCCGCCTCGTTATGAGAAGCTCAGCGATTATATCTTGAAGCCATAACTCAGTCCTCTCCTGGGCGCAAGCCATTAACTTCCCCTCCAAACCACAAAGAGCCCAAACCTATCTGGTTGGGTGACACCTAAATATCAAATGCCCTAGATCCTCATTCCCATTCTGGCAACAAGGACAGACCATATCCACCGTCACCC
Source organism: Gynochthodes officinalis (assembly GCA_020080225.1). Classification (NCBI taxonomy): domain Eukaryota; kingdom Viridiplantae; phylum Streptophyta; class Magnoliopsida; order Gentianales; family Rubiaceae; genus Gynochthodes; species Gynochthodes officinalis. Next base: position 30,298,311 of record CM034622.1, on the reverse strand, counting down.
CTTGACACCTCAAATTCAGCAATGTGGGCATCACATCCTTGCGCATTCTCCAGACTAATATTTTAACCTTATTTGGAATATTAAGGCCCTATAACTTTTGCGAAACTTGAGAACTTCTCCATGCACCTCGACCCCTTCTCTCCCCCCCCCCCTCTCTCTCTCTCTTCTCAGCAATAACCCTGGCTCCATAATGGCATGATAGGCACTTTTATTTGAGAATTTACCATTCTTGACAAAATGCCATGCCAATTTATCCCTGCTATTAGAACTCCTGAGCGGTATCTATTGGATCAATTGGGCCTCTTCCTCCCAGAACATTTGTCTTAACCTTGGCACATCCTATGATTTGGTAACCAGATTAATTAGGCCATTCACCATTACTTCTTAATCGAGATTAATTGGTCTGGAGGTCACTCGGAACTCATACAGACGTGGAACCTAGCGGTCAGTCCAAATCTTAATAGATTCCCCATTACCAACCCTAATCCTACAACCCAGCTTCAAAGCCTTTTTTTTCCTCTAAAATTCCTCTCCATGTCAATAAAGGTCTGGTTCTAACTCAGCTTGGAAAAAACCCACATTCGAGAAGTATTTCTTCTTCAATATTTTATGCAGCAAGGACTCCTGACAAGTCAGTACCCACCAAGCCTGTTTAGCTAGCAATGTATAGTTGAACGCTCTTCAGTCTCTCTAAACCTTAGTCCTCCTTTTGCCTTGGCTATGCATAGCTTCCCCCAACCAACCTAGTGAATTTTCTGGTTACTGGAACCCTTTCCCCACCAAAACGTTGCCATCAAAGAACAAATATCCGATAATAATGAATCAGGAAATTGAAAGCATGACATGGCATAGAAAGGAATCCCCTGGACAACCACTTTAAGCAAACCCTCCTTTCCACCTCTAGACAACTTCTTCTCTTTCCAACCTTGCACCATTCGCCAAGCCCTATATTTAATGGAGCTAAATGCCACCTTCTTGGATCGACCTATGATAGCCAGAAGCCCCAAGTGCTTATCATGAGAGGCCACCTCTTTCACCCCAAGTAGACTTGACAACAACACATGATCCTGTTCTCTGGTATTGGAGTTGAACATGACTGTAGATTTCTCCAAATTGATAATCTAACTAGACGCCTTCTCATACATCTTAATAACTTGTAGAAGGACCTCCGCCTCCCGGATTGAAGCCTCTTCAAACAACAATGTATCATCTACAAAAAACAATTGTGAAATCCAAGGTCCATCATTGGATACTATTGCCCCTCTGATAAGGCCTCACCTAGCTGCATCCTGCAACAGACCTAAAAAAGCCTCTGCACAAAAAATAAATAGATAAGGTGATAAAGGATCCCCTTGACTTAACCCCCTTCCAGGCTTAACATGGCTAAACTCTACACCATACTCTGCACCATTAAAAGGAAAGAGTAAGTCACCAACATCAAACATCTCTTGATCATATTTATGAAAATAGGATGGAAGCCTAAGGCACCTAATACTCCTAACATGAAAGACCACTCTATATGATCATATGCATTACTCATATCTAGTTTAATAGACACGAGTCCCTTCTTGCCTTTACTCCTAGTCTTCAGAAGATAGTTCAACTCATAAGCAACCAGCACATTGTCAGTAATAAGCCTACAAGGTAAAAAGGCCGATTGACTATTGGAGACAATTTCAGGCAACAGTGGTCTAATCCTATTAGCCAACACTTTAGACGCAATTATATGTATAACATTACACAAGCTAATTGGACGAAACTAGGAAATAGAATCAAGACATTGGCATTTAGGGATTAAAACAATATGAGTATAATTCAAACCTTGAGGTATGGCTCCATTGTTCAAAAACAACACAACACACTTCGTGACATTCTTACTTACAATATGACATAATTTTTGGAAAACACAGGACTCATACCATTGGGTTGTGAGATTTGAATGGGTGCATTTGGAATAGTGCCTCTTGGCATTGATCTGGCTCAAGATTTCTTTATTTGTTTCATCAGACATCCTCTTCTACATTAGCCCAAAGACTGCATCAATATATTCTTCTGGAGGCTGTGAAGAGAAAAAAATGTCCCAAGAAGAAAATGTCCCCAAAGTACTCTGAAGTTATATGCTTTATCTCCAATTTCCTTTTGCACCAAATTCCATTCCTATCCTTCAAACCCCTAATCCAATACGCTTATTCCTTTCACTTGCTTTGGCATGGAAATATGAAGTGTTCCTATCTCCCTCTTTATACTAGTGTGCTTACTCCTTTGTTTCCACCAAATGTCCTCCCTGTCCCTCAACTCATTCAATTGGGCCTTGAGCCTCTCCAACTCCACCTTGACTTCCTCCGTAACCACCCCTCTTGCTTCATTTGGATTTCCTAACGCAAGATTTTCATCTTTCTTCTATTGTTGCCAAAACACTGTCGACTCCACCATAGCAAACCAATCTTACAATCCTCTATCTTCTAAGTACATCCTTGCAAATCAGCTTCATCATTACCTGAAGGAAATAACCCCCATGAAGTCAAAAAGACATCCATGATGCCCACTAATCCATGATGTCCACCATGATGCCCACTAACATGGCAGTTAGAAATGCCAAAAGTCTTTGGAGGACTACCAAGAGTCTAAGGTTTTCTATAAAACCAAAAGAAAGAAAGTGAGCAAAGATGAAGAGTGTGTGGTGTTGCAGAAAAAACTATAAGAAAATTTTTTGTCTAAATTCTCTCTACTGTAAAGGAAGCATCTTAATCTGTGGATAGTGGATATAGTTCCTCGTGTGATTATATTCCGACCGGTGATACAAGTAAGTCGTTGTTGGGCATTTTCCGCATGTATTTTGTATATGATAATTTGGAATATGTTTCCAACATTGGTATCAGAGCTTGAATTACTTGTTTCCTGGTTATTTATCATGTTTAGAATATGGTTAAACATGAAATCTATGAATAGAATGAATCTTCATATTTTCTTATATGAATCTGTTTCGTTCAAGTATGATGATTAGCCTTTGTTGTAGTGTATTTTTCAAGAAATATGGAATGATATAGGCATTAATGGTTATAGTTTTTGAAACTAGACATTACAGGCTTCAAATCGGTATATAATATGTGTAATTTGGATGAAAAACGAAAGAGATATGAATCAACGAAGATTCAGTTCTCAAAATTCTGAATCTGGAAATTTGCTTTCCAGAATCAGAATTTTCAAGTAGTCATGTTTGACTGCTTGTATCTCTCTTAATTTTAGTTTTCCATTTACATATCCTGTACAAATTGAAACTAGATATTACAGGCTTTATAATGATATCTTATTTGACCGATTTGAACTTAATATGAAGGAGATTCGAGTCTCCAAAGTCATGGATTCATCAAGACTGAATCTGGAAATTTGTTTTCCAGATTTGAATGACCATGTTTGACAGCCTGTATCTTTCAAATTTTTTGAACATGATTTACACCACCCACACATTTGAAAACTACATACTTCAAGGTTTAAAATGATATATGATATGATCAATTTGGACTTAAAATGAAGGAGATACAAGTCTCCAAAGTTGCACACACAAAAAAAAAAAAAGTTCTGATTTTTGTAGGCAACTGTTGACTGTTGACCAGTGACCGGTCAGATAAGTTTTTTCTGAAATTTTCATTGGGTTCTTTGATTGTTTGAGAACAACATTATGGTCCCTAAAGTTTCATAAAATTACAATTTTGTCCCTAAGTTGTCCAGAAATTGTGAACTGGTCCTCCAACTTTGGGAAATTAGTTTTTTGTATCTTTTTCTGACTAATCATTGACTAGTCAATGCAGAAATTTTGACAGGCTCATACGAGCTCGTTTGAGCTCCCTTGGGGGTGTATGAGGTACGTTTATGTTCGTATCAAAATTGTCTTCGTTTTGATATATTAATAGAACATGTTTGATGCGTATAAAGTAATGAATATACGTATAAATACTTATAATATGCATATTTTGAGGCTTTTTTTAAGTATTTTTTCGCTCGTATTGTTTTTTATTTAGAGAATATCATATATGCATGTGATGATTTATGATTGCATATATGAAGTCTATGGTGGTTCATGAATGATGGCTCTTGGCTTTTCATTCATGAATGATGACTTTTGGTTTTTCATGCATCAAGTATAATGAAAGACTTTTGGTTTTTCATTTTAAGGATGAATGAAGACTTTTGGCTTTTCATTTCAATGATGAATGAAGATTTTTGGGTTTTTATTCTCCAAACTTAATTGCTTGTCTTTTGAACATGATGTGAACAAGGAAATCTCCTTTATAAATAGAGGACTTTCCTTGGTGGACAAGTAGAACATATATGAAGTCTGAAATGCTTGCTATCTATCTTGAAATTAAAGTATGATTTGATGCATATGTTATTTGTACATTAGTTCAAATCATATTATGCTATGTTATAATTACAAGATATAAAACTCATTACATGTTTTATGATCTTTGTTTGAGTGGGTAGTTCTAGAAAGTTTTAGTAACTTTAGTGAACTCGATTTTACATAAATGATTATGTTAATGGTAATTTCAAGCGAGAATTCTCGGACGATGATTGGGAACTGGTTGAACTCCCAAAAGGACGCAAAGCCATTGGGAACAAATGGGTTCTCAAAATAAAGCGTAAAGCTGATGGCTCGATAGAAAGATACAAGGCACGACTTGTAGCGAAAGGGTATAATCAACAAGAAGGAATTGATTATGAAGAAACTTTTTCCCCTGTTGTAAGATTTACCTCAATTCGCCTAATTCTGGCAATAGTGGCAAGTATGGATCTTGAATTACATCAGATGGATGTAAAGACTGCTTTTTCTCAACGGAGAATTAGAAGAAGAAATATATATGGAACAACCTGTTGGTTTCATAACAAAAGGCCAAGAACAAAAAATATGTCGACTTTTAAGATCGATATATGGCCTTAAGCAGTCATCAAGACAATGGTATATACGTTTTCATAAAGCCATAATATCATATGACTTTGCCATGATTAATGAAGATCATTGCGTATATATCAAAAGATCCAAGGATCAATATGTGATCTTATCATTATATGTTGATGATATACTTATTGCCGAAAACAATAAGGAGTTTATAACAATTGTGAAGAATTGGTTATCTTCCAATTTTGAAATGAAAGACATGGGTGAAGTTACGTATATTCTTGGAGTTAAGATTTCAAGAGATCGTTCAAAGAGATTATTATCTCTTTCACAAGAGACATATATAAATAAAATCCTTGAACGATTCCATATGCAAGATTGCAAACCCATAGATACTCCTATTGCAAAAGGCGAAGGATTGAGTCGTAGAATGTGTCCAAAGACTTCACAAGAACATGAACATATGAAATGTGTTCCATATGCTAGTGCTATTGAAAGCTTGATGTACTCTATGATGTGTACAAGACCTGATATTTGTTATGCAGTTGGAATGGTAAGTAGGTACCAATCCAATCCAGGTCAAGCACATTAGGTTGCCGTTAAAAGGATATTGTGGTATCTAAAATATACTGCTAATTATTCATTATGTTATCAAGGAAGTGATCTGCACCTTGAAGGCTATCGATCTTGATTGGGGAGGAGATTTAGATGAAAGAAAATCTACCTCTAAATCTGTTTACTTACTAAATAATAGTGTCATTTCTTGGAGTAGTAAGAAACAAACGTGTATAGCCTTATCAATAATGGAAGCTGAATTTATGGCACTTTCAGCAGCAGTACAAGAGGGTGTTTGGCTTAAAAGATTTTATGATCACTTAGGTGTTGCTAAACGTGCTGCAAATCCAATATTGGTCAACTGTGATAGCCAAGCAGCAATAGCATACACTAAGGATCCTAAATTTCATTGTAAGACCAAACACATAAATACCAAGTATAATTTTGTAAAAGACATGGTTGCATGAAAAGAAGTGAACATACAGTACATACCTACGCATAGAATGATAGCAGATCCTATGAATAAACCAATTCCTAGAGATGTGTTCTCTAGTCTAGGATGCGTAGAAGTTAATGTATTGAATATTTTGCATTTCCCAAAAGTTCACAATTGAATGATATTTTAATGCCTAAGAGTTTATTCAACATTTATGCATATTAATGCTTTGTGCATTAATATATAATGCTTTGTGTATCATATAATGCTTTGTGCATTATATTTGTTGTTTGAAAGTATGTCGGACAGATGGAAGATTAGCCTACTCACACGGGTAATCGCCTCTATTACTGTGTGATAATAGAGATGAGACAATTTTAAACTTATTATCTATGTGATAATTGAGAGCTCAAGTTTAAAATATGTATGTCGCCTTAACAAAATGTTAAGATGAGGTCGCAATATTGATTATGATCGAAAGTGAAATGACCCACACATTTCACTCTATCTGTCTTTAATGCTAGATGTGAGTTCTGATGGATTGATATTTAAAGTGAGTAGATATGTGAACTCAAGTTAGACATGGTGAATGTCTGAACTATCATCTGTACGGTATTAAATGTAAAGACATACGCTCCATGGGAAAGGAGAGAATACCGTAACACATATTTCATACTATGTGTGCATAAGACGACCAAATGAGTTGGCGAAAGTTTTGATCTCAACTTTCAAGCCGTGTGAGACTCACGAGGATAAGTCCTCAATAGAGTACCCTTATGACTCTTATCTTATTCTTAAAATTTTTATTCAATGTTTGCTATCTTAGAATGTTGCCCACGATCATGAGTGATGCGATCTAACGGGACATTTCTAGAAAAGCAAATTGAATTGAAATTGAGAGATTGAAGAAAGAGGAAGATCAATTTGTTATTTGTCACATTCTGACTTGTATTCACAGGCCGGCCAATTATGATTCTTTTGAGTTCAATCATAATTGTGAATACAATATATATAATATTTAAGAGATCAGAAAGAAATATAATGTGACTAATTGGTCTGGGGTATGCATACAAAAATCTACTCTAAAGAATTATGCCCAAATATGAGCTGCTATATATTCCTAACAGATGTATAGCATCGAGCTCTCAGTGTATGCTGGTCGCACAGATTATTTGCTTGTATGAACTTTGCATGGAAGAGAGAGTTATAGTTTGACTATCATGGGCGAGTGGGAGATGAAGGAAATAACCCCCATGAAGTCAAAAAGACATCCATGATGCCCACTAATCCATGATGTCCACCATGATGCCCACTAACATGGCAGTTAGAAATGCCAAAAGTCTTTGGAGGACTACCAAGAGTCTAAGGTTTTCTATAAAACCAAAAGAAAGAAAGTGAGCAAAGATGAAGAGTGTGTGGTGTTGCAGAAAAAACTATAAGAAAAGTTTTTGTCTAAATTCTCTCTACTGCAAAGGAAGCATCTTAATCTGTGGATAGTGGATATAGTTCCTCGTGTGATTATATTCCGACCGGTGATACAAGTAAGTCGTTCTTGGACATTTTCCGCATGTATTTTGTATATGATAATTTGGAATATGTTTCCAACATTACCAAACCCTCAACTCTTTTCCACCACACCCTCACAATCCAATGCTTTTAGTCACATCATCTCAAATCTAAACCTACACCCAATTTGTGAATTCAACCTAGATTCCCTGGATCCCTACTCATGACTAGAATGAGGCAATGATTTGATGTGCAATCAAACAAATGTCACACTATTGTTCCTGGGAATATGGCCTTCCATTGTGCATTACCACGAGGCTTGCCCACCTTGCTTTGGACATATAAGCATAAGCCATCTTGTTTCACCACGTAAAGGCATACCCCTCATACCCTAAGTCAAACAACTCTACATAGTCCAAAAACTCACTAAAGCAATCCATCTCCCACTGTGGTTGTTTCGCCATCCCCTTCAATTCAGAGTTACTCAAAATTTTATTAAAATCCCCGAAACATAGCCACGACAAGTTACATGAGTTCCTCAACCCCTGAAGGTGTAGCCAAACTTCTCTCATTCATGATATTATTGGTTCACCGTACACCCCGGTTAGTCTGAAATTTTTTCATGATGTGGGGTCTACATCCAAAGCGTCAATGTATCTAGGAGACCATTTATAAACCTTGACATTCACTCCCTTTTTCCACAATAATGCTAGGCCACATGATCGTCCTACTGACTTCACTGTCAGCCCAAACCAATTTAAGCTAACCTTTAATTTATCCACTTCTTGCTATCCACATTTAGTCTTAATAAGAAATAAAATGTGGGGGTCCTTACTCCGAACAATCTCCCGGATTTTCCAATTTGCACGAGGGTTCCCAAGCTCTCAGCAATTCTAATTCAATATCTTCATTGATGTCGGCAAGCCTGGTTCATTGGTCCAAGCTCCGCTGTTTCGTTTATTTGAATATGTGCTTGCTCATCACCCTTGTCCTTCTTGCATTTCTACTCTCTGGGCCTCTTCCTTAGTTGCTCCCCCATTAGCTTACTCTTTTTAGACTAACTTCCCCCAACCCCCAACACACTTAAGCCCATCCCCATCTTGCGAATCTCTCCAACCTCCTAGATCACCCCTTGCCCTTCATCTAAACCTTTCCTACCATCCCTCCTCCAAGTCTTGGGTCACGCCTTGGAAAAAGTTGGTTCTAGATGATCCCCCAATGTTGGACCCTCAGGTATTGCTTTAATCGTCACATTAATAAGGAACAAAGCATCTTTGGTCCAATGGGTTGGTCCTCCCTCGGTATTCAACCCAATCCCTTGTTCATTGGTAGTCTTAGACTTGGTTTTTTGATCCCCTTGCCCAGTTGCATCTAGCCTCATAATCTCCTACCCGAACAAAAGCCCAACACCAACCCTTGTTCCTTGCCCGCAATTCACCCAACTGGCCCGACTTTGTCCCCAGGCCCACACCACTCCATGGCACATTCTGTTCCAAAAGCCTAACGCCCATATCGGACCCTTCCTTTTCTTTTTCTCCTCAACTCCCGCCCAAACCACTCAACACCAACTCATTCCCCAATTAACCGATCCCCTTGCCCTTTCATTATAGAAGAGCCAACATTTTGAACACTATCTCCCTCTCTCTCTCCCTCCCCAACCCCCTGCAGTGCAACTCAGTTAACTCCCTCTCCCCCCCTCAAAATTCTCTCAAGCTCCCTCTCACCTCCAAAAATATGTTGCACCCGAAATTCGTCATTATCTTGAAAGGATGAGATAGAATCTGATTTATCTTCCACAACAACCTTCTTAAATCTAGTACCGTGTGGATTATCATCATCTTCAATCCTGGACACAGATAGCTGCTATCCCACCCAAAGCTTAGGAGCAGCGGCTAGCTTGGCAGATACACCACAACTCCTCGGTGTCATGAAACCACAATTGTCTTTCCCTCCAGGTCGCTGACATTTGTAGGTGGGGAAAAAAAGATGGAAATTTGTTGGGGGGAGGGGGGATTATTGGTAAAGTTCCCAAAGGGTTTGGGCGCATTCAGCAAATGCACCCATCACAATGTTGGAACTTCAACAATAACCCCCTTCCCCCCCCCTCCCCCCTCCCCCCTCCCCCCCTCCTTTCCCCCTAAACAAATTTTCATCTTTTTTTTTTCTAACTTACAAGTGGGAAAGATTCCTTTCCCTCTTCCTCCCTCCCTCCCTCCCTCATCCAAGGACTATACTAAAGGTCCTTCATGCCCAACTTGTCCTGTTCAGACTACACTCATAGTCCTCGTCTCCATGCCCCAGCTGGTCACACAGGTAGCAGAAATTGGGCAAACGCTCATACTTGAAGTCAATCATGGGCGTCTCTCCACCTTCTTAATGGTTTTCAGACATCCAGCATGAACCTAACCCTCATGAATTTACCCCACAACACACCATTCTCCTCTGTTTTTGCCTCCACAAACTCCCTCATTGATGGCCAATAATCTTAGCTATAGCTCGTGTCATGCAATTAAGAGGTAGATTGTAAACCTGAACCCAAAAAATACACTTAACAAGCTGGACTTTGGTTGACTGGATATCGCCATTATACTTGGCGAGAAGAATCAAGTGCTTGTCAAATGCCCAAGGACATCCCTGCATAACCCTCCTCCTATCACTCTTCTATCTTTTTAAAATTTTCATGAAAATCAATAACTCTAATATTTCCTATAGTTTGGGAATGGTAAATCTGTTGCTAAATACATTAATAAATTATAGTTTTACAAATCACATCCTCAAATCCCCACCCCCAACCCCCCTTCCACCTCACCAGAAAAAAGGAAATCAAAGGTTATATCTCACAAAAAGTGAGATATTTTTTCTAAGTTTCATTTTCTTGTTGTAAATCATTTCACATTTTTTTTTGGTTGAAATATAAAAATAGATTGTTTCAACCACCTAGTAAATTCCTTTGAAAAGAAAAGGTGAATTACATTTACCACCCCTGAGGTTTGTGTAAATTATCAATCGAACTCCGAAATTTGATAAAACTACCAATATTCCCCTGAACCCTAAATCCATTATGAACAATAACGAAACAGTAAAAAAAATTAAAATTTGGACAAAAATGCCCCTTATACTCTAATTATTAATTTGTATAAAAAAATACTTATAACTGACACTTATCCTAAAAATAAAAGTCAAAATTATACATATTCATTTATATCAAAGGCAGAATATGCAGGAAGAAAATAAAAGTAAAAAGTTGACTTGTATTAAAAAATTCAAATTAAGTGAAAAATAAAAAGAAAATCTATCAACGAAAAAAGAAAGTATAGTATGAAAATTTCTAAAATTCATTTCATAGTCAAATTTACCAAACCAACAAAAATGAAAATACATATATTTCTTTTTTTTTTTTACGTACCAGACCTTTTTTTTTCGTTCATAGATTTGCTTTTTGCTTTTCAATTAATTTGATTTTTTGATACAAATCAACCTTCTACTTCTATTTTCTTCCTGCGTACTCTGCTTTTGATACAAATGAATATGTACAATTTTTACTTTTATTTTTAGGATAAGTGTCAGTTATAAGTATCTTTTTATACAAATTAATAACTGGAATATAAGGGTTATTTTTATCCAAATTTTAATTTATTTTTACCATTCTATTGCTATTCATAACGGAGTTAGGGTTTAAGGAGATATTGGTAGTTTTATCAAATTTCGAGATTCGATTGGTAATTTATACGAACCTCGGGGTGGTAAATGTAATTTACCAAAAAAAAACAAAAAAAATAGGTTTTCTGAAGAAAAAAAAAGAGACTGTAAATTCACGAAAATGCAATTTTTTAAAATTTTCATGATTACCTATTGATACATATAGTTGTTTTGAAGTTCAAATCAGTATAAGGATTGCTAGAAGCATATATAAATTATTTTTGGAAGATCAATTTTTTAACCAATTATTAAAGGTTATACCTATGAAATTGAAGAATTTTAAATTCTTTATTTTCACAAAAAAAGTTATTATAATCAATTTTTTTCTCCTTCTTTGATTGACTCGGGAACATTTTGGTATCACATCCACATGGCAAACTCATTGAGAGATTAAGGGTTGGTTCAGCTGATTTGGGAAAAAAAATCCAAGCTCAAATCAAACAAAATTTTAATTTTCTAAAATGATCAAACAAAGTTTGAACACAATAATGATCAACTTTTGGAGTCCTAAGTATATGGTACATTACAAAATCGACATGTAAAGAGTCCTAAACAATTCAGCTTTTTCTTTGCTCATTTCTTTCTCTTTTATTTTTTTACAATTCTGTCAATCTTTCTCAATCTTTTTCCATTTTTGTTAGATACACATTTGTTTTATCGGTCCATTCTCATTAAATGTACTATTATCGTCAACTGGATGTTTTTTTTGTTTTTAAGTTACAAGGTTATTTCAAACTAGATTACTTATAATTATTACTTTAATTTGTTCTAACTTTTTTTAAGTTACAAAATACAATGCTCTTAATATATCATTAAATGTATACTTTTACATTTTTATCATTTTTAATTTAAATTATATATTATTATTATTAGTAAGAGTAATATAAATTTTTCAAACAAAAAGGGGTCTCTTTTTTCTGTGACAAAAAATATTTTAAAAACTGAACACCTGTTTTAGAATAAAAGGACTATTTTTTTTAGCATAAATTCCATAGTTTAAATTTATGTTTTAAATTTATTGACAAATTTTGAATTTAATTTTTGTTTTAGACTCCATTTTTGTGGTGCGCTTCAGTATATACTTGTGTTATCTACATTTACACCCACAATCTTAATGTCCTAATTAATTTGTAGTTTCCAGGGGGAGTGAACAAATTCTTTAAAAAAAAAAACATGGAAAAAAGAAAAAGAAGAGTAAAGAAAAGAAATTAAGAAAGAAAGCAGACTGATTCAGTAATATTTGTTGAATTTATTTTTATTTTTTTCAAAGTATCAATTAAATTTTCAGCTAATTTTTATAGTGATTGACGTGACACTATGACATTATCACTATAACTATCTTTTAATCTTTTATTAATTGAGAATTCAGTGAAAACTGTTAGTGGAATATCACCAAATCATTGAAAATTTTTAACCACCGAAACAGTAAAGTGTTTCCAACACCTTTGTTAGATTTTTACCTCTAATTCTGAAATTTAATCAAAGTATTAGCAAATTAAGAAGTGTCTTAAGATTTAACAGACTTTGCTTGGTACTTCGTTAAGTTAAAGTTAAACTTTGAACTCTAAACTTCAGAATTTGGATCCATCTCGTCCATCCGCAGCCCCAACAATTTAATTAAAGTAAAGAGACCATAGTCTCACAGTTTTATAATTAGGAAATTGAGAGGGCAACATTTACTCTAATTGTTCTTAACGCTGGGATATATTATGTCATCTGACTCATGTCCACTTCCTCAAGTGTCATAGGTTCCCACAAAAGGGCTGGTTGATGAGTTGAGTATTGCTCTATGTACTTGTGCGAGATATTGTCTGTTAGCTTAACAAAATTTTTGGGTTTTGTTCTTAAAAGATAGTTCGCATGGGTAGAACAAACTTATTTCTTATATTTCATTCGAAGTAAAATTATTTTCACTTCATTTGTCTGCAACTTAGTAAATCTTTCCCCTTACAGTCCATAACATTTGCCTCAACTTGGAGGACACAATGTTAAGTGGTTATTAACTAATAACACTAACTCAAAATTGGGTTATGATTCACCACCAAATTGATGGCATTGCCAAAATGTATTCGTAATTAATCATCAAGCTAGCATTGAATTATTAGGTAATAACTATTAAACATCTTTTCCCATTAGAGAAAACTCAATTGAGTTATTGGAAGATAAATTAATAGCACCTTCTAGACCTTGTTCTACCACTAATTCTGAAATTTGAATCCAGAATAAGCGAAAAAGAAAACTAAAACAACTTTTTTCCCCAGCCAATCCCAAGTTTGGAACCCAAGATAAGGATACGATTGAAAATTTATAAATTTAGTAATACATTAGGTATGTTGTATTTAATAATTATAACACAAAATAAACTCTATTTTTATCACGTAGAGAACATAAAAACAATTATATTATTTAATACATGTAGTAATTAATGCAAAATTATACACTTGGCTTTGTTATATAGAGGAACTCCCAAGGCTTTGTAAAATGCTTTAGTCTGAAAATCGATTCTTGTAATTATCAAAGTTTGACTATGAAAATTCCAGGTAACATATGAGCTGCTCCTTTTAATATTGAACAATTTCCTGATAAGGAAATCGGCAATACTTTGACCAGGAAAGAATAAAGTTCATGCATGCCTGCATGGGCCAGTACGTGATCACTAAATAGTAAAATGTTGACTCTGGTCACAAGTTACGTAAATTGACCAAAAACCACCACATAGAATCAATGCGAATTTTCTTGTCATATGGTTTCCAATGTCGGTTTACCGGTTTGTACCTTTGTAAACTAAAATTAAATTAACTCTTTATAAACTTATTGTTAAGGTGCATGCATATGTTATTTTCTTGCAAAAATGGTGGCGAAGAGTTGGTCACATATATTTGCATTTAATATTACCTGATTAATTTGACTAACAGGCTATGACGAAATTGCATAAAGCATAATATTCTGCCTCTTTGTATATAATATTATCATCAAATCAACAGTTAACCTTTTGACAATGAAAATTTTAGTAATGATTCAACTGTCAACTTTGAAGTTGTGCTCACTTGCGTTATAATTGCATAAGCAGAACACTTGTATTTATAATAGTACTTAGCACTATGCAGCCATCACTTGTTATTAAAAAAAAAAAAAAACCATCACATGTATTTATAATAGTAGTACTATGCAACCATGTCCCTCAACATTTTGTATATATATCTTGCTTGGTTCCTCTCCAAAATAATGGCGTTTGAATTTGGTAAATGGATATTTGATTTTTTTGGTTTTGGACTGTAAATTTGGGATTATCAAAAACCAAATAATGAAAAATGTATAATAAAAAATTGATCCACCAATTCATGCCAATTAGAATATATTAATACATTTATGCTAATTAATGAATGGAATTTATATTAAAGTAAAGATTCTATAAAGTACACAAAGTTTTTAAAATGTGATATTAAAATCCAAACACTTTGTTAAATAGATCAACCAGGTTCATTTTTTTGGGGTGGATAAGGATCAATTTTGGCTTTGATGCCAAATCGTTTTGAGTTCTTACTAATACCCATAGAGTTTTTGTGTCATTCCACAGCAGCAGCAGTGCATGTAGTGATTGATTGATGCTTTTTGAAATATCATAAAATTATTGTCGAACTCGGATATATGTGCAAGATTCATTAGTGCAACAAGAAATTTTAAAAAGTGAATGTCTATAGGTCAATCATGCCTACAAAAATTGATTTTGTTGATTCGTGTATGGTTTTCAAAATTTAATACAAACAATTGTATGTATTCTCTCAAGTTTTTTCAATATTTTCTATACTAAAATATGGCTTTACGTCCTTTTTAAAAAATTTATCTTATTTGCAAATTCACTAGGTAGAAGTAGAGTTGGAAACAAAAAAAAATTATAGACACTTTGAGTTCCAACAAGTTAAAGTTGGGCAAACATTTTGTGGTATGATTAATAATCATATTTTACCTTACAATAAATATATTTAGGATGGGTTTCTTAGGATTTAACACTAATATTTTTCTAATGTCCCTGGATTTTTTGATTTGTAGTATTAAATGTCCAGGAAAATATGAGTATAAAATTAATTTAGATATTGACAATATAAGGTTTTGATATATATATAGCTAGACTCGTTAAAGTTTTTATTTCTAGTATTTAATTGGGAGTTCAATTTTTACAATTTCTTATTTTCATTCGTCCTTTTTACATCTCTTCTCGTCTATTCACTACTAAAATGGTTTTTTTTTTTTTTAAAAAAAAACATAGAAAGTACTGGCAATACGTAAACGCGGACTAACCTAAAAAATTAGTCTAAATGCCAAAAACTAAGAAATTCCCAATCTTATTGAGCTTTTTAGAAATAAAATTGGTCACGGGTTCACTTTGCTTGATATATTATATACATGGCAATAGAAAAACTTAATTATGCCGGAAATAATGACTAAGGGGAGAATTAAGAAAATTATTGTACACCTCTTTGTGGAATTGTTAAATTTTTTATTGGTTGTTTAGTATCATTGGTTTTCCCTTCTTTTAGAGTAAAGAAGAGTACATGGTGTATTATGAAAAGCTTTTAGACATATAAAGCTCTCAATATTGTAGAAAATTCTATTAAATTCAGAAACTTTATTAAATTGATCAATGTCATTCCCCCTTTCTTTTTCTTTTTCTTTTTTTTTTGTTAAGGATCAATTTGAAATTTGGCTTTGATTTTAAATCATTTGTTTGTCACAACTAGTACGTACCTCCAAAGACTTCAAGATGATTCCATTACAATTAAAGCTCTTAGCTATTCAACATGCAGGGATTCACTCTTTTAGATATAAATAGAACCATTTGAGTCGTAGAACAAAGTTTATTAGTGATGCTATAAATATAAAATACTCCCTCTTGTTCAAAAAAAAAAAAAGTTTACTTTTGATTTGATACAAATTTTTTAAATTACAAAGTACAACACATTTAATGCACCATTAAATATATAATTTTTTATTTTTATGTTTACTTTCTAATTTTGGTTATAGATTATTATTACGAATAAAGGTAATATCAAAATTTCATACTCAAAGAAAATTTTTAAGAATAAAGAAAATTTATAGGTTATCATTAAAATCTTTTTTAGGAACAAAGAAATTTTTTGAAATTAAACTCTTTTTTTGGGAGGGAAAGAGTACTAGCACAGGTATGCTAAATACATTGCACAAATTAAATTTGCTGATATAGATATGGTATAGATTTCGGAAGTTTAAACAAGCAAATATTTTGAACTCTGTTAATTAATTTTTCCAATATATTCTACCCTATTGTAAAATCTCCATATCAGGAGTTCATGTCCTTTTCATAGAAGTTCACATTTTTTGATGAGGCCATATTACTGGTCACGGGAAAAGAAAGAGTCAATTTAATTTGGCTAGTCAACTAAGCTGAAAAATTAAGAAATAAAAAGTTTAGTGGCCTGATTGAATATGGGAAAAAAAAAAGTAAAAATGATCAAGGAATATTTGCGGGATAATAATTGTAGGCAATAGGAAATCACAAAGTTTCTCATGACTTCACGTGTAATATCTTTTTTACCTTAAATATAGTAAATATAAATTTAATTTGGCAATTAACTATGACTATTAATTAGTTATGAGAAAAAAATACCACATTTGACATTTAATCTTTTTTATCAAAAGAAATAACTTTATTATATATTAGTTGATATAATAATATTCCCTCTATTTCTACAAAAAAAAAATCTACTTTCAATTTTTTTTAACATTATGTTATTAATAATAATAACGCTTGATATAAAATGAAAAAATAAGAATAAAATTTGTAAAAATATTTAATAATACTTCAAATGTGTTATATTTTATAATAAAAGGTGTTTATTAATTAAAAATTGAATTTATTTTTTTAAAATGGAGAGATTATATAATTAAAAAACTGGTATGATAACGATCCCAACTTCGAGAATTAAGAAACTCTCAAATCCACCACCTTGTAATAAATAAAATACAGCTCCTTGATACATGCATGGTGAACAGCACGAATTAACTTGGAATTGAAACGACGAGAAAGGGAGAATTTGGGAGGATAGGAGTTGGGATTGCACGAGAAAAGAAGTCAAGTCGTTTAGGTCGGTCAAGGGATACAATTTTAGAAGGCAACTGTTTGGTGAAGCAAATTAAGGTGGTACATCGAACGAAGCAACCATTGGAGCAGCGTCAACATTACTTTAATCAAAGATGCAATTAGCGTCCACATAAATTATGTGTGTTGCCTGACGAGAAACATCCTACAAGATGACAATAATGATAATACATGACTTACAAAACTTTTTGTTATTTTGAGATCTGCTTCCCACGTGATGTGATCTGGGTAATAACTTGCGAGGTAAAATCTTCATTTCTCAATTATTTCGATATTTAAGTTTGTATTTTATTTTTAGATCATTAAGTTATAGTACTCATAGTAATATTAGCCGGTGAATGAATTATGCCGTTATTGTTCAAGAAGAACATTAGGTATAAGAGATTAAAAGAATTTACCTCTTAATATTGCTTTGTGTAGCTCCCGAAGTTTCAATGCTTGTTTTTGATAATAGATATATAATTTAGCCTTATATATGTCCCTTAATTTTAGGATCAATTATTGAAAAATGTTACCATATTGGACACATTCTCCTATATTTATGGTATCAGACAAGTTCCACATCTTCCCTATTTCCGACAATAGCGTATGGCAAGTCGGACCAACTTTCGACTATGTTAATGACATAAAATCAAAAAGTAAAAATAAAATTTTTAAAAATGTACATTTAATAGTATATTAAAAGTATTATATCTTATAATAAAAAAAAAGTTTTTATCCATCAAAACTAATTAAAATTTATTTTTTAAAATTTTGGAAGGGTTTATATAATAAAAGTACTAGCATGAGAACGATCCCAACTTCGAGAATCAAGAAACTGAGAAATCTGCCAACTTGGAATTAATATATGGGTTACTGTCCTTGGTACATGCATGGTGAATAGCACAAACTTGGAATGAAAATGACGAGAAAGGGAAAATTTGACAAGAAAAAAACAAAGGGGGAAGTCGTTTAGGGTGGTTAAGGGATATAGTATATTAAAATTAAAAAGCAATTGTTTGGGGAAGCAAATTAAGACGGAACATCGAACCAAAGAATATTGGAACAGCGTCCACATTAGTTCAATCAAAGAAGTAGTTAGAGTAGACATAAAGTATACGCGAAGAACTCTTGTAACATTTTTCCTGTCATTTTTTGTTGAATATTCTAATAAATTAGTATATATTTTATAATTTATAATAATTAATATATACATATATATCACTAGTATTCATTTTATTGTTATAAATTTTAATATTAACTAAGAATTTACTTTTTATTATTAAGCTATATTTATTTTAAAATTTTAGTGCAAAATTATCAAAAAATATTATTAAAATTTTATTAATATTAAAATTAGATAGGATGAAAGTGGATATTAATAGTGTAAATATTACTATAACTTATAAAATGCATGTTAATTGAAACCAAGTGTAGCACAGGATTCGAAGCGTAAATGGTATGTTTGTTGCCCAATGAGAAACATCCTAAAAGATGACAATATTGGTGATGATACGATGATAATTTGAGATCTTTCATGATTTGGACCAGAATTAAAATAAGAAAGAATCAAAAGCAGCCGGCATTGGGGGGGTCCTTTATTTCTGAATTTTTTATTATTAGAATTGTTTTGTCATTGGTGAATTTGTTTATTAATTTGATTTAATTTTAATGATTTTTCTGATAGTTTCAATTCTTTTATAATATTGAATTGAAAAAGTAGTTGAAGTATAAAAAAAATTGTAAAATTCAAACATATATATATATATATATATATATATCCACTTTTAATGAAGAACCAAATGGATACATTAGCCTGCAAAGTGAATTTTCCCTAACTACAGTTTTTCCTTCTTGCCCATTTAGAAGGTGAATTGAGAATTAATTAGGAAGTATGTTATTTCGTGTCTAATAAGAATTATTATTATAATTGATTTCTATAGAGATTTAAACCAAAAAGTGTCAAAAAAATTATTTTAATTAATTCCATATATTTCTAATCAATATCTAATAAAAAACCAAAGACATTATTAATATTCTATTGACATAAAAATCCTTGATAATCTTGAGTTGGCAAATAGGTTTCTCGTTAAACCTTTTGATTGAGCCAAATTAAATTGAGTATTCTAAGTTCTATAAATTCACAAAATGGCCAGTAACATGGGGACTAAAGTCCATGCTGGGTGCTAGAGCAGTGATTCCTACTCCAACATCTCAATTGCCTTTGTGTCCAAAAAATTAAAAAATGTATATAATTATGTTTCAAAATGTATTTTTTTTATATTTTTTTAAATAAATGTAATAAGATAGGAATTATTTTTAGAATGTAAAAAATTATTGTGAAAAGTATAAAATATATTTTGAAATACAATTTATATATGTATGAAATTTAGACTATGCTAATATAGTTAAAAATATATTGAACTCGCTAGTTCGACTTATCCAACTGATAATCAGTCATGAGTTCAGTCTGATTTTTACACAAAAACTCGACACAAAAAACTCAGTTAAAATCTAGTCACACTAGTTTGGAGGTCAAAATTGGAGGTCAACTCGTGTTTAACCAAGTCATTAATTTTTTTTAGAATTTAGATTTTTATAAAACTAATTTTTAATTATTTTACGTGAATATTTTGAATTTTTTTACTTATAAAGTTTATAATTCTTTGAACTTAAATATTTCAACTATTTATAGGAGACAATTCTTATAAATTTTAACACATTCTTTACTTAAAATATTTTTATACTATTTTCATAAGATTATTCAACCGCACAATTAAAATTTCATATAATTGATATTAGATTTAAATTTAACTATACCAAATAAAACTAAATAATTTATTTATAATATATTTATATATTAGTATTAATACTTTTATAATTAATTTATATTTATCACATCATAGTGATGTCATCCATATTTTATTATCAGTCGGACTGATTAATACTTGTTCCATTGATTTCACCGGGTTTTTTTCGATGCAATTTTAACAACATTGGTCCATGCTAGTACACCTCATTTGTCTAAGGTAAAATTTTCTTTTTTCTAAAAGCCAATAACTCAATTGAGTCATCTCATGAAATAGATAAAAATACATAAAAATAGTAATTTAGAATAGAGTGCATGAGTGGCTGCCTGGGCAGTTAAAAAAATAAACTGTCAATGGTATATACCATGTTGACAGAGTTATTTGGGGAAAAAAGAAAATTCCCATTTAAGGTCACAAACATCAAGAAATTCTTGTATCTGTACTCTGTATAGTCTCTACCAGAGAGAAACAAGGATACCTCCACAAGTTTACAGATACTAATCCTTAAAGAAGACACATATATTTTCTGGGACTGGATAGCTAGGTCAAGGACTCAAGTTTCAAACTCTTACGTTATCAAAACCAACCAAATGGCGGGTTCTTGGTACTTGTCATGAATGTTTCTCATGAATCACCTAATTCGATCCAATTATCGTTTTCTAATACAAGGAGCACCTGTAGATTTATGATATATTTACTCCTGATTTTCTGTTGAGTTCCCACAAAAAATGTAGCAATTCGTGTATATTTTGTATATAAACTTAATTAGAAGTAAGCCTTGCTAAGTTTGGAGGCTATTTTGCCAAATTTTCGGAGAGTTATGTTGCGTTTCTGACACATTTAGTAGAGGAGATATAAAGTCTTGGGCAGCGCAAAACTACCCTCAGGCATACAATTCAAATTTTCAAACTTGATGAGATCATGTAATGTTGAAATTCTTCACGGTCAACTTCCTCGATATATCAGTGGTTAAAAATTTACTAAAAAATTCCTTGGGAAGATTTATGTATCACCTGGACTTATGGAGGTTGTACCTAACTGCATGTATATAAACCAGCTCATGATGAAACAGGATGTGGCAAACAATTTCAATTGCAGTCTTCTGAATTTGTAGCAACAATATGGGCAGGTCTCCGTGCTGTGAGAATACTGGCTTGAAGAAAGGGCCATGGACTCCCGAAGAGGATGAAAAATTAGCTGTGTATATACACAACTATGGCCATGGAACCTGGAGAAGTTTACCTAAGAAAGCAGGCCTCAACAGATGTGGAAAGAGCTGCAGATTGAGATGGAATAATTATCTCAAACCCGACATTAAGAGAGGAACATTTTCGGATGAAGAAGAGCGCGCCATTATTGAACTCCATTCTATTCTTGGAAATAAGTGAGAAAAGATTATTTCCACTCATTTACAGGCAGATGTTTTCATTTTCTTTTTCCTATCTTAATAAATTTGGGATAATGTTAGCAATAATGTGTAATGACTATGTTTGCAGGTGGTCAAAAATTGCAGGACATCTTCCCGGTAGGACTGATAATGAAATCAAGAATTACTGGAATACTAAGCTGAGGAGAAAGCTTCTTAGGATAGGGATTGATCCACAAACTCTAAAACCAGTACTGCCTGATATCAACCAACTCGTTCATTATTCTCAGTTGCTATCAGCTTTGAATCCCGCTGGCAATCTAATGAATATTTGGACTAATGCTCTATTATCACAAGTTGATGTAACTCAACTAGCAAAATTGCAACTACTGCAAAATCTACTCAAGGTAGCAAATCATGCTGGTTCAGGACCAAATAATCTTGTCCCATCATCTGGAGGAATCATTGATGCAAGTGGTCAGGGTACCACAAATTTCTTACCGCCAACCTTTGCATCTGTCGTGGGCGAAATGTTACCAGGGCATAGTTATGGAATCCCAAATGCAGTAACAACATCTCCACAGAATGATACTATGACCTTTGGCATTAGTAGTTATCAAACAGAGGATTCTGTTCCTGCATTATGTGAAGTAATGACAACTCCTGAAACATCTATCAATATGGACCAAGTAAATCCATCTCCAGTTCAGTTAATTGATTCATTGGATAATTGGGAAGAACTCTTGGACCAAGAAGATTTTTGGAAAGAGATTCTTGCGTAACTACTTTTTAAGCTATTAACTGCTATGCTGCTTTTTTCATGTTTAGTTGAACAGGTGCACTTGGACGGTACATCAGTCTACCAACTTATGTATTTACCGCTATCAAAGGATAAAAAATACCTATAGTCTTTCCAATGTGCAGAATAACCTATTTCTTTTTGTAATTCTAGTATCTTCCAAGTCGATCATTTGCATTATATGGTTCATGTGATGACCACATTCGTTTGACAAAGCTCATTAATCTCTGTTTGTTTAATGATTCTTATTTATATATTTTTTGGATTTTCCTTTTCCGTTAATTTTGTTCGAAAGATTTGTTTGTATTTCCTTTTTTTAAAGAAGGAAAATACATTTTTTGATAATAAGTTTAGGTTAATGAATATTAGTATTGTTCTTCAAATGCTAATTCTTGGACAAAATCCTTAACATTGTACAACACATCACATCAGGGCCAAAATTCACCGTGTAAATCTTCCTTTTTCATTTTCCATGAGACCCGACCAAAGTACCATACACAATTACAGGTATCATGAATAAAAAATTGAGTACAAAGGCATTCCAAGAGGCACCATAAGTGAAATAAAAACAGTTAAGGGACAAAAACACTACTTAAGTTACCGATTCCATATTCATGGCTTTCACAGTAAAAAGTTCTTTGTTTTTGGAATTTACATGATGTTTCGAATCAAGCAAGAAATTGTAGAAAGCTTGGTTCTCTGATTCAATTACACTACAGCCACGCTCTTGCTTCACCTCACTGTCATCCATTAACTTCCTCACCATTTCAGCAGTATCCCACTCACCTTTCAAAGCATATATGTTTGAGATTAGCACATAGTCACCGCTCTCATCATGTTCCAATTTGAGAAGAGCCTCATTTGCTCGCCTCCCCAACTCCACGTTGCCATGAATTTTACAAGCACCAAACAGAGTCCTCCAAATGATACCATTTGGCTCAATCTCCATGGTGTCTATAAACTTGAAAGCCTCCTGCAATAAACCAACACGCACAAGCATATCCACCATACAACCGAAATGCTTTATGTTTTGGCGAAATTCTATACTAATTTTTCATAAGATTGAAGCCTGAGAGTTGAGATTGCAAGAGAAAAGAAGTCAAGTCGTTTAGGTTGGTGAAGGGATTAGTATGAAAAAGCAACTGTTTGGTGAAGCAAATTAAGGTGGTACATCGAACGAAGCAACCACTGGAACAGCGTCGACATTAATTTAATAAAAGAAGCAGTTAGCGTCGACGTAAATTATGTGTGTTGCCTGATGAGAATCATCCTAAAAGATGACAATATCGGTGATGTTACAATGATCATTTGATACGTTTCTTATTATCTCATTAAAAATGATAATATATGACTGGAAGAAACTTTTTACTATTTTGAAATGTGTTTTTAACGTGTTTTTAATAATAACCTGCTGGCTGAGATTAATCTCTTGTTTTTTAGAACAGAAAATTGATTAAAATGAATCACTTACTTTCCAGGGTAAATAATCTAATTTTATGTCTTTAAATTTCAAAATTACTTATTTGACGTTAACAAATAGGACATGTTTCTCTATATTCATGGGATCAAGCTCGTGTCATCTGGATTTTGAATAATAACGTATGGCAAGTCGGAGTGACTTTCGTCCACATCAACGACATAAAATCAAAAAGTGAAAATAAAATTTCAAAAAAAAATGCACATTTAATAGTACATTTAATAGAAGTGTACATTTTAATGTGCTGATTAGATCGAATCGGATAAGGCAATCGGATCCTATCTGATCTGAATCAAATCAAAAAAAATGAATCGGATTAGATCAATTTTCTTTTCGCAGTCTAGTCAAGCCGAGCTAATCCAATTTCATCTAAATGGAAAAAAAATTTAAAAACTTATAATTTTTTTCCTTCAAAAATGGATATTAGTTATTAAATAGAAATTATTATTGCTTTTGATAATTCAAATAATTTTTTAATTAAAATTAGTTAATTTGTGACCAAATAAATTAAAAAATTTAAATAAATATACACAAATTAAAATATTTATATGAAAATTATTTATTATCTTTACATAAAAATAGAATTTTTAACATAAAATTATTAATTTTAAACTTAACAAGTTAACATTGTGTATGAAAAAAAAAACAAGAGAAAAAAAAGAAAAAAAGAAGAATTCGGATCAAAGCCGATCCAATCCAAATATTTCGGATAAGGTTTGGATTGGATAATTATTTTAAACACTCCTAACATTAAAAGTATTATATTTTATGATAGGAAAAAAGTTTTTATTAATTAAAAATAGTATTTATTTTTCAAATTAAATTGGGGAAAAAGCAACGCAAGTTCAAACCTTGCGTGAGGCAGATTTTTCGCTGAAATATTGTGGAGGTCTGTTTTGGGGTTTGGCCTGTTGACTCTCTCCCTCAAGCCTATGCCAACTCGTGCACATCTCTCGATTTACATCCGCCTGGCTAAGGGACCTCTGGTATAGGTGGGAGAGTTTCGCCTTCGCAAAAGGACTTTCTCCTCAAAACAAAGAGAATTATGAAGCTCTCAGATCCGCCACCTTGGAATTAAATATATGGGTTTGTTTCCTTGATACGAGCATGGTGAATAGCCTAAAGTCGGAATGAAAATGACGAGAAAGGGAAAATTTGACAAGAAAAAAAGCGAAGTCGTTTAGGTTGGTTAAGGGATATATTATATTAAAATTAAAAAGCAATTGTTTGGTGCCGCAAATAAGATGGAACATCGAACCAAAGAATATTGGAACAGTGTCAACAATAATTTAATAAAAACAAGCAGTTAGAGTAGACATAAATTATGGGCAAAGATCTCTTGTAACATTTTTCATTACATATTCTAAGAAATTAGTATATATTTGATAATTAGTAATAATTAGTATGTACATATATATCACTAGTATTCATTTCATTGTAATAAATTTTAATATTAATTAAAGATTTTTTTTATTATATATTAAGCTATATTTATTTCAAATTTTTAGTGTAAAAAATATTAAAAGAGACTAGAAAATTTTATTAAAATATAGAGTTGATGATTAATATTAAAATTAGATAAAATGAAAGTGAATATTAATAGTGTAAATATTATTATAATTTGTAAAATGTTTGTCTGCTTATTAAAATGTGTAATGTGAAACCAAGGTTACACAGGATTCGACGAGTAATAAATGGCATTTTCGTTGCCCGAATAGAAAACATCCTAAAAGATGACAGTATCGGTGATGAATCGATGATACGATGATCATTTGATATCTTTCGTGATTTGGACCAAAAATTAAAATAACAAAGAATTAAAAGTAGCCGCCACTCCCGGGCCCCCCGGGGTGGGGAGGGGAAGGAAGGGCGTGGCGGCGGCGTGGTGGTTGTTTTCCTTTATTTGTACATTTTTTTATTATTAGAATTGTTTTGTAATTGCAGAATTTTTTATTGAATTTGATTTAATTTTAATGATTTTTCTTATAGTTTCAATTCATTTATAATATTTAATTGAAAAACTAGTTGAAGTATAAAAAATTTTATGAAATTTAAACTAATATATATATATATATATATATATATATATATATATATATATATATATTAATTAGTTTTTTGTGACCCACGCCAAGCGTGGGTGCCCTAATATATATATAAGACAAAATTTATTATTTTTCTTATTTAAAATTTTATATATACATAAAAAAATTAAATCACTAAAACCTAATAAGTTTCATTCTTTAGAAAATTAAATTCTGATTTAATATAATTTAAATACACTATTAAATATACAATCACAACTCTAAAAATATTAAGTAAAAAAAAAATTTTGTTTGATCTTTTAATACGTTGTGGTGTTCCAAATTTTGGTATGAAATGGTTTTATATGAAATAATAACAAATAAATATATATATTGAGCATAATAATATGTTATTGTAGTAATATCTTTTGAAATATTGACTTATTTTGTGAAAAGATGTGTGGATTCTACATTAAAATTTTGAAGTCTTTTTTGTTTGTGAAAATTGTGAATGAAATTTGGATTAAAAAATTACATAATTGATCCAATTGAGCATAAATAATTAAAAACTTACACAACTGAAGTGGGAGTAAGAAAACAAAAATGGAAAAGTGAAAACTACATAGAAGTTGCAAAAATCAAAATAGAAGGAATGAATAACTATATTCAAAAAATTATTGACTTTTTAGTCTAAATTTAAATCTATTGTTTTCAATTTATTTTTTAAAATAAAAGAGAAAAAAATTGAGTTCATTCAAAATATTCACAAGACCAAATGGAAGCTACAAGTAAAACACAATTATAGTTTATTTTAAATATTAGAAAACATAAGAAAATTTATCAAAAATTATAGTACGGTATTAAGATTCCTTTCTCAAGCCAAAAGTTGATTTTATTACCTAGACCTATTAAAGACTTTTACACAATTAATATTCCTAAAATTTAAATTTATTGATTAATTTTGAAACTTAGAGTAAAATTTGATAAAATAATTAATATTTTTCTTTCACTAAAATGGGTTGGAAGGCCTATATGCCTAATTATGCAAATTTAGTGTTTTATCATTTCTAATACATCGGTCACACAGATTCAGATACATTAAATACAGTCTATACATGTATCATAAATCTATACATAAATCTTTATTGAATGTGACATTGAATATACCCACTTTGAATGTCATAAAATGTATGTTGACTATTACCTTAAACATAGAAAATTAAAGATTTCTACATAAATAGAATCTTAATAAATTTTTGAAAAATATAACACTATTAAAAAAAATAATTGTTGAAAGTACCTAACAATTTCTTATTGCCACATTTGTTTTCCTATATTTGCTGCTAATCAAGTTCCTTTTTGTCATTAATAAAAATTTTGGGTGATAGTCCGAGGGAAAAGAAAAGAAAAGAATCTTAATAGATAAAGAAACATATGCACTAAAAGTCATACTTATAATGTGAATTTTTTATTATGTAAAGTTTTTGTTTTCAAACTTTTTAAATTATGTACTTTTTTGGTTATATAATTATTGAAAGTAAAAGATTAAAATTAAAAGTGAAATTGTTCAAAAATATATAAATTAAAATAAAAATTAATTCTTAAAAGCTAAGTCAATTTAATTATTGGAATATATTAAAATATATATAACATGAAAAATCAAATCAAATTTGCTAGTACCTAAAACGAAATCTGATAAAGTCATTAATAGTTGATGACAATAAAGTATTAGAATCATAATAAGATTTTAAGTTAATAGTAATTACTCATTAAATTTCTCTCTTTAATTAAGTAAACACACAAAAAAAAGAGATAGTTACATCGAGGTTAAACTCTAATATTTGAAACTGTATCATTCAATTTACTAAGATGACACAATTTAGAAATCAAATTGTGATGTGAGAAAATTTGATTCTTGTAAGATAAACATATCATTCAAAATAAAATCAAATTTTTACTAAGATGAGATATAAACTCTATTAGAACTCTAATTTTATAATCACTCATCTAATTTGGTTTTAATGGATTTTAGAGTTTCTTAAGAGTTATAAAATTATTGAACTACTGAAAAACAATTTAAATAAATTACTAAAAGAACAATTTAAATCACATTAATTGTTGTAATTACATTAAAACCAACTGACAAACTTTCACTTTTATATAAACACACACACACATATATATATCCAATTTTAATGATGAACCAAATGGATACATTAGCCTACAAAGTGAATTTTCTTTGTCTATAGGTTTTTCTTCTTACCTTTTTAAAAGCTGAAATGAGAATTAATTAGGAAGTGTGTTGTTTGGTGTCTAATGAGAATTATGATTGTAATTGATTTCTATAGAGATTTAAACCAAAACTTGTTAAAAATTTGTTATAATTAATTCCATATCAATCCTAATCAATATCTAATTAATCAAAAACCAAACTCATTAATACTCTAATATTCACATAAAAATCCTTGATAATCTTGAGTTAGCAAATAGGTCTCCAATTAAACCTTTTCATCGAGCTAAAATTAAATTGAGTGTTCTAAGTTCTATATATTCACAAAATGGCCACTAAGACGGACTAAAGTCCATACTAGATGCTAGAGCAATAATGATGGTAGATTGGGTCACTATAAGTTGGGTTATTAATGAGTTATAATTTAATGGGTTTTGACCTAACCTACCCATTTAGTTAGGAATCATCTTTTTCTTTTTCTTTTTTTTTGTGTAAAGGTAAGTATTATATTATATACCAAGACAGAACTTTACATTTAAAAGATGACCAAACACTATAAAAACTTCCACTTGTGGTGACACCAAATACATGTTACAACAAGTGCAAAAGTGTCATAGTATCAACAGCAAAACATAGGCTCACAAAAACACAAGTGAAAGGTTGCCAAACAAAACCAGCCGCTACAAAAACAAGTCGGCTATAGCCAATGATACAAGCTTATAGTACACCCCTTAATCAATCTAACAGGTCAATTAAACAATTTTTTTTTTAACTTTTTCTATTTAATTAAGGATATTAAACTTACATGTCCCATCTTTTTTGAGTCTAGTTTTATTTAGTTTCTATATTAGCATGTATAAGTTTTTTAATGGCCACCACACTTCCATTTCTCAACTAAACTTTATAGACATTGTCAAAATCACTAGAATTAATAAAGCAATCATTGTGAAAACCATTGATGGGCTCAAAAAAATATGTGAACGCGAGCATCTTGATAGGTTCTTATATATGGTAAGATCTATATTAAATGCATCACAAGCACTTAGTTTCCAGTTGCTATTTGCAATAATAATGCATCACGTATTTGTCCGATTACTTTAAACACAAAAAAAGAGGAAAATTTTTAAAAGGGGCGATGGAAGTTATCAAATTAATAAAGAGTGCATAATTTTATTTTAATTTTTAATAAGGGTAAAGATATTTTACTTTTCAAATAGAATTTTAATTTTTATTTTTTACACCTTTAAATATAACCACATATCTGATTTTAAAGGCAAATCTTCCATATGAAAATAAAGATGTATTGACAATCAAAATTTAAAATTTTTGAAGATGGAAAATTACAAGTTAGAATATTCAAAAAGTTATCAAAAATAGAAATCTGTATAAGTATTATTTAACATTAAATTTCACAAAAAGTTAAAAATAAAATATCAAAATAGGAATTTTTTTTTAGTAATTTGTAATTATGTAACTATTTTGATATTTTTCATTACATAACATTTGGGTCACAAAGAAAGGAAAAAATAAAAATAAAAATTTTAAATTGTGTAATTATTTATTTAAAACTTTTTAGATTTTTATTTGCCCTTTTTAGAAATTAAGAGAAAATTATTCTATTTTTATTTATTAGATAACTTACCTAGTATCTTAGAAATTTTTTCCCAAAAAAAAAAAAAAAACTACTTAGTTAAGGAGTCATCCTTACCCAACTCAACTCAGATGTTACGAGTCATTAGATGACCAAATCAATTAGTGACCTATAACCTAAGTAACCTAACCCATTGGGTTAAAATACTGGACGTGTTGAGTTAATTTATTGGGTTGGATCAAATTTTGTTACCCCTATAGAGCAGTGATTCCTACTCTTGTAGCTCCATTGCCTTTGTGCCCAAAAACAATTAATGTATATGATTGTGTTTTAATATGTATTTTTTGTATTTTTTATATTTTTTAAGTAAATGTAGTAAGATAAAAATTGTTTTTGAAATGTTAAAATTATTTTGGGAAACACAAAATACATTTTACAATACAGTCTATGTACGTATCTTAAGAACTTCAATCTATGTCAATATTGTTAAAACTGGATTGGACTGGCCGATTTGACTAATTCGACTAAGAAACCATGAATCCGATCTAGTTTTATATAAAAAATGCATGTAAAAAAACTTAATCAAAATCTAGTTAAATTTCAATTTGACAGGTCAAAGTCGGAGTTGCCGCCATTTTGATATGGTCATTAGTTTTTTCCATATAAAATAATTTTAATTTTAAAAATTATAGTTTGATCTCAAATTTTTATAAAATTCATTTTTATTATTTTTTATGTGAATGTTTTGAATTTTTTTTACTTATAAAGTTTTTAATTTTTTAAAATTAAATATTTCAAATATTTATACAAGAGAATTCTTATAATTTTTAACACATTTTTTGCTTAAAATATTCTTTTATACTATTTTTCACAAAATTATTCAATCATACATTTAAATTTTTGAATAATTTATTTTAAATTTAAATATAACTACACCAAAAAGGCTAAATAATTTATCTATAATATATTTAAATATTAGTATTAATATATTTATTATTAATTTATATTTATTATATCAAAATGATATCATTCGTACATTTATTACTAATTCGACCCTTGATCCGTAACGTTAGATCGGTTGATCCCTGATTCAGTGACTTTATTGGTTTATATTCCAATTGGATTCTGACAACATTGGTCCATGCTAGTACACCCAATTAGTCTAAGGTAAAATTTTCTTTTTCCAAACCCCATTATCTCAATTGAATCCTCTCATAAAATTGATAAAAATAGTAATTTAGAATAGAATGCATGAGTGGCTGCCTGGATATTTAAAAAAAAGAAAGTATCAAGGATATACTAACAGTTATAAATTCTCATATAAGGTCACAAACATTCAGTAATTCAATGTATCTGTACTCTGTGGAGTCTCTACCAGAGAGAAACAAGTCAAGGACTCAAGTTTCTGGGATTGGATAGCTAGCTCAAGGACTCAAGTTTCAAACTCTTACGGCGGGTTCTTAGTATCGTCATGAATGATTCTCATAAATCACCTAATTCGACCCAATTATCCTTTTTTAATACAAACAAGTACCTGGAGATTTAAGAAATCTTTAATCCTGATTTGCAGTTGAATTCCCGCAGAAAAATGTAATGGATTAGCGATTCGTGTATATTTTGTATATAAGCTTAATTAGAAGTAACCCTGGCTAAGTTTGGGGGCTTGCCAAACTTTTCGGAGAGTTATGTCGCGTTTCGGAGGAAACTAACAAGAAACTGTAAAAATCAGAGATTTGATAGAGGAGATATGAATTCTCGGGCTACAGAAAAGTACCCTCGGGCATACAATTCAAAGTTTCAAACTTGATGAGATCATGTAATGGAGAAATTCTTCACGGTCAACTTCTTCGTTATTTCAGTGGTTGAAAATTTACTAAAAAATTCCTTGAGAAGATTTATGTATCACCTGAACTTATGGAGGTTGTACCTAAACTGCATGTATATAAACCAGCTCATGATGGAACAAGATGTGGCAAACAATCTCAATTTCAGTCTTCTGAATTTGTAGCGACAATATGGGCAGGTCTCCGAGCTGTGAGAATACTGGCTTGAAGAAAGGGCCATGGACTCCCGAAGAGGATGAAAAATTAGCTGTGTATATACACAACTATGGCCATGGAACCTGGAGAAGTTTACCTAAGAAAGCAGGCCTCAACAGATGTGGAAAGAGCTGCAGATTGAGATGGAATAATTATCTCAAACCCGACATTAAGAGAGGAACATTTTCGGATGAAGAAGAGCGCGCCATTATTGAACTCCATTCGATTCTTGGAAATAAGTGAGAAAAGATTTTTTCCACTCATTTACAGGCAGATGTTTTCATTTTTTTTTTTCCTATCTTAATAAATTTGGAATAATGTCAGCAATACTGTTTAATGACTATGTTTGCAGGTGGTCAAAAATTGCAGGATATCTTCCCGGTAGGACTGATAATGAAATCAAGAATTACTGGAATACTAAGCTAAAGAGAAAGCTTCTTAGGATAGGGATTGATCCACAAACTCACAAACCAGTAATGCCTGATATCAACCAACTCGTTCATTATTCTGAGTTGCTATCAGCTTTGAATCCCGCTGGCAATCTTATGAATATTTGGACTAATGCTCTGTTATCACAAGTTGATGTAACTCAACTAGCAAAATTGCAACTACTGCAAAATCTACTCAAGGTAGCAAATCATGAAGTTTCAGTACCAAATAATCTTTTCCCATCATCTGGAGGAATCATTGAAGCAAGTGGTCTGGGTACCACAAATTTCTTACAGCCAACCTTTGCATCTGTCGTGGGCGAAATGTTACCAGGGCATGGTTATGGAATCCCAAATGCAGTAACAACATCTTCTCAGAATGATAATATGACCCTTGGCAGTAGTAGTTATCAAACAGAGGATTCTGTTCCTGCATTATGTGAAGTAATGACAACTCCTGAAACATCTATCAATATGGACCAAGTAAATCCATCTCCAGTTCAGTTAATTGATTCATTGGATAATTTTGAAGAACTCTTGGATCAAGAAGAATTTTGGAAAGAGATTCTTGCGTAACTACTATTTAAGCTATTAACTACTACGCTGCTTTTTTCAAGTTTACTTGCACAGGTGCACTTGGACGGTACATCAGTCTACCAACTTATGTGTTTACCACTATCAAAAGAGAGAAAAAACCTATAGTCTTTCCAATGTGCAAAATAACCCATTTCTTTTTGTAATTCTGGCATCTTCGAGTCGATTATTTGCATTATATGGTTCATCTGATGACCACATTCGTTTGACAAAGTTCATTAATCTTTGTTTGTTTAATGATTCTTATTTATATATTCTTTGGATTTTATTTTTCCGTTGATTTTGTTTGAAACAGTTGTTTGTATTTCCTTTTTCTTTTTTATTTACTTTTTGAGATAGTAATTAATAAGTTTAGGTTAATGAATATTAGGACTGTTCATCAAATGCTAATTCTTGGTCTAAATCCTCAACATTGTACAACACATCGCATCAGGCGAAAAATCACCGTGTATGTCTTCTTCTTTCATTTTCCATGAGAGTCGACCGAAGTACCATACACAATTACAGGTATCATGAATAAGAAAAACTTGAGTACAAAGTCATTCCAAGAGCCACCATAAATGAAATAACAACAGCAAGAGACAACAACACTACTTAAATTACCGATTCCATGTTCATGGCTTTTACACTAGAAAGTTTTCTGATTTTGAAATGTTCATGATGTTTCGAATCACGCAAGAAACGGTAGAAAGCTTGGTTCTCTGATTCAATTACACTACAGCCACGCTCTTTCTTCACCCCACTGTCATCCATTAACTTCCTCACCTTTTCAGCACCATCCCACTCACCTTTCAAAGCATATATGTTCGAGAGTAGCACATAGTCACCGCTCTCATCATGTTCCAATTTGAGGAGAGCCTCATTTGCTCGCCTCCCCAACTCAACGTTGCCATGAATTTTACAAGCACCAAGCAGAGTTCTCCAAATGATACCATTTGGCTCAATCTTCATGGTGTCTATAAACTTAAAAGCTTCCTGCAGTAGACCAGCACGCCCGAGCATATCCACCATACAACCGAAATGCTTTATGTTTGGCGAAATTCTATACTCATTTTTCATAAGATTGAAGTAGCTGCGTCCTGTATCAACTTTTCCAGCATGACTACAAGCTACTAATACCCCAGTAAATGTAATATCGTTTGGTTTAAACTTTGATATTCTCATTTCTTCAAACAGATTAATGCATTCTTCTGGATGGCCATGGAAAGCTAATCCAGCAAGGATAGAATTCCAGGACGTTACATCTTTGTCTTTCATTCCTCGGAAAACTCGAACAGCCTTCTCAATGCTTCCACACTTGGAATACATATCAATGAGTGCATTACCAAGCATAATGCTCAACTCGTCCTGACCAGCCGTCTCCAAAATTGAGCAATGTAGCTTCTCTCCGACATCCAAAGCTCCCGAATCAGCACAAGCAGATAAAAGGCTTAACATAGTAACCTCATCAGGGTATTCACCAGCACTTCTCATCTCCTTGATCATCTCAAAGGCCCTTTGGTACTCACCACAAAGAACATATCCAGGAATCATTGTATTCCATGTGACAACATCCCTCTTTGGCACCATATTAAACAATTCCCTTGCCTTGTCCATCTCTCCCTGCTTCACATACCCTGTGATCATCACATTCCAAGAAACCAAGTCTTTCACCGGCATCTCATCAAAATGCCCCCTTGCCATAATCAATTCTCCTCTTTTAGCATATCCAGCTGTCATAGCAGACCAAGCAACAACATCCCTTTTTGCCATGTCATCAAAAAGTGCACCAGCAATCCTCATATCCCCACAATTAGCATGAAAGTATATCAGGGTATTCCTGGTAAACTTATTCCATTCGAACCCATGTTTCACAATCTTCCCATGTATAACATTACCAGAATTCACCCAAGAAAGCCTAGTACATGCTTTCAGCACAAAGGGGAACGTATAGCTATCAGGCTTCACGGAATGTCTTTCCATCTGGGCATATAATGGAAGCGTAACTGATGGTTTAGTACTTTGAGCTGAGCCTCGAAGCATTGTGTTCCACATGAAGAGGTCTGGTTGGGAAATTTGAGCAAACACTTGGTGGGCATAATGAATTGCGGAAGGGAGAACAATTGCTGAAGCAAAGATAAGTTCTCTAAGGGCATGCTGGTTGGAGTTAAAACCATTGATTATCATAAAGGCGTGGATTTGCTTCAGGGTTCGGAAGTTTGTGCAATTCCGCCATAGGTTCGAGCCTTGGTGGCGGCGAGAACTTCTGTTTGTTGTGCTCTTTCTGATCATCAAAAATGAATCATTTTTTCAAAAAAAATAAAAATAAAATAAACACACACACACACACAAACACTCACAAACTACCCCATTGGATTTTTAAAGGGTTTGAGAACGCCAAATCGAAAATGAATTTCTAATAGTAAAAGATGATCTGAATTTCACGGGAAAAAAAAGTCTTAGTTACAAAAATAACAATCAGTTGAAAATTAGTATTAGTTGTAGGCACACGGGTTCCAGTCCAGAGCTTCGGGTGGATGGATGAATCAGCGTAGGAGTATTTTTATCGCTTGGCCACTCAATTAGATTTTTCTCAATAAAAAATGGGGCGAAATTGGGCTGTTTCTCGGCTTCACATTTCCAAACAAGCCTCTATGGGTTGGGGACACATGGACGTGGGTAGCTTGATGGAAGTCTATCCAAAAAACATGGCAATCATATACACGAGCTTTTTATTTATAACCAATTGAATTATTGTTTATCAAAATTATTAATACTTCTAAATTTTAAAAACATTAATATTTATCTCTTGATACGGAATTCCATTATGAACAATACCATAACAGTAAAAAAATTTAATATTTGGACGAAACTATTCTTCATACTCTAACTATTAATTTGCATAAAAAAATATTCATAACTGACATTTACATTAGAAATAAAAATAAAAATTATACATATTCATTTACACCAAAAACAGAGTACGCAAGAAGAAAATAAAAATAGAAAATTGACTTACATTCAAAAATTCAAATTAATTGAAGATTAAAAAGCAAATTCACCAACGAATAAAGTATGTATAGTATGTATGAAAAATAGAAATATATGTATTTTTTGTTTTTGTTGGTTTTGTGGATTTGACTATGAAATGAATTATAGAAATTTTCATACCATACTTTCTTTCTTCGTTGATAGATTTGCATTTTACTTTTCAATTAATTCGAATTTTTTTATACAAATTAACCTTCTACTTCTATTTTCTTTCTACATACTTTGCATTTGATATAAATGAATATGTATAATTTTTGCTTTTATTTTTAAGGTAAATATCAGTTACAAATAATTTTTTATACAAATTAATAATTAGAGTATGATGGATAGTTTTGTCCAAATATTAAATTTTTTGCTGTTATAATACTGTTCATAACGGAATCTTGTCTCAGATGGGGTAAATGTTAAATGGTTTTAAAATTTAGAGGGGTATTAGTAGTTTTGACAAACAGTAAAATTTGATTAGTAATAAACAAAACTTGCAGAGAGGTATATTTAATTTACCCATAAATATTCGATCTAGTTTGAGTAATTACTTTATTTAGAATTTGAATTACATTAACTTATTAATATTTTTTTTTCCAAACTAATGTAGGACATTATTCATTTAACAAGATTTTAACTATATACTTCTTCGTGATAAACTACATATTTATATCGGATTTTCCCTTTAGTCTAATAACTCTCCACGATTTTGTAGATTTTCTTTCTTAAAAAAAAAAATCAGAATCCCATCAATCACTTGTTTATCTTGTCTTTTTTTGTTTTGTAAACGGTGAGTCTTGCAATCAAGGTTTCTTTTGTCTATGCATTTGAGGACTAGTCTTTGTTTAACTTGAGGAAATTCTTGCACGCCTTTGTGTTTACGATTTTATTTTAAACATTTTTTTCATTTCATTAAAAAATGATTATATGATGTAATATTTATGGCCTCTTTAAAGTCCATTGTCATCGTGAGAAATTCAAACCCTCAACCAAATTAGCAATAAAAGAGCTCATTTGGACCCCTTAGAGGTTCTAACCAGGGAGCACGCAAATTCCAAAAATACATAGTTTTTTCTTCACTTTTTTGATTGGGAAACGCATTAGATATTTATTTAATTCAATAGGCCCTTGTGCGGATAGCAATATCAAAATCAGACTTTAAACCGTCAACCCTATTAACAATTTATTTTTTCTTAGAAAAGGAAAATAATAATAGGTTAATTACACTTTTCGTTCCTTCCTTAAAATAAAATACTTTAGAAGTAAAATAGCTGTTGATAATTATAGCTTGTTTCTCATTCATGCACTTGAGATTTCTGCTAATACAAGAACCAATCTTGCAGGAACACACATCCGTTTTTCATCTATATAAAAAATCACTTTGAAAGTTAATTTTTGATGAAATTTTAAATGAACGACTGAGTCAAAAATTACCAAAGAAAAAAAAATAGTGCAAATTGCATGATTTCCACTCTTGCATGTCAAAAATACACTACATTTCCATTTCCTTATCCGACAAAATCCCAAGATAATCGTTGCAATATGACTTCCAACTTCCAAGGTCAAACTAATTTACAATCTTCTCCATGTCAACCCGCGTGCCATAGCTATATATGATCATTTTCACTGTCCTTTTCTTTGTCCCGAACAAAGAAACAACACGTGGAAAAAAAAAACCATCTTTCACGAAAATTTATAGACAATTTCCTTGAACAACGGCAGAAATGTTGCATGCTGTTTTGGTCGTCGAGGCATTATTTACTTTGAGGAAACC
Organism: Gynochthodes officinalis; assembly: GCA_020080225.1. NCBI lineage: Eukaryota > Viridiplantae > Streptophyta > Magnoliopsida > Gentianales > Rubiaceae > Gynochthodes > Gynochthodes officinalis. The sequence continues at coordinate 30,260,956 of CM034622.1, read as the reverse complement.
TCACAATTTCTTGCCCGGTCATTATTGTACAATCTTGGTTACACGCAAGAGTCCCTACTTAATCAAATTCTTTATTTTTGTAGTTGTGAAATATGTTCAAATGATTTTGTCAATGAACCCCTATTGTGATCTTTAATCTTTTTCAAAATAATAATAAAACTTTGTAAAACAAAATGGTTAAAAGTAACTTTGTAAAGCAATCAAGTTTTCTTTTGTCTATGCATTTGAGGGCTTCTCTTTGTTTAAGAAAATCCTTGCATGCTTTTGTGTTTACGATTTTATTATGTACATATGTTTTATTCATTAAAAATCGATTATATGATACAAATATTTACTATCTCTTTAAAGTTGATTGTTAGCGAGGAGGAATGCTGATTAAGGAATATATCTTTTACCGCTTGAGTACATAATTTAGTTAAATTTTTTGAATCTTAATCATACTTTTGTGGCTTTTATTTTAGGTTTAAGATTTTTTTCCCCCAATACAATGCTTGCTGAATTCTGAAAGTAATTTTGCAATTCCAAAATCATTGCACTCGAAAAAAAAAACACTTTTTAGAGTGGAAATTTGGATAGAAAATTATAAGGAATTTCCTTGCAAAATTTCTGTGTGAATGGTTGGAAATTAATCGATATTCATTTCCCATCATTCCAACTTTTAGCGCAAAAGATTAGCAATTCCAGGTGGCAGAATCTTTCTAGGAATTTACATGCATTGGTTTCTTCTGTGTGCTCTTTTTTTTTTGTTTTTTTTTTTTTGGGCTAAGATTGAACTAAATCTTTTAAACCATATATGTTGCTTTTCCAGTTATTGTTTCCTTGAAGGAACCCAAAAGGGGAATAAACTAAATCTCTAATACCGACGGGCAATAGGGAACAAATCAATGTTCAAACTTCAAAGGGCAGTTAGTCGTGAATAATTGTATAATCATTCCAGAGAAGGACAACAATATATGATGAAGGCAATGAAGTTTATGGCAATAAGCAACAGAGACAAGGAAATTTCACAAATGTGATCTTGTACTCACATTATGGGCAACATTGTTAAGTAATTAACTAAAGGTACGTACTATAGTAATAGTGACATTAGTCTTCCGGTCAAATTTTAGAATTCAAATTTTAGAATTAATAGAGGTTTGAAAATCTAGCTATGTGTCTAAATATGTTATTGATATGTTACTCCTTCAGTCCCAAATAAAAAAAAAATTTACTTTAGTTTTAAGATAAAATAATGCCCTATTAAATGTTTAATTTTTTAATCTTTACTTTTACGTATGGATCGAATCTAATTATTACTAATAAAGAAAATATAGAAATTTGCTCCAAAAGTGAATTCTTTTCTTGGAACAAAGAAATTTTTTGAAATAAACTCTTTTCTTTTTTGGGGACGAATGAAGTAATTTTTACCTGGAAAAGTTTTTAATATGGTTTAGATAGTCACCCCGGTTTCTCCTATAAAATAGTTTGGAATATATTGATGTTAGTGATTGAGAAAAATAACTAACATTAAAGTAAAAGAAAATAAAGTTATGGACAAAACTTTTCCTCTTTGTTTAGGATAATGTGGGGAGAGGTGCAGGTTGTAGTTTAACCTTGGTACTAAGAAAGTCATACTAGAAGAATAAAATAAGATGACTATTGGTGTGCATTAGCTATAGTCATACAATTGACTTTCCATTTTATACCTTCAAAAAAGAATTTCCATTTATAATCGAATGTTGTTCTCTAGGTTTGTGGGCTTAAAAATATTCTACTTAGAGAGTAATTTGATGTTAATTTCACATGCATTTAGAAGCAACAATATTTCCAATTCAAGCAATTCCTCTTTGGTAAACTTCTATATTTTCTCTATTTTTGCCATCTTGGTAAATCTCGTTAGCATTATTTCACAAAATTAATTCCCAATCTTTCTTCTTCTTCTTCTTCTTCTTTTCTAAGCGCAAAATATCTTACACTTTGATTGGAGTACAATTAATCTGCTAGTTGGCAACTTGTTCAACTGAATTACATCATTCATTTCTTAATTTGCAAAATCCAATTCATCTTAGGTAGTTGATAAATTTTTATCCTTTTCCTAGGACTGAATTTAAGGAAGTTCTTACAAGGTAAAACTACAAAGATCGATCGATGTCGGTAATTTCAACACCTACCCCATGTAGAATTTAATTTTGTTAGTAAATTAATTCATCCTGCAACGCGTACATCTTCCTTTTTGCTAACCTTTGGGACGTCATTTTGAATTCTTGATCTGTCTAATTTTGATGATGGTTATTCACAATGTTTGGAAGTCTTAATCTTACATTGTTACTTGTAAATGCAGCAAACAGAGGTCAGCGAGCAAGTAATCCTAGGACTGAATTTAAGGAGGTTCTTACAAGGTAAAACTACAAAGATCGATCGATGTCGGTAATTTCAACACCTACCCCATGTCGAATTCAATTTTGTTAGTAAATTAATTCATCTTGCAATGCGTACATCTTCCTTTTTGCTAACCTTTGGGACGTCATTTTGAATTCTTGATCTGTCTAATTTTGACGATGATTATTCACAATGTTTGGAAGTCTTAATCTTACATTGTAGACTTGTAAATGCAGCAAACAGAGGTCAGCGAGCAAGTAAACAAATAGTTTGCTAACACTGCCGAGTTTTCTAAACGCTCATTGACCAACAGCTAAATGATGTACTACTAATTGTGTGTTTTCATGGGTTTACATATTTTTCAACTACAAGATATCACTATTGTTAAGGAGAACAAGCAACCTATGTCAATCTTTGGAAACTTCGCAAGTTAGAGAGTTAGAAAAATAAGTTATACAAGGATAATTGACATTAATTATTGGTGATAGTTTGACTTCATATCAGAAATTTAAGAAAAGTGTGAAATGTAAATAATATTGATTTGTTTGGCGACGTATCAGTAAATTATAGTGACTGATGTAATAAAAGACTGTTTTTATTATTTTACAAGTTTTAAAGAGTGTTATAAGTTATTTTTTTTATCACATTAATTATTATAACTCTTTATTATGATTTTCATCAAAATTATCCTTACTTTTTTTAAAATTCTACTTTAGTAGTAGACTAGTGTTCTAATCCTGTTCTAGGGAGGACTTTAGTTATTTATAACACATTGATCAATGAATTAGTGTTGATTTACTTAAACAATTTGGATTAATTAAGACAAAATCCAAAAGTTAATGAATCTAACTCATGAATTAGGTAATTACAATTATAATTATATTCAAGGTAATAAACACAATATGCAAACATGACAACTCACCTTACCTTTGTATTAGCATTCTTTTAATTCTACATAAATAAATGATATTTAAGTCTGAACAAAAATAATTTTAAAGTTGAAGAATTCGTAATTTATTTTAAAATCGATATAAAGTGATATATCTAATCAATGTAATAAAAAAGATTCCATTTAGATTATACATGTTTAGATGGTACAAATTCCATTATTCTTGCAGCATAGGCTTCAAACTTTTGTTGAACAGAAAAATTTTTTGTTTGACAAAAAAATTGACCTTAACATACAATATCTATTCTTTTAGATAAATATAAACGTATGCAATGATTTTTCTCACATTTTTGTTAGGGATAGTTATAATAGATTCAGGGTAATGGACACTAAATATAAACGGAGAGTTCAAATCCATATGTGTTCTAAAAGAATTAGGACACAAAATACTAGTATTTCATGTTTATTTGCTGCTCTTGAGTACATTATTCATGTTTTTCTCTTATATATATATATAGTAAATGCATAATGTTGGACGCATACATTAATGTGTTTCTAGTTGGCGTACAAAATAATGCAAGTTCATATAATATTGAATCCAACGGATGCACCAATTAACTGAAAGAGGTCAATCTTCCCATTTCACTTGTAATTTATAAATGCTCTAATGTTATCATATTTTATTATCGTGTATTTATAATGTCCTATTTTGTAAGTAAAATAACTTAACAACATTAATTTACAAGTGTACATGATAATAGCAAAGAAATATATATATATATATATATTTCGATCTACTAAAGTTGAAAGGGCAAGGTTGCAATGAAACTTTGGGCAAGGTTGCAATGAAACTTTGACTTAATTTGGATGTTTCACAGGAGAAAGCAAGCCAACATTTACATTGCCATGCAGCAATTAAAATGAAATGCTAGACGTACGGTACAAGAATACCAATTGCTTTAACTTTGCATGCAAATGCTTGTGCTTTTGCCCTTGGACGTATTTAGAATATAGGAGAAAGTCAATAGAAACCAGTAGACTAATTGGTCAAAAAACGCAACTCGAAACCAATCAAAGTATCAAATAATTAATTAATCAGCAAAATCAGATCCATTTAGAGCAGTCAAATCTACAAATTGGTATTCAATTGAGTGTACCATAGGACACGATTAGATTAAAGTTCAAGAGAGTATAGCTTAATGTTATATATATACACACATATATTATTAGTTATTATTTGTAGTAACATTATTTATGTACATTTGTTGTTTGTTTTTGTCTGATATTTCATGATTTCATTATTTTTTCTTTCATGGGAATCCAACTATTACGTGTATTGCCGATGTTTCAGTTGGGAAAAAAAGATAAAAGAATTGCGAATAAAGTTAGTATCATCCAACAACAAAGGCTTCCTACTTCCACAAAATCTTTGGTTATATATGCTCTTTGACTGTCATTTTCATATTATATCACAACTTTGGCCTTCGTTAATATTGACAATATTTTTCAGTCACATTTATTAGTACTTTAATAGGTGCTGCACCTATACACACTTGTAATATTCAATTCCTGTCCCAACCTGACACAGATTTTTTTCTATTCAAAACTTGAAAATTAAAAAAAAAAAAATAGTTCTCGGAAAACAAATTGGCGAACCCACTGTCCTATCATCTGATCTCGATGTATTGGTATTGGCATGCAATAGTAAGGGACGAGGTCCGATATTGGTGTATTGGTATCAACTTGCAACTGTGGAAACGTAGTGGTCTTTGAAAATACTCTGACAATCAAGTTTGAAAATATCTTGGGTTTTGTTCAATGATTTTATCTTAGAGTACTGACCTAATAGACTAGTGATTAAATTCTAATAACAACACTACTGTGGTCTTAGGGCAGGACTGCGTAGTCAGGAAGATTAGTCTCCCGCCTATTCAAGCAAGAGGCCCTGTAGCAAATGTGGAGTGTGAAGAGTCTAAAGTCAAATTTAAAAATCAGTAAATATGGAAATATTTCCTGTGAAATAAAAAAAAAGGTTATCAATATATTTCTAATTAAAGTATAATAAACAACACATCCCATCTTTTATGACTTTAGGTATTTCTAGGCTGATCCTCTTCTATGGAATGCCCTCCAAATTGGCCTCTTGAGTTCATCCTTTTTGGAACAAGACCCTGTTTGAAAACGTTTATCAAATATTTTTTGTGTACAACAATAATGGTTAACAAAAAAATCTACGCATATTTTAAAGAGCTTTGTTTGTTGGTTGGTTGGTTGGTTGGTGGAGATAAACTATGAGAAACATACCTCATTCAAAGAAGCAGTTGGAGACTATTGAATTGTTCATAAATGAATCAATACTGAATGCAAGAAGATGCGTATATGAATCTAGCCCGTGATAAAATGACAAGATTGATGACCATTTTGATGATGTTTTGGCGAGGTTTTAAAGATGATAATAGAATTATAGTAAAAATACAAGCAGCCAAATTAATGACGTTTCACACTGTGCTAGCTGTCACAAATTAATGTCAATAATAATGTAAACTAATAAATGTTGATTACCTATGTGAATTAGAATAACAATTAAATTGGGAATATTCTTGTTTGGCTAGTACACGTACGATGGGATCAAAAACTGAATTATTAGCTAAAAAAGAATTTCCTTGTTAACATCAGATATCAATCTAGAGATTAAGGGTAGTCATTGGATGTAACCAGAGATAGACACAGACTAATATACTGGTATAATTTAATATATGGTTGTACATCATATAAAAAAAAAAACAAACAAAACCATATAAGTTTCAAATTTATTTAATTTGTCTAATATGGATTAACGGCATGTTTGGTTCGCTGTAATGAATAAGGCTGTAATTGAATTTCAATTCAGTGGGAATTAGGCTGTAATGAATTAGGCTGGAATTGAATTGAATGAGTTTGGTTCAAAGGAATTGAATAAGGTTGGAATCATTATTCTTGTGTTTGGTTGGGGTGAATAGAACTAATGAATTGTGTTAAATGACTAAAATACCCTTATCTTAAGCATTTTATTACTGAGTGAGAAAATGACGAGAGAGAAAGAAGAGTGAGAAAATGATGAGAGAGAAAAAAGAATGAGAAAATGATGAGAGAGAAAAAGTAGAGTGAGAAAAAATGATGAGAGAGAAAGAAGAGTGAGAAAATTATGAGAGAGAAAGTAGAGTGAGAAAAATGATGAGAGAGAAAGAAGAGTGAGAAAATTATGAGAGAGAAAGTAGAGTGAGAAAAATGATGAGAGAGAAAGTAGAGTGAGAAAAATGATGAGAGAGAAAGTAGAGTGAGAAAATGATGAGAGAGAAAGTAGAGTGAGAAAATGGTGGGAGAGAAAGAAGAGTGAGAGAAATAGCGAGAGCGAGAAAGAAGAGTTAGAAAAATGATGAGAGAGAAAGAAGAGTGAGAAAATGATGAGAGAGAAAGTAGAGTGAGAAAAATGATGAGAGAGAAAAAACAGTGAGAAAATGATGAGAGAGAAAATAGAGTGAGAAAAATGATGAGAGAGAAAGTAGAGTGAGAAAAATGATGGGAGATAATTAGAGTGAGTCGAAAGGTAAAATTGGAAAAAAAATTGGCAATTACATCCTTCCAAGGAATTCCAATTCGGAGGTTGCATTGCTGAATTTCAATTCAGCCTTCTTGTGTAATTGGAATTCCTTTGGAGTTTCAATTCCTTTGAACCAAACAAAGGAATTGCCAATTCCCTTGAACCAAACATGCTGTAATAGATAACAAAGCAAGTTGATTGTGGCAGACTGATATCAGTAATGATGCCAAAAGTATCACTAGAGCTTCTTATCTTTGTTTTAGAAGAAAGTCCCCTTGCGAATGCGAAACTCCTCCACTTATACCAGAGGCCCCTTAGCCAGGTGGGATGTAACCCCTTAGTTGGCCCCTTAGCCAGGTGGGATGTAACCCCTTAGTTAGACGGGATGTAAATAGAGGGATGTGCACGAGTTGATAGAGGCTTGAAGGTGAGAGCCAACAAGCCAAATCCTAGAACAGACTCCCACAATATTTCAGTCGAAAACTGCCCCACATGAGGTTCAAACCTGCATTGCCGAAGGATTTCTCCTCACATCACTTCAAACTTACCAACTCGCCTATGTCACTGGGGGCACTAGAGCTTCTTATCTTTATTTTATTCCATCCGTCCTTACAAAAAAATTCACTTTGGTATAATTTTTTTAGATATAAAGTACAACCATTTAATATATAGTTTTTCATTTTTGTCCTTACATTTTAATTTTAGGTTGTATATAGTTAATATTAGTAAATTTGTTATAAAATTTCTATTCAAAAATGAATTTGTTTGGACGAATAAAAATTTTAAAAAATAAACCTTTCTTTTGAAATAGAGGAAGTATTTACCTGTTTATCTCACTGACTCTCCCATTGGGATAATAATTAATTATGAGAGCAAATTTCCTGAAAATTACCCACAATATCTTGTTAACCTTGCTTGTTTTAAAGTTCAAAAGTTAGGAAAACTTTCAAATAAAATCCAGTTCATTCACAACACATACCGTACGTGCTGAATTTATCAACATGCACATGTATTTGATGGACTATAACAATGCTCCCTACTTTCTCCAAATCATGCAAGAAAATAGTTCCTCGATATACATGGCAAATAAGGGACGGGAATGAGGCTTCACATTGATAGTTTTCTCACATATTCGTAAAGCTCAAATCAGCTCAATAAGTGCTGTTTAAAGTGGAGGCCTAGATAACTTAAATGTTGAATTCAATATACTCTAATACTTAAATTAGTATCAAATTGATGTATTCTTTCATTCTCCAAGAAAAAATTATTTTTAATTTCGTACAACTTTTTTTTTTTTAAAAAAAAAAGTTACTATATACAACACATTTAATATATTATTAAATAGCAAATGATGAATTTTGATTGTTTTGACAAATCGATTTGCTAATAGTCAAACTTCATAGTTTATTTTGCAAATAAATTGCATGGTTATATTAGTTATAGATCCTATCTTCAATATTAAAGTATGCTTGGTTGTTAGGACATTTTTCGATTTGTCTGACCAATGTTTGATGTGGATTTGGTTGATTCAACATCTACTTCAGTGCATCTTAACTTAATAAGCAATTGAGTTTATTGAAGACCAAAATTGTGTACTTCCAATTTTTCCTAAAAAAAATTCATTGTTAGCTTTAAAAATATTATTAAAAAAAAATCAAAAGCAATCAAGAATAACAGAGGCCAGTTATGAATTCCATGCTACATCACATTACAAGTCTAAAAGTAGAAGACAGGACTTGAGCAGAATGCAGTAAATATTTAAGATTTGAAACGTAATTCATACGCACCCCTAATATCAATAACAACTACAACTTGTTCCAATGTCAGTACTTTATTTGAGCACAACTAAAGATGAAGCAGATGCATTGTTCTTTGGATGAAATGGCAAAGTAATTTAATCCAACTCAGCCGAAAACAAGAAGAAAAAAGCTATAAATCTTTTACCCTTGATGATGACGATCAATTTTTTTTACTTCAATGGAAAAGGTTAAAAAACACAAGAAGTCATATTGGAGTTCTTTCAACATACGTGTTCCAAGAAACTATCCAGCAACTTCTACCCACACAATGAAAGTGATAGTTGCATTACCTAAAACTTATTTTAGTATTAATTTCGATTTCAGTTGGTCATGAGGATGTTAGCAATTCCATCTCTGCACGAACAAATGCCAAAAATAAAATAGCATAATAAAATAAGAAGGTTGCGTCTGTTTTTTTCCTTCATTTTGGAAGCAAGACAGAAATAATTGAGAAAAGATTTTGACCTTCTCATAAAACAAATGTCTTCCATGATGTTATTAAAATTCTTGGTTTCTATCTATCTGCATGTATATATATACACAGTTTTGAGTGTATGCATATTCAAATCTCCACAGTTTCTGCCTACTACTCTCTAGGATGGAGGGATCTCAAGAAAATGGTGTAAAGAAAGGGCCATGGTCGAGTGAAGAGGATCAGAAATTGATTGATTGCATTAAGAACTATGGTCAGCGAAACTGGCAAACAATTCCCAAGCAAGCAGGCCTCAACAGGTGTGGCAAGAGTTGCAGACTCAGGTGGACTAATTATCTCAGGCCTGGCATTAAAAGAGGAGGATTCTCGGATGAAGAAGAGGAAACCATAATCGCCCTCCATAAAAAACTAGGAAACAAGTAAGTATTGCCTTTCCTTTTAGTCATGATGAAGAACACAGGGCTGGATCATGAATCTTTGTCCTGATATTTAAACTATTTGTTTAGGTGGTCGAGAATTGCAGCTCACCTTCCCAGACGAACTGACAACGAGATCAAGAACTATTGGAACACGCATTTGAAGAAGAAGCTTCTCAAAATGGGAATTGATCCGAAAACTCACAGACCAATCCCTCCTGATCACAATCTCCTCGATCTTTCTCAGGCTCAGCTCTTATCAGCTTCAAACCTGTACAATTTCGTGAATCCTCTGGATGCTGCTCTTAGCTTGCAGGCAAATGCCAATGATTTTATCAAGATCCAAATCCTTCAAAGCATGTTGCAGCTTGTGAATCCTAGTTCGCTTCCATATGTTCAAGGAAATGCCAACTTGGGAGAACTTATCCAGTTTAACAGGCTCTATGATAGGACAAAAAACAACTTTACTGTTGATCCTTTGCCAGCTCAGTCATCAATAATGCCAGATTTGAGCAATATTTCTGCATTGCTGAACCAACAGCCTTCCCCTTCAAATTCTTTTCCAGGTTTTGAAGGTGAAATTATCCCCGGAGCAGTTACAAATGACAACGTTAAAGCCTCTACCAGCAACTTGTATAACTCAGAATATTCTCTTCCATCTTTAGTTTCACTAACCCCTGGAATTTCCACAGTCAACCAACTCGAAAGCATCAGGCAAAGCTACATATTCCCAGAACAATCTCAGCAGTCCAATGGCTTTGATGCATGGGAAAATCTTGTGGATGATGAAGCCAATAGTTCTCTCTGGAAAGACGTATTGGGATGATTATTTCACCTCATTTCACGGCTGAGGATTGAAAATATAATTAATTATGTATATTAGTCCTTTTTATCTTTTTTGGATAACATTTTTATGGTGGGAGAATTATGTGGTTTTTCAGCATAATACCGTCATAGCACCCATGGGACTGATCCCCCAAGGTTTACATTATCATGCCATGATGCATGATTATTATTTCTACAAGGCACCTTTTGGTAGGACAGCCTTTGTACAAATATTCCTTAAGAGTCGATATATATCATTGTCAATTTGATGTATACATAATTGGTTCATCAAAACCTTATTAGTCATCTTCATTTCGGAAAGACTTTAGTCAACCTTGTTGCAATTTATTCGGGACAGTCATTAATTTCATGAAACAATTTATAAAATGAAAGCGTTTATGGTTAGTTGGCATTACCATAACGTACATTACACCAAAACTGTTGATTAAAGGATAGAAATCCTTTAGTTTATTGACTAATTTAAGAAGGAAATCTTTGTTGTAGATAAGATTTGTTTAAGGCAAATCTGTCTGAGATGGACAGCAATTAATCTTGTTCCCATATTGAACATCATGCCTGTTTTAAAATTTTCATTGGTTCAACATCCTATTCTGGGCCTTAGTGTGAGTGAGTGTGTGTGTATTATTTCCTTCAATTTTTTGGGACGCAATACGTTAACAGATGGCTGGTGCCTGTTGGTCTTGAGATGCACCAGTTCAGTCAATAAATAAGGTTAGACAAGAAGGATAAAAGAACTGTCCTAGAAAAAGACCCAATTAAACTTTGGTCTGAAATATTTCACTCTGGCCTCACTACGAAATTCATGATTTTTTTTAAAAAAAAAATTTGGATCTTGATTTTTGTAGATGAAAGACATGAAAATGGGTTACAAATCCCACTTTCTCTGACCTACAAATGAAATTTAAATTAAAAGATCTATGCAAAAGTATAAACAATATAACTGTAACCGACAACATGCTTTGTCCACGTTTTGTTTAAACGTAAATTTCAAGAAAACACGTTTATAACAACTTCAGTTCCTTTTTCTCTGCAATTCAAGTCACCAAAGAAGGAATTTTATTATTGAGAAAGAAGACGATACTCTAATGATCATTGATGTTTACACATGCTGGGAACAAAGTCAGATGTTTGTTACCCATTAGGTAAGATCACTTTCGTCTAATTAAAGTCACTAACCATAAGGAAAGCAACTAATCTATAGTCTAAAGCTCAAATTGTCTAGGACCTGAGTTTTAACTAAAGTCTACGACATAATTAATTAAGGTCAAACTAAGAAACTTTTCAAGCCAAATTAGTAACTAGAATCTAATTCGTAAGAACATCACAATGCTTGGTTTGGTTCTGGAGTCGCATACATGAACATGGAATATTCAACTTCTGAACTCATGAATCATAATAAGCTCACAACAGAACACAGACAGGTATATATATTGCCAGGCAAACAAGAAAAATTGGATAAATCCTATATCTGAGCTTTAAAAATCTACACCTCTACAGTAGTCAGATGACGGGCAACGCTTGGCCTTTTAAAAATTTGACAGAACTTCTTCCAATTCTACAGCAATCTCTGATTTATGTTAGACTTTTAACAGTCCCTATAGCAACATGATCTACATAGTTTGCCAACCTGCTAAATTTGTCCCATCAACATCATTGAAACCACATCTGCAAGTATGCCTTAATAACTGGTTAACCTAGTAATACAACTCGACTATCTTCCTAAGAAGGAAAAATATTTCAACCAAGGTTCAGATACTTCAAACTCCGCTATGTGGCATCTACATCAATATTGAACACAGGAATGCTCATAAGTTGACAAAACCAAAACAATCCACTTGTTGAGAATTTCATCTTAGGTTAAGATCTAGTTTCATGAAGATAAGTTCAGATTCTGGAACAGCCTGATAGTCAATGCTTGTATTCTCTTTCTATGACTATTTAATGGTTGGCCTAACACTAGGTCTGTGAAGCAGATAGAGAGAACACATCCTTACTATGCTGTTAAAACATTGACTTGCGTCTCTGCAATTTAAGAACAAGTTCATATTTTTAGCAACTCTCTCACAATACTGTATGAATTTCATTCATAATATCTTTCAACAAGGAACCTTACGGCACAAAATTGGAGAGCTTGACTTCAGAGTATTACATCAGACAATCACATAAAATTTATTATAACTCAGAAATAGAAGTATGCTTTAAACATTACAATTGATCATTCCAATCCTTGGAAATTCTACAAAATCATTGAAACCTATATGCACATCAACTCTACCTAAAAAGTTAGATTGAGAGAGAGGCACAGATAGTTCTATAGCTTACTTGCATCTCTGAAACTGATAAAATCACATACTATTCCAACTAAACCTTGCCACTATTTCAAGGTAAAACAGAAAGAAAACAAATTACAGCGGAAGTTTTAGATATCGAAGTGGGATTAAACAGATTGGTAAAGGATGGCAATGCTCAACATCCTTGCCTCAGATGATTGAAGTTCTTCTCATCTCATAAACCAAGACAAATGCACATATTATCAAAACTCCCACTATTTAACATTAGAGAGGAAAGCAAGATAAAAACATTAGAAACAATCAAAACAAGAATTCAAATACAGATATTGCACCGAGGTTAGTTGACAAGCCTGGTTAAAGGATAAACTTCACAGCTTTTACTGTCTGAGAAAACGAGCACCAATTATCTTAAACTTTTGTGAAGAAAAAATGTTCAACCCTTTAAAAGTCTTAACTACAATCTTTGTTAGTTACCTGGACTAGGGAAATGTGTAGATGACTGCATTCAAGCGGCCCCTCTTGATGTAATGTTTAAGACGCAAACATATAACCAATATACATTTTGAGGGAAAACGACTACATACGGACTGGTATTTTTAAGGAAGTTAAGAAATATCAGGGGAAGTTACTAATAGCATAACCAGAAAAACATATAGAAGTTAAAAAAAAAAAAAAAAAATTCTTTTTAACTTGGGTCGTTCAGTTAAGCGAACGGGATATGAAAGAAACAATGGCATGCTATACGTTAGAGGAAAGCCAAGTAATTTGCTTAATATTTCCTCTTCCAGCCAAAAATCAATTCTTATCTCAAAGCAGAGGCAAAAAAGCTTATGAATCTATTTGGACAGATTAGAATTCCTTGACATATTGATCTTCAAAAAATTAGAATTCTCTTCTTCTTTTAGATTTCCATTAGTATGAATTCCACCCACTGTCAACAAGATAAACTTGTCAATATTCATCCAAGTTTATAAAATATCCCATGACACGAATGATATTTTCAGCTCAAATATTCATTTTTCCCCTCACACCTTAAACTTGAACTACCTAAAAATCCAACCATTATCAACATACGAAGTTTTGCCAAGTAGCATATCAGCAAACTGAGCTTGATTATGCCGCCCAGAAGAGAAGGATAGGACATTCTTCATAAGACTTGCACATAATAGCAATTTTTTCCACACAGTTTTCCTCATCATTTTCAATGAATATCAATAGTGGACATAAGCTAAAACAATTAACTTACAAGAGAATATGATCAACGATATAGTGAATTGCCCTGTTGTGTTCTGTTCCTTCACAAACCTCTATTAACTCATTTGCATCACTCAGATATTCCTTTGATTTTCCAGTGAAAAAGAAACTCTGTCATATCCTTCAAACTACGGGAAGTAGCATTTTGAATTTCTAATGTAGCAAAAATTTTTGTCTGCCAATCAACTGGAGACTGATGTATTTATCCTTGGTAGATTCAGTTATTCAAGCTGCTACCTAAAACTAGCCATAGGGAAAATCATGAGAAATCATTTATCATATAACTCATTCGAAAAAAAAAATGTAGCTGACAAAGGGAACAAAGAAGTCAGGGGAGACAGTTAGCATGAGGCAGTTTCACATGCAATCACAGCTTTCTTATCAGAGATGCACCCAAAGGTATGAAAATGTAAATCATATTAGGCTTTAGATGCATGTTGTTATATCTATCCCTGCAACTACTGAGAAAAAAAGAGGAAACAAAGAAGAAGAAAAAATGGTGAGTATATGTTAAATTCACATACAAAAGGAAAATTAAATTAATGTTTGAACTTTACCTTTTTGTTCTAGATACTTAAATGTGACACTCCAATCTGTGGCCGACAAGTGATCTCAGTGCTGTTCCTGAATTTCAAACAGATACCCTAAAACTAAGCCCCTTAGTCTCATTTATATTCTCAAGTGTACATCTTAAACCTGCATGAGGTAACAAACTTAAAAATTAGCACAAATCTTGCAAGATAAATGCACTGATGACAGGCCTTTTCTCTAATAAGCTTACCTGATGAATTCAGAATAGAATGCCATTAGTTCACTGACAAATGTCCAAATGTTGCCAAATGGGGAGGCAAAACCACATAGTCGAAGCAAAATATACAGAGGCACAGCATACCATGCAAAATTGCAAGTTTTCATGTGCACCATTTCTTTATCCACCTGTAGTCATATAAAAGTTCAGGAAAGCATTTTTACAGAAGCTATTCAAGATCATGCAATGGGGCAACTATGACCAGTAAATTCAATCTCGTATGGAACCCATAATAAAACAGAAAATGATTATGGAATAGTAAAGAATGGAAAATATATACCATGTTCCCTTTTGGTACAAAAATCACCAAAAGGGGAAATCATCAAAATTCAAGACTAGATTGACCATGCACACCTCATAGCAGCATAATGGATACCTACATTAATCGAAACAGCTTCTATGTTGAGATAAAAACCTATGAAAAATTCCTCCCTCAGACACCTGCTATCTAAGACTCAGACTCCTTACTATACTGTGTCACCTAGCAGAAATGTATCCACCTTTGACAGTATCCAAGGTAAACCATTAGTTCGCAATCCATGTCTAGGCAAGTATGGAATAATGAAAATTTTGTCACAAATCAACCCTCCACTTGCCCTAATATTGGTTCAATATGAAAAATTTGCAGTTCTGCATGAAGCTCTAATAATAGGCAAATTGGGATAGGACACAGTAACTTCATCACCTTCCAGAATATCTCCCAAAAAAGACACTCAAAATGTTGGTGTTATTATCCTATGATGCAACCACATGCAGTAAACATATCCAAGAGAGAGCAATGAAGTCAGAAAAAGTGGTGAAGTCAGACAAAAGTGGTGTTATTATCCTATGATGTAACCACAAAACACATCGAAGATAGAGCAGTACAGTCAGATACAAGTAACGTTGTTATCTTATGACGCAACCACAAAACGTATCCAGGAAAGAGCGGTGCAGTGAGACAAAAAGAGTTCGGAAACCAATAAAATCAGAACCATATCAAGTTTCCTCTCTCCAAGTTTTTCTTAAATGGAAAGCAAAAAGAAACCAACAGAATTATTTCCTTCAACAAGAGATTCCTCAAAAGGAACTCATTTCAAACCGAAGATCCGATCACATTGAAGACAAAATGCTTAATAATAAACACTTCCACAAAAAAGAAAAAACTTAACAAGAACCATGTACCCTATAATTAACTACAGGGAAGCCTAAATAAAATGGAATCCATCGATGCATTAAATTAGATACTTTCACAGGCCAACAAACTCAGGTAGACATGTCACAAGCTTTCCAAATGAAACACAAGTTCATTATCATAATCTGAAATTGCAACAAGCTTCTCGGTGAAATGCTGTAAGAGATACAGTCCACATCTATAATTATGAGAAAATTTCATATAAAAGTTTAAGGTGCAACAAAATAATTTCTCATGACAAAATGGCTACATTCATTGATTCAGTTTGCCAAAGGCATACGTTAGTCATTTTGCAAGCAGAAATTACATTTGCCATGAAAGATCACTATAACCTCCCTAAAGATTTCAGACTATTCAACAGCACCTATCTATGCAATGTACATCATCGAACAAGAAGGTACACCAGGTATGTCTGTCAGGAAACTACAGCAAATCAAAGAACCTACTTATTCACCACTAAACTAACTACCTATCTCCTCAAGCCCTATGTCAGATCCACAGAAAGTTTACCACCATTTTGCACCGACCAGCATCTCCTTTGCTCCAGATGAACCGCATACAACCAACCACCTCAGACTTGAAGGGAATGCTCCTTCTCTTTCCTTTCAAGTGGAGACACAGGAAGAGCTCCCTCACCATCCCCAAATCCACGATTTTCCACATAGAGGGCCCTCATTTCTGCCTCACATGCATCTACATTGGAACAATCAAAACTCTGCTCTCTCTTGCTCAAAACATCCCAAAAAAAGTCAGCTACAACAGACTCATAATTGGGCATTTTTGCATACCCAGGAAAATAGTTAATGTCGACAACAAGATACCTATTCCCGACCTTGGTGTCCCTAATCAAATCAAAATTGAACAAATGCAACTTCGTTGCCTTCCTCAACCCCGTTGCAATCTCAGTAATCAAACACATAGGAGGCAACTCTGCATTCTCCAGAAGATTCATCTTATAGTATTTATCATCATATCTATCCTGAGCATTCAAGTTGGACACCTGCGAAAAGGACAATGAACCCACCAAACTCCCCAAATTTTCCTCACTAACATCCGGCAACGACTTCCTCTTCACACATGTCACGTGCTCCCCAACAACATACACCTTAAAAATCACGCCACCATGATTAACAAACTCCTGCAGCACAATCGGTGGTTTGAGCTTACTCAAACCGTCATTATTATAAACCAGCAACATTTTGTGCGATTTCGCACTACCATCAGCCACTAGCGGCTTAGCAATAACCGGGAATTTCAAACCTTCACTTTGCAAATTTACCTCCGGGTCAGAGTCGGAGTCATGGATTACGGTCTGTTTGGGAATGCCAAAGACAGACCCGGAAGTCACCGTTCCTGAACCCTCCCCATCACCGACATCGCCCAGTTTCAGCTCCGTCACAACCTGAAGCATCGAAATACGGTTATGAAGCCGCTCGATTGCTTCGGGAGGGTCGATGATTAAGGAGCTGGAGTTTTTCACCGACAAATCCTTCAATTGCAGTTTCCATTCATCACTGTACAATTTGTGCAGTACACAATCAAACGGTCCCTGATCCACTAACGCCTTCTCCAAATCGATTTTCACCAAATCGATTCCTCTCTCCGCCGCAGCTTTCACCAGCGAGTCTTGTATAAAACTCGCTTCCTTCTTAGGCGCCAGCGCGTACCCCACCGTAAACCTCCTCCCCTCCACCGCCTCCGCCATTATCAAAACCAAAAAAAATCCCAAAAAAATAAAATAAAAATTGAGCCGATTTCAACCAAATTTCAGAATTGCGGCATTATACGGACTGGAAACCCTAACATTTCGCCGCTAAATTTCGAACTCTGATAAAAATGCAGGGTTTTGGTAATGGCGGAAATTGTTCTTCTTTGATTGAACTGAATGCAAACTTGGCTTATATAGGAAAAAAAAGAGAGACAAAAGACAAAAGAAAAAAGAAAAAAGAGGCAAAAAAAGGAGAGAAAAAAGGCAGAAAATATTAAGAGTATGATGTTTGTAAAAAGGGTATTTATAGGATAAGGTATGAGGGGGGTGAGAGGGGTTTGATAGCGTAACGAGGGTGACGTGAGACTGTTGACACGTGCTGAAATTTTTTGTTCGGGGAAAATATAACGGAGGAAATGGGTGAGGTCAGTGCAGTGTCAAGTGGGCGACAGCGGGGAGCGAGGCATTCTTGACTGTGACTGTGAGAATAAAACTTGGGCGCCAGTGAGCGTCGGTTTTTTATTTGTTTTTGTTTTTTATCACGTGACACGAATGGTGTGCCCATGGGCAGTCTAGATTTGATTGGTAAACTACATTTAGTGGGGCCGTAGGGAAATATTTCAGAAATCGGATTGTGTAAATCTCATTATTGCACAATACTCCTTTGTCTTTAATGTACATATATATCACCATGGGTTGGATACAATGTTTTTTTCAGCTATTAAGTATAATATATTTAATATATAATTTTTAATACAGATATTTAAATTTTTAATTTAAATATATACTTTTTTTAGACTAAAGTAAGTTTTGAAAATAATTTTTTTTTGAAATAGATAAAATCTATATTTTCTTTTAATTGATAGATAAATATTATAAATTGTGTATTGCATTCGTGTCTTGCAATTCTTGTCACTAAATTTTGGGTGTCTCAATTAATAAAACTACTTTTTTCGTTTTGGAAAAAAAAAATTCATTTTGAATTAGGTATAGCTTTTTTCACTCCTTCTATCTCAAAAAAAAAGTTTAGTTTTAAAAATTTTATTTGTCTAAAAAAAATTACTTTTAGTGTGAAATTTTTATGGTACCTTTACTAATAATTACAATATATAATTTAAATTAAAAAATAAAAATAAAAATATAAAAGTATACATTTAATGGTGCATTAAATGTATTGCATTTTGTAATTTAAAAAATTTATATCAAATTAAAAGTAAATTTTTTTAAGACAGAAATAGTAATTATTATATACAATACATTTAATGCAATATTAAATTCTTAAATTTTTATTATCCTTACATTATAAATATAGACCATACGTATTCATTAATAATAAAGATAATATATGAATTTCTTCCAAAAGTGAACTGTTTATAGAAAAAAAATTAAAAATAAACTTTTTTTTTAATCTAGGTAATATATTTTTATGTCAAAGTTACACTAAGATTATATCATTCTATTATGCTAAAATTGTATCTTTTATATTCTACTTGGAGCTGGTACACCAATGAATAATATTTACAAACCAATGCAAAGGTCAATGCTTTATTCTTAAGAAAATAAAAGGATCTTCCTCTTTTTATAAAGAAGTGCGTGGATATTGAGGGATGCTTGGTTGAGGAATTTGGGAAGAATAAAATATGAATGAAATGAAATTTTATATTTAATTGAAAGGTATTTTTTTTGTAAATAGTAATTCTAAATATCAAAATTAAAATATCCTATAAGGATTGTAAAAATGATTACCTGTAAAAATTTTTTTTACTAAACTAATGTTGTAAAAATAATATTTTACATACTTAAAATAATAATAATAATAATAATAAAACTAACTAATAATAATAATAATAATTCTTTAACACAAATTAACTAATACAATTATAATAAAAAAATTATTTTTATTTTTATTATTATTATTTTTATTATCTTTCTCCTTCGGTTAGTGTACCAAACTGCCCTTGAGAGTTGATTTGAGGAATCAAAAAGTAACGGTGCACTGAATAACACGTCACATCAGTATCAGTGCCGTAAAATCACAAAGGCAAATGCTTTTTGCTGGTTTGTTGAGTATCTTGAAATAACTCAATTAGAATTCTCCTTTTTTTCTTTTTAATATAATAAGCTAAAGCAAAGGGCATCAATTATTTTAAAAATAACAAAAAATTAAATAAACATTAGCATCAATAGTTGCATGTAAGGGATTTGTTCGTTCGGCGAAATGCTAAAATTGACAGGTCAAGTGAGCAAGGGTGGGAGTGGTGTTAAAATTCTTGCGTGTCTTTGATGAGGTTGAAATTATGACTAAGGGAGTCATTATCTAATGGAATTCCATAAAATGGTATTTATTTTGTTCCAAAAAAAAAATTTATTTTTAATTTGATATAATTTCTTTAAATTACAAAATATAACATACTTAATACATAATTAAATATATAATTTTGTATTTGTATTTTTACTTTTTAATTTGAATTATATATTATCATTATTAATAAAAGTAATATAAGAGTTTCATATTAAAAGATGACTTTTTTGAAACAAAAAAAAAAATCAAAATTGAATTCTTTTTTTAGAATGGATGTAGTATCAAATAGGGAAAACTATAGCATGGTATCTTTATTTTTAATATAAGAAATCAATTACATAATTTTTCTTTTTATTCCTTACAATATAAATAGGTTGTCCCTATTAAATTATAAGTTGTCTTCCCTTAAATAGGTTATCTTTGTTAAATTATAAACTATCTCTCATAATTATTTTTATCTGTATAAATTTACATGATACAATGGATGCTTGAAATACTTTTTCATCAAACATTAACTTTATTTTGTTTTTCAGTTGAGTAATGATACTTTTAGTGATTAATTATAATGACTTTTCATAGTGACTGATAGTGACAGATATGGCAAGACAAATTCACTTAGTACTATCTTAAAAAAATAAAAAATAATTTTACCTTTTCATACTTGCTATATTAGTTATTGTAAAAAGTTAATATAAAAAGTTATTATGCAATTTAATAGAACATTGAGTTGGGCATTGAATTTTTTTTTCCCACGTGCATTAATGGACGGTGAAGATGTGATTGGGGATAATTATGTGTGGTGGGGACGTTGGACCTCTACGATTAATGATGGATGTTAGAAGCATTAGGGGCTTTGATAATTTCTTGAGTCTTAATCTTTGTACCACAAGTAAAGAATTTTGAGCATTGACAAACGTCTTTGTTGTTTTGTGGGATGATCCGGCGGTGGAGAAGTGGTCCTGAGGGGGAAGAACTCTTGATTTCAATGTTGGTTGGTTAATTTTGGAAATTGGATTGAAACTTTTGGGAAAGGGGAATATGTGATTGGATTGTTGTGACTCTTCTTTTTTGTGACAATGACGGGTGCATTTAGGCACTTACCATTGTTTAGAATATCGTGTTTGTACCCTGTACGATAAATAGGCAGAAATAGAATTACAAACATTTTTTCAACCACGGAATAGAAGGTGGAGTGAATTTTACGGTATTAGTTTGGACAGAATTCTTCAGACAAATATTGTTGTGCGTGCGTGTTCCACGTCCGTGCCAATGATTGAGTATACTTCTTCATTTAACCCCAACAAAGAAAAAAAAATCATATTGTCTACACCTTTAGTCTAAAAAACAAACAAAAAATCATTTTGTTAGATATCTTTTTATTAATCATAAAATAAAATATAATACATTTAATACCATCATTAAATATATCAGTTTATATTTTTATACTTACTTTTTAATGATAGATTATACTATATATATATATTATTAGAGTTAATTACATCTACTTTTCGAAATTTGATTTAACTACAAAATAAACCTATTTGTTTGATAAAATTACGAATATACCATTTGATTGAAAATCAGTCAGTCACTGGGAAATAGAAAAAGATTAAAGGGTAAATTATATTTATTACCCTTGAAGTTTAATGAAACCAAAAAATGAACCGCAATATTTGAAAAAAAATATACTAATACTCTTTTAAATTTGATAAACTCATAAATTTACTTTTGATCAAGTCAATAATTAATTTTCTAAAATTTCTAAACTACCTTTTAAACTACCATATTTAAGTTACATTTAACCACTTGAGGTTTGTTTTAATTACAAAATATTCCCTAAGTTTAACAAAATGGATCATTACCTAATCTTTTTTTTTTCTTATTTACTCAGTGACAAAAAAAATTAACAACAAATATTGATGATCAAAATTTAAACACAATCCTACCATTTCTTTAATCCTTATACAATTTAACAATCTAACAATTTGCCAAAATATCTATAGATTTTGGATGTTGCAATATTTTGTTATACTTATTTTTTCAATTCTATTCAAACAATTTAAATTTAATCTAATAAATATAATTCTTAATTTCACAACCATTACATCAAATTATAATAACCACAATATATTTACACGAGATTTAAATAAATAATTATTTCTTAAAATTTTTAGAGAAATACAAAAGCAATAAAACAATCACTTAATCATTAAATCATTTAAAAGGATGCTAGTGATAGATTAATATTGAAGGTATGGTAAGAAAATAAAAAATAAGTTTTTCCAAATTTGATGATAATGAAATAATAATATGGTAAAAAAAAATTTTTTTATTGATTTTATCAATTATCTTTCAAAATTTTTAGAAGTATGTATTGATATTATATTCTTACTTTTATAGTTCTTTGGTTTATAATATAAAATAAGATTATGAAATAATTCCTCACTAAAAGAAGAGAAAAAGAAAAAAAATAAAATACAATAAATACAAGTTATTAAATTTTATTTAATAAAATTTTTAAACTTTAAGAGTTATTTCATAATTGAATCAAATAAAAGGCTGTGGCCAGACTCTCTCAAATCTTACTGTACGTGTGGGCGAAAAGGTGCGATTTCGGTGCAATTTTTTTTTTTTTAGGGTTTGGTTACTAAGCTATTCAACGTAAGCAGTAGTAGTTTCAAGACTATTCAACGTGTACGGTAGTATTATGAGGACTATTCAACGTGTACGGTAGTAGTTTATGGACTATTCAACGTGTATGGTAATAGTTTGGTATAATCACCTATAGTGTGGTCTCTATTTATTCGGGGTTTTGTTCTCCTGTATGGAAATTGTGGTCCGAGCTTTGACAATGGAGTATTTGATGGAAAAAATAGCATAAGGAAAGACGGTGGATGCAATCTATTTTTTATCAGGCAGCTCTACATATCGGTTGTATTGCTCCGTAGAGGTCAATAAGTTCGGGTTTAGTCACATAACTAGTTTAGTTGGGTGTTGTTTGTACGTTTGTTATACTTTAGTTAGTTTTCATTACTCTCAGTGTGAAAACTAATACTTTGTCTTGCCAGTGAGCAAGTGTGTATTTTTGTCCATATTAATATAATTATTGTTTCTGGCAAAAAAAAAAAAGAGTCATTTCATAATTCAAATAAATCTCAGGGAGTATATGTTACTTTCTCAAACTATTTTTTTTCGTTTTTTCATTTATTATATTAGTTAATTTTAACTGTTGTTAGGTCAAGGAGGGCGGCATTGATAGTACGTCTATCAATTTCTTTAACCCTTGAACTCAATTTTAAATTAACAAAATATACATCTATGTACTTAATCATATACACAAAATATTTTGCATATTTTTTTATAATAAAATTTACAAGTGTAGTTTATATAAAATATTTATTGAAACAGACTAAGGGGTAAATTTGTCTACACACATAACTTTTTTGACCGGTGAGGTTTTTTCTGTTGTTTTACCAAACTTCAAAAATTTAGATGTTATGAGTTTGATCAATCAAGGAAAGTATTTGTAACTTTCTCAAATAGTAGAGTACGTAGTTTTATCAAATTTCAAAAGAGTTGAATGTAGTTAACTCTTATTAATAAGTATAGTTCTGGAATTTCAATTAAAAGTGGATTTTTTTTTTTTTTGGTTTAGATAAACAAAAATTTTGAAAGTAGACTTTTTAGGAAGGGAGGAAGTAATAATTATAGATTTTTGTTTATCATTATAAAATAAGGGTTTAGATTTTCATAATTCATTTTTCCTTTACTTTTGTTGTTTGCTCTCAAAATAAATAAATAACACCTTTGACAGTTGACTTTACAAAAATAACATCCTCCTTTTTTGGTTCTCTGTTATAGCACTTTTATATGAAAAAAGACTACAACACCCATCAGGCAGAAACAAAGCACTTCACTCCATCTTCTTCTTCTTTTTTCTCAAAACCCATTTGATCGATAGAGATAAATCGTAGAGAAGAAGGCCGCAAGCAAGAGAAGAAATCGTAGAGAAGAAAGCCGCAATCGTAGAGAAGAAATCGCATAAATTTGATGTTAGTTGAAATTTGCAGTAGTTGAACTGGGTTTCTGAATTTAAAGAAGCGAATGGTCGAACTCTAGGTCAAGTTTTAGGTCGAGCACAATGTTAGGTCAATGTTGCTAAGTCAACTTTTAGGTCGAGCACTAAATTTGGTCGAGTTTTAGATCGAATAGGTCAAATTTAGGTCGAGCTCGACCTAATGCTTGATCAAATTTAGGTCGAGCTCGAACTAGCATTAGGTCAAGTGAATTTTTTTTATAAAAAAAAAATTTTTTTAAAAAAATTTCGCTCGACCTAAAATTCGACCAAATTTAGTGCTTGATCTAAAAGTTGACTAGCAACATTGACCTAACCTTATGCTTGACCTAAAACTTGACCTAGAGCTCGACCATTCGCTCCTTTAAATTCAGAAACCCAGTTCAACTACTGCAAATTTCAACTAACATCAAATTTATGCGATTTCTTCTCTACGATTGCGGCCTTCTTCTCTACAATTTATTCTCTTGCTTGCGGCCTTCTTCTCTACGATTGTTCTTTATCGATCAAATGGGTTTTGAGAAAAAAGAAGAAGAAGATGGAGTGAAGTGCTTTGTTTTTGCTTGATGGGTGTTGTAGTCTTTTTTTCATATGGAAGTACTATAACAGAGAACAAAAAAGGAGGGTGTTATTTTTGTAAAGTTAACGGTCAAAGGTGTTATATTTGTAAATTTCCCTCTTTTTTTCGGGTGTCAAACAAATTAGACAATATTTTGTTCAATATATAAAAGTCCAGCACACTTGCCCAAAAAATGAATTATACTCGAAAAAAAAGAATGTCAATATATTTATATGAAAAAAGATCATACTAGTTAGATTTTTTTGGGTTGAAAATTCTCTTTTCAGTTCTTGGAATAAATAAACATATATTTTGTACATTTAAATTTAAGTTTGAGGGTTAAAAAAATTAATAAACAAGAAAAAATAATACAATTTTAATTGATATTTGAAACCATAATGCCATATAAAAAGTTTACAATTTGAATTAATGCCATATTTCGTAAAAAGTTATCTTGAAATTTATGTGAACTACATAGAACTCAGTGTAAATCATTTAAAATTTTGGAAAAGGCATCTCAAATTTCGTGGAAATACACTTGACTCATTTTAATTGGTCTAATTGTTGTGGACCACTCTTGTGCCGTACGCAGTACTTTTGTTGTTCTGATGATTAATTGACAATTCCTTCAAATATCTCAACTAGAATCCTTTTTATATAAATAGCATCAATCATAAAATATACCATTAAATAATAGGATACGACATATGCATGTCAAAGGATTTTGTTTCTTTGGAAAATGCTTAAATGGAGCAATTCTTGAATGTTTATTTGGTTAATTTTGGAAATCAGATTGAAACTTTGGGGAGTATAGGAGTTTTTGTGTGGGTTGCTTTCTTCTTCTTTTTTTTTGTGAAAATGACCGCCTATATTTGGGCAGCATTTCTTCTTCTTTGGGATCATAATCAATTATTCAACTCTTTAAAATATGACATTAAAATTTGACACCACCAATTATTTGATGAGAACAGCTATCAACCAAGTTAAGATTACTTAGGGTGACAAATGAGTAAATTTGGTTACTCATAAGTTGAGTTATTTATAAATTGTAATTTTATAAAGTTCAATTAATATAATTACAAGTCAAATTTAGGTTAAATTAAATCTACATTGGATTGAACTTAATCTTTTCCGTTAGGTTATAATGTTAATTTGAAAAATTACATAAATAGTCAATCAGCCATTTGGTGCCGTCATCCAATGGCCAGTTGAATTCTAGTCAATTCATTTTACTCATTACCCATATGAACCATTTAACTCAATTCAACGGATTAAAATAGTGAATTTATTAGGTTAATTTTTGGATTGAGTTCATTTTTACTAACCCTAAACACTATCCTACAATGATCGGCCAATTTTCTTGGTTACATTCTTATTCAGTCATGCTTATTTTCTAATTCATTTCATTCATAAATATTATATGGCTAGTATTGGACTCTTATTGAGAATTGGACATATGTTCAAATTCTAAGTCTAGTATAAAAAATTCAAGATTATTGTTATGTCTAGTATAAAACTCTTATTGAGTATTGAACATATGATAAATTTCTATGGCTAGTATAAAAAATGCACGATTATTGTTATGCATTTTTTTTTTAATTTTTTGTTTGCTGATTAAGTTCCTAACTTTTTCCTTATCTAATTAGGCTCCTCTCCCTCTCATAGTATAAATAAAAATAATTTACGTATCATTCATTAAGGAAAAAAAATATGGATAGTTTAAGTTTCATTAATATTTAGCTTAATCGCTTCTAACTAATTATAGCTTAGTCTGATTTAAGGAGATAAAATCCCGAGCTAGAAAGAATAATAGTAAAGAATAATGAAATCTAAATGAAGGGTATGGAAGATACAAATATGGCTATTAAATAATCAATCCCCGAGCTTAGTTCAAGTAGATGTTGAGATCAAAATCAATAAATTTCAAAAGCAGCAAAATTTGTCAGCCGAATGCAAAATGGGCAGCCAAGGTTTTCAACAAAACAAAGCAAAACTGTACAGCCAATAATAACAAATCTAGACAAATTGATTCAGCCAAAACTTGGCTCTGGCCTGCACCAATAAAACAAATTTGAACAACAGATTTGCTTGCAAGAAACAATACAAGGAAACGGCAAAATTGATCAAAATTTCTAAAGAAACAAGCTTGCTACTTTCTATAGGATGGCGACTATTTTTTTTTTTTTAATAATTTTCTCTCTGTTTTCTTTGTATAACAAAACTCTGAATAATATGTTCTATTTTTACGATTCAACAAAACCCTAAACCTATTGAATTTGGTGACTACTAAATCCAAAATTCAATATGACTAACAATTATAAACCCAATAAGATTACCAAATCACAAATCTGATAGGAAATTTAGTTTAATTCTACCACATTGCCCCCCTTAAACTAAGTTTTCATAATTTGTCATGCCTAACATTTTCTTCAACTTCATAAAAGAATCCGTTTTCAATGCTTTCGTGAAAATGTTAGCAACTTTATATTCGGTCTTGCAATAATCGATTACAATTTCTTTTCGTTGAACCAAATCACGAATGAAGTGAAATTTGATGTCGATATGCTTGCTTCGATCATGAAACACTGGATTCTTTGTTATTTTTATTGCCGATGTATTATTACACAAGATAGTAGTTGCTTCATCTTGTTTATGCTAAAGAAAATCTAGCATTCTTCTAACCCACAATACTTGAGTAGCACTATTAGTTATTGCAAAGTATTCTATCTCTGCCGTAGACAATGTGATAACTGGTTTCTTCTTTAAACTCCACAAAAATATACCAGAACCAATAAAGAAAGCATAACCCGAAGTATTTTTTCTCCCCATAGTGTTTTTAGCCCAATCACTATCAGTGAATCCAAGGAGATCAACAGGATCATCCTTTACATAGAAAATTCTATCACATTGAGTACCTTTGATGTACTTCAAAATTTTCTCAATTGCCAACAAGTGAGATTGACATGGATTTTTCATAAATCTACTAATTAAGTCGACACTGAAATTAATATTAGGCCTCGTAGTTATCAAGTATCTCAAACTCCCTACTAAAATTTTAAAATAAGTAGGGTCTACAAAAATGCCAGTTCTATCTTTGGTCAAACGCAACCATTCTTCAACCGAAGTCAAGATTGGGTTTGCACCATCCATCTTGAACTTCTTCAAAATATCTTCAACATATTTCTTTTGGCAAATAAAAATCTCTTGATCAGTCTGCAAAATCTCAATTCCAATGAAGTATGACATAACACCCATGTCTAACATCTTGAACTGTCGAATAATAACATTCTTGAATTCTGCAATCATCTTGGGACTATTTTCGGTAAATATCAAATTATCCACATATAAGTATAGGATAACAACTGCACCATGAGTAGATGACTTCACATATGAAGCATGATAAAAAAGATAGCATTAAAAACTATTATCAACAAAGAAAGAATCAATACGGGTGTACCATGCTCTTGGAGCTTGCTTCAAGTTGTAAAGGGCTCTTTTCAAATAGTACACCTTATTTTCTTGACTTTTATTCACAAATCCTGCAGGTTGTTCAACGTACACTTCTTCCTTGAGAATGCCATTCAAAAACTTAGACTTTACATCCATCTGATGTATTTTCCAACCATTTTGGGTAGCTAAGGAAATAATTAAATGAACAGTATCAAGCTGAGCAACAAGTGCAAATACCTCAAAATAATCGATACCAAGTTTTCGCTTGTAACCTTTGACAACTAACCGCGCATTGAATTTATCTACTCCTCCATCGGGCTTGTACTTTGTTTTGTAAACTCACTTGACACTAATTGGTTTCTTTCCACTTGGAAGATTTGTGAGCTCTCAAATATGAATTTCTTTAGCCATTGCTTTCTTCTAGTGATCTTCGCGAACAACATCTTCAAAAGCAACAGGGTCACAATATGCAAAAAGAGCAAAATTAACATCTTTGTCAGATAAATGTTGAGAGTGACCATCAACAACATAATCTTGCAAACAAGCTGGTAGACAACTTTGTCT
Source organism: Gynochthodes officinalis (assembly GCA_020080225.1). Classification (NCBI taxonomy): domain Eukaryota; kingdom Viridiplantae; phylum Streptophyta; class Magnoliopsida; order Gentianales; family Rubiaceae; genus Gynochthodes; species Gynochthodes officinalis. Next base: position 30,232,450 of record CM034622.1, on the reverse strand, counting down.
TTGTGGGCAAGCAGACTCAGCAGGAGTAGGTTGAGTAGGAACTTGCTGCTGTTCGGGTACAAAGGGTTGATTAACTTTATCATTGTCATCACTATCATCAAAATATGAAGATTGTGGAGGATGACTAACCGCTGCATCTGACCCATTTTCTGACCAATTCCAGGCACCTTTCTAATCAAAGTTCACATCTCTATTAAAATGGTCTTCTTTGTCAGAGGGTTGTACAATTTATACCCTTTAGGCTCAGAACTATAACCAATAAAAATGCACTTCTCTACCTTATTATCAGGTTTCTTCTTGAGAGCATTTGGACCATGTGCATATGCCGAGCAACCAAATACTCTAAGATGAGAGATATTTGACTTTTCACTAGACTAAACCTCATAAGGGGTCTTTCCACCATTGCATCTAGTATGGTATCTGTTCAACACATATATAGCATATAAAACCGCTTCTACCCAAAAATACTTAGGCATATGCTTAGCAACTATCATTGATTGCATCATAGCTATCACAGTTCTGTGCTTCCTTTTTGCAATGCCATTCTATTAAGAAGTGTACCTTGTTATCAACTGATGCTTGATCTCATGCCGTGCAAAAAAATCATCACAAACTGTATATTTTGTACCTCTATCAGTTCTTAAAGTCTTGATGGAGTAATCACTTTGTTTCTTAATATATACTTTAAAACTTTTGAAAGTATCACAAGTATCAAACTTATTTTTCAAAAAATAAACCCAAGCCTTTCTACTAAAATCATCAATAAAAGTAATAAAATACTTATTACCTCCATTAGAACAAACATCCACTGTACATAAATCAGAGTGAATGAGCTGTAATGGTTCTTTTGCCCTCCAAGCCTCGCCTTTAGGAAGCGGGTCTTGATGCTTCTTACCCAAAACACAGGACTCACACTGTTTATGGTGAAAGTTAGTGAAAGGCAATATAAAACAATGTTAATTTTAGCCAAAAGCTGCAATTTACAAAAGTGAAAGTGTTTAAATTTCATCTGCCACAACCAGGTATCATCAACTTTAACAGAGTTAAGACAATATGAACCACCACAATTCAAAATAATAGGAAACAATCTACTATTGGTCATGTTCACTTTTGTAATCAAACCTAATCGATCATTAGTGATGGTGCAGACGCGTTTTCGAAAATGCAAATCATAATTCTTCTCTTGAAGTTGACCCAAACTTAAAAGATTTTGATGTAAACCAGACACATAATATATATCAGTAATAGCACTTTTTGCTCTATTTTTCAAGGTAATAGGAATATCTCCTTTACCACATACAAGCACTTCATGGTTATTACCAAATCGAATAATGGATTTAAATGACTTATTCAAATTTACAAATAGTTTATTCTTTCCAATTATGTGGTTACTACATCCAGAGTCAATATACCATGTGTTATTTTTTAGGTCCTCAGCCACGCTAGCAGAAAATAAGATTGTCTCATGTTTTTTACCAAAATCTTTAACAACATTAGCATTAACATCTTTATTTTCTGATTTATTATACAAACAATTCTTTTGGATATGGTATACTTTATCACAATTAAAACATTTAAGCCTTTTTTTTGCTGATTATTGTTGGAATTATAAAAAGTGCCTCTTTGTTGGGAAGAATTATTACCTTTATCGTGACCACAAGAGTTATCTCTTCCACTTCAATGACCTTTGAAATTTTGACCATGACCACCAGAAGCAGCACCATTGGATTAATCTTCACTTCTTTTCTCCTTAGCAATTTGAATTTGCAAAACTTGCAATGCTTTCTCCGTAGGCTCCTTTTTATGCGATTCATCCAATTTGTCATTAATTCTTTGTTTATGTAGTAGTAATAACCCCTACAGTTCATTAGCTGACAAGGTTGACATATCTTTTGTCTCTTGCATTATGGCAACGACATGATCAAATTTTAATGGCAAAGTATTCAAGGCATTTTCTACAATGAGCTGATTAGTGAGATCATATCCATTCAATTGCATTTCGTTCTTTATATCATTCAAACAAGAAAAATAAGACTCACTGGTCTCATTCTTTTCCATGTTGCACAACTTGAATTTTCTTTTCAATGTTAACAAATTACTTTGTTGGACCTTGTCAACACCACGATACATTTTGTCCAAAATATCCCACACTTGTTCTGCATTTTTAGCAATGGATATTTTGCCAAATATGGAAACATCAACTGCTTGGTAAATTTGAGACAATGTCAAACTGTCGTTTTGTTTAGTCTCTTTATTAGCATCCAGTATTAAATTTTGTTAAACGTGGTCTAACAAATCATATGCGTTGAGATGCATTTCTATCTGGATCCTCCAATAATTGTAATTTTGTTTATCCTTTAATTTGGGTACGGAACAAGTAATATTCCATTTTATCATAATTGCCAAACACCTACCTTACTCTGATACCAAATGTTGGTATCAAAATCAATAAATCCTGAAGCAGCGAAATTTGTCATCTGAATGCAAAATGGGCGGCCAAGGTTTTGAACAAAACAAACCAAAACTGTACGGCCAATAATAACAAATCTAGATAAATTGATTCAGCCAAAACTTGGCTTTCGCCCGCACCAATAAAACAAATTTGAACAACCGAATTGCTTGATTTCTTGAGAAGAACTTCGGCCAAGAAACAAAACAAGGAAATGGCAAAATTGATCAAAATTTCTAAGGAAACAAGCCTGCAGCTTTCTACAGGATGGCAGATGTTTTTTTAATTTTTCTCTTTGTTTTTTTTGTATAACAAAATTTTGAATAATATATCCTATTTATAAGATTCAACAAAATCCTAAATCTATTGGATATGGTAACTACTAAATCCAAAACTTGACATGACTAACAATTATAAACCCAATAGGATTATCAAATCACAAATTCAATAGAAAATTTAGTTTAATTGTACCACAGTAGAGCATGTATTAAAACGTACACAATTAATTTCTTCAGAAAAAGAGTACTCTTGTGCGGGGAAGAGATTGGTGTGCCTGGTGTTTCCAGTGCGTCATTCGAGCATGCAAAAATTCATGGAATATTTCTTGAATTTGAAAAAGCAAAAAAAAAGAAAAAGGCATGAATGAAGAATCAAATATGGTTTAATAATTACATATTTTTATATTTTTATTCTTCATTAATTGTCAAATAAAAAAATTCAAATTTCATCTACCTTATTTCTCTTTTTCAAGTGAAGCTATTTCCTACCAATTTTAGATAGGATGATTGGCACTTATTGTACTTTATTTTTTGGTGAGTGAATGGCAAAAATAATTACTATACTTTTCAAAAGTTCGATTTTAGTTATTATACTTTTTTTCCCTCAAAAATAGTAATTGAATATGAGAAACGAACTAAATTGGTCATTCAGTTTAAAAACCTCGTTAAACATTTACGGAGTAAATATCAAGTGCAAATCATGTGAGAAAATAAAAAATTTTTAATAAAAAAAAATATATAACCCATTTTTTTCCCTTTTTCTTTATTCTCTTTTCTCCCATTTTTTGCCTTCGTTCTCATAACACACTTTTTCTTCAAAACTAAACCCAAATTAAATAATGGCAACCAAGCACACGAAATTGTGAGTAACCCATTCTTATTTTATTTATCTGCATTTTCGTCGAGGGGATTAAAAGGAGGCAACACAATAAACTCATTAATTGATCCAGTTATCCAAATATATCTTAATATTAATTCAAAATTTTCAAATCAATAATATATGTCTCTATATAGGGCTATTCCATTCTTGAAATCCATCCCAATAAATCTGCAATGCGCGGATCATGGGAAAATGTTCTACCATATTCATCTTTCAAATTTGTTCAAGAAGTATGTCAACCACAGCAAAAGATGCTACTCGACTTGTGCATAGTTTCCAACCTATGGGAGACTATTTGAAGAGAGGACATGAACATGCATTTATCAGCATAATAAATATGTAGGAGGTGGGGAAGAAGAGTAATGCTTTTAAAAGCACAGATGGTTTGCCAACTTATAATGACCCCAATTTTGACAAAGGAGAAACGCTGGATAGTATAGACGAGTAGATGCAGAACATAAGGCGACTCTAAAATTAAAGTACTTTTTGAGCCACATGAATTAGGAGCTGTTTCAATTGGAAGGCAATATAGCTAGCGAAGATTGAATTGAAAACCGAAGATGAAGCATTTAATTTGATGTCATTACTTGATCTGTTGTCTTCCTTCGATACACAATTTGGGCATTGCATGGCACTTTTACGTTGAATTCGCAGGCAACGCATGCCGCGGCCATCGTGAGTGCATTGAACAATACTTCTTTCTTTTCTCTTTTTCTTTTTATTTTTTCTTCTCTTCCCAAACAAATTAAAATTTCTTTCGTTCACTGTATAAATTCAGCATACTTGCACAGGAAATAAATTTTGTGTATATGGATGCACACACGCATTACACACGTTATACATTTGAATTTTTGTGAAAATGTAGGATTTTGAAAATGGCGAAAATTATTCGATAATTTAATTGAAATTATGTGTGTACATATGTAAGTACAATATACATATATATATATATATATATATATATATATATATATATATATTATCAATTTGCATCTAACATACGTGTGGGAAATATCTTGCGATTCTTGCCCCTAAATTATGCATGTATTAATTAACAAATTCATATTTTTATGTCAAAATTACACTAAGATTATATCATTCTATACTTGAATATACTTGATTTTTATATTAGAAAAAAAAAAAACCATCACTGGAGATGATGATATTGTCTAGTAATTAAAGATTTTCGTTTGTTGTTCTAAAATATGGTTTTAAATTTCATGAACTCATTTTTCTTTTATATTTCGTTTTTTCTCTTAAAAAAAATAAAAAACATGAACGCGTCATTTTTGATTAATCAAAACTTAAGTTTCATTTTTTTTTTTAAAAAAAAAGAACAACTTGTCATCGATGGATCTTTTCTCACTACAAGAAAAATGGGCTTTAGTGACGACTGGAATGTCGTCACTAAAAGTCGCTTTTTCGTCACAAAAACCAGTTAGTGACGAAAAAATGGTTCGTCACTAGGTCGTCACTAATGCTCCGTCACTAAAGGGTTTTAGTGACCGAAACAAAAAAGTCGTCACTAAATGAGTGGCGTTAGTGACGACTTGAAGATGTGACGAAAATTAGTGACGGAAAAAAGTCGTCACAAAAAGGGGAAAAAAGTCGTCACTAAAAGTTAAGAATCGTCACTAATTGAGCACGTTTAGTGACGAAATTTAGTGACGAAAAATTTTCGAAACTGAAACTATTTCGGTCAGTTGGGCAGTTGTGACGATTTAGTGACGGAAAAAAAAGTCGTCACTAAAAAGAACCTTGGTCAACTCTTTCTGTGACGAACTAGTGACGATATGTTTTGTCGTCACTAAATGGTTAGTGACGACTTTATGTTTGTCACAAAAATTTTATTGCCACTAAATGGTTAGTGACGACTTTAAGTTTGTCGCAGAAAGTTTGTTGGTGAATGCAATTTTGTGACGGAAAATTTTGACGTCCTTTTGCATTGTGACGGAAAAATCTCGTCACTAAAAATTCGTTCGCAAATGAAATTAGTGACGAAAAAAATTTGTCACTAAATAGTGTTATTAGTGACAATTTTAACCAAAACTATAACATTGTATATTTCAATATTTTATCACTAATAACATCAATATATTGACTGTGACATTATTTATCCTTTTAATTCAAACATCATCGATATCAAAAATGTAATGAAAACAATCTTACTAATCATTTAACATTCAAAGCCCATATGAAGAAACATATGAAAGATAAACTTGTGCATTACAAAAGACAACATTTTACTTTCCTAGCATACAAGAAAATAAAAGTTAAATATCGTAGTTGAACCATGAGAATAAAACATTATCCAAACATCTAACACCCCACAAAATAGTAATATACACATCATTCCCATAGCATTCTAAAAGTAAATAAGCAAAAGGCTATTTTAAGACCTTTACAACAGTAACCAACTGGCCATTTGATTCCAAAGTATGTCTACAATCTGTGAATGCTTGGCACAACCTGGTGATGGATGCGTCACTGTGATAAGAAAAGGAAAAAGCAGTAAATGTTATAAATTCAATCCAATTGCAAATATGACTAGCTACAGAAACAACACCCCATAACTATACATCTCATGACATAGTACAATTCATCGTAATGAATGATAATCATCATATTACATTTTCCACCAATCACATTTAACAGAAATGACCATGCAATCTATCATGTGACATAATACAAAACCACAAATCGAAAATCATATTCTTAAACCAATCCTTTTAACTAGGCATCATTATGTTACATAATGTTTATTCCTCAGACAAATGTAGAAATGTGCCATGCATTGACAAAAAGGAAATGAAATGTATGAGCGCACATTTGAGAACATATTAAAGGAACAACATCATGTCGCGATAACAATTATATCCATAGAAGCAACAACATCCCATAATTATATCTCATTACAAAATAAGATTTCAAAACAACACCCCACAACAATAGCGTCACTAAAACGTATTCTCATTAGTGACGAAAAAGATATCGTCACTAAAAAGTATTAAAATTTAGTGACGATAAAATTTCGTCACAATGATTATTTTAGTGACGATGATGAAGGTCGTCACTGAATTCTCGTCACTAATTACGGTCATTTTAGCGGGAAAGTTTCCCGCCACACTCTTTAGTGACGACTTTCTGTGATTCGTCACTAAAAATTGGAAGTTGACAAAAAATTAGTGACGACAAAAGTTTTGGTCACTAAAGGTGGTATTTAGTGACGATATTTTTTTTCGTCACTAGAAATTCCGTCACTAAAGGGGGATTTTTCTTGTTTATATAAAACGAAAATTTTTCTCTTGACAAAAAAATCTTCTAAGGTTTCATATTTATTTATGCTTGAGAGCAGTCGCCCATCTTAATACTCCATGGAGACAGCCGCAAGAGAAAAACACAAAAAAAGGAACGTACAAAAAAAACAAAAAATGCAGCGGCCAAAACAGAAACAAAAACAAAAAAGGACAGCCGCACCTTATATATTTCCTGGGAGACCACCCGCAACTCGGATCATATTTTTCCCGAAGAGCAGCCGCCAAAAGACGAGCGCCGCACATGGAGACAGAAAGTAGAGGATCACAGCGGCCACACACTCCTCTCCAATCCATCTTCTTTTATTCTTTTTCTTCTTTTTACTCTTCTATCATATCTAGCTAAACTCTTTTATTTTCCAATCAAGATTAATTGATGTTTGATTTCAACAATTATGAGGTTCTAGTAATTCTATTATTTTTTTTATTCTTGAGTATTTATATATTTTCTGTTAGATTGAATTATTAGACAAGAGACCTATTGTTTGATAGTTGAATTCAATAGATTGTCATTTAGAATAATTAATCATTGGTTAATTGTTCTAATTTAACTGACAAATAACAACATTGATAGGTAATCAACACCCTAAAATGTATGTTATGAAAATATATATTCTAATTTAAATAAGCAAGGCGGTGGTTAGTAATTAGGTCTTTTTGAATTTTAATGCAATTAATAGACATAACTCATAGGACAGATCCGAAAGTTGTGTTTGTTAATTAGAGAAATAACTTATAGGACGGATCCGAAGTTTATCGAGAAAGTAAAAAAAGATTGATTGTTAGAGGACGGATCTTCAACAACTATAACCAATTTATTCAACATAAAAGAACCTATCTTTTGAATCAATGATCAATTCAAGTAATCAATACCGAAATTAATTCTTGGTTGGAAGCTTCTTGATATTAATTTTTCCTCATATTTTTAGTTAGCTATTTAATTTGTTTAGTTTGTCTCAATTAGTTTTACTTAATTTTATAATACAAAACAAAACCCCTCTTTTATTTTATTTTGTTTAAGGAGTAAATCTAATCAATCTCTGTGGATTCGACCATCTCATTGCTATCTACAGAACTTAGTTCAGAGAAAGATTATTTTTGGTGGTTTTGATACCATCATATACTAACTATAAATAACTTGGGAAAGTTTGAGTTTGTTCGAGTAGCTTTCAAAATTTTAGTTTAATTTTCAATTTAAACATGATTAGAAGTGTTTATAAGCTTAAAATAAGCAGTACCTATTTCATGCACTAAAAATGTACCAAGAAAGGCATTTCAACAAAATATTCAATAAGCAAAGAAAAATAATATTTCATAACCGAAGCAATTCATGCCATGGTAATTAAATAAAACCGAGTGTTACAGTTTTACATATTAATTTTTTTAAAAAAATTATACAATCTTTTTTTGCATAAGCTTCTTGATTAATTATTTATGGAATTCAAAATCCTAACTTTTCTGTATTTTACAGGTTTAGGAATGTTTCTTTTTTGGTTAGGTAGGGTTTAATAGTTTTGATTCTTTTCAAATTAGTTTTGGGAGGTAGTCTTTTGGTTTTTTAGTATTAGAATTAATTTTTAATGTTTTATATCAATTCAATTTAGTTAGTCACCCCTTTAATATCAAAATCTTTGTTCTGATATCTAGTTTAGACTTCCCCCACAGCAAAGCCAACCTCCTTACATTTGAGACATTGTCGCAGCCAATGAGTGCCTCATCCTAAGGGGAAATTTGCAAAAATAGCACCTTTTCACAAGACTTAATGAAATATAGTAGCTTCAAAAAGTTTCTTGCCAAAATAGCAGGTCAACGGTATTTGACTAGGTGAAAAGACCTATTGGCCCCTCTATTTACAAAAGACGATGGAGAAACATTCGCACCCAAGGCTTCACTTCGTTCAGAACTTCATCTGCCTCTTCAAAATTCATTGCCAATTATCCTTCATCCTTCATCGATTCAATATCTCCATCTCACCCATTCTATTATCGTCTATTGGTTGCATCAATGTCATGCGCGCGAGGAGAACAGATGTCTTCAAGCAAGAAGTTTGCCGCTGTAGAGAAGACCCAAAAAAATCCGATGAACGGGAAGAAGGTCAGTGGAAATTTGCCTAGAACTTTGAGCTTCGTATTTGTTATCACACATAGTGTGTTTTTGTGCATCTCCTATCACACATAATGTTTTTTTTTTAAAGTTGAATTGGATTTGAACGAGAAATTGGTCGAGCATATGTCGAAATAGAGTCAAAAAAATTTCATATTATATCGTGCACATGCTAAAAACAGTCGAGCATGATTGACTGATGAACACTTGTTGAGTACTATGTCGAGAAATATGTTGAGCATTAGGTCGAGAAATATGTCAAGCATTATGTCGAGCACTATGTTGAGCACTTCATTGTTTTAAATGTGGGATTCAAGATGTATATGATTCTGCCAGAGAAATCATTGTTGATTGCAACTTTGATCCTTCCAAGACAGGCAGTGTTGCTGACTAGAGATATGCATACTTGAAGCTTGGCAAGGTGACTCTCTAGAAGCCAAACTTTTGGGCAAGTGTTATGTTGGAGATGGTGATCCATTGAATTGGTCTAAGATATGGGTTGTTTGGAAATATTTAATAGTTTGAGAGAAAAATTAATTGAATATTGTATTTATTTTATTTTGTAATGTGTTGTATTGTATTAACAAAACATCATATATGGTTGTTATTGTATTAACTGGTTTTAACCCTAGTGTATCCCTATTTATATGCTAGATGGAGGCAGCATGCTAGGTATTCTAAATTAGATACCTAGGGTGTAATGCTTCAAGCAATCGCATATACTATTGCTTGACTTTAAACCTTAACAAAATAATGGCAACCAAGCACATGAAAGTGCAAAATTGTGAGTAACCCATTCTTATTTTATTTATCTGCATTTTCGTCGAGGGGATTAAAAGGAGGCAACACAATGAACTCATTAATTGATCCAATTATCCAAATATATCTTGATATTAATTCAAAATTTTCAAATCAATAATATATGTCTCTATATAGGGCTATTCCATTTTAAAATCCATCCCAATAAATCTGCAATGTATGGATCATGGGAAAATATTCTACCATATTCATCTTTCAAATTTGATCAAGAAGTATGTCAACCACAGCAAAAGATGCTACTCGACTTGTGCATAGTTTCCAACCTATGGGAGACTATTTGAAGAGAGGACATGAACATGCATTTATCAGCATAATAAATATGTAGGAGGTGGGGAAGAGGATCTAGTAATGCTTTTAAAAGCACAGATGCTTTGCCAACTTATAATGACCCCATTTTTGACAAAGGAGAAACGCTGGATAGTATAGACGGGTAGATGCAGAACATATGGCGACTCTAAAATTAAAGGACTTCTTGAGCCACATGAATTAGGAGTTGTTTCAATTGGAAGGCAATATAGCTGGCGAAGATAATTGCAAATCGAAGATGAAGCATTTAATTTGATGTCATTACTTGATCTGTTGTCTTCCTTCGATACCCAATTGGGGCATTGCATGGCACTTTTACGTTGAATTCGCAGGCAATGCATGCCGCGGCCATCGTGAGTGCAATGAACAATACTTCTTTCTTCTCTCTTTTTCTTTTTCTTTTTTATTTTTTGAATTTTTCTTCTCAAACAGATTAAAATTTCTTTCATTCACTATATAAATTCAGCACACTTGCAAAGAAAATAAATTATGTGTATATGCACGCACACACACTTTACACACGTTATACATTTGAATTTTTGTGAAAATGTAGGATTTTGAAAATGGCGAAAATTATTCGGTGATTGAATTGAAATTGTGTGTGTACATATATAAGTATGTTATCAATTTGCGTATAACATACGTGTGGCATATATCTTGCGATTCTTGCCCCTAAATTTTGCATGTATTAATTAACAAATTTATATTTTTTTGTCAAAATTACTCTAAGATTATATCTTTCTATACTCAAATATACTTGATTTTTATATTTGAAAAAAAAAACCACCACTAGAGATGCTAATATTGTCTAGTAATTAAAGATTTTCGTTTGTTGTTCTAAAATATGGTTTTAAATTTCATGAACTCATTATTATTTTATATTTCGCTTGTTCCCTTAAAAAAATAAAAAACATGAATGTGTCATTTTAGATTAATCAAAACTTAAGTTTCATTTAAAAAAAAAAGAAGGAACAACTTGTCATCAATGGATCTTTTCTCTTGAACGTAATCGATCTTTTAGTTGTTATTGTGATTGTTAAATTTTAACAATAATTAATATTTAGAGTAGAAATATTTCCCTAATGTTTTGTAGAAGCTTCTTGATTAATTATTAATGGAATTCAAAATCCTAATTTTTCTGCATTGATCAAGGGTACATTCAATTCAATGAGAGTAAGCTTTATTGGTGGAAGCGTAATTCAAAATCTCTCAAACAGCAAATATGTACATCATTATGCAGAAGAGAGTACACGAGTACGTCTTCCAGAATAGTGGTCTCAAGGACAAGAGTTCCAATAGTAAATACCTAATACCATCCAACTTAATCAGCTAACTTTGGTTTTTGTTAACATCATAAATTTAGGCCAGATTCATTGTTATTGATTTTTTTTTCCCCTTCTTAGCCGTTTATGTGGATTAAGTATTGATTGATTTTAGTTTTCCTTATTAAAGATTTACGTGTATTACACGTAGTTGTATCTAAAACGCATTGGTAGACATACTATGTGCTATAAATATTTGTGATATTTTCATTGCATATATATACAAGAAATTTTCCCAACTGTTTGTACTACAATTGGTTACTCCTTTCAAGAACATATGAAAGAAGTGGAGAATTTTTTCATTGCCATCACCGGTTAAAAGGGAGACTAAATGCTTCGTGTTTGTTTGGCCTGAGCATGTATATATACAAGCAAGGCTTAAATTTGAGGGGGAGGAAGCAACCATTTAGAAGCCTGAATGTATCCAAGAGTCAAAAATGGTTGGGCTTCTGCTTCAGTAAGCTTCTTGGTGAAACCAACCCGAGCATCTGACTTTGATCCCGCTCCTGTACAACCGTATTCTCCGAAGTAGACCGAGCTGCAATTAAATCACCACCATGCATGCATTAATTAAACAATTATTCTCAAGAAACCGATGTTTATTAATTATTGGATGATTAATTGTCAAATTTAATTACGATCAAAATCAAGTGTCGCTGCCACTTACTTTTGAAGCTGGGCATTCTGGTTATCGGACCATCCTTCGGGTCGAACGGCGTCACTCATGTCGGTGTAGGAAAACACGACTTTGGCATAAGGCATCCACGCTCTGCCTAAGTAAGCGATGGCACCTGTACCGGTAACAGTGCCGTGGATGAATGAATATCCCGTGTCTTCTTCACCGTTGTGCCTTGCCTGTGCAGTGATAAAGGCGATCGGATCCCCTGAGATAACGTGGGTCTCAACGTTCTGCATGTAGTGTCATCAAATATTTTAAAATTTTCACCATAATCAGTCTTCTCATTCATGAAGAAAAATGAAAAAGAATCAAGATTAAAATGTAAAAATTGATCTTCGAAATATATAGTTAATTGTTCTTGCCATGTAGATGGATTTCCCATTGCCGAAAATGAAATCCACAGTGCCTTCAATGTAGCAATCTTTGAAAAAATGCAATCCTTTGTCATCACAAACGGTGTCTTGAAACCCAAGAAACTTGCAGTTATAAAAGGCAGCTTTATCACCACCGATTCTTAAAGCCTCTGCCTGACCTCCCTTTTGGTTCAAGGTTGGCCTCGGGGCTGAGTTCTATTTCAAGAAAAAAACTGTTAATCTCAACAAAAATAAAGAAAACAAAGATTAAACAAGGGGATGATTACGAGTAGATTATATAATCACACAAATGCTAAGCTACGTACCGAAAAAATGACATTGACTCCAATGAAGTAATCAGATTCAACGATCACGGAGGCACTATCTACGGTGCCAAACTGGGCTGCTGTGCCATCAGAAACTATAGTGGGCATGTTCTTTGGATCTCCGTACAAAGTTACAAATGGTTTGGTCGGTGGAATCCTCACTTTCTCTTTATAGGTTCCGGGTCCAAGTGAAATAATGACACGGTTTTTATTCCCTTCCGGGATGCTGGCGACGGCATCACCAAGAGTCTTGAAATCACCACTTCCATCGGCCATAACCTTAATGGTTTTGGAACTGCTTTCAGCAGCCTCCAGTGCGGGGTCCAAAGTCCCTGTCCGGGATGTCAATGGCTGAACATTCTGATCAAACCAACTGTTCAATTGGGATTTTTCAGCGGGCACTGCTACGTTATCATCACCAAGAACTATAAATGGCATTAGGAGAAGGCTAGATAAAATGATAACTTCCAAGAAAATATTGCTGGCCATTTTCTTGAAGTGTTTGTGATTTGCTCTGGGCTACGGATGGATCTTGTTATTAGGCAAAATGGCTATGTTTATACTTGTAGGAAGAAAGTGGGAAAAAAAAAAGAAGGAATTGTGTGTAATTGGAAAATAGAGGAGGAGATTAACATTCGGAAAAAGGGAACGCATCCCACTAAATTATGCCTGTAAAAATTTGTGGTATGTGACTTCAGTTTTGTGAACCATACGCTGCACTTCCGGCTCCTAGGCAGAAAGCCATTCTCTATATCCAACCTTCCTACAGTTGGGTAAACCAATTATACTCCACAAACAATAAAGAAAAAAAAATCACTGAGCAGGAGATTAATATACTAACAATAAATCACTTGGGAAAGTTTGAGTTTGTTGAAGTAGCTGTCAAAATTTTAGTTCAATTTTCAGTTTAAACATGATTAGAAGTGTTTATAAGCTTAAAATAAGCAGTACCCATTTCTTGCACTGAAAATGCACCAAGAAAGGCATTTCAACAAAATATTCAATTAATAAGCAAAGAAAAATAAGACTTCATAACTGAAGCAATTCATGCCATGGTAATTAAATAAAACCGAGTGTTACAGTTTTACTTATTAATTTTGTTAAAAAAGTTATACAATCTTGTTTTGAAGAAGCTTCTTGATTAATTATTTATGGAATTCAGAATCCTAACTTTCTGTATTTTACAGGTTTAGGAATTTTTCTTGTTTGGTTAGGTAGGGTTTAATAGTTTTGATTCTTTTCAAATTAGTTTTGGGAGGTAGTCTTTTGCTTTTTTAGTATTAGAATTAATTTTTAATGTTTGATGTCAATTCAATTTAGTTAGTCACCCCTTTAATATCAAAATCTTTGTTCTAATTTATAGTTTAGACTTCCCCCACGGCAGAGCCAACCTCCCTACATTTTGGACATTGACGCAGCCAATTAATGGGTGCCTCATCCTAAGTTAATTGAACCATATTTCTTTCTTCATCTTTCTTCTGTCTTTGTCTTCTTTCATTAGCAAACCAAACTGGCATTATTCAACTTTTAAATCTAATTTATATTTTTTTATAACAAATTTATAAATTTTAAAAAATATGAATGAAATATGCTTTTTTCTTATTATCATTTTTAATTTCAAGTATAAACTATATATATTTTTTAAAATTGAAGTTATATTTTCTTTATAACTTCTAAATTTAAATTATTTTAATAAGTGAAAATAAAATTGCAACTAAAATCGAAACTTGAATTGAAACCATGAACTAATGATTCTAAAATTGAATGGAAATCGCCCTCCTTATAATTTAGTTTCAATTATTTGTGTTCCGAACTGAAACAAAATTATAATCAGTAATCCCAAAATCATAATCAGCAATTTTGGGACCATGATCACCTCGAAATATAACTCGCTTCCTCTCTGCCTTTGTAAATCCCATGGACTAATTGCCCATTTATTTGGTTCATTTTGGGAATGGATTGAAAGTTTCTGGAAAGGTAATATGGTAATTGGTTGATTGTGTTGAGATTTTATTTGATTGCAAATTATTTGATAAGATATCTTTTAATTATGGTTGATTCTATGAAATTAGAATATGCATTAATTGTATATTTAATTTGATTTTACATTGATCTAATAGGTGTCAATCAATTAGTGATTGATTATAAGTGATATCAATCAATTAGCGATTGATTATAAGTGATTAATTTTTTACCTTGTATAACTTATGTATTCAGATTATAAATAGGCATTTAGTTGTAAAGACTAAAAGTGTGAATGAAACAACATTAATTATCTCCTACTCCTCTTTTTTTTAGAGATTGTGACTTGGCAGGGGTACGTGTTTTTTTGTGATAATGACCGTTTACAATTGGCCATTTTTTCTTTTTGGAATATAGTGTCGGTAAGTCCTAGAGTGGATAGGGGATTATATTGTGCGTAGTTCCAGATAATGATTGAAAATAGCTTGACTTAAAAATGGAAAAAGGAAAAAAAAAATGACAGGGGATCTGATATAATCTAATAATTAACAATTATATTTCTAGTTATAAACCAATAATTTATTTTATATGGACATAATTTTTTCTTACATGTTTCCTTCTTTCCTTACCTTAAGGGAAAAAAAGAAAAAGAAAAAGAAAAAGAAAAGAGATCATTAACCATTATAGTCTTTCTGAGTGTATTTTCAATGAATTCATTTAGTGAATTGTTCTAGCAAATGATGTGGTAATGATTAAAGACATAGTTATAGTCCTTTAATTTTGTCATTTCTTGAAAGTGTAAATAATTTTTATTATTATTTTCTATTTACCATATTGGTTCTTGAAACTTATTCAATATATAAATTCATTGAATATAGCACTTACTTTATGAAATTTTATTTACACAATAGAACTGAGCTTAAAAAGTAAATATCATCATAGTCTTTCGTAACAATTTGTAACTCAAGATTGTTAGGCCTTTGAGCCTTTTGTTCTTGGTCCAGCGATTCCAGCCCATGTGGGTTTTTAAACTCAGCCCATGTAGGGCTTTGCTTTTTTAAAGGCAGCAGGAAGAATAGCCACAGCCATCCGCCGAGAGCCAAGAAGAAAAAAAGAGAAATTTTTTTGTTCGTTCAGTCTTGATCAAAGTGACGATCGGAGGTCAATCCGTGGTCCGATTGAGTTGAAATTTACCAATAGGATTGTAATTCGTTGTTCTTCAATCTGTATGGTCATTTTTCTATTTGGAATTTTCAGTAATTGGTTTTTGGGTTAGTTTCGGGACTGTTATGTTTTGGGTGAGATTTCGCCATTTTTTTTCTTGAGTTTGCTGTGATATAGCTTATTCTTCACTATATTGTTGAATTCATTATTTCTGCAATTGTGGTGCTCATATGTTGAGTTGGAATTAGGTTTTGTACCTAAAATTATATAGTGAAAATTTAGGTGAACTCTGAGATTGGTCCTGTGGTTTTTATCCTTCACATTGAGGGAGTTTTCCATGTTAAAATTGTGTTGTGTTGCTGTTACCAAATTTTGATATATTTTTATTGTATTTTGGATTGTTGTTTTGTTTGTATTTAGTCATTTCCTCACACGTTCACAAGAGCGTGATATCGTTTTTTCCCAACAAAGATCTCCATATAAAAAGAGCTATCAAACTTCTTGGACATTGCATTGCTCCTTCAATATCTTAACAATCACATAATCAAGAAATAATCAAATACATGCATGCATGCAATTCTTTGCAAGCAGTTAACACATGAGTTTTAATTGCTTACCAATCAACCATTTCGATATTTTTATAAATACGCATTTTCGTTCATTTAAATTGTTAATCAGCTTTATTCAACAGAATTTTTTTTTCAAAATTCTACGGAATTTGTTCCTTTTCAAACATTGTTTGTCTTCCTTTTATATGTCCCGTGTTACTAGTCAACACTGAATTTTGCTTGACAATCAACCATTTCGATAGCTTAACAATCAAATACTGAATAAGTTAAAGCAAAAGCAAATTGATTAGAGTTTAATTCATCCGTTGCGTGCATTTGTTGCGAATTTAACGTAAGAGGAGATGCCCATAATGTATTGATTGGGTGTTTTCTACCAGGGAATATGAGTTAGAAATTTCATTACATTAACATAGATGTAGCCAATACATTGAGAAAGACTATAAAGGTTACTCATCATTTTCCTTTATTAGAAAAGGAAACATGCAATGGTAATCACAGTAAATTGGTTGATGACCAGTGAAAATTAAATTATTATTTCATGAGGAGGAATATAAACTAATGTGTGAGACAATAGCCACTTCCAATCCCGCTTTTTTTTTAATTGAAGAAATTTTGAATCATTTTCTCGATTAATGCACGGGAAACACCCGCATGCCAATTTCTTTTATCCCTAGTTTTGCGTCGACCACTTTAAGAATAGCACTTCGGGACTGTATCATTACTCTGTGAAATTTTATTTACAGAATAAAACTGAGCTTAAGGAGCAAATGTATAGAATTTGTACTACTTCCTGTATCATCCTGCAACTGGAGAAGAGTCTCCATACCCACTAGAGAATGAAACAATGGCCAATGGATTTGTAACAAAGCAGTAAATTTCTTTAACTTTTTATAATTTCCCCCTTCGGTAGATGAATTGATTTTTCCGGTTTGTTAGTTATGGGAATTGGGATCATCAAAATAAAAAATAGGTTTTTTTTTTTAAAACACATCAAAATTGAATTTCTTTAATTTGTTTTCCATTTCCTTCTTGTCTAGATGAATTAATTCTTTTTTTGCATATATTTATTTCTATTTTTCAAGTTTAGCTCTTTCTTAACTATTTTAGATAGGATGATTTGCACTTGTTATGCTTTATGTTTTGATGAGTGAATGGCAAAAATAATTAATATACTTTTCAAAAGTTCGATTTTAGTTATTATACTTTTTTTTCCTCAAAAATAGTAATTTAATATGAAAAATGAACTAAATTGGTCATTCGGTGTATAAACCTCGTTAAACATTTACGGAGTAGATATCATGTGCTAATCATGTGAGAAAATAAAAAATTTTAATAAAAAAATATATAACCAATTTTTTTTCCTTTTTCTTTATTCTCTTTTCTCCCATTTTTTGCCTTCATTCTCATAATACACTTTTTCTTCAAAACTAAACCCAAATTAAATAATGGCAACCAAGGACATGAAAGTGCGAAATTGTGAGTAACCCATTCTTATTTTATTTATCTGGATTTTCATCGAGGGGATTAAAAGGATGTAACACAACAAACTCATTAATCCAGTTATCGAAATAGATCTTAATACTAATTCAAAATTTCAAATCAATAATATATGTCTCTGTATAGGGCTATTCCGTTCTTAAAATCCATCCCAATAAATCTGCAATGTGCGGATCAAGGGTTGACTCAAGTAGGGAAAATGTTCTTGTTAAGGATTAATCAGTTTTTCCAAATATATCACATAGAATATTTTCTGTATATTCTTTTGTGATTTGTAATTATCTACTTACCTTACTTAGCATAGGATTCAAGATTATAAATGTACGCTAACACATTGTACAAAAACGTATCATAATACAGCAATTCATACACAAACTCTTTTGTTTTTTATTTTCTTACATGGTATTAGAGCAGACGATCTGACACTGCTTCTGCTCCAAATTTTAAAACGAGTTTGTTGCTGTTTTTTCTTTTCTTATTTTTTGGCAAAATTCCTATTTTGCCCTCATCATCACCAAACCCTAACCCTAGCCACCAGTTGCTAATTTCCATAAATACCCCTACAGCCCACTGAAAATTTCGAAACCACCTATCGCCGCCAACAGCCATGGCTGAAACCACCGTCCTCGCTTCCAACACCATCACTGTCACTCCATTTGCCCCACACGACCCTTATCAGCTCTCCGTCACTAACCTTCAAACAGGTAGCATCGTCTCCATTAAGCTCACTGGCGAAGGAAATTGGCAAGTTTGGAGCGATCAAGTGCAGACTGTTTTTTTGGCTAGAAATAAACTGGGTATCCTTACCGGTATTCTCGAGTGACCTTCTAGCGATAGCACCGCCGCTGTGAAATGGGATCAGTGCCATGCCACCGCGAAGACTTGGCTAACTCATTCCATCAACCCGTCCCTTGAATAAATGGTTTCTCGACTTCCTACTGTCGCCTCCATCTAGAATACTTTGAAGGACAGCTTCGGGCGTGTATCCGGCTCTCAAATTTTCTCGATTAAGCAAGCCATCGGAGAATCCAAGCTCGCCGTCGGTGCCTCAAGTTCACAACTTACTACTTTTTACCTTCGTCTCCAAGATCTTTGGACTAATTTGGACATTCACCAACCACCCATCCGCTGCACTTGTGCCCACTGTCAATGTCAACTCAATGACCAGCTCCAAGCGCACGAAAACACAGATCGAGCGATGAAATTTCTGCTTGCTCTACTGAAAGATTTCCGCACCTTGCAAACCAATGTTCTTGCTCGAGACCAATGTTGTTAAACTCTCGATTTTACTAGTACGTTTTACGATTTTACGATCCAAAACCAAGTGTCCGATTCAGTTTATAGGTAAAAACTAAAATAGGTAAAATCGGGTAAACTCTCGATTTTACTAGTACATTTTTACGATTTTACGATCCAAAACCAAGTGTCCGATTCAGTTTATAGGTAAAAACTAAAATAGGTAAAATCGGGTAAACTCGCGAGTTTGACACTTACAATTATAAAATCAGCTAGTGATCCGTTTCTACAAAAACGCAAAACAAACAGTGTTTTGACTGAACTTCTGAATTTTATTTTACTTAGGGCTTTTTCCCATCTTCTTTAATTTCTCTCCGCCGCAACTCTGCTTCCCCAGTCCCCACTGCCTGCAACTCTCCATCTCCGCCGATCGGCCGAAATCTCTTCTCATTCTCCTTCTTCCCCTTTCCTTCCTTCCTTCCTTCATTGCCCTCGTTTTCTCCAGGTATTTTCTGTTCTCATCCCCCGCTAAAAGCATCATCAACTTCCTCCTCACTCCGCCTTTCACCAATCCTCTTCATTACCATTAGCTTAAACTTCGATGATTAAGGACTTATGCTTTGTTATGCATGGTTGTTAATAAATTATGATTATTATTAATTTTTATGTGTGATTGATAATATTTTTTTTTGAAATTTGTGTATTTTTTATAAGTTTGAACATGTTTGTAATTTATAAATTTAACATATATTATATATATTAATATATAATATATATTATATTATTTTTCATAATTTGTAAACTCTTACGATTTTACGATCTGATTTTACAATCCGATTTTGTGGACCCTCTACCGATTTTACGTAAAAACTCGAGTTTAACAACCTTGCTCGAGACAATTTCTTGTCCCTTGAGAAGCTCCACGCGCTCGCCAAGCAGGATCTCCACCAGTGAACCTCCATTGATGGCTAGCTTCAAGCCGACGCGGACAGCAGCGTTTTTATAGCACATAGGGTGCTGCCGCCTTCTATGGACAAGGAGACTCTTTAGTCTCATCGCAGGCCAACTCCTTTGGGCCAAATAATTTGCAAGTTAATTTTGGGCAAAACCCTTTGCCAATTTCCCTTGGGTTAGGAGAGCCCAATTCGGCATCCACCATCAATGGGCCCAATAGACCGTGCCCATTTTGCACCCATTGCAGCCAGGCCATGTTCGTGAAGCCTGTTTCCTTCTTGTGGGCTATCCCCCAAATTGGTAGCCCAAACAGCGAGGTGGCCCAAAGAAAAAACAATTTGGTTCTGGGCCTCTAGCCTATAACGCGGCCATTAATGGCCCGTATCCTCCTCTTGGATTTGGGCCTCTTCCTACTCTTTTTGGATATAAACCTCAACCCGTGGACTCCCATGGTACTAATCCATATCATTATTCCAGTGTAGGTATCTTGGGATCTGTGACTCCTAGCCCAGGCAATATTTAGGCGGCTCATTTGGGCTTCATCTCACCACGGATCAACAATAGAAACTTGTCACCCTTGTGAATTAGATGGGGACTTCTAATTCAACTACCAACTTCTCAGATATTACTTTACCTTCTAAGTCTATTTCATCTGTTTGGATTATCGATTCAGGTGCCAGTGACCACATCACTTGCAATTTGCCTATTTTAGATTCATTTTTTCCTTGGGAAACATCTATTTCCATTACGTTGCCTGATCAATCCACTAGCCCTGTAACACATATTGGCCATTACCGACCCTACCCTAATTTGCACCTCATACATGTCCTGTATGCTCCACATTTTAAATATAATTTGTTATCCATCTGTAAACTCACTCAAGATAATCATTGTGTGGCAATTTTTTTCGATGATTTTTGTGTCTTTCAGAACCGTACGACTAGGTCTCTGATTGAACTCGGCAGGGCTGATCGGGGATTATACTTTTTATGTTCCTCCATTCCTGTCTCATTTTATTTAGTTTTTCAAAGTTATTTAGATTCCCTAAAGAATGCTTCATGTATTTCAAAATTTTTTTCTAGTTGTAATTCGGTTTCTTGCAATAATATTAGTTATGACATTTGACATCGTCGTCTTGGTCATTCTTCTTTAAAACTTATACTACCCATGGTCAATCCATTTCATGTCCTCCATCTTTTTCCTGTCGAATTTGTCCTTTGGCCAAACAAACTTGCAATGCTTTTCCTACACGGACTACTGCCACCACTTCCATGTTTGAATTAGTCCATATGGACATTTGGGGTCCTCATTAGACTTCTAATCATGATGGTTCACATTATTTTCTCACCATTGTCAACAATTTTTCCTGTGCCACATGGACATTCTTTTTACACTCAAAATTTCAATTTTTTTTTCCCAAAATTCAACATTTTATATCTATGGTGTTTACTCAATTTGGCTCCCTTGTCCGTCGCATCCACTCTTACAATGGACCGAATTTTTTTCCACTATATGTCGCTCATTCGTTGCTAGTCAAGACTTTCTTCATGAGAGCTCCTGCGTTTATACTCCTCAACAAAATGGAGTTGTTGAAAGCAAACATCGTCATTTATTAGATGTTGCACGAGCTTTAATGTTTCAGGCCCACATCCCACCTCAATTTTGGGGTGACTGTATCATCATTGCAACTTACATCATTAACCAGTTGCCTTCATCCTCCATTCATAGCCTCAGTCCTTTTAAACTCTTGTTTAGCAAACCACCTATCCTTGACCATCTTCGTGTTTTTGGATGTCGTTGTTATGCCACCACCTTAGATGCACGAGACAAATTTAGTCCACGTGTTACTCCATGCACTTTCATGGGTTACCCTCCTAATCAAAAGGGTTATCGCCTGCATGACCCCACTTTGGGCAAATTCTTTGTTAGTCGAGATGCAATTTTTCAAGAAAATATTTTTCCTTTTTCATCTTCGTCTTCAGTGTTGTCTCCCGCAGTTTCGTCCGATCCGACATCTCAAACTGTATGGTTTGACGAGACTCTCACTTCGTCTAATCTCCCTGTGGACACACCGACTTCTCCAGATGAGTCGATCACTCCTACATCCTCAGCTACTCATATTTCCTCTCCAGATGTTGAACCCTCATCCTCTACACCTTCAGAGACACAAGATTCCAATGTCGCCATATCTCTTTGCCATTCCGGCCGTCATTCTCGACCTCCCATCTCGAGTTCTGATTATCTTTGCCTACCTTACCCTCTGCCTCTTACTCCTCCCTCTATCCCATCTTCAATTACCTTTCCATGGATAATTGCCACCCTCCATACTAGTGCTTTATTGCTTCCATATCAGCCATCCAAGAACCCACCATCTTTCAAAAGGCTATCACTAATCCCAATTGGGTTACTGCCATGGAAAATGAACTTCATGCCCTTCAAGCAAATCTTACTTAGGATGTGGTTCCGTTGCCTCTTGGTCGTCGTCCAATCAGGTGCAAATAGGTTTACAAGGTAAAGTATCACGCAAATGGCACTCTTGAGCTGTACAAAGCCCGTCTAGTGGCTAAAGGTTTTAATCAGCGAGAAGGCATTGATTATCAAGATACCTTTTTCTCCCATTGCTAAGCATGTCACTATTCGTCTTCTTCTCACCATTGCTGTTGTCCATAGTTGGCCTCTTTTTCAGATGGATGTTCAAAATGCTTTTCTCCATGGTGATCTTTCAGAAGAGGTGTATATGGAACTACCCCCTCGATTTTGCACTCAAAGGGAGCATTTGGTATGTCAATTGCGGAAATCCTTATATGGGTTGAAGCAAGCCTCTCGTCAATGGAATGCCAAATTCACTAGTGCTCTCCTCCAGCATGGCTTTCATCAGTCTCGCCATGACTATTCATTGTTCACCAAAATTTAGGGTACTTTTTTTGTTGCATTACTTATCTATGTTGATGACATACTAATTACGGGCAATAGTCAAGCTGGAATCACTGACCTCAAACAAAATCTCAATGCTACATTCTTTATGAAAGATCTCGGCCAGTCAAAATTCTTCCTTGGCCTTGAGATTGCTCGATCTCCAGATTGTATCTCAATAAATCAGCGCAAGTACACATTGGAGTTGATATCTGAGGCTGGATTAGCAGGTTCTAAACCTTCAGTTATCCTTATGGAACAGAACAAAAAGTTCACAAGCATTGAATATGATGCTGGTTCAAATGAGCAAGTCAATGATCTGCTTCTTGAAGATCCATCAATATATCAGAGATTAGTTGGCCGACTTATCTACTTAAATCTCACCATACTTGATATCACATTTTCAGTTCAGCTTTTTAGCCAATTCATGCACAATCCGAAGCAATCTCACATGGAAGCCGCCTTAAAAGTAATAAATATCTGAAGAGTTGCCCAGGCCTTGGTCTTTTATTCCCATCATCCTCAAAGTTTGAATTACGAGCTTTCTATAATTCAGATTATAGCACATGTCCAATGACAAGAAGATTCACCACCGGATTCTGCATCATGCTTGGAAATTTTTTAATATCTTAGCGTACAAAAAAGCAGCCCACTATCTCACTATCATCAGCCGAGGCAGAATATCGAGCCATGCAGGTTACAACCAGCGAAATAGTGTGGATCATGGGACTTCTCAAAGATTTTGGTTTTCATATAAAAAACCCGTTTTACTTTATTGTGACAATTGATAGGATATAAAATTGCATATTTATTAGGCCAATTCCCTTGTGTTTTAATTGATCAAAATGCTTATTTGCATGAATATTAATGTGAAAATGAAGTTTAGCAAAATTGTAAATTAAGACTGAATTTCTAAGACAATATAAGCTAGTTGTCAACATTAATAATTGATGTGGTTAAATCTGTCAATTTCATGCTAAAAGTCTTCGGCATGTCTTTTGGATGTGCACTTTTACTCACTTAGTCATGGTTGAATGCCAATAATCCAGTCCCTTTCTCAGATAGATGTCAAGATGTCAAGATGTCGAAACAGATCTTTGGCTTTTGGAGTGGCTCTAAAGAATTAAGTTCAAGGGGGCTGAAGTTGAAGGGGAAATTCCAGGAACATCAACATGCAACCTTCCGAGGATCAATGAGTTGAGATTTTATTAATTTTCTTTTGGAAAATCTGATGGCATACAGGGTACACTTTCTTGTTGACTCCATGCTGGGCAAGAGAAGGGACTTCAGTAGCAACTAGCAAGACAAGAAGCGAGCCACACAACAAGACAAAAAGAAAACAACAAGCATTTAAATTGACTTCAGCCATAGAGAAAAAAAGGAAGTAAACAAAAGGACAAAAAAACAAGAGAAACAGCCGTCCATTACTTTTTCTTGTACCGATTACTCTTTGAAGTTTCTGGGAAGCAGCCGCACAAGACAAAATACAGTAGCAATAATTCGTGTAAGTCAAAGAGTTGCAAAGAAAAAAAAACCAAGCAGTGCACAAGTTAGAAGACTTTGTTCGGCAAAAGACAACAAAACAAAGAAGAGCCGTGCTGCAAAACAAGAAAAGCTGTGAAGGAAGAAACGGAAGCTACAAGAAGAATACAACCACAACTTAGAAACAAGAAGGACTCAGCCGAGCAAGGGTGACAAAAGAAAAGAAGAATTCTGGAAGACACAAAATCCAGTAACAAAGAGGAAACAAAAGCTGAGTACAATGGGAAAAAAAACAGCCAAAGAGTAGTATAAACCAACTGGAATAAGATTACTACAAGCTGAGTACAAGAAGGAAGCAACAAGGAGATAAAAGTTGAGTTGAATTATGAAGCAAAACGAAGACAAGAACCTGGAATGATGAAGTAGAATACGGCTAGGATTGGAACAAGAAGAAGACATGAGTAGTTTCGTGTGGGCAGAAGTAGTTGAAGAGAAGCTGGCTGCAATTTTCTACACAAGATAGAAAAACCGAGAAGAGACGAGGAAGTAGAAGTTGACTGAAATTGAAGGATTCTAACAGCTGAAATTTAGAAAAGAAATTCATCCGGAAAATATTGTACAAAAACGTATCATAATACAGCAATTCATACACAAACTCTCTGGTTTTTTATTTTCTTACAGTTCTACCATATTCATGTTTCAAATTTCTTCAAGAAAGTATGCCAACCACAGCAAAAGATGCCACTCAACTTGTGCATAGTTTCCAACCTATGGGAGACTATTTGAAGAGAGGACATGAACATGCATTTATCAGCATAATAAATATGTAGGAAGTGGGGAAGAAGAGTAATGCTTTTAAAAGCAGAGATGCTTTGCCAACTTATAATGACCCCATTTTTGACAAAGGAGAAACGCTGGATAGTGTAGACGAGTAGATGAACATAAGGCGACTCTAAAATTAAAGGACATTTTGAGCCGCAAGAATTAGGAGTTGTTTCAATTGGAAGGCAATGTAGCTAGCGAAGATTGAATTCAAAATCGAAGATGAAGCATTTAATTTGATGCCATTACTAGATTGGTTGTCTTCCTTCGATACACAATTTGGGCATTGCATGGCACTTTTACGTTGAATTCGCTGGCAATGCATGCCGCGGCCATCGTGAGTGCAATGAACAATACTTCTTTCTTCTCTCTCTTTTTTTCTTTTTTAAAATTTTCTTCTCAAACAAGTTAAAATTTCCTGCATTCACTATATATATAAATTCAGCACACATGCACTGGAAATAAATTATCTATATATGCATGCGCGCACACAAGCTTACACACGTTATACATTTGAATTTTTGTGAAAATGTAGGATTTAAAAAATTGCGAAAGTTATTTGGTGATTGAATTGAAATTGTGTGTGTGCATATATAAGCACAATATATAAATATATATATAAAAATATATATATATATATATATATATATTTGCGTATAACATACGCGTGGAATATATCTTGCAATTCTTACCCCTAAATTTTGCACGTATTAACTAACAAATTTATATTTTTATGTCAAAATTACACTAATATTATATCATTCTATACTCGAATATACTTGATTTTTATATTAAGGAAAAAAAACCATCAATGGAGAAGCTGATATTGTCAAATAATTAAAGATTTTTGTTTGTCGTTCTAAAATGTGGTTTTAAATTTCGTCAACTCATTTTTCTTTTATATTTTTTTTCCTCTTAAAAAAATAAAAACATGATTGTGTCATTTTAGATTAATCAACACTTAAGTTTCATTTTTTTTAAAAAAAAAGAACAACTTGTCATCAATGGATCTTTTGTCTTGAACTTAATCGATCTTTTATTTGTTATTGTGATTGTTAAATTTTAACAATAATTGATATTTAGAGTAGAAATATTTCCCTAATGTTTTGTAGAAGCTTCTTGATTAATTATTAATGGAATTCAAAATCATAATTTTTCTGCATTGATCAAGGGTACATTCAATTCAATGAGAGTAAGCTTTAATGGTACATCCTTCGATTTACATTTTGCCTGGCTAAGGGGATTCTGGTACAGGTGAGGGAGTTTTACTTTCGCAAGGGGGACTTTCTCCAAATCAAAGCAAATATGTACATCATTATGCAGAAGAGAGTACATGTGTACGTCTTCCAAAATAGTGGTCTCAAGGACAAGAGTTCCAAGACTAAATACCTAATACCATCCAACTTAATCAGCTAACTTTGGTTTTTGTTAACATCATAAATTTAGGCCCCTTTCATTGTTATTGATTTTTTTTCCCTTCCTAGCCGTTTATGTGGATTAAGTATTGATTGATTTTAGTTTTCCTTATTAACGATTTACGTGTATTACACGTAGTTGTATCTAAAACACATTGGTAGACACACTATGTGCTATAAATATTTGTGATATTTTCATTGCATATATATACAAGAAATTTTCCCAACTGTTTGTACTACTATTGGTTACTCAACATATGAAAGAAGTGGAGAATTTTTCCATTGCCATCACCGGTTAAAAGGGAGACTAAATGCTTCGTGTTTGTTTGGCCTGAGCATGTATATATACAAGCAAGGCTTAAATTTGAGGGGGAGGAAGCAACCATTTAGAAGCCTGAATGTATCCAAGAGTCAAAAATGGTTGGGCTTCTGCTTCAGTAAGCTTCTTGGTGAAACCAACCCGAGCATCTGACTTTGATCCCGCTCCTGTACAACCGTATTCTCCGAAGTAGACCGAGCTGCAATTAAATCACCACCATGCATGCATTAATTAAACAATTATTCTCAAGAAACCGATGTTTATTAATTATTGGATGATTAATTGTCAAATTTAATTACGATCAAAATCAAGTGTCGCTGCCACTTACTTTTGAAGCTGGGCATTCTGGTTATCGGACCATCCTTCCGGTCGAACGGCGTCACTCATGTCGGTGTAGGAAAACACGACTTTGGCATAAGGCATCCACGCTCTGCCTAAGTAAGCGATGGCACCTGTACCGGTAACAGTGCCGTGGATGAATGAATATCCCGTGTCTTCTTCACCGTTGTGCCTTGCCTGTGCAGTGATAAAGGCGATCGGATCCCCTGAGATGACGTGGGTCTCAACGTTCTGCATGTAGTGTCATCAAATATTTTAAAATTTTCACCATATTCAGTCTTCTCATTCATGAAGAAAAATGAAAAAGAATCAAGATTAAAATGCAAAAATTGATCTTCAAAATATATAGTTAATTGTTCTTGCCATGTAGATGGATTTCCCATTGCCGAAAATGAAATCCACAGTGCCTTCAATGTAGCAATCTTTGAAAAAATGCAATCCTTTGTCATCACAAACGGTGTCTTGAAACCCAAGAAACTTGCAGTTATAAAAGGCAGCTTTATCACCACCGATTCTTAAAGCCTCTGCCTGACCTCCCTTTTGGTTCAAGGTTGGCCTCGGGGCTGAGTTCTATTTCAAGAAAAAAACTGTTAATCTCAACAAAAATAAAGAAAACAAAGATTAAACAAGGGGATGATTACGAGTAGATTATATAATCACACAAATGCTAAGCTACGTACCGAAAAAATGACATTGACTCCAATGAAGTAATCAGATTCAACGATCACGGAGGCACTATCTACGGTGCCAAACTGGGCTGCTGTGCCATCAGAAACTATAGTGGGCATGTTCTTTGGATCTCCGTACAAAGTTACAAATGGTTTGGTCGGTGGAATCCTCACTTTCTCTTTATAGGTTCCGGGTCCAAGTGAAATAATGACACGGTTTTTATTCCCTTCCGGGATGCTGGCGACGGCATCACCAAGAGTCTTGAAATCACCACTTCCATCGGCCATAACCTTAATGGTTTTGGAACTGCTTTCAGCAGCCTCCAGTGCGGGGTCCAAAGTCCCTGTCCGGGATGTCAATGGCTGAACATTCTGATCAAACCAACTGTTCAATTGGGATTTTTCAGCGGGCACTGCTACGTTATCATCACCAAGAACTATGAATGGCATTAGGAGAAGGCTAGATAAAATGATAACTTCCAAGAAAATATTGCTGGCCATTTTCTTGAAGTGTTTTTGATTTGCTCTGGGCTACGAATGGATCTTGTTATGATGCAAAATGGCTATATTTATACTTGTAGGAAGAAAGTGAAAAAAAAGAAGGAAGGAAGGAAGGAATTGTGTGCAATTGGAAAATAGAGGAGGAGATTGACATTCGGATAAAGGTAACGCATCCCACTAAATTATGCCTGTAAAAATTTGTGGTT
The DNA here is from genome assembly GCA_020080225.1 of Gynochthodes officinalis. Taxonomy (NCBI): domain Eukaryota; kingdom Viridiplantae; phylum Streptophyta; class Magnoliopsida; order Gentianales; family Rubiaceae; genus Gynochthodes; species Gynochthodes officinalis. Next base: position 30,203,574 of record CM034622.1, on the reverse strand, counting down.
TGTGACTTGAGTTTTGAGAACCATACGCTGCCCTTACGGCTCCTAGGCAGAGAGCCATTCTCTATATCCAACCTTCCTACAGTTGGGTAAACCAATAATACTCGACAAACAATAAAAAAAAAAAAAATACTGAGCAGGAGATTAATATCCTAACAATAAATAACTTGGGAAAGTTTGAGTTTGTTCAAGTATCTTTCAAAATTTTAGTTCAATTTTCAGTTTGGACATGATTAGAAGTGTTTATAAGCATAAAATAAGCAGTACCCATTTCATGCACTGAAAATGCACCAAGAAAGGCATTTCAACAAAATATTCAATTAATAAGCAAAGAAAAATAAGACTTCATAACTGAAGCAATTCATGCCATGGTAATTAAATAAAACCGAGTGTTACAGTTTTACTTATTAATTTTGTTAAAAAAATTATACAATCTTGTTTTGAAGAAGCTTCTTGATTAATTATTTATGGAATTCAGAATCCTAACTTTTCTGTATTTTACAGGTTTAGAAACTTTTCTTGTTTGGTTCGGTAGGGTTTAATAGTTTTGATTCTTTTCAAATTAGTTTGGGAGGTAGTCTTTTGCTTTTTTAGTATTAGAATTAATTTTTAATGTTTTATATCAATTCAATTTAGTTAGTCACCCCTTTAATATCAAAATCTTTGTTCTAATTTCTAGTTTAGACTTCCCCCCGGCAGAGGCAACCTCCCTACATTTGGGATATTGAAGCAGCCATTGGGTGCTGCAACTTAAGTTAATTGAACCATATTTCTGTCTTCATCTTTCTTCTCTCTTTGTCTTCTTTCATTATCAAACTGACATTATTCAACTTTCAAGTCTGTTGTGTTAATGGATACTGTCCCACATTGGAAAATTAAGAAAAACTAGAATATCTAATAAGTGGTAAGGACCCATTACTCACTAACTTAAACTTTTGAATTCAGGTGGGCTCCTACTGCTTATTGGGCCGCTCTAGTTGGGCTCCTCATTGTAAAACCTCCCCAACAAGTGGTATTAGAGCCGGAATGTTAGTCCACTCGGAGAAGCAAGTGGTTTCTCTTCTAGTTGGACTGGGTCTTCGTGGGAGACTCGTGGACAAGTAGGTTTGGTCCTTCACTACTTGCATGGGCACTAAATAAGTCCGTGGTGAAGAGATGTGCTTGTTGGAGTAGGGAGTGGGCTTTAATGTGGTAATGTATCTATCAAGGAAGAGATCTGTTGTGTTCATGGATACTTCCTACATTGGAACATGAAGAGAAAAACCACAAACACATAATAAGTGGCAAGGACCTTTGACTCACTAGTTTAAAATTTTGAGTTTATGTGGGTTTCTACTGCTTATTGGCCCACTCTAATTGGGCTCCCCATTGTAAAACCTCCCCAACAAAGTCTAATTTATATTCTTTTTATAACAAATTTATAAATTTTAAAAAATATGAATGAAATATGCTTTTTTCTTATTATCATTTTTAATTTCAAGTATAAACTATATATATATATATATTTAAAATTTTAAGTTATATTTTCTTTATTACTTCTAAATTTAAATTATTTTTTCATAACTGAAAGTAAAATTGCAACTAAAATCAAAACTAGAACTGAAACCGTGAACTAATGATTCTAAAATTGAATTGAAATCGCCCTTCTTATAATTTAGGTTCAATTATCTGTGTTCCGATCTGAAACCAAATTATAACCAGTAATCTCGAAATCATAGTCAACAATTTTGGGACCATGATCACCTCGAAATATAACTCGCTTCCTCTATGCCTTTGTAAATCCCATGGACTAATTGCACATTTATTTGGTTCCGTTTGGGAATGGATTGAAAGTTTCTGGAAAGGGAACACGGTAATTGGTTGATTGTGTTGAAATTTTATTTGATTGCAAATTATTTGATAAGATATCTTTTAATTATGGTTGATTCTATGTAATTAGAATATGTATTGATTGCATATTTGATTTGATTTCATATTGATCTAATAGGTATCATTCAATTAGTGGTTGATTATAATTGATTAATTTTTTTACCTTGTATAACTTATGTATTCAGATTATAAATAGGCATCTAGTTGTACAGACTAAAGTGTGAATGAAAAAACATCAATTATCTCCTACTCGTCTTTTCTTTAGAGATTGTGACTCAACGGGGGCACATGGTTTTTTGTGATAATGACCATTTACAATTGGCCATTTTTTTCTTTTTGGAATATAGTGTTTGTAATTCCTAGAGTGGATAGGGGATTATATCGTGCCTAGGGTATGATTGAAAATAGCTTGACTTAAAAATGGGAAAAGGAAAAAAAAATGATAGGGGATCCGATATAATCTAATAATTAAGAATTATATTTCTAGTTATAAACCAATAATTTATTTTTCATGGACATCATTTTTGTTGGGGAGGTTTTACTCATGGGGAGTCCAACTAGAGCAACTCGATAAGCAGTAGGAGCCCACTTGAGCCCAAAAGATTAAGCTAGTGAGTAATGGTTTTCTTGCCACTTATTAGGTGTTCTAGTTCTTATTAATTTTTCAATGTTGGACAGTATCCTTCAACACAATACACTACCACATTAAAGCTCACTCCTCCACAAGCCCATTTCTTTACCACATACCCATTTAGTGCCTATTCAAGTATAGTAAAGGACCAAATCTATTTGTCCACAAGTTCCCTACTAAGCCTCAGTCCTACCAAAAGAGGAAGAACTTGCTTTCCCGAGTACTCCAACATTCCGACTCTGATACCACTTGTTGGGGAGGTTTTACTCATGGGGAGCCCAACTAGAGCGGCCTAATAAGTAGTAGAACCCCAGCCCACTTGAGCCCAAAAGTTTAAGCTAATGGGTCAAGATTTTTTGCCACTTATTTGGTGCTCTAGTTTTTTTTAATTTTCCAATGTAGGACAGTATCCATGAACACAACAAATTTTCCCTACATGTTTCCTTCTTCCCTTACCTTAAGGGAAAAAAAAAGGAAAAGAAAAGAGATCATTAACCATTATAGTCTTTCTGAGAGTATTTTCAATGAATTCATTCAGTGAATTGTTCTAGCAAATGATGTGGTAATGATTAAAGACATAATTATAGTCCTTTGATTTTGTCATTTCTTGAAAGCGTAAATAATTATTAATTTTTTTTCTATTTACCATATCGGTTCTTGAAACTTATTCGATATATAAATTCATTGAATGCATCACTTACTTTATTAAATTTTATTTACACAATAGAACTGAGCATAAAAAGTAAATATGAACATAGTCTTACTTAACAATTTGTAACTCAAGATCTCCACAAAAAAAGAGCTAGCAAACTACTTGGGCATTGTATTGCTCCCTCAATATCCTAACAATCACATAATCAAGAAATAATCAAATACACGCATGCATGCAATTCTTTGCTAGCAGTTAACACATGAGTTTTAATTGCTTACCAATCAACCATTTCGATATTTTTATAAATATGCGTTTTCGTTCATTTAAATTGTTAATCAATTTTATTCAACAGAATTTTTTTTTCCAAATTCTATGGAATTTGCTCCTTTTCAAACATCGTTTGTCTTCCTTTTATATGTCTCGTGTTACCAGTCAACACATGTGTTTTGCTTAACAATCAACCATTTCGATATCTTATTAACAATCAAATACTGAATAAGTTATTATAATTTAATTCATCCGTTGTGTGCATTCGTTGCGAATTTAACGTAAGAGGAGATGCCCAAAATGTATTGGTTGGGTGTTTTCTGCCGGGGAATATGAGTTAGAAATTTCATTACATTAACATAGATGTAGCCAATACATTGAGAAAGACTATAAAGGTTACTCATCATTTTCCTTTTTTAGAGGGGGAAACATGCAATGGTAATCACACTAAATTGGTTGGTGACCAGTGAAAATTAAATTATTATTTCACGAGGAGGAGTATAACTAATGTGTGAGACAATAGCCACTTATAGATTTGTTAAGAAAGTAAAGCATATAGATAAAGTAGTTTCAAGGATAGTGCTAAGCCTTGGCCAACTTATGGAGTCAAAGAGGGTTCTAAGTATTAGAACCATTGTTGTATCAGTTAGTTGGTGTTATTTGCCAAGTTAATATATTGAAGAATTTTGAAAAAAAAAAAACATACAATAGCCACTTCCAATCCCGCCTTTTTTGAAATTGAAGAATTTTTGAATCATTTTTTCGATTAATGCACGGGAAACACCCGCATGCCAATTTCTTATCCCTAGTTTTGCGTCGAACACTTTAAGAATATCACTTCGGGAGTGTATCATTACTCTGTGAAATTTTATTTACAGAATAAAACTGAGCTTAAGGAGTAAATGTGTAGAATTTGTACTACTTCCTGTATCATCCTGCAACTGGAGAAGAGAATCCATACCCACTGGAGAATGAAAAAATAGCCAATGGATTTGTCACAAAGCAGTAAATTTCTTTAACTTTTTATAATTTCCTCCATCTGTAGATGAATTGATTTTTCCGGTTTGTTAGTTATGGGAATTGGGATCATCAAAATAAAAAATAGGTTTTTTTTTTCTAACACATCAAAATTGAATTTCTTTAATTTGTTTTCCATTTCCTTCTTGTCTAGATGAATTAATTTTTTGTTACATATATTTATTTCTATTTTTCAAATTTAGCTCTTTCTTAACTATTTTAGATAGGAAGATTTGCCCTTGTTGTGCTTTATTTTTTAATGAGTGAATGGCAAAAATAACTAATATACTTTTCAAAAGTTCGATTTTAGTTATTATACTTTTTTTTCCTCAAAAATAGTAATTTAATATGAAAAATGAACTAAATTGGTCATTCGGTTTAAAAACCTCGTTAAACATTTACAGAGTAGATATCATGTGCTAATCATGTGAGAAAAAAATTAATAAAAAAATATATAACCCTTTATTTTTTCCTTTTTCTTTATTCTCTTTTCTCCCATTTTTTGCCTTCATTCTCATAATACACTTTTTCTTCAAAACTAAACCTAAATTAAATAATGGCAACCAAGCATATGAAAGTGCGAAATTGTGAGTAACCATTCTTAATTTATTTATCTGGACTTTCGTCGAGGGGATTAAAACGAGGTAACACAACAAACTCATTAATCCAGTTATCCAAATAGATCCTAATATTAATTCAAAATTTTCAAATCAATAATATATGTCTCTATATAGGGCTATTCTATTCTTAAAATCCATCCCAATAAATCTGCGATGTGCGGATCATGGGTTGACTCAAGTAGGGAAAATGTTCTACCATATTCATCTTTCAAATTTCTTCAAGAAAGTATGCCAACCACAGCAAAAGATGCTACTCAGCTTGTGCATAGTTTCCAACCTATGGGAGACTATTTCAAGAGAGGACATGAACATGCATTTATCAGTATAATAAATATGTAGGAAGTGGGGAAGAAGAGTAATGCTTTTAAAAGCAGAGATGCTTTGCCAACTTATAATGACCCCAATTTTAACAAAGGAGAAACACTGGATAGTATAGACGAGTAGATGAACATAAGGCGACTCAAAAATTAAAGGACATTTTGAGCCACATGAATTAGGAGTTGTTTCAATTGGAAGGCAATGTAGCTAGCGAAGATTGAATTCAAAATCGAAGATGAAGCATTTAATTTGATGCCATTACTTGATTGGTTGTCTTCCTTCTATACACAATTTGGGCATTGCATGGCACTTTTACGTTGAATTCGCTGGCAATGCATGCCGCGGCCATCGTGAGTGCAATGAACAATACTTCTTACTTCTCTCTTTTTCTTTTCTTTTTTCTTTTTTAAAATTTTCTTCTCAAACAAGTTAAAATTTCTTTCATTCACTATATATATATATATATATAAATTCAGCACACTTGCACTGAAATAACTTGTGTATATGCATGCACGCACACACGCTTTACACACGTTATACATTTGAATTTTTTGAAAATGTAGGATTTAGAAAATAATGAAAGTTATTCAGTGATTGAATTGAAATTGTGTGTGTACATATATAAGTACATTATATAAATATATATATATATATATATAAAATATATAAATATATATATATATATATATATATATATATTATCAATTTGCGTCTAACATAAGCGTGGAATATATCTCGCAATTCTTACCCCTAAATTTTGCACGTATTAATTAACAAATTTATATTTTTATGTCAAAATTACACTAATATTATGGCATTCTATACTCGAATATACTTGATTTTTATATTAGGAAAAAAAACCATCAATGAAGATGCTGATATTTGCTGGGTTTGGGCCACTCTCAAGTGGAGCCCAACCCAAATTTAAAACATATGAAAACAAATATTAGGGCTGTGTGTGTGCAACCAGTGTGAAAGAAAACAGCAAAAAGAGAGAGAGAGGTGTGCGGCGGGTGAGAACAAAGAAAAAATGGATTTTTTTTCTTCGCACAATTTTGATCAAAGTGTCGATCAGAGGGTGATCCGTGGTCCAATTTGGCTCAAATTTTGTCAACGGATTCAAGAGAGGTTGATCTTGGTTTTGACCGGTGGGATTAGCATTTGGAGCTTCCTATTTGGAGATACAACATCAAATCTGTGGCTACTTGTTTTGTGAGAATATTTTTTTCAAACTTTCTCTATTTAATTTTATGAGCTGTTTTTGAATGCCATGAATTTATAATTCTTGATGGTTGATGTTCGCTTGATATTTGCATGCCTCTAGTTGTATCTAGAGAGAATGTTGGAACCCATTATTTGATTATAACGGAGATTTGGGTGGACTTTGGTCCCGTGGTTTTTACTCCTCACACTGAGGAGGTGTTCCACGTAAAAATTCCTTGTGTTGTTGTGCTTGTGGGTTGTTGGTGCTGATTTTATATTTGCATTGTGGTTACTTTATATTTTACTTGATAGTTTCCTAGTAGTTCACACAAAGAGGGAGAACTAGAATTTCGTTGTTTGAGTATCTCTCTCAACAAGTGGTATCAGAGAGAGGCTACTATTTGTTTGTTTTATGTTGAAGATGGAAGCTAATACAAGTAGGATGATTACTCTGAACGGTCAAAATTATCGAGTTTGGAGTGGTAAGATGGAAGATCTCCTTTATGTGAAAAATTATTATTTATTTGTGTTTAAATCTCAAAACCCTAATAATATGAGTGATGATGATTGGAAACTATTGCATCGTCAAGTGTGTGGGTATATCAAGCAGTGGGTAGAAGATAATGTTTTGAACCACGTCTCAGGAGAAACTGATGCACGCTCTTTGTGGAATAAATTGCAAAAGTTGTATGCTCGTACCACAGGAAACAATAAATTGTTTTTGATCAAGTAGATGATAGCCTTGATATATAATGATGGAACTCCGATTACAAATCACTTAAACACCTTCCAAGGGATCATTAAGCAGTTATCTGGAATGGGGATCAAGTTTGGTGATGAGGTTCAGGGATTATGGTTTCTTGGCACTTTTTCGAATTCATGGGAAACGTTCAGAACAACTGTGACTAATTTAACTCCAGATGGTATTGTCACAATGCCATTGGCAAAATGTAGTACTCTGAATGAGGAGGTCAGGAGAAAGACACAAGGTAATTCTTTATAGTCAAAGATAGTGGTGATTGAGACAAGGGGCAGAAGCAAAAGTCGAGATCCGAGAAACAAAGACAAGAGTAGAGGCAAGTTCAACAAGTTTGCAAATGTTGAGTGCTACCATTGTGGTTTGAAAGGTCATATCAAGAGGTATTGCCGAAAGTTGAAAAGGAGAAGAAAAATGCAGGTAAGGAGAAGAAGAATGAAGACAGCGATAATGATGATGTTGTTGCAACCTGTGAGGATATCTTAATTGTATACCATGATGATGCTGTCAACTTCACTTGTGATGAGTCTAGTTGGGTGATTGATAGTGATGTTTCTACACATGCTACATCTCGTACGGATTTCTTTATATCCTATAAAGCTGGTGACTTTGGATATGTAAAAATGGAAAACAATGACTTGGTTAAAGTTGTTGGTATTGGAGATGTTTGTTTGGAGACTAACAATGGCACAAGGTTAGCTTTCAGAGGTGTCAAGCATATTCCACAAGTTCGCTTGAATTTAATCTCTGTTGGAAGACTTGATGATAATGGGTATTTTAGCAACTTCAATGATGGCCAGTGGAAACTCACTAAAAATGCTTTGGTAGTTGCCCGAGGTAAGAAATACTCAACTCTATATGTGATGCAAGGTAAATTGTTGAAAGATACAATTAATGATGTTGAAAATGAGGGTACCATTGAGTTATGGCATAAGAGAATGGGTCACATGAGTCAGAAGGGATTAACTGTTCTAACCAAGAAGAATCTCCTTTCAGGAATAAAGAGCACATGTTTAAAAAAGTGTTCACATTGCTTGACAGGAAAACAAAATAGGGTTTCATTTAAAACTAGTCATCTTTCAAGGAAACCAAAAGTACTCAATTTGGTGTTCTATGATGTTTGTGGTCCCATGAAGACAAAAACACATAGTGGTTACTCGAATTTTGTGACTTTCATTGATGATTACTCTAGAAAGTTATGGATATATTCGTCGAAAATGAAGGACTAGGTTTTGGATGTTTTCAAATTGTTTCAGGCTTTAGTTGAGAGACAGACAGGGAAGAAGCTAAAGTGTGTTAGAACAGATAATGGGGTGAGTATTCAGGTCCGTTTGATGTGCATTGTAAAGAACAGGGTATTCGGCATCAGAAAACTCCTCCGAAAACTCCTCAGTTGAATGGCTTGGTTGAGAGAATAAACAGAACGTTGGTTGAACAAGTTAGATGTTTGCTTTCACAGTCACACTTGCCAAAATCGTTTTGGGGTGAGGCTTTGGTTACAGCTGTACCCTTGATAAACCTTTCACCATCTTCTGCACTAGATGCTGATGTGCTAGATAGAGCTTGGACATGTAAGGATGTTTCGTATGATCATTTGCTTGTGTTTGGATGTAAAGCTTTTGTGCATGTTCCCAAAAATAAAAGGTCAAAACTTGACATGAAAACACGTCAATGCATTTTTCTGGGCTATGGCCAAGATGAGTTTGACTACAAGTTATGGGATTCAGTTGAGAACAAAATTGTTAGAAGTAGGGATGTTTCTTTTATGGAAGATTAGACCATAAAAGACATTGATAAGACAGAAAAAAAAGTGTCTCGTTTAGTTGTTCAAATTGATTTGGATCCAGTTTCTTCAACGTTGGTGTGAGAGAATGTTGAAGATGTAGTTCATGATGATCAACATGATTTGCCTGACGTAGATACTTCGAGACAAGTTGAGGCAAATGATGATTCTGATTCATCAAGTGAAGATGTTTCACCAGTCGTTCCACTACGAAGGTCTGCTAGAGAAAGACAACACTCTAGGAGATATTCCTCAAGTGAGTATGTCTTAATGACTGATGGGGGAGAACCAAAAAGCTTGAAGAAGCTACGGATGATGAACATCGAGAAGAGTGGAAAGATGCCATGCAAGATGAGATGCAATCCTTGTATGATAATCACACATTTGAGTTGGTGAAACTACCTAAAGGTAAGAGGGCTTTGAAAAACATATAGGTCTACAGGGTAAAACAAAAAGAGATCCAAGGCAATTAGAAGAAGAGATCCACATGGAGCAGCCAGAGGATTTCAAAGTAAAAGGAAAAGATGACTATGTTTGCATACTAAAGAAAAGTTTGTACGGTTTAAAACAAGCACCAAGGCAATAGTACAAGAAGTTTGAGTCTGTTATGATGGAGCAAGGCTATCGAAAGACAAACTCTAACCATTGTGTTTTTGTGCAAAAATTCTCTGATGATGATTTTGTTATTCTTTTGCTCTATGTTGATTATATGTTGATTGTTAGTAGGAATGCTTCTCGGATTGACAAGTTGAAAAATCAGTTGAGCCAGTCCTTTGCCATGAAATACTTGGGGCCAGCAAAATAGATCCTTGGCATTAAAATTGGTAGAGACAGACATGCCAAGAAGTTGTGGTTATCACAGGAGAAGTACATCGAGAAAGTACTTCAGAGGTTTAGTATGGATAAGGCTAAAGTGGTTAGTTCTCCCCTTGCTTCTCACTTTAGATTGAGCACTGAACAAAGCCCTGCTACAGAAGAAGAGAAGAGATACATGTCAACCGTACCATATGTTTTAGCAGTTGGTAGTTTGATGTATGCTATGGTATGTACTAGACCAGATATAGCTCATGTAGTTGGTGTAGTCAACCGTTTTTTATCAAAACCTGGGAAAGAGCATTGGAATGCAGGGAAGTGGATCATGTGATATCTTCAAGGTACTTCTAAAGTTAAACTTTGTTTTGGAACTAATGAACCTTCATTGGTCGGGTTTACAGATTCGAATATGGATGGAGATGTCGATGGTCGAAAGTCCACTTCAGGGTACTTGCTTACTTTCTCAGGGGAAGTTGTGGCTTGACAATCAAGGTTACAAGTGTGTTTCACTTTTACCACTGAAACTGAGTATATAGCAGCAACCGAAGTGTGTAAAGAGTTGTTGTGTATGAAAAAGTTTATGCGGGAACTTGGGTTCAAGGAAGATCGCTATGTGTTGTTTTGCAATAGTCAAAGTGCGATTCACCTTGGTAAGAACTCTACTTTTCATGTTAAGTCAAAGCATATTGATGTTCGTTATCATTGGATTAGAGATGTTCTAGAAGAGAAACAGTTGTATCTTGAAAAGATTCACACTTATGAGAATGGTGCCGATATGCTCACAAAGACTCTACCAAGATAAAAGCTTGAGGCTTGTTATTTGATTGCCAAGATGGCAATGCCCTCTGCTTGATCGTGTGGGGGAGATTTGCTAGGTTTGGACCACTCTCAAGTGGTGCCCAACCCAAATTTAAAACATATGAAAACAAATATTAGGGTTGTGTGTGTGTGTGCAACCGGTGAGAAAGAAAACAACAAAAAGGGAAAGAGAGAGGTGTGCAACGGGTGAGAAGAAAGAAAAATAGGATTTTTCTTCTTTGCATAGTTTTGATCAAAGTGTCGATCGAAGGAAGATTTGTGGTCCGATTTGGCTCAAATTTTTTTAACAGATTTATGAGAGGTTGATCTTGGTTCTGATCGGTGCGATTAGCATTTGGAGCTTCTTATTTGGAGATACAGCATCAAATCTGTGGCCACCTATTTTGTGAGAATATGAGATAGCACCCAAAATCGTCCTTCACATTTTGACGAATAATCTTTTTCGTCTCTCACTTTTAAAATGGGAACAAAAAATCCTTCACATTTAATAAATGTATCCATTTAATCCTTCGTTACAATTCCGTTTCTTTTTCTGTTAAATGACCCCACGTGCGTTGCACGTGACCTTTTAAACATGGGCAAAAGTGGAATTGAATAAAAAAAAATTCCTCTTTCACCCTCAACCCATGACCCTTGGTCCCCCACCCCGCACCCGTCGTCATCCTAAGTTGGATGTGGTTTCCTCCGTCCGACTGAAATTTGTAGGCAAGACTTTTTTTTGGATTTGTGTTAACACTCTATCTTGGTGTTTCAACCGAATCAAGGGTTCTTCAGAAGCAATATTTTCGCTCAAACTGTGGACTTCTCGAGTTTCAATCGGATGAGTATAATGGGTTGTTGTGTTCTTTCTGTGAACGAAGAGTGATTAATTCATCTTTCCGAAGCTCATAGTGTGGATTTCTGCCGCCCAGAATGAATTTCCTTTAAATTTGGGCAACTCACTCGAACCTACACGGGTTCAAGCTGTTTTTCATATTTGCTCTAGATTGGGTTGTTGGGTTTTTTTTTTTCTGAGGGTGGAGGGTGATACAACTCATCTTCCCAAGATTTTCCAGAGCTCTTTGTGTTGGATTACAGCCGCCCAGAATTCTCTGAATTTTTTTTTGGAAATTTTATCTGATTTTTTCTGCCGCTCTCTTGAACCTTCACGGTTTCAAACAGAATTTCAGATTTGATATTCTTCTGCCCGATTCTTCTTCCCATGGTTTCCTAAGGATCTTTGGCATCCAAAAAACTACTCCTGAAGACACAAGGTCCGATCTGTACCCCTGTTTATCATTCCCAATTTCCGGGTCCTTCAAACCGACTGGGTTGTTATCGGGTCTTTTCAATTTTCGGCGATTGTGGATTGGGTTCTGGTTTTTGGTGTTTCTTTTGGTGATTGCAGCTGGGCACCAAGCCTCCCGTGCTCTGATTAGGCACGAGGCTTTGGTTTCCAACAGCTCGGGTTGCTGCCTCCGTGGTTTTAAGTCGGGCTTTCAATGGTTGTCTGAGTTCCTCAACGAATGGGGAAGAATAAGGAATCACCTAGGTAGCCTGGGCAGATGACCATCAAAGATTCCTCAGAAGACAGCGATTCTAATTGTGGAACGGAAGCTGCTGGTAGAATCAGGAAAATCCACGATGCTGGCGGTAAAGGAAAATAGAACGTAAGCAAGGTAATTTCTGATGCTGATTCTTCACTGGATGATGATGCAAATGTGGATGAAGGCAAATAGTAATCCTAGCACAATCGTGAGGTAATCCATGGTCTGTCTTTACAGATAGTGTGGAGATTGGATATTTTTTGGTTAAAGGGGAGGGGGAGGGTTATTTTTTGGTTTAATTCTATTTTTTCCCATGGTAAAAAAGTCATATGCAACGCACGTGGGTCATTTAATAGAAAAAGAAACGGAATTGTAACGAAAGATTAAACGGATACATTTATTAAATGTGAAGGATTTTTTGTTCCCATTTTAAAAGTGAAGGACGAAAAAGATTATTCGTCAAAATGTGAAAAACGATTTTGGGTGTTATCTCATTTTTTTTAATCTTTCTCTGTTTAATTTTATGAGCTGTTTTTAAATGCCAAAAATTTATAATTCTTGATGGTTGATGTTTGCTTGATATTTGCATGCCTTTAGTTGTATCTAGAGAGAACGATGTAATCCATTATTTGATTATAGTGGAGAGTTGGGTGGACTTTGGTCCAGTGTTTTTTACTCCTCACACTGAGAAGATTTTCCACGTAAAAATTCCTTGTGTTATTGTGCTTGTGGGTTGTTGTTGGTGCTGATTTTATATTTGCATTGTGGTTACTTTATATTTTACTTGATAGTTTTCTAATAGTGCACACAAAGAGGGAAAACTAGAATTCCGTTGTTTGGGTATCTCTCCCAACAATATTGTCTAATAATTAAAGATTTTTGTTCGTCGTTCTAAAATGTGGTTTTAAAATTCGTGAACTCATTTTTCTTTTATTTTTTTCCTCTAAAAAAAATAAAAACATGATTGTGTCATTTTAGATTAATCAAAACTTAAGTTTCATTTAAAAAAAAAAAAAGAACAACTTGTCATCAATGGATCTTTTCCCTCGAACTTAATTGATCTTTTAGTTGTTATTGTCATTGTTAAATTTTCACATTAATTGATATTTAGAGTAGAAATACGTCCCCAATGTTTTGTAGAAGCTTCTTGATTAATTATTAATGGAATTCAAAATCCTAATTTTTCAGCATTGATCAAGGGTACATTCAATTCAATGAGAGTAAACTTTATTGGTGGAAGCGTAATTCAAAATCTCTCAAACAGCAAATAAGTACATCATTATGCAGAAGAGAGTACACGCGTACGTCTTCCAAAATAGTGGTCTCAAGGACAAGAGTTCCAATACTAAACACCTAATACCATCCAACTTAATCAGCTAACTTTGGTTTTTGTTAACATCATAAATTTAGGCCAGATTCATTGTTATTGATTTTTTTTCCCCCTTCTTAGCCGTTTATGTGGATTAAGTATTGATTGATTTTAGTTTTCCTTATTAAAGATTTACGTGTATTTCACGTAGTTGTAGCTAAAACACATTGGTAGACATACTATGTGCTATAAATATTTGTGATATTTTCATTGCATATATATACAAGAAATTTTCCCAACTGTTTGTACTACAATTGGTTACTCCTTTCAAGAACATATGAAAGAAGTGGAGAATTTTTCCATTGCCATCACCGGTTAAAAGGGAGACTAAATGCTTCGTGTTTGTTTGGCCTGAGCATGAATATATACAAGCAAGGCTTAAATTTGAGGGGGAGGAAGCAACCATTTAGAAGCCTGAATGTATCCAAGAGTCAAAAATGGTTGGGCTTCTGCTTCAGTAAGCTTCTTGGTGAAACCAACCCGAGCATCTGACTTTGATCCCGCTCCTGTACAACCGTATTCTCCGAAGTAGACCGAGCTGCAATTAAATCACCACCATGCATGCATTAATTAAACAATTATTCTCAAGAAACCGATGTTTATTAATTATTGGATGATTAATTGTCAAATTTAATTACGATCAAAATCAAGTATCGCTGCCACTTACTTTTGAAGCTGGGCATTCTGGTTATCGGACCATCCTTCGGGCCGAACGGCGTCACTCATGTCGGTGTAGGAAAACACGACTTTGGCATAAGGCATCCACGCTCTGCCTAAGTAAGCGATGGCACCTGTACCGGTAACAGTGCCGTGGATGAATGAATATCCCGTGTCTTCTTCACCGTTGTGCCTTGCCTGTGCAGTGATAAAGGCGATCGGATCCCCTGAGATGACGTGGGTCTCAACGTTCTGCATGTAGTGTCATCAAATATTTTAAAATTTTCACCATATTCAGTCTTCTCATTCATGAAGAAAAATGAAAAAGAATCAAGATTAAAATGCAAAAATTGATCTTCAAAATATATAGTTAATTGTTCTTGCCATGTAGATGGATTTCCCATTGCCGAAAATGAAATCCACAGTGCCTTCAATGTAGCAATCTTTGAAAAAATGCAATCCTTTGTCATCACAAACGGTGTCTTGAAACCCAAGAAACTTGCAGTTATAAAAGGCAGCTTTATCACCACCGATTCTTAAAGCCTCTGCCTGACCTCCCTTTTGGTTCAAGGTTGGCCTCGGGGCTGAGTTCTATTTCAAGAAAAAAACTGTTAATCTCAACAAAAATAAAGAAAACAAAGATTAAACAAGGGGATGATTAGGAGTAGATTATATAATCACACAAATGCTAAGCTACGTACCGAAAAAATGACATTGACTCCAATGAAGTAATCAGATTCAACGATCACGGAGGCACTATCTACGGTGCCAAACTGGGCTGCTGTGCCATCAGAAACTATAGTGGGCATGTTCTTTGGATCTCCGTACAAAGTTACAAATGGTTTGGTCGGTGGAATCCTCACTTTCTCTTTATAGGTTCCGGGTCCAAGTGAAATAATGACACGGTTTTTGTTCCCTTCCGGGATGCTGGCGACGGCATCACCAAGAGTCTTGAAATCACCACTTCCATCGGCCATAACCTTAATGGTTTTGGAACTGCTTTCAGCAGCCTCCAGGGCGGGGTCCAAAGTCCCTGTCCGGGATGTCAATGGCTGAACATTCTGATCAAACCAACTGTTCAATTGGGATTTTTCAGCTGGCACTGCTACGTTATCATCACCAAGAACTATGAATGGCATTAGGAGAAGGCTAGATAAAATGATAACTTCCAAGAAAATATTGCTGGCCATTTTCTTGAAGTGTTTGTGATTTGCTCTGGGCTACGGATGGATCTTGTTATTATGCAAAATGGCTATATTTATACTTGTAGGAAGAAAGTGAAAAAAAAAAAGAAGAAAGGAATTGTGTGTAATTGGAAAATAGAGGAGGAGATTAACATTCGGAAAAAGGGAACGCATCCCACTAAATTATGCCTGTAAAAATTTGTGGTTTGTGACTTGAGTTTTGAGAACCATACGCTGCCCTTCCGGCTCCTAGGCAGAAAGCCATTCTCTACATCCAACTTTCCTACAGTTGGGTAAACCAATTATACTCCACAAACAATAAAGAAAAAAAAATCACTGAGCAGGAGATTAATATACGAACAATAAATCACTTGGGAAAGTTTGAGTTTGTTGAAGTAGCTGTCAAAATTTTAGTTCAATTTTCAGTTTAAACATGATTAGAAGTGTTTATAAGCTTAAAATAAGCAGTACCCATTTCTTGCACTGAAAATGCACCAAGAAAGGCATTTCAACAAAGTATTCAATAAGCAAAGAAAAATAATACTTCATAACTGAAGCAATTCATGCCATGGTAATTAAATAAAACCGAGTGTTACAGCTTTACATATTAATTTTGTTAAAAAAGTTATACAATCTTGTTTTGAAGAAGCTTCTTGATTAATTATTTATGGAATTCAGAATCCTAACTTTTCTGTATTTTACAGGTTTAGAAACTTTTCTTGTTTGGTTCGGTAGGGTTTAATAGTTTTGATTCTTTTCAAATTAGTTTGGGAGGTAGTCTTTTGCTTTTTTAGTATTAGAATTAATTTTTAATGTTTTATATCAATTCAATTTAGTTAGTCACCCCTTTAATATCAAAATCTTTGTTCTAATTTCTAGTTTAGACTTCCCCCACGGCAGAGCCAATGGGTGCCTCATCCTAAGTTAATTGAACCATATTTCTTTCTTCATCTTTCTTCTCTCTTTGTCTTCTTTCATTATCAAACCAAACTGACATTATTCAACTTTTAAGTCTAATTTATATTCTTTTTATAACAAATTTATAAATTTCAAAAAATATGAATGAAATATGTTTTTTTCTTATTATCATTTTTAATTTCAAGTATAAACTATATATATATATATATATATATATATATATTTTAAAATTGAAGTTATATTTTCTTTATAACCTCTAAATTTAAATTATTTTTTCATAAATGAAAATAAAATTGCAACTAAAACCAAAACTTGAACTGAAACTGTGAACTACTGATTCTGAAATTGAATGGAAATCGCCCTCCTTATAATTTAGTTTCAATTATCTCTGTTACGAACTGAAATCAAATTATAACCAGTAATCCCGAAATCATAATCAATAATTTTGGGACCATGATCACCTTGAAATACAATTCACATTTCTTTGGTTCATTTTGGGAATGGATTCAAAGTTTCTGGAAAGGGAATATGGTAATTGGCTGATTGTGTTGAGATTATTTGATTGCAAATTATTTGATAACATATCTTTTAATTATGGTTGATTCTATGCAATTAGAATATGTATTAATTGTATATTTGATTGGATTTCATATTGATCTAATAGGTTTCAATCAATTAGTGAATGATTATAATTGATTAATTTTTGCCTTGTATAATATACAGACAATAAATAGGCATCTAGTTGTACAGACTAAAAGTGTGAATGAAAAAAAGATCAATTATCTCCTACTCCTCTTTTTTTAAAGATTGTGACTTGACAGGGGTATGTGTTTTTTTGGTGATAATGACCGTTTGCAATTGGCCATTTTTTTCCTTTTTGGAATATAGGGTCTGTAATTCCTAGAGTGGATAGGGGATTATATCGTGCGTAATTCCAGAGAATGATTGAAAATAGCTTGACTTAAAAATGAAAAAATGAGAAAAAAAAAAAGATGACAGGAGATCCGATATAATCCAATAATTAAGAATTATATTTCTAGTTATAAACCAATAATTTATTTTTCATGGATATCATTTTTTCCTACATGTTTCCTTCTTCCCTTACCTTAAGGGAAAGAAAAAAAAAGAAAAGAAAAAGAAACAAGATCATTAACCATTATAGTCTTTCTGAGTGTATTTTCAATGAATTCATTCAGTGAATTGTTCTAGCAAATGATGTGGTAATGATTAAAGACATAATTATAGTCTTTTGATTTTGTCATTTCTTGAAAGTTTAAATATTTATTAATTTTTTTCTATTTACCATATTAGTTCTTGAAACTTATTCAATATATAAATTCATTGCATGTATCACTTACTTTATCAAATGTTATTTACACAATAGAACTGAACTTAAAAAGTAAATATCATCGTAGTCTTTCGTAACAATTTGTAACTCAAGATCTCCACATAAAAAGCGCTAGCAAACTTCTTGGGCATTGCTTCGCCCCTTCAATCTTAAGAATCACATAATCAAGAAATAATCAAATACATGCACGCATGCAATTCTTTGCTCAAGTGAACACATGAGTTTTAATTGCTTACCAATCAACCATTTCGATATTTTTATAAATACGCGTTTTCGTTCATTTAAATTGTTAATCAACTTTATTCAACAAAATTTTTTCCAAATTCTAAGGAATTTGTTCCTTTTCAAATATTGTTTGTCTTCCTTTTATCTCTCCCGTATTACCATTTAACACGTGAGTTTTGCTTACCAATCAACCATTTCGATATCTTAACAATCCAATACTAAATAAGTTACAGCAAAAGCAAATTGATTATAGTTTAATCCATCCGTTGCATGCATTCGTTGCGAATTTAACGTAAGAGGAGATGCCCATAATGTATCGATTTGGTGTTTTCTGCCGGGTAATATGAGTTAGAAATTTCATTACATTAACATAGATGTAGCCAATACATTGAGAAATACTATAATGGTTACTCATCATTTTCCTTTTTAAGAAAGGGAAACATGCAACGGTAATCACACTAAATTGGTTGATGACTTGAAAATTAAATTATTATTTCATGAGGAGGAATATAAACTAATGTGTGAGACAATAGCCACTTCCAATCCCTCCTTTTTTTTTAATTGAAGAAATTTTGAATCATTTTCTCGATTAATGCACATGAGGCACCCGCATGCCAATTTCTTTTATCCCTAGTTTTGCCTCGAACACTTTAAGAATAGCACTTAGGGAGTTGACTCGTTGTATTTTAACCACTAATTACAAGTTCAGGAATTGTAGTATAATTACGAGTATCGTCCCACAGGAAGATGAACAATTACCGGTTGAGAAATATTTTATACCTATTATCTAGATCAATATGTAAAAGGAGAGGTGGATTTAATAATAACAGGAATCAAGTAAATGCAATAGTAAACACGTTTTCACAGTAAATAAAAGAAATCAGATAAATAAACTTTAGGACTTGGGATTTCACCGATCATCAACTGTAAATTCCATTCACATAATTACTTTGTGATAAACATCCTCACAACTATTCACATAATTAAACATTATCCCTTCTCAGGGTATAATATTACTATTCAAATAGTAATTATGGGACTACTTTCGTGACTCCAAAATTACTATGGATGCATGACGAACAAAGGAATACTGTGTTGCAGAAACTGAGAATTTACTATCGTAATTCGCAATTTAAGTCTGAAGAATTCACGAACTAATATTTGATGGCAGCTGTCGCCTTTTCATCAAATACCTTAAACATGCAAATGGTGATCAAGCACTTACAAGAAGATAGTACCAAATAAATCAGATATTGGATAATACCACAATTATATGAATGAAAATCACATAATGATGGTTACATCCCTGTCCGAAAGGAAATAACTTCAGTTACTCAACATGGCTTTCATGAAAGTAAAAATTAAGTCTAGGCTATCTCTATTGCCCCCCCAACTGATGCTAGTCTCCTCTATTTATACTTGTTCTGCTCCTTAAAGACTAGGGGTTAATAGCGTGTGAAAATCTTCTGAATGATCTGATTTGACCAGTTTTCCATAATCTTCTCCTTTTCCGTTATTGGCCTGCCAAACTTACTCCATGCCATGGCAGTGAAAGTTACACGTCATGGCATTGTCAACCAACTTCCATTTCTTTTCTCCACAAAATCGTAACTTTTTGATGCAAACAAATCTTTCCGGTCCATATGTTTCTCCAAGCAGTTTCCTTCCTACAAAATTGCAAACCAAGCTAAATAAGGCTAATTTCCCCAATAATTGGATAAGATAACAAGAATATCTTAACTTAGGAATTAGCATTTAATTCACTTATCAGGAGTATATCATTACTTTGTGAAATTTTATTTACAGAATAAAACTGAGCTTAAGGAGTAAATGTGTAGAATTTGTACTACTTCCTGTATCATCCTGCAACCGGAGAAGAGAATCCATACCCACTGGAGAATGAAAAAATGGCCAATGGATTTGTCACAAAGCAGTAGATTTCTTTAACTTTTTATAATTTCCTTCTTTTGTAGATGAATTGATTTTTCTGGTTTGTTAGTTATGGGAATTGGGATCATCAAAATTAAAAATATGTTTCTTTTTTTTTTAACACATCAAAATTGAATTTCTTTCATTTGTTTTCCATTTCCTTCTTGTCTAGATGAGTTAATTCTTTTTTTACATATATTTATTTCTACTTTTCAAGTTTAGCTCTTTCTTAACTATTTTACATGGGATGATTTTGTTGGATTATGCCTTGTTTCCAAATTGGAATGAGATTAGATAATTTTATCTAATATTCTAATTTGTTGTTTTTTATAATTCAGTTAGGATTTGGAACCTTTATAGAATCCTGCTGTGTTTTGTAACACTGATCTAAATGAGATTTGGAGAAGGTCTATACAAGATTAGTAAGATGAGGGTGCTTCTATGGGTTTGGGAAATCCTTATAATCTCCGTATTTGTTATTAATATCATCATCGTTTTTGTCGTGAACGTAGGCTTGAATTGTCAAGCCGAACCACGTTAACTTATATGTTTCAATTTATTCTTTGTTCTTACTTTTCTATTCTTTGAATAATCTTGGGAATAATTACAACAAATTGGTAACAGAGCTTGGGTTAGTTCAAGATGGCTACCATCAAGTATGACATTGAAAAGTTTGATGAGAAGAATAATTTCGGACTGTGGACGATGAAGATGTATGCTTCTTTATGTAAAGAAGGTCTCCGGAGGGCATTAAAGGGTAAAGAATATTTACCTCAAACAATAACAGACCATGAGAAGGATGAATTCTTAGAGAGGCGTATGGCTCAATTGTTTTGTCATTGGCGGATAATGTCTTGAGAGAGGTTGCTAGAGAAACAACAAGTGCAGGACTTTGGTTAAAGCTTGAGAATCTCTACAGGACAAAGTCTCTCACAAATTGGTTGTATTTGAAACAATGGTTATACAACCTGAAGATGAAAGAAGGTACACTAATTGATACACATATAGATGTGTTCAATAAAGTTATTTTATATTTGAATAATATTGATGTGAAATAGAAGATGAGGATCAAGCCCTTATTCTTCTGTGTTCTTTACCAAAATCCTATGATCATTTGGTTACCACTTTGTTGTATGGGCATGACTCAATTTCCATGGAGGATGTAAAGTCATCGTTGAACTCTAACAAGTTGTGGAAGTCAGTTACCGAACAAGGTAATACAGTTAGTGCGGAAGGATTGGTTATTCGAGGTAGAGAGAATGAAAAAGGAAGACTACATTTGTTTGTTGAAGAAGTCATTATATGACGTAAAAGAATCACCTAGACAATGGTACAAGCGATTTGACCCATGATTGGGAATGGATTTTCTAGAAGTGATTATGATAGTTGTGTTTATCATAAGAAACTCCCTAGTGGTTCTTTATTGTATTTGTTGTTGTACGTTGATGATATGTTGATTGCTTCCAAAGACATGTCGGAAATCAACACTTTAAAATCTCAGTTAAGAGGTGAGTTTGAGATGAAAGGTTTGGGTGCAACAAAGAAGATTTTGGGAATGGAAATCACGAGAGATCAACATGCAGGGAAGTTATACTTATCGCAGAAGAGTTATATTGAGAAAGTTCTTCAGCGGTTTGGAATGCAAAACTCCAAAGCTGTTGGTACACCTCTTGCTGGATGCTTTAAACTTTCAACAGGTATGTCACCTAGTATTGAGGAGGAGGTGGAGCATATGTCTCATGTTCCATACGCTTATGCAATTGGCAGTCTCATCTATGCCATGATATACACTAGACCAGATCTTTCATATGCAAAAGTGTTGTGAGTAGATTCATGCATTGTCCTAGAAAAACTCACTGGAAAGCCGTGAAATGGATCTTAAGGTATCTGAAAGGAACTGCAAACATTAGCTTAGTGTATGAATGAGATCGTTGACTTGGCCAACTTATGGGTTATATGGATTCGGATTATGCAGGAGACTTGGACAAAAGAAGATCTCTGACAGGTTATATTTTTACACTTTGCAATTGTACTATCAGTTGGAATGCTACATTACAATCAACCGTTGCTTTGTCTACAATTGAGGCAGAGTACATGGCTTTTGCAAAAGCTATGAAAGAAGCTATTTGGTTGAACGGTTTGATTGGCGAATTGAGTATGGGGTTAAAGCAAAATAGTATCTACTGTGATAGTCAAAGTGCCATACAGTTGAAGAAGAACCAAATGTACCATGAGAGGACCTAACACATTGATGTTAGATATCATTTTGTTCGAGGATTTTTGTCTCAAGAGTTAATCTCTGTAAAGAAGATTGGTACCGCAGATAGTCCGATAGATATATGATGACTAAGTTCATTACATCAGTAAAGTTCAAGCATTGCTTGAATTTGGTCAAGGTGTGCAGTTTGAGATAGGAATGCTTTAGATGTGCAGAGAGGTCATGATGGAAAACAAGTCAAGGTGGAGATTTGTTGGATTATACCTTGTTTCCAAATTTGAATGGGATTAGATAATTTTATCTAATATTCTAATTTGCTGCTTTTCATAATTCAATTAGGATTTGGAATCATTATAGAATTCTACTGTGTTTTGTAAGACTAATCTAAATAATATTTGGATTGGGTCTTTACTTGGTGCCTATAAATATAGATGTAGTAGGGGTCTTTTCTTATAGAAATAGAGAGTAGAGATTTTAAAGAAAACTTTAAAAGCTTTAGAGAGAGATTTCTACGGTGAGAAGGTGTATACAAGATTAGTGAGAGGAGGGTGTTTCTATAGGTTTGGAAAATCATTGTAATTTCTGTATTTGTTATTAATATCATCATCGTCTTTCTCGTGAACATAGATTTGAATTGTCAAGTCGAGCCACGTTAACTTGTGTGTCTTGATTTATTCTTTGTTATTACTTTTCAACTCTTTGAACAATTTTGGGAATAATCACAACAGATTTGCACTTGTCGTACTTTATTTTTTGATGAGTGAATGGCAAAAATAATTAATATACTTTTCAAAAGTTCGATTTTAGTTATTATACTTTTTTTTCCGCAAAAATAGTAATTTAATATGAAAAATGAACTAAATTGGTCATTCGGTGTAAAAACCTCGTTAAACATTTACGGAGTAGATATCAAGTGCTAATCATGTGAGAAAATAAAAAATTTTAATAAAAACCTATATAACCCTTTTTTTTTCCTTTTTCTTTATTCTCTTTTCAACCATTTTTTGCCTTCATTCTCAGAATACCCTTTTTCTTCAAGACTAAACCCAAATTAAATAATGGCAACCAAGCACAAGAAAGTGCGAAATTGTGAGTAACCCATTCTTAATTTATTTATCTGGATTTTCATGGAGGGGATTAAAAGGAGGTAACACAACAAACTCATTAATCCAGTTATCCAAATAGATCCTAATATTAATTCATTACATTAACATAGATGTAGCCAATATATTGCGAAAGACTATAAAGGTTACTCATCATTTTCCTTTTTAAGAAAGGGAAACATGCAATGGTACTCACACTAAATTGGTTGATGACAAGTGAAAATTAAATTATTATTTCACGAGCAGGAATATATATAACTAATGTGTGAGACAATAGCCACTTCCAATCCCGCCTTTTTTTTAGCTGAAGAAATTTTGAATCATTTTCTCGATTAATGCACGAGAAACACCCGCATGCCAATTTCTTTTATCCCTAGTTTCGGGTCGAACACTTTAAGAATATTACTTCGGGAGTGTATCATTACTCTGTGAAATTTTATTTACAGAATAAAACTAAGCTTAAGGAGTAAATGTGTAGAATTTGTACTACTTCCTGTCTCATCCTGCAACTGGAGAAGAGAATCCATACCCACTGGAGAATGAAAAAATAGCCAATGGATTTGTCGCAAAGCAGTAAATTTCTTTAACTTTTTATATTTTCCTCCTTCTGTAGATGAATTGATTTTTCCGGTTTGTTAGTTATGGGAATTGGGATCATCAAAATAAAAAATAGGTTTTTTTTTCTAACACTTCAAAATTGAATTTCTTTAATTTGTTTTCCATTTCCTTCTTGTCTAGATGAATTAATTCTTTTTTTACATATATTTATTTCTATTTTTGAAATTTAGCCCTTTCTTAACTATTTTAGATAGGATGATTTGCCCTTGTTGTGCTTTATTTTTTGATGAGTGAATGGCAAAAATAACTAATATACTTTTCAAAAGTTCAATTTTAGTTATTATACTTTTTTTTCCTCAAAAATAGAAATTTAATATGAAAAATGAACTAAATTGGTCATTCGGTGTAAAAACCTCGTTAAACATTTACGGAGTAGATATCATGTGCTAATCATGTGAGAAAATAAAAAATTTTAATAAAAAAAATATATAACCCGTTTTTTTTCCTTTTTCTTTATTCTCTTTTCTCCCATTTTTTGCCTTCATTCTCAGAATACACTTTTTCTTCAAGACCAAACCCAAATTAAATAATGGCAACCAAGCACATGAAAGTGCGAAATTGTGAGTAACCCATTCTTATTTTATTTATCTGGATTTTCGTCGAGGGGATTAAAAGGAGGTAACACAACAAACTCATTAATCCAGTTATCCAAATATATCCTAATATTAATTCAAAATTTTCAAATCAATAATATATGTCTCTATATAGGGCTATTCCATTCTTAAAATCCATCCCAATAAATCTGCAATGTGCGGATCATGGATTGACTCAAGTACGGAAAATGTTCTACCATATTCATCTTTCAAATTTCTCTTCAAGAAAGTATGCCAACCACAGCAAAAGATGCTACTCAACTTGTGCATAGTTTCCAACCTATGGGAGACTATTTGAAGAGAGGACATCAACATGCATTTATCAGCATAATAAATATGTAGGAAGTGGGGAAGAAGAGTAATGCTTTTAAAAGCAGAGATGCTTTGCCAACATATAATGACCCCATTTTTGACAAAGGAGAAACGCTGGATAGTATAGACGTGTAGATGAACATAAGGCGACTCTAAAATTAAAGGACATTTTGAGCCACATGAATTAGGAGCTGTTTCAATTGGAAGGCAATGTAGCTAGCGAAGATTGAATTCAAAATCGAAGATGAAGCATTTAATTTGATGCCATTACTTGATTGGTTGTCTTCCTTCGATACACAATTTGGGCATTGCATGGCACTTTTAAGTTGAATTCGCTGGCAATGCATGCCGCGGCCATCGTGAGTGCAATGAACAATACTTCTTACTTCTCTCTTTTTCTTTTCTTTTTTCTTTTTTAAAATTTTTTTCTCAAACAAGTTAAAATTTCTTTCATTCACTCTATTTATATATATATATATATATATATATATATATATATTCAGCACACTTGCACTGAAAATAAATTGTGTATATGCATGCACGCACACATGCTTTACACACGTTATACATTTGAATTTTTTTGAAAATGTAGGATTTAGAAAATAGTGAAAGTTATTCAGTGGTTAAATTGAAATTGTGTGTGTTCATATATAAGTACAGTATAAAAATATATCTATTATCAATTTGTGTATAACATACGCTTGGAATATATCTTGCAATTCTTACCCCTAAATTTTACACGTATTAATTAACAAATTTATATTTTTATGTCAAAATTACACTAATATTATGGCATTCTATACTCGAATATACTTGATTTTTATATTAGGAAAAAAAACCATCAATGAAGATGCCGACATTTTCTAATAATTAAAGATTTTTGTTTGTCGTTCTAAATTGTGGTTTTAAATTTCGTGAACTCATTTTTCTTTAATATTTTTTTCCTCTTAAAAGAATAAATGCATGATTGTGTCATTTTCGATTAATCAGAACTTAAGTTCCATTTTAAAATTAAAAAAAAAAAAAGAACAACTTGTCATCAGTGGATCTTTTCTCTCGAGCTTAATCGATCTTTTAGTTGTTATTGTGATTGTTAAATTTTAACAATAATTGATATTTAGAGTAGAAATATTTCCCTAATGTTTTGAAGAAGCTTCTTGACTAATTATTAATGCAATTCAAAATCCAAATTTTTCTGCATTGATCAAGGGTACATTCATTTCAATGAGAGTAAGCTTTATTGGTGGAAGCGTAATTCGAAATCTCTCAAACAGTAAATATGTACATCATTGTGCAGATGAGAGTACACGTATACGTCTTCCAAAATAGTGGTCTCAAGGACAAGAGTTCCAATACTAAATACCTAATACCATCCAACTTAATCAGCTAACTTTGGTTTTTGTTAACATCATAAATTTAGGCCAGATTCATTGTTATTGATTTTTTTTTTGCCTTCTTAGCCGTTTGTGTGGATTAAGTATTGATTGATTTTAGTTTTCCTTATTAAAGATTTGCGTGTATTACACGTAGTTGTATCTAAAACACATTGGTAGACATACTATGTGCTATAAATATTTGTGATATTTTCATTGCATATATATACAAGAAATTTTCCCAACTGTTTGTACTACAATTGGTTACTCCTTTCAAGAACATATGAAAGAAGTGGAGAATTTTTCCATTGCCATCACCGGTTGAAAGGGAGACTAAATGCTTCGTGTTTGTTTGGCCTGAGCATGTATATATACAAGCAAGGCTTAAATTTGAGGGGGAGGAAGCAACCATTTAGAAGCCTGAATGTATCCAAGAGTCAAAAATGGTTGGGCTTCTGCTTCAGTAAGCTTCTTGGTGAAACCAACCCGAGCATCTGACTTTGATCCCGCTCCTGTACAACCGTATTCTCCGAAGTAGACCGAGCTGCAATTAAATCACCACCATGCATGCATTAATTAAACAATTATTCTCAAGAAAACGATGTTTATTAATCATTAGATGATTAATTGTCAAATTTAATTACGATCAAAATCAAGTATCGCTGCCACTTACTTTTGAAGCTGGGCATTCTGGTTATCGGACCATCCTTCGGGTCGAACGGCGTCACTCATGTCGGTGTAGGAAAACACGACTTTGGCATAAGGCATCCACGCTCTGCCTAAGTAAGCAATGGCACCGGTACCGGTAACAGTGCCGTGGATGAATGAATATCCCGTGTCTTCTTCACCGTTGTGCCTTGCCTGTGCAGTGATAAAGGCGATCGGATCCCCTGAGATAACGTGGGTCTCAACGTTCTGCATGTAGTGCCATCAAATATTTTAAAATTTTCACCATAATCAGTGTTCTCATTCATGAAGAAAAATGAAAAAGAATCAAGATTAAAATGCAAAAATTGATCTTCGAAATATATAGTTAATTGTTCTTGCCATGTAGATGGATTTCCCATTGCCGAAAATGAAATCCACAGTGCCTTCAATGTAGCAATCTTTGAAAAAATGCAATCCTTTGTCATCACAAACGGTGTCTTGAAACCCAAGAAACTTGCAGTTATAAAAGGCAGCTTTATCACCACCGATTCTTAAAGCCTCTGCCTGACCTCCCTTTTGGTTCAAGGTTGGCCTCGGGGCTGAGTTCTATTTCAAGAAAAAAACTGTTAATCTCAACAAAAATAAAGAAAACAAAGATTAAACAAGGGGATGATTAGGAGTAGATTATATAATCACACAAATGCTAAGCTGCGTACCGAAAAAATGACATTGACTCCAATGAAGTAATCAGATTCAACGATCACGGAGGCACTATCTACGGTGCCAAACTGGGCTGCTGTGCCATCAGAAACTATAGTGGGCATGTTCTTTGGATCTCCGTACAAAGTTACAAATGGTTTGGTCGGTGGAATCCTCACTTTCTCTTTATAGGTTCCGGGTCCAAGTGAAATAATGACACGGTTTTTATTCCCTTCCGGGATGCTGGCGACGGCATCACCAAGAGTCTTGAAATCACCACTTCCATCGGCCATAACCTTAATGGTTTTGGAACTGCTTTCAGCAGCCTCCAGGGCGGGGTCCAAAGTCCCTGTCCGGGATGTCAATGGCTGAACATTCTGATCAAACCAACTGTTCAATTGGGATTTTTCAGCGGGCACTGCTACGTTATCATCACCAAGAACTATGAATGGCATTAGGAGAAGGCTAGATAAAATGATAACTTCCAAGAAAATATTGCTGGCCATTTTCTTGAAGTGTTTGTGATTTGCTCTGGGCTACGGATGGATCTTGTTATTAGGCAAAATGGCTATGTTTATACTTGTAGGAAGAAAGTGGGGAAAAAAAAAGAAGGAATTGTGTGTAATTGGAAAATAGAGGAGGAGATTAACATTCGGAAAAAGGGAACGCATCCCACTAAATTATGCCTGTAAAAATTTGTGGTATGTGACTTCAGTTTTGAGAACCATACGCTGCCCTTCCGGCTCCTAGGCAGAAAGCCATTCTCTATATCCAACCTTCCTACAGTTGGGTAAACCAATTATACTCCACAAACAATAAAGAAAAAAAATCACTGAGCAGGAGATTAATATACTAACAATAAATCACTTGGGAAAGTTTGAGTTTGTTGAAGTAGCTGTCAAAATTTTAGTTCAATTTTCAGTTTAAACATGATTAGAAGTGTTTGTAAGCTTAAAATAAGCAGTACCCATTTCTTGCACTGAAAATGCACCAAGAAAGGCATTTCAACAAAGTATTCAATAAGCAAAGAAAAATAATACTTCATAACTAAAGCAATTCATACCATGGTAATTAAATAAAACCGAGTGTGACAGTTTTGCACATTAATTTTCTTCTAAAAAATTATACGATCTTGTTTAGCAGAAGCTTCTTGATTAATTATTTATGGAATTCAAAATCCTAACTTTTATGTATTTTACAGGTTTAGGAATTTTTCTTGTTTGGTTAGGTAGGGTTTAATTAATAGTTTTGATTCTTTTCAAATTAGTTTTGGGAGGTAGTCTTTTGCATTTTTAGTCTTAGAATTAATTTTTAATGTTTTATGTCAATTCAATTTTGTTAGTCGCCCCTTTAGTTCTAATTTCTAGTTTAGACTTCCCCCACGGCAAAGCCAACCTCCATACATTTGGGACATTGACGCAGCCAATTGGTGCCGTATCCTAAGTTAATTGAACCATATTTCTTTCTTCATCTTTCTTCTCTCTCTGTCTTCTAATAGGATTTAATTTGTTACCATTTAATAGGAGCAAAACTATGATGTTAATGTTTTATTTGGTATGAAATTGGCTAATTTAAAGTGTTTTTGTCCCAGGAAGTAAAGTTGATGGACTAAGGCGAAAAGATGGAATTTAATGGAGATTTAGATGATTTTTGGAGAAGCATTTTTGGAGCCAAAACAGAAGACTATTTTGGTTAAAGCTTGCCCACGCCCTAGAGGATGAAGTCTTGGAGGTGAAAGTCAAGAAAATGCACGTGATCACGTCTTGAGTTGAAATAAAGAACCGATGAGCTGATAACTTGAATTTCAAGATTTGAATTTGTCTTTTGATTTCAACTTTTGTAATTCAAGTTAGAATGGATTGGATGACATTTGTTAGGATTAGATAGGATTAGATAGGATAGGATGGTTGGCTGGATAATTAGTTAGGAATTTAAAGTTTAAAGACTTAGGATTTGTTGGAGAGATTTTAGGAAGTCTTTAGGGAGGTTGTTAGAGAATAAGGCTATAAATAGGAGGGTTAGTGAGCTTGGAAGACATAAGTCTTTCCTTTAATTTTTTGCAGAATTTTTCCTTTCTCGTGTACTTCTCTTTCTTTTTAGAATAAATATTAGAATAGTTTTGCCACCATGAGTGGCTAAACTACTTCCTTTCCGTTTCAAGGGGTGTTGATACCAATATATTTAGTGAGGTTTTGTTCATATTTTCATAATCTTTTGCATTCAAGTAATCATTATTTCTTGCATTCTATTTTTATGGATTTGGAATGATGAATAACTTGACAACTTATTTTCATTTTTCTTCCTATAGCTATCTATTTGTTCTTGATCCGTAATTGTCCGGAACATTTAGTACAAGTAGCACTTAAATCTTTTTGCGTGTGTAAAGTGACAGTAATCATGCATTTATGATTTAAAGGGAACTAATGATACAAAGATTTTCAATTATAGCTATCTCAATTGTTGGTTTTTGTTTTAACTGTTTTCAATGCATTTAATGCTACTATCAAATGATATGGAACGCTATCGCCCCTAGTCATTTGTTAGTAAGGTTTGTTGTGAATGCTAGGTTCAAACAAATAGAATAGGAAAACTCAAAATTTTGTCATGGCTATCCTGCAAAATTTTCGGTTAAATGCTTGAATGAAAAAGTGTTTTTAGAATCCTATGATCTAGATATATTCGGTACAACTACACTTCCTTGGATCGGAGTTTGGTAAGATTGAAATATTTCTTTTACATATTGCTAGTAAATTCTTTAATAATTTTCCTTTATTTATTACTATTAGAATTGGCATTAACCTTCTTCTTTTATTTCTTTTCATCTCAAGTGCTAAAAACCCCCCTCACACATAGCTCCTCGTGGGATTCGAACTGGTCCACTACTACTACAAATCAATTGTAGTTAGTTAAGATCTGAATTAATTTTGGGGGCTTCGACAACCCGACCATCTTCTTTCATTATCAAACCAATCTAACGTTATTCAACTTTCAAGTCTGTTGTGTTTATGGATACTGTCCTAAATTGAAAAATTAAAAAGAACTAGAACACATAATAAGTGGCAAAGACCCATGACTCACAAATTTAAAGTTTTGGGTTCAGATGGGCGTCTACTACTTATTGGGCAGCTCTAGTTGGGCTTCCGATTGTAAAACCTCCACAACAAGTTGTATCAGAGCCGAAATGTTGGTCCATTTGGGAAAGCAAGTGGTTCCTCTTCTGGTTGGACCGGGCCTTAGTGGGAGACTCGTGGACAAGTAAGTTTGGTCCTTTATTATTTGCACGGGCACTAAATGAGTCCATGGTGAAGAGATGTGCTTGTGGAGTAGGGATTAGGCTTGTGAGAGAGTGGGCTTTAATGTGGTAGTATATCCATGAATGAGGAGGTTTGTTGTGTTCACGAATACTGTCTCACATTAGAAAATTAAGAATAACTACAAACACCTAATAAGTGGCCAGGACCCATGACTCACTAGCGTAAACTTTTGGGTTTAAGTGGATTACTACTGCTTATTGGACAGCTTTAGTTGGACTCCCATTGTAAAACCTCCCCAACAAAGTCTAATTTATATTCTTTTTATAAGAAATTTAATAAATTTTAAAAAATATGGATGAAATATTCTTTTTTCTTATTATCATTTTTAATTTCAAGTATAAACTATATATATTTTTTAAAATTGAAGTTATATTTTCTTCATAACTTTTAAATTTTAATTATTTTTTCATGAATGAAAATAGAATTGCAACTAAAATCAAAACTTGAACTAAAACCGTGAACTAATGGTTGTAAAATTGAATGGAAATCGCCCTCCTTATAATTTAGTTTCAATTATCTGTGTTCCAAACTGAGACCAAATTATAACCAGTAATCCCGAAATCATAATCAACAATTTTGGGACCATGATCACCTCGAAATATAACTCGCTTCCTCTCTGCCTTTGTAAATCCCATGGACTAATTGCACATTTATTTGGTTCCGTTTGGGAATGGATTGAAAGTTTCTGGAAAGGGAACACGGTAATTGGTTGATTGTGTTGAAATTTTATTTGATTGCAAATTATTTGATAAGATATCTTTTAATTATGGTT
Organism: Gynochthodes officinalis; assembly: GCA_020080225.1. Classification (NCBI taxonomy): domain Eukaryota; kingdom Viridiplantae; phylum Streptophyta; class Magnoliopsida; order Gentianales; family Rubiaceae; genus Gynochthodes; species Gynochthodes officinalis. The sequence continues at coordinate 30,172,022 of CM034622.1, read as the reverse complement.
GATATTATGTAATTAGAATATGTATTAATTGTATATTTGATTGGATTTCATATTGATCTAATAGGTATCAATCAATTAGTGATTGATTATAATTGATTAATTTTTTGCCTTGTATAACTTAAGTATTTAGACTATAAATAGGCATCTAGTTGTACAGACTAAAAGTGTGAATGAAAAAAATATCAATTATCTTCTACTCCTCTTTTTTTAGAGATTGTGACTCGACAGGGGTATGTGTTTTTTTGTGATAATGACCGTTTACAATTGGCCATTTTTTTCTTTTTGGAATATGGTGTCTGTAATTCCTAGAGTGGATAGGGGTTTATATCGTGCGTAATTCCAGAGAATGATTGAAAATAGCTTAACTTAAAAATGAAAAAAGGAAAAAAAAAAAAAAGATGACAGGGGATCCGATATAATCTAATAATTAAGAATTATATTTCTAGTTATAAACCAATAATTTATTTTTCATGGATATCATGTTTTCCTACATGTTTCCTTCTTCCCATACCTTAAGGGAAAAAAAAATGAGATCATTAACCATTATAGTCTTTCTGAGTGTATTTTCAATGAATTCATTCAGTGAATTGTTCTAGCAAACGATCTGGTAATGATTAAAGACATAATTATAGGCTTTTGATTTTGTCATTTCTTGAAAGTGTAAATAATTATGTTTTTTTCTATTTACCATATCGGTTCTTGAAACTTATTCAATATATAAATTCATTGAATGTATCACTTACTTTATGAAATTTTATTTACCCAATAGAACTGAGCTTAAAAAGTAAATATCATCGTAGTCTTCATAACAATTTGTAACTCAAGATCTCCACATAAAAAGAGCTAGCAAACTTCTTGGGCATTGCATCGCTCCTTCAATATCTTAACAATCTCATAATCAAGAAATAATCAAATACATGCATGCATGCAATTCTTTGCTAGAAGTTAACACATGAGTTTTAATTGCTTACCAATCAACCATTTCGATATTTTATAAATACGCAGTTTCGTTCATTTAAATTGTTAATCAACTTTATTCAACAGAATTGTTTCCAAATTCTACGGAATTTGTTCCTTTTCAAACATTGTTTGCCTTCCTTTTATCTCTCCCGTGTTACCAGTTAACACATGAGTTTTGCTTACAAATCAACCATTTCAATATCTTAACAATCAAATACTGAATAAGTTACCGCAAATGCAAATTGATTATAGTCATCCGTTGCGTGCATTCGTTGCGAATTTAACATAAGAGGAGATGCCCAAAACGTATTGATTGGATGTTTTCTGCCAGGGAATATGAGTTAGAAATTTCATTACATTAACATAGATGTAGCCTATACATTGAGAAAGACTATAATGGTTATTCATCATTTTCCTTTTTAAGAAAGGGAAACATGCAATGGTAATCACACTAAATTGGTTGATGACCAGTGAAAATTAAATTATTATTTCATGAGGAGGAATATAAACTAATGTGTGAGACAATAGCCGCTTCCAATCCCTCCTGTTTTTTTTTGTAGTTGAAGAAATTTTGAATCATTTTCTCGATTAATGCACAGGAAGCACCCGCATGCCAATTTCTTTTATCCCTAGTTTTGCCTCGAACACTTTAAGAGTAGCATTTCGGGAGTATATCATTACTCTGTGAAATTTTATTTACAGAATAAAAATGAGCTTAAGGAGTAAATATGTAGAATTTGTACTACTTCCTGTATTATCCTGCAACTGGAGAAGAGAATCCATACCCACTGGAGAAGGAAAAAATGGCCAATAGATATGTCACAAAGCCGCAGATTTCTTTAACTTTTTATAATTTCCTCCTTTTGTAGGTGAATTGATTTTTCTGGTTTGTTAGTTATGGGAATTGGGATCATCAAAATAAAAAATAGGTTTCTTTTTTTACCACATTAAATTGAATTTCTTTAATTTGTTTTCCGTTTCCTTCTTGTCTAGATGAATTAATTCTTTTTTTACATATATTTATTTCTATTTTTCAAGTTTAGCTATTTCTTAACTATTTTAGATGGGATGATTTTGTTGGATTATGCCTTGTTTCCAAATTAGAATGGGATTAGATAATTTTATCTAATATTCTAATTTGGTGTTTTTAATAATTCAATTAGGATTTGAAACCTTTACAGAATCCTACTGTGTTTTGTAACACTGATCTAAATGAGATTTGGAGAAGGTCTATACAAGATTAGTGAGAGGTGGGTGTTTCTATAGGTTTGCAAAAATCCTTGTAATCTGCGTATTTGTTATTAATATCATCATCGTCTTTGTCATGGACGTAGGCTTGAATTGTCAAGCAGAACCACGTTAACTTGTGTGTCTCGATTTATTCTTTGTTCTTACTTTTCTATTCTTTGAACAATCTTGTGAATAATCACAAAAAATTGGTATAAGAGCTTGGGTTAGTTCAAGATGGCTACCGTCAAGTATGACATTGAAAAGTTTGATGGGAAGAATGATTTCGGACTATGGAAGATGAAGATGTATGCTTCTTTATGTAAAGAAGGTCTCTAGAGGGCATTAAAGGGTAAAGAACATTTACCTCAAACAATGACAGACCATGAGAAGGATGAATTCTTAAAGAAGGTGTATGGCTCAATTGTTTTGTCATTGGCGGATAATGTCTTGAGAGAGGTTGCTGGTGAAACAACAGTTGCAGGACTTTGGTTAAAGCTTGAGAATGTCTCTACATGACAAAGTCTCTCGCAAATCGGTTGTATTTGAAACAACGGTTATACAACCTGAAGATGAAAAAAGGTACACTCATTGATACACATATAGATGTGTTCAATAAAGTTATTTTGGACTTGAATAATATCAATGTGAAAATAGAAGATGAGGATTAAGCCCCTATTCTTCTGTGTTCTTTACCAAAATCCTATAACCATTTGGTTATCACTTTGTTGTATGGGCATGACTCAATTTCCATGGAGGATGTAAATTCATTGTTGAACTCTAACGAGTTGCGGAAGTTAATTACCGAACAAGGTGAAACAATTAGTGCGGAAGGATTGGTTATTCGAGATAGAGAGAATGAAAAAGGAAGACTACATTTGTTTGTTGAATAAATCAGTATATGGCTTAAAACAATCACCTAGACAATGGTACAAGTGATTTGACACTTTCATGATTGGAAATGGATTTTCTAGAAGTAATTATGATAGTTGTGTTTATCATATGAAACTCCCTAGTGGTTCTTTATTATATTTGTTGTTGTACGTTGATGATATGTTGATTGCCTCCAAAGACATATCGGAAATCAACACTTTAAAATCTTAGTTAAGAGGTGAGTTTGAGATGAAAGATTTGGGTGCAGCGAAGAAGAATTTGGGAATGGAAATCACAAGAGATCAACATGCAGGGAAGTTATACCTAACGCAAAAGAGTTATATCAAGAAAGTTCTTCAGCGGTTTGGAATGCAAAACTCCAAGGCTGTTGGTACACCTCTTGCTGGATACTTTAAGCTTTCAACAAGTATGTTACCTAGTATTGAGAAGGAAGTGGAGCGTATGTCTCATGTTCCATACACCTGTGCAGTTGGTAGTCTCATGTATGCCATGATATGCACTAGACCAGATCTTTCATATGCAATAAGTGTTGTGAGTAGATTCATGCATTGTCCTGGAAAAACTCACTAGGAAGCTGTGAAATGGATCTTAAGGTATCTCAAAGGAACTACAGACATTGGCTTAGTATATGAACGAGATCGTAAACTTGGCAAACTTGTTGGTTATGTGGATTCAGATTATGCAAGAAACTTGGACAAAAGAAGATCTCTAACAAGTTATATTTTCACACTTTGTAGTTGTACTATCAGTTGGAAGGCTACGTTATAATCAACTGTTGCTTTGTCTACATCTGAGGCAGAATACATGGCTTTGGCAGAAGCTGTGAAAGAAGCTATTTAGTTGAATGGTTTGGTTGGCAAATTGAGTATGGAGTTAAAGCAAAATACTATCTACTATGATAGTCAAAGTGCCATACACTTGAAGAAGAACCAAATGTACCATGAGAGGACCAAGCACATTGATGTTAGATATCATTTTGTTCGAGAAATTTTGTCTCAAGCGTTAATCTCTGCAAAGAAGATTGGGACGCCAGATAATCCGGCAGATATGATGACTAAGTCCATTACATCGGTAAAATTCAAGCATTGTTTGGATTTGGTCAAGGTGTGCAGTTTGAGATAGGAATGCTTCAGGTGTGCAAAGACATCATGATGGAAAACAAGTCAAGGTGGAGATTTGTTGGATTATGCCTTGCTTCCAAATTGAAATGGGATTAGATAATTTTATCTAATATTCTAATTTGGTGTTTTGCATAATTTAATTAGGATTTGGAACCTTTATGGAATCCTACTGTGTTTTGTAACACTGACCTAAATAAGATTTGGATTTGTTCTCCATCAGATTTGGATTGGCTCTTTACTTGGTGCCTATAAATATAGATGTAGTAGGGGTCTTTTCTCATAAAAATAGAGAGTAGAGATTTTAGAGAAAGCTTTAAGAGCTTTAGAGAGAGATTTCTAAGGTGAGAAAGTGTATACAAGATTAGTGAGAGGTGGGTGTTTCTAAGGGTTTGGAAAATCCTTGTAATCTCCGTATTTGTTATTAATATCATCATAGTCTTTGTCGCAGACGTAGGCTTGAATTGTCAAGTCAAACCACGTTAACTTGTGTTCTTGATTTATTCTTTGTTCTCACTTTTCTATTCTTTGAACAATCTTAGGAATAATCACAACAGATTTGCATTTCTTGTACTTTATTTTTTGATGAGTGAATGGCAAAACTAATTACTATACTTTTCAAAAGTTCGATTTTAGTTATTATACTTTTTTTCCCTCAAAAATAGTAATTGAATATGAAAAATGAACTAAATTGGTCATTCGGTGTAAAATCTCATTAAACTTTACGGAGTAGATATCATGTGCTAATCACGTGAGAAAATAAAAAATTTTAATAACAAAATATATAACCCTTTTTTTTTCCTTTTTCTTTATTCTCTTTTCTCCCATTTTTTGCCTTCATTCTCATAATACACTTTTTCTTCAAAACTAAACCCAAATTAAATAATGGCAACCAAGCACATGAAATTGTGAGTAACCCATTCTTATTTTATTTATTTGGATTTTCATCGAGGGGATTAAAAGGAGGTAACACAACAAACTCATTAATCTAGTTATCCAAATAGAACTTAATATTAATTCAAAATTTTCAAATCAATAATATATGTCTCTATATAGGGCTATTCCATTCTTAAAATCCATCCCAATAAATCTGCAATGTGCGGAGCATGGGTTGGCTCAAGTAGGGAAAATGTTCTACCATATTCATCTTTCAAATTTCTTCAAGAAAGTATGCCAACCACAGCAAAAGATGCTACTCAACTTGTGCATAGTTTCCAACCTATGGGACAGGGGCGGACGTAGAAAGTTTATAGAGCAAGGTCACACTAATAAATAATAAATTAATAAACATAAATTTAATTTATAAAAATAAATAAAATTCAATACTTTTAATATTGTTAATAGAAGCAATACTAAGCATTACATCACATAAAACACAAATACATAGATATTAAACAAATAAAAAGTATATGTTTATGATTTTGGTCTATAAAATTTCTGATAAATTTTACAAAAAAAATTAAAGTAGATGAGAGTGAATAAATAAATCCAAATAAAATAAAATTTCAAATGAGTAAATGAAAGAATAGTCATTAAAGTCTTAAAAGACAATGCAGGTTAGACCCAAAAAAACAATAATTATATTTGTTTTTCTCTAAAAAACAATAATTATATTTAATTAAAAAGAAAAAATATATACAATATTGCCCATTCACAATAAAATCTTAGTTCTCTGGATGAGATTAAGTGTGAATTCCTCGAAGGATAAAAATTCCATACACTACTCGCTATTTGGACCTCAGATATTGCTACCTATACAAATCTTCAAATATTTAGCAGATCCTAAATACTTGTTAGCATTTAAGTCTAACAAGTAAGTTAAAAGTTCAACAATTTTTCTGCAGCAGCCTAATCCAAAAAAGCCCCACTTGTAACACTTGTCAACACATTGTTTCTCAGTACAAGCACCAAATTTCACAAACCATCAGATAAGCTTTGAAATAGAATCATTCTGGACAACTACTCCACCTTATGTGGGTCAATCCCTCTACAACAGTACGTCATCTTCTTCTACGGAACTTCATCTTCTGATCTTCTTCAGATCAGCGGGAAAAGGAGAAATGAACTACAAGAGAATGAGAGTCGGCACCGGGTGAGGGGTCACTTACCTACGTGGATCTGTCTCTACAGGAAAACTTAATGGAGAATGTGAGATTAGGGGTAGGGGTAGGGGTGGGGGGTCAAGTGACCCCCCAGGACCCTATATGGATCCGCCTCTGCTATGGGAGACAATTTGAAGAGAGGACATGAACATGCATTTATCAGCATAATAAATATGTAGGAGGTGGGGAAGAAGAGTAATGCTTTTAAAAGCACAGATGGTTTGCCAACTTATAATGACCCCATTTTTGACAAAGGAGAAACGCTGGATAGTATAGACGAGTAGATGAACATAAGGCGACTCTAAAATTAAAGGACTTTTTGAGCCACATGAATTAGGAGTTGTTTCAATTGGAAGGCAATGTAGCTAGCCAAGATTGAATTCAAAATCGAAGATGAAGCATTTAATTTGATGTCATTACTTGATCGGGTGTCTTCCTTCGACACAAAATTTGGGCATTGCATGGCACTTTTACGTTGAATTCGCTGGCAATGCATGCCGCGGCCATCGTGAGTGCAATGAACAATACTTCTTCTTCTCTCTTTTTCTTTTTCTTTTTCTTTTTCTTTTTTCTTTTTTCTTTTTTCTTTTTTTAAAATTTTCTTCTCAAACAAGTTAAAAATTCTTTCATTCACACTATATATATATATATATATATTCAGCACACTTGCACTGGAAATAAATTATGTGTATATATATGCACGCACACACGCTTTACACACATTATACATTTGAATTTTTGTGAAAATGTAGAATTTTGAAAATAGAGAGAGTCATTAGGTGATTGAATTGAAATTGTGTGTGTACATATATAAGTACAATATATAAATATATATATTATCAATTTGCATGGAATATATCTCGCAATTCTTGCCCCTAAATTTTGCGCATATTAATTAATAAATTTATATTTTTATGTCAAACTTACACTAATATTATATCATTCTATACTCGAATATACTTGATATAGAAAAAAAAAATCATCACTGGAGATGCTGATATTGTCTAATAATTAAAGATTTTTTATTGTTTGTCATTCTAAAATGTGGTTTTAAATTTCGTGAACTCATTTTTCTTTTATATTTTTTTCCTCTTAAAAAAATAAAAACATGATTGTGTCATTTTAGATTAATCAAAACTTAAGTTTCATTTTCAATAAAAAAAAAAAAACAACTTGTCATCAATGGATCTTTTCTCTCGAACTTAATTGATCTTTTAGTTGTTATTGTGATTGTTAAATTTTAACATTATTTGATATTTAGAATAGAAATATTTCCCTAATGTTTTGTAGAAGCTTCATGATTAATTATTAATGGAATTCAAAATCCTAATTTTTCTGCATTGATCAAGGGTATATTCAATTCAATGACAGTAAACTTTATTGGTGGAAGCGTAACTCGAAATCGCTCAAACAGCAAACAAAAGCGGATGTACATCATTATGCAGAAGAGAGTACACGTGTACATCTTCCAAAATGGTGGTCTCAATGACAAGAGTCCCCATACTAAATACCTAACACCATCCAACTTAATCAGGCTAACTTCGGGGCACACATAGTCAGTGAATGTAGGGAAACTTTCAAGAAAAAAAAAAAAAAGAAGAAGCTAACTTTGGTTTTTGTTAACATCATAAATTTAGGCTAGATTCATTGTTATTGATTTTTTTTTTCCTTTCTTAGCTGTTTATGTGGATTAAGTATTGATTGATTTTAGTCTTCCTTATTGAAGATTTATTACATGTAATTGTATGTAAAACACATTGGTAGACATACTGCGTGCCATAAATATTAATTTGTGATATTTTCATTGCATATATATACAAGAAATTTTCCCCACTGTTTGTACTACAATTGGTTACTCCTTTCAAGAAAATATGAAAGAAGAGGAGAATTTTTCCATTGCCATCACCGGTTAAAAGGGAGACTAAATGCTTCGTGTTTGTTTGGCCTGAGCATGTATATATACAAGCAAGGCTTAAATTTGAGGGGGAGGAAGCAACCATTTAGAAGCCTGAATGTATCCAAGAGTCAAAAATGGTTGGGCTTCTGCTTCAGTAAGCTTCTTGGTGAAACCAACCCGAGCATCTGACTTTGATCCCGCTCCTGTACAACCGTATTCTCCGAAGTAGACCGAGCTGCAATTAAATCACCACCATGCATGCATTAATTAAACAATTATTCTCAAGAAACCGATGTTTATTAATTATTGGATGATTAATTGTCAAATTTAATTACGATCAAAATCAAGTGTCGCTGCCACTTACTTTTGAAGCTGGGCATTCTGGTTATCGGACCATCCTTCGGGTCGAACGGCGTCACTCATGTCGGTGTAGGAAAACACGACTTTGGCATAAGGCATCCACGCTCTGCCTAAGTAAGCGATGGCACCTGTACCGGTAACAGTGCCGTGGATGAATGAATATCCCGTGTCTTCTTCACCGTTGTGCCTTGCCTGTGCAGTGATAAAGGCGATCGGATCCCCTGAGATGACGTGGGTCTCAACGTTCTGCATGTAGTGTCATCAAATATTTTAAAATTTTCACCATATTCAGTCTTCTCATTCATGAAGAAAAATGAAAAAGAATCAAGATTAAAATGCAAAAATTGATCTTCAAAATATATAGTTAATTGTTCTTGCCATGTAGATGGATTTCCCATTGCCGAAAATGAAATCCACAGTGCCTTCAATGTAGCAATCTTTGAAAAAATGCAATCCTTTGTCATCACAAACGGTGTCTTGAAACCCAAGAAACTTGCAGTTATAAAAGGCAGCTTTATCACCACCGATTCTTAAAGCCTCTGCCTGACCTCCCTTTTGGTTCAAGGTTGGCCTCGGGGCTGAGTTCTATTTCAAAAAAAAAACTGTTAATCTCAACAAAAATAAAGAAAACAAAGATTAAACAAGGGGATGATTACGAGTAGATTATATAATCACACAAATGCTAAGCTACGTACCGAAAAAATGACATTGACTCCAATGAAGTAATCAGATTCAACGATCACGGAGGCACTATCTACGGTGCCAAACTGGGCTGCTGTGCCATCAGAAACTATAGTGGGCATGTTCTTTGGATCTCCGTACAAAGTTACAAATGGTTTGGTCGGTGGAATCCTCACTTTCTCTTTATAGGTTCCGGGTCCAAGTGAAATAATGACACGGTTTTTGTTCCCTTCCGGGATGCTGGCGACGGCATCACCAAGAGTCTTGAAATCACCACTTCCATCGGCCATAACCTTAATGGTTTTGGAACTGCTTTCGGCAGCCTCCAGGGCGGGGTCCAAAGTCCCTGTCCGGGATGTCAATGGCTGAACATTCTGATCAAACCAACTGTTCAATTGGGATTTTTCAGCGGGCACTGCTACGTTATCATCACCAAGAACTATGAATGGCATTAGGAGAAGGCTAGATAAAATGATAACTTCCAAGAAAATATTGCTGGCCATTTTCTTGAAGTGTTTGTGATTAGCTCTGGGCTACGGATGGATCTTGTTATTATGCAAAATGGCTATACTTATACTTGTGGGAAGACAGTGGAAAAAAAAGAAGGAAGGAATTGTGTGTAATTGGAAAATAGAGGAGGAGATTAACATTCGGAAAAAGGGAATGCATCCCATTAAATTATGCCCGTAAAAATTTGTGGTTTGTGACTTCAGTTTTGAGAACCATACGCTGCCCTTCCGGCTCCATTGAGAACCATACGCTGCCATTGAAAAGAATGATACTGGGGAGCTCACAAATCTTCCAAGTGCCAAGAAACACATTGGTGTAAAGTCGGTTTACAAGACAAAGTACAAACCTGATGGAGGAGTAGATAGATTGAAGGCGCGGTTGGTTGCTAAAGGTTATAAACAAAAATTTGGCATCGACTATTTTGAGGTATTTGCACTTGTTGTTCGGCTTAATACCGTTCGCTTGATTATTTCCTTAGTTGCCCAAAATAGTTGAAAAATACATCAGATGGATGTAAAGTTTGCATTTTTGAATGGCATTTTTTATGCAAAATTTGTGAAGAAAAGTCAAGAAAATAAGGTGTACCATTTGAAAAAAGTCCTTTATGGCTTGAAGCAAGCTTCAAGAGCGTGGTACACCCGTATTGATTCTTTCTTTGTTGACAGTGGTTTTCAACGTTGTCCTTTTGATCATGCTTCATATGTGAAGTCATCTACTCATGGTGCGGTTGTCATCGTATGCTTATATGTGGATGATTTGATATTTACAGGGAATAATCCCAAGATGATTGCAGAATTCAAAGAGGCTATAATTCAACTATTCAAGATCACAGACATAAGTCTTATGTCATACTTTCTTGTAATTGAGGTTTCGCAGACTGATCAAGGGATTTTTATTTGCCAAAAGAAATATGCTGGAGATATTTTAAGAAAGTTCCAGATGGACGGTGCAAAATCAATCTTGACTTTAGTTGAAGAACAGCTGTGTTTCACCAAAGATGGGACTGACACTTGTGTGGACCTTACTTATTTTAAAAGTTTGGTAGGGATTTTGAGATACTTGACAGCTATAAGACTTATATAAATTTCAGTGTTGGCTTGATTAGTAGATTTATGAAGAATCCACGTGAGTTTCACTTGTAGGCAGTCAAGAGAATTTTGAGGTACATTAAAGGTACTTAAGGTGATCCTATTGATCTTTTTTGATTTTTTGATAGTGATTGGACTGGTGACACTGTGGAGAGAAAGAGTATTTCTGGTTATGCTTTCTTTATTGGTTCTGATATATTTTTGTGGAGTTCAAAGAAGCAACTAGTTATTGCATTGTCTATAGCGGAAGCAGAATACATTGCAGCGGCTAACAGTGCTACTCAAGCATTGTGGCTTAGAAAAATGCTAGATTTTCTTAAGCATAAGCAAGATGGATCAAGCAATTACTATTCTGTGTGATAGTACGTCGGCAATAAAGATGATAAACAATCAAGTGTTTCATGGTCGAAGCAAGTATATCGACATCAAATTTCACTTCATTTGTGATTTGGTTCAACGAAAAGAAATTGTGATCAATCATTGCAAGACCGAAGATCAAGTGGCTGATATTTTCACAAAAGCATTGAAGATAGATTCATTTATGAAACCAAAGAAATGCTAGGCATGATAAGTTATAAAAACTTAGTTTAAGGGAGGCAATGGGGTAGAATTAAACTAAGTTTCCTATTGAATTTGAGATTTTGTAATTTGGTAATTCTATTGGATTTATAATTGTTAATCCTATTGAGTTTTAAATTTAGTAGTTACCAAATCTAATAGATTTAGAGTTTTGTTGAATTCTATAAATATGATATATTATTTAGAGTTTTGTTGTATAGAAAAATAGAGAAAAAATAAAAAGCCTCCGTCCGTTCAAAACAGCCGCAAGGCTTGCTCCAAAATTTTGTTTTGTATCAAAATTTTGACTGCCCAAATTCCTTGCTTTCACCTGGAAAAGCTTTGACTTTGTTTGTGGGCCGTCTAACCAATTCTATTTTCTTGCTTCTTCGGCCGAGGTCTCCCAACAAATCAAGCAAATTTGTTCTGCTTGTGTGGGTCCAGCATCAATTTGTTTTTACTGGTGCGGGCATAGCCACGGTTTTACCTGGCTGAATCAATTGATTAAAATTGGTTCGTGTTGCTTCCTGGTTTTCATTAATCACGTTTCACCAAATCAATTTTGCTGCTTTTGGAATTTATTATTTTGATCCCAACAAAATGCGCCAAGAAAGGCATTTCAACAAAATATTCAATAAGCAAAGAAAAATAATACTTCGTAACTGAACCAATTCATGCCATGGTAATTAAATAAAACCGAGTGTTACAGTTTTACATATTAATTTTTTTAAAAAAAATTATACAATCTTGTTTAGTAGAAGCTTCTTGATTAATTATTTATGGAATTCAAAATCCTAACTTTTCTTTATTTTACAGGTTTAGGAATTTTTCTTGTTTGGCTAGGTAGGGTGGTTTAATAGTTTTGATTCTTTTCAAATTAGTTTTGGGAGGTAGTCTTTCGCGTTTTTAGTATTAGAATTAATTTTTAATGTTTTATATCAATTTAATTTAGTTAGTCACCCCTTTAATATCAAAATCTTTGTTCTAATTTCCAGTTTAGACTTCCCCCACAGCAGAGCCAACCTCCCTACATCTGGGACATTGACGCAGCCAATGGGTGTCTCATCCTAAGTGAATTGAACCATATTTCTTTCTTCTCTCTTTGTCTTTTTTCATTGTCAAACCAAACTGACATTATTCAACTTTTAATTCTAATTTATATTCTTTTTATAACAAAGTTTATAAATTTTAAAAAATATGAATGAAATATTCTAATTTAAATTCTTTTTTTCATAACTGAAAACAAAATTGTAACTAAAATCAAAACTAGAACTAAAACCATCAACTAATGATTCTAAAATTGAATTGAAATAGCCCTCTTTATAATTTAGTTTCAATTATCTGTTGTTCCAAACTGAAACAAAATTATAACCAGTAATTCTGAAATCATAATTAACAATTTGGGACCATGGTCACCTCGAAATATAACTCGCTTCCTCTCTGCCTTTGTAAATCCCATGGACTAATTGCACGTTTACTTGGTTCATTTTGGGAATGGATTGAAAGTTTCTGGAAAGGGAATATGGTAATTGGTTGATTGTGTTGAGATTTTTTTTGATTGCAAATTATTTGATAAGATATCTTTTAATTATGGCTGATTCTATGTAATTAGTGTATGTATTAATTGTATATTTGGTTTGATTTCATATTGATCTAATAGGTATCAATCAATTAGTGATTGATTATAAATGATATCAATCAATTAGTGATTGATTGATTTTTTACCTTGTATAACTTATGTATTCAACCTATAAATAGGCATCTGATTGTACTGACTAAAAGTGTGAATGAAAAAACATCAATTATAATTTCTCCCACTCCTCTTTAATGTATTTAGAGATTGTGACTCGACAAGGGTACGTTCGTTTTTGTGATAATGACCGTTTACAATTGGCCTTTTTTTTTTCTTTTTGGAATATAGTGTCTATAATTCCTAGAGTGGATAGGGGATTATACTTTGCGTAATTCTAGAGAATGATTGAAAATAGCTTGACTTAAAAATGAAAGAAGGAAAAGAAAAAATGATGACAGGGAATCTAATATAATCTAATAGTTAAAAATTATATTTCTAGTTATAAACCAATAATTTATTTTTCATGGACATCATTTTTTTCTACATGTTTCCTTCTTCCCTTCCCTTAAGGAAAAGAAAAGAAAAGAGATCATTAACCATTATAGTCTTTCTGAATGTATTTTCAATGAATTCATTCAGTGAATTGTTCTAGCAAATGACATGTGACAGGTTTGTCAAAACTAGTAAAATTAATCACTGATCCTTAAGTGATTGTAAAATAAATTTGCAACAAAAGTGGACCAGGTCGAATTCCAAAGAACCGAAATATAGTTCTAAGTCTTGAACAATAAATTTAAAATAAATAGAACAAGGGGAGAGTTTTGAATGATTGACTATTTTACGAAAATTCTAAAAATTAATAAAAATAACTATTAAAGCAGAAAAATAGAAAATAGAGAAAATTACCAAATTTACCGAGTTTCCAATCCCATAGTTGATCTCATTCAATTGCATCACTGATCATAGGTCATGAAAATTATCTTGCAAATTCAAATATTTAACTTGAGGTTTAGTAGGATAGCCGTAATCAATTTTTATTTTCCTAATATAATTAACCGAGCTCAACACCCAAATCAAAACTTATCATCAATTGATTGGGCATGATAACATCCCATATTAAATTAATGATAGCATTAAAATCTATGAAAACAATTAAACCAAGACTAAAGAACCGAGATAGCTATAGTAAATTAATCTTGTTCCGTTAATTCCCCTAGGCTAGGCATGCATATTTCATATCATAAACATATTTAACCTAGTTGTTACTTGGACCACTCATTCATGACAATTACAGATCACTGAAGTAATGGATAGAAATAAAATAAAAGATGAAGAATTAATTTGTCAAATTAACCAATCATCAATTATTCATAGGAATTAAATCAAGAATTAACAAGTACTTGAATTAAAAGCAAGAATATAAATTTAAGAACAAAACCTCATAGTGATTACAATTGAAATCAACCCTTCCTTTGAATCAGAAAATAGAGTTTAGCCACTCATGGTGGCACACATGAATCCTATAATTTTTCTAAAAAAATTGCTAAAACTACAAAAGGAAAGAAAGACGTGAAAATCAAGGGAGAAGAAGAGGCAGCTGCCTTCTTGTATTTTCTGCCTGCTTTGAGCCTTCTAGGGTTATCCTTTTATAACAAAAGCTAGTTCCTCAAATATAGTAATAATAACTATTATTAAAAACTAATTCTACTCTAAAAAGGAAATATAAGAAGAATAGGAAAAATACTCCTAACTAAAATAAAATATTTGTTTCCTAAAAACTTGCTACAACATCCCCTTTCCTTCTTCAACTTGACAGCTCATAATTTCCTTTAATTGCTACAAATTTCGTCCATAGATTTCTTCTTCTTGATAAAAATTCGTTCAGCCCAATAATGCCTTAGGAGTGGTCACGCCTAATAACCGGAAGTCTTCTAGATTTTTTTTCTTTTTGCTTCAATTTCACTCTTTTATCTTCTTTTCCTCCAATTTTCTAATTTCCATACCTAAAACACAAAATATATCAAAACTAAACAATTTCGCCTTATAATCAAGTTAATATTGAGAAAATATTAGCAAGAAATATATAAATTTTAAGCTCTATCAATGTGGTAGTGATTAAAAGATATAATTATAGTCTTTTCATTTTGTCATTTGTTGAAAGTGTAAATAATTATTATTTTTTTTCTTATTTACCATATCAGTTCTTGAAACTTATTCAATATATAAATTCATTGAATGTATCACTTACTCTATGAAATTTTATTTACACAATAGAACCGAGCTTAAAAAGTAAATATCATCGTAGTCTTTCGTAACAATTTGTAGCTCAAGATCTCCACATAAAAATAGCCAGCAAACTTCTTGGGCATTGCATTGCTCCTTCAATATCTTAACAATCAAATAATCAAGAAATAATCAAATACATGCACGCATGCAATTCTTTGCTATCAGTTAATACATGAGTTTTAATTGCTTACCAATCAACCATTTCGATATTTTTATAAATACGTTCATTTAAATTGTTAATCAACTTTATTCAATAGAAAA
Organism: Gynochthodes officinalis; assembly: GCA_020080225.1. Taxonomy (NCBI): domain Eukaryota; kingdom Viridiplantae; phylum Streptophyta; class Magnoliopsida; order Gentianales; family Rubiaceae; genus Gynochthodes; species Gynochthodes officinalis. The sequence goes on along the minus strand of CM034622.1, from coordinate 30,156,507 downwards.
TTTCCCAAATTCTACAGAATTTGTTTTTTGCGAAGATTATTTGTCTTCCTTTTATCTCTCCCGTGTTACCAATTAACACATGAGTTTTGCTTACCAATCAACCATTTTGATATCTTAACAATCAAATACTGAATAAGTTATAGCAAAAGCAAATTGATTATAGTTTAATTCATCCGTTGCGGGCATTCGTTGCGAATTTAATATAAGAGGAGATGCCCATATTGGGTGTTTTCTGCTGGGGAATATGAGTTAGAAATTTCATTACATTAACATAGATGCAACCAATTGATAGAGTTTAAATTGTGCATATTTTTTGTTAATATTTTCTCCATATTAATTTGATTACAATGTGAAATTGTTTGAAATTGATATACTTCTTGTTTAGGTAGGGAAAATAGAGAATTGGAGAAAAAGGGGCTAAAATTGAAGCAAGAAGAATTGATGGAAAGTTCTAGCAAGAAAAGGAAATTGGAAGCTATCAAATTGGAGAAGGAAAGGAATCATTGCAGCAAGCTTTTAGGAAACAAACACTTTATTTTAGTTAGGAGTATATTTTCTATTCTTTTTATATCTCCTTTTTAGAGTAGAATTAGATTTTAATAATAATTATCATTACTATATTTTAGGGCTAACTTTTGTTATAAATAGGTCAACCTAGTGCCTCCTAAGAGTGCAGAATTTTTGGACTGAGGGCAGCCATACCCTTTGATCTAAAAAGAAACCAGCGTCCCTTTTCTTATTTTCTTTTTTTCTTTAGTTTAGGTTTTCTCTTAAATTCTGTTTTCTAATTCAAGGGAAAGATTAATTTCAATTGCAATCACTGTGAGGTTTTGTTCTTAATTTTATATTCTTGGTTTTAATTCAAATACTTGTTATTCTTGATTTAATTCCTATGAATAATTGATGATTGGTTAATCTGACAAATTAATTTTTCATTGTTTATTCTATTGCTATCCATGAATTCAGTGATCATTAATTATCATGAATAAGTGGACCAAGTAGAAACTAGGTTAATTATGTTTATGACTTGAAATATGCATGCTTAACCTAGGGGAATTAACGGGACAAAATTAATTTACTGCAGCTATCTCGGTTCTTCAGTCTTGGTTTAACTTTTTTCATAGATCTTAATACTATCATTAAATTGGTTTAACTTTTTTCATAGATCTTAACACTATCATTAAATTGATATGGAACACTATCATGCCTAGTCAATTGATGATAAATTTTGATTTAGAGTGTTGGGCTTGGTCAATCATATTAGGAAAATGGAATTTTGTTATGGCTATCCTAATAAGTTTCAAATTAAATATTTGAGTTGTAAGATTATTTTTCGTGACCTATAATCAGTTATTCAATTGAATAAAATCGACCCTTGGATTGAAAACTCTATAAATTAGGTAATTTTTATTATTTTCTATTTTTACTGCTTTAATATTTATTTTTATTAATTTTTATAATTTTAGTAATTTAATTATTATTCACAAATCGCCCTTGTTTTATAGTTTTATCTTATTGTTCAAAATTTAAAACTATTTTTTGGTTCCCTTCAGATTCGACCTTGTTCACTTTTGCTGTAAATTAATTTTACAATCACTTAAAGACCAGCAATTAATTTTGCGGGTTTCGATAAACCCATCACCAATACATTGAGAAAGACTATAATGGTTACTCATCATTTTCATTTTTAAGAAAGGGAAACGTGCACTGGTAATCACCCTAAATTGGTTGATGACTAGTGAAACTTAAATTATTATTTCATGAGGAGGAATATAAACTCATGTCTGAGACAATAGCCATTCCAATCCCTTCTTCTTCTTTTTTTAATTGAAGAAATTTTGAATCATTTTCTCGATTAATGCACGGGAAACACCCGCACGCCAATTTCTTTTATCCCTAGTTTTGCCTCAAACACTTTAAGAATAGCACTTCGGGAGTGTATCATTACTCTATGAAATTTTATTTAGAGAATAAAACCGAGCTTAAGAAGTAAATATGTAGAATTTGTACTACTTCCTGTATCATCCTGCAACCAGAAGAGAATTCATACCAACTGGAGAAATTGAGGGTTCATCATGAATGAAAAAATGGCCAATGGATTTGTCACAAAGCAGCAAATTTCTTTAGCTTTTTATAATTTCCTCCTTGTGTAGATGAATTGATTTTTCCGGTTTGATAGATATGGCAATTGGGATCATCAAAATAAAAAAATAGGGGTTCCCCCCCGCACCCCCCCCCCCCCCCTACGGCTCCTTTTTCTTTTAACATATCAAAATTTGAATTGCTTTGTTTTCCATTTCCTTCTTGTCTAGATGAATTAATTCTTTTTCTACATATATTTATTTGGATTTGTCTCTCCCCATGATAATATTAATTTTCTCTATTATTATGAAATATCCATTTTTTATGCATGTTTGTCTTGTAATTTAATTTTTTCTGTTTCTTCTTCTAGTCAATAGTTTATTTTAACTCTAAATGATTATGTATTTTAGGTAAAATTATATAGCAAATGTATAAATATTAGGGTGTCAACATACAATTAATGAAAATTAAGTGTCATACTACAAATTAACTAAGTTTGACCAAATGAAAAAATTCTTTAGCCCAATCCTTATTTCTTATAATATAAGCCCAATTAATATAAAGTTAAGCCCAATCAATTTGACCCAATTATTATTTATATAATATAAGTTAAATCATACTAATTTGTTAGCCTAATCATAGGTCCATTTGTAACCCTAATTATAACAATCATAGGTCCATTTGCTAGCCTAATCATAGGTTCATTTGTAAGCCCAATTAATTTGTAAGTCAACCCAATGCAAGCCCAATGATAGGTCAATTTGTTAGTCCAATCATAACTTTTTCAAGTTAAATTCCTTATAATTTTACAATTCTTCCTGTTTTTGATATTCGATCAAATTCTCAGCTTGACCCTCTCACTCGATAATTTTGTAGGAACAGTAATGCTAAGGAGAAGGCATTTCTAAACAAATTTTACATCATGGCAAGCCATTTCATTTATGGGGAAATAAATCCTCTTTCTAATCTTATTACTAAAGAGTTCTTTCAGGATCAAAATTAAGCACACAAGGACAGGAGCTAATTTTATTTTCATAAAATAGTTGGACATGAATAATTGAATCTTATGAAAATATGGGAAATGCTTAAATTATTGTGTCTTTTTCCTATATTAAATTTTACTCTCCAATGACTTCAGTAGTTGTAAATTGGCAAAGAATTTTATGAAATAAGATCCTAAAAATTATGTTCACATTCCATTTGAAATATTAAAATGCATAAGAATTTCAAATTTTGGCATTGGTTAACTAGATGCAAAGTTTATTTTCAATTAACTATACAATGTTTTTACATGTATTAAAGATAACATAAAATTTTAGAACAAATTCTTTAAATTATTAGATTAATGTATGTATTAAGTTATGTACAAGCATAAGATTCTTAAAGTAATTATAAAATCTTTTTTTGTACTTATAAAAAAAATGTTGTATGTCAAAATAAAAACAATAGGGTATCTAACTAAAAGTATTCAACTTATGAGGTCAAATTACTATTACTACAGTGTGTAACTAAAAACAATTATAACTATTGGGGTCAAAGTATGAATATTAGGATGTTTTACTAAAAGAAATATAAGTTATGGGTTTCAAACAAATTATTCAATAATTCTCTTATCGCAATGTATTAAAATGTTCAAACTCAATTCTTTTAGGATAACATATTAAATTAATCTATATTTTTATGATGAAGAAATATATGATTCTTACTATTTTATTACTCTATTTAAATATGATTAAAGGATGATTAAAGTCTCAACTGAGAAGAAACAATTTCAGTGCTTTAATGAAAATGATATTCACTACATGAAAGGCATTTGAATGTAGACTGTACTTTCTGGAATGGAAGCAGCTTTTAAGCAAAGTTTTATGACTTATTCTTGTAAAGGGTTAAATGCTCCTATAAAGACAGCACCTCTATCGCTAGAACCTTTTCTAAGGGAAAAAAATTAAGTTAATTGATAATGGACGCATAATAATTATTCTTTACAACTGCTATTTGTACTTAATAAGATGTCTTAATAGAATTCGTCTAAATTATAGGGGCAAAATTGTAAATATCAAGGTGTCTTAACATTATTATCAAAATTATGTTGGCAAAATTCTAAAGCAAAGAATGCCATAGTACAATTAATAGAAAATAAAGGTGATAATAGAAAGGACATTTTTGGCCTAGTGAGAGTGCTTAGCCCAATGGACCAAATAATTTAACCCAATTTTTTAAATTATTATTTTTTGGCATTTTCTTTTTCATTACAACTACTAATTGTACTTAATATGATGTCTTAAAAAAATAAGTCAAAATTATGGGGGCAAAATTGTAAATATTAGAGTGTCCTAACATACTTGTGAAAATTATTTTTTCAAAATTATAAAAATAGGGTGCCGTACTATAATCAATAAAAATTAAATGTCACACCAAAAATAATATGTTTCACCTAATAAAATTGTTTAGTCCAAGAACCAAATCATTCTTTCACCGTAATTTAACCCAATTTCTTACTTATTATTTTGGCAAATTCCTTATTCATTACAACTACCAATTTGGTGACGATATTTTCTCGTCACTAAACCATTCTACAATTATAATTCATAAAATATACATAGTATTTATGAATTAGTGACCACAAAATGTCATCACTAATTTCGTAACATTTGGTGACGATATTTTCTCGTCACTAAACCGTTCTACAATTGTAATTCATAAAATATACATAGTATTTATAAATTAGTGACCACAAAATGTCATCACTAATTTTCTAACATTTGGTGACAACATTTTTTCGTCACTATATCGTTCTACAATTATAATTCATTAAATACACATACTATTTATACTTTAGCGACCACATTTTTTCGTCAATAATTCTGCATCAATTTGGTGATGACAATTCCTTGTCACCAAACTATTTGATGCTTATATTTGGTGACGAGAACAAATGTCGTTACTAAAAGTCGTCAGTAATTGTTTGTAGTTCCCGGTCTTTTTTGGCACTAATACATTCAGTGACGATTTGGTGACGACATTTTCCATTTGGTCACTAAAGATGTTATGACAACTTTGATTTAGTGATAACTCACTCAATGGTCACCAAAGAGGCCATTTAGTGACCAAATTGATTGTCGTCACCAACATTTTGGTCACTAAAGGCTATTTTTCTTGTGGTTGTTGCGAGTTGGATCAAGACTGTTCTTGTTACAAAATCTAGGAGATTAGGTTGTTAGTTTTAAATAGATTATGTTGTCTTTACTTCTTGTATGAAATTGAAATTAAACATTTTTGTTATCCTATATTATCTAAACCTTATCAGCTACTCTATTTAAGAACCCTTTCAGTTGTCCTTCACAACAAGAATAGAGACTAGAATTAGATTAGTAGAAAGTAGAAAGTAGGAAGTTGTGTTAGTATGTTGTTCATCATGAGTAGTTGAACATATCCTTTTTGATTCAAGGAATAAGTGGATTCAATTGCTATCATTGTAAGATCTTGAATTTAATTCTTTTTCCTTGCTTTTAATTCAAGTACTTGTTGATTCTTGTTTTTCTTTTCTATAGATGAATTGCGTAGGTCAATCTAACAATTTGATTTAACACTCTTCATTCTATTGCTATCCATGAGTCTTGTCATCCGTAATTGTCATAGATGAGTGGACCAAGTAAAAACTAGATTAATTATATTGTACATAATTAGTCTAGAGAAATCAATAAGATAAAATTGTATAATTGCAGCTATCTCAATTATACAATTTTGGTTTAATTATTTTCACTGATTTTAATGCTATCATTAATTTCATATGGAATGCTTCTGTGCTTCGTCAATTATTGGTAAGTTTTGATTTGAGTGCTGGGTTTGGTCAATTATTTTAGGAAAATATAAAATTATTACGGCTATTCTAATAAGTTTCTGAGTTAAATACTTCAATTTACAAGATGATTATTCATGACCCATGATTATTGATGTAATTAAATGGAATGACCCTTGGATTCAGATCATAAGTTTGGTAAATTTGGGTTCAAATTTTGTCTTCTTGATTAGTTATTCTAATTATCTGTTAGAATTTTAATTGTTAGTTATTTATTCCAATTCCCCCCATTTTATTTTATTGTTCCGAAACTTAGAACTGCACTTTTGGTTCCCTTGGAATTCGATCTGATCCGCTATTGCTGTAAATTAATTTTATAATCATTAAAAAATCAGTGATTAATTTTTTGAGTTTCAACAAACCAGTCACCCTTGTATTAAGAAATATAGGATGATTCATTTTTCAAATATTGACATAAATCAATATTTGATAATTTTAACTTTTTGGCACTTGGATTTAGTTACGTCCCTAAAATTAACAAACATACTTCAATTAGCATTTAAAAACTTTACAAACTCAAAAGCTTTTTTTTTTTTTTAAAAAAAGTGAACACCCGTCGCTTATGCATTCCAAATTGATACTCATTTGTTATGTACTATAGTTATATAGAACACCACCAAATTATTGATCATTTGATGCAACATCTTGAATGAAATTTTGCAAATTTAATTTCTCAAACTTTTAGCAAGCGTGCGTGTTGGTGTGTATACGTATAATTCGTTTCGTCCACAAGTATACTTAATTTGTATGTAGTGAACAAAATTATGTCTATTTGTTTGAGAAGACCACAAAAAAAAAAAAAAAAAAGGGAGGAGGAGAGGGGCAGAGGGGAGAGAAAGAAAAAGATAGAAGAAATAAGAAAAGGAAGAAGTGAAGAAGAATAATAGGACGTCATTTGCACGATCGACAGGTCCCCTAATGGGCAGAGGTGAAGAAGAATAATATCCAAAATCTTGTACAACATCCGAAGACATGTGAGTGAGAATGAGTGTGAATCTTTTGGATTAACCCAAAGCGACAAAATCTATTCAAACGAAGAATTAATCCATAAAAATAAAAATAAAAAGCAGCCAATGGTTGCCTCATCCTAAGTGAATTCAACCATATTTCTTACTTCATCTTTCTTCTCTCTTTGTCTTTTTTCATTATCAAACCAAACTGACACTATTCAACTTTTAAGTCTAATTTATATTCTTTTTATAACCAAGTTTATAAATTTTAAAGAATATGAATGAAATATGCTTTTTTCTTATTATTATTTTTAATTTTAAGTATAAATTATATATATTTTTTAAAATTTAAGTTATATTTTCTTTATAACTTCTAAATTTAAATTATTTTTTCATAACTGAAAATAAAATGTAACTAAAATCAAAACTAGAACTAAAACCGTGAACTAATGATTCTAAAATTGAATTGAAATCCCCCTTTTTATAATTTAGTTCAATTATATTTGGTTCTGAACTGAAACCAAATTATAACCAACAATTTCGAAATCATAATCAACAATTTTGGGACCATGGTCACCTCGAAATATAACTCGCTTTCCTCTCTGCCGTTGTAAATCCCATGGACTAATTGCACGTTTATTTGGTTCATTTTGGGAATCGATTGAAAGTTTCTGGAAAGGTGATATGGTAATTGGTTGATTGTGTTGAGATTTTTTTTGATTGCAAATTATTTGATAAGATATCTTTTAATTATGATTAATTCTATGTAATTGCAGTATGTATTAATTGTATATTTGATTTGATTTCATATTGTATAACTTATGTATTCAACCTATGTATAAATAGTCATTTAGTTGCACATACTAAAGGTGTGAATGAAAAAACATCAATTATCTCCTACTCCTCTTTTCTTTAGACATTGTGACTTGGGAACGCGCTTTTTTGTGATAATGACTGTTTACAATTGGCCATTTTTTTCTTTTTGGCATATAGTGTCTGTAATTCCTAGAGTGGATAGGGGATTATACCGTCCGTAATTCCAGAGAATGATTGAAAATAGCTTGACTTAAAAATGACAAAAAAAAAAAAGAAAAAAAGAAGTAGATGATGATAGGGGATTTGATATAATCTAATAATTAAGAATTATATTTCTAGTTATAAACCAATAATTTATTTTTCATGGACATCATTTTTTCCTACATGTTTCCTTCTTCCCTTTCCTTAAGGGAAATACAAAAAAGAAAAGAAAAGAGATCATTAACCATTATAGTCTTTCTGAATATATTTTCAATGAATTCATTGAGTGAATTGTTCTAGCAAATGATGTCCTAGTGATTAAAAGACGTAATTATAGTCTTTTCATTTTGTCATTTCTTGAAAGCGTAAATAATTATTAATCATTTTTTCTATTTACCATATCAGTTCTTGAAACTTATTCAATATATAAAATCATTGAGTGTATCACTTACTCTATGAAATTTTATTTACACAACCGAGCTAAAAAAGTAAATATCATCATAGTTTTTCGTAACAATTTGTAACTCAAGATCTGCACATAAAAATACCCAGCAAACTTCTTGGGCATTGCATTGCTCCTTCAATATCTTAACAATCAAATAATCAATGCATGCATGCAATTCTTTGCTAGCAGCTAACACGAGTTTTAATTGCTTACCGATCAACCATTTCGCTATTTTTATAAACACGCGTCTAAGCAACCACAGCAAACGATGCTACTCAACTTGTGCATAGTTTCCAACCTATGGGAAACTATTTGAAGAGAAGACATGAACATCCATTTATCAGCATAATAAATTTGTAGGAGGTTGGGAAAAAGAGTAATGGTTTTAAAAGCACATGTCAATGGTGTTAAAAATGCGAATCAACACGCACGTTTTTACATTTTTACGAGCTAAAATCAAGAGCCTAATTCACATCGTGCTTAAAATTAAAAAATGATAAACTTGATGGTTTCTAAAATCGCGATTTTAGGGCGATTTTATGTCAAAATTACACTAAGATTATACCATTAAATTTCATGAACTCATTTTTCTTTTATATTTCGTTTTCTCTTTAAAAAAATAAAAAACATGAATGTGTCATTTTAGATTAATCAAAACTTAAGTTTCGTTTTTTTTTTTAAACAAAACAACTTGTCATCAGTGGATCATTTCTCTCGAACTTAATCGATTTTTTAGTTTTTATTGTAATTGTTAAATTTTAACATTATTTGATATTTAGAGTAGAAATATTTCCCTAATGTTTTGTAGAAGCTTCTTGATTAATTATTAATGGAATTCAAAATTCTAATTTTTCTCCATTGATCAAGGGTATATTCAATTCAATTCAATTCAATGAGAGTAAACTTTATTGGTAGAAGCGTAACTCGAAATCTCTCGAACAGCAAATGACAGCGGATGTACATTATTTTGCAGAAGAGGGTGCACGTGTACGTCTTCCAAAATAGTGGTCTCAATGACAAGAGTCCCCATACTAAATACCTAATACCATCCAACTTTATCAGCTAACAAGGGTTTTTGTTAACATCATAAATTTAGGCTCGATTCATTGTTATTGATTTGTTTTCCTTTCTTAGCCGTTTATGTAGATTAAGTATTGATTGATTTTAGTTTTCCTTATTAAAGATTTACGTGTATTACGTAGTTGTATCTAAAACACATTGGTAGACGTACTATGTGCTATAAATATTTGTGATATTTTCATTGCATATACAAGAAATTTTCCCAACTGTTTGTATTACAAATTGGTTACTCCTTTCTAGAATATATGAAAGAAGTGGAGCATTTTTTCATTGCCATCAACGGTTAAAATTAATGGAGACTAAATGCTTCGTGTTTGTTTGGCCTGAGCATGAATGCAAGCAAGGCTTAAATTTGAGGGGGAGGAAGCAACCATTTAGAAGCCTGAATGTATCCAAGAGTCAAAAATGGCTGGGCTTCTGCTGCAGTAAGCTTCTTGGTGAAACCAACCCGAGCATCTGGCTTTGATCCCGCTCCTGTACAACCGTATTCTCCGTAGTAGACCGAGCTGCAATTAAATCACCACCATGCATGCATAAATTGAACAATTATTCTCAAGAAACCGATGTTTATTAATTATTAGATGATTAATTGTCAAATTTAATTACGATCAAAATCAAGTATCGCTGCCACTTACTTTTGACGCTCGGGCATGAGGTTATCGGACCATCCTTCGGGTCGAATGGCGTCACTCATGTCGGTGTAGGAAAACACGACTTTGGCATAAGGCATCCATGCTCTGCCTAAGAAAGCGGCGGCACCTGTACCGGTAACATTGCCGTGGATGAATGAATATCCCGTGTCTTCTTCACCGTTGTGCCTTGCCTGTGCAGTGATAAAGGCGACCTTATCCCCTGAGATAACGTGGGTCTCAACGTTCTGCATGTTGTGTCATCAAATATTTTAAAATTTTCACCATAATCAGTCTTCTCGTTCTTGAAGAAAAATGAAAAAGAATCAAGATTAAAATGCAAAAATTGATCCTTGAAATATATAGTTAATTGTTCTTGCCATGTAGATGGATTTCCCATTGCCGAAAATGAAATCCACAGTGCCTTCAATGTAGCAATCTTTGAAAAAGTGCAATCCTTTGTCATCACAAAGGGTGTCTTGAAACCCAAGAAACTTGCAGTTATAAAAGGCAGCTTTATCACCTCCGATTCTTAAAGCCTCTGCCTGACCTCCCTCCGTTTGGTTCAAGGTTGGCCTTGGGGCTGAGTTCTATTTCAAGAAAAAAACTGTTAATCTCAACAAAAATAAAGAAAACAAAGATTGAACAAGGGGATGATTACGAGTACATTATATAATCACACAAATGCTAAGCTACGTACCGCAAAAATGACATTGACTCCAATGAAGTAATCAGATTCAATGATCACGGAGGCACTATCTAGAGTGCCAAACTGGGCTGCTGTGCCGTCAGAAACTATAGTGGGCATGTTATTTGGATCTCCGTACAAAGTTACAAATGGTTTGGTCAGTGGAATCCTCACTTTCTCTTTATAGGTTCCGGGTCCAAGCGAAATAATGACACGGTTTTTATTCCCTTCCGGGATGCTGGCGACGGCATCACCAAGAGTCTTGAAATCACCACTTCCATCGGCCATAACCTTAATGATTTTGGAACTGTTTTCAGCAGCCTCCAGGGCGGGGTCCAAAGTCCCTGTCCGGGATTTCAATGGCTGAACATTCTGATCAAACCAACTGTTCAATTGGGATTTTTCAGCGGGCACTTGTACGTTATCATCACCAAGAACTATGAATGGCATTAAGAGAAGGGTTGATAAAATGATAACTTCCAAGAAAATATTGCTGGCCATTTTCTTCAAGTGTTTGTGATTTGCTCTGGGCTACCGATGGATCTTGTTATTATGCAAAATGGCTATATTTATATTTGTGGGAAGAAAGTGAAAAAAAGAAGGAATTGTGTGTAATTGGAAAATAGAGGAGGACATTAACATTCGGAAAAAGGGAACGCATCCCACTAAATTATGCCTGTAAAAATTTGTGGTTTGTGACTTCAGTTTTGAGAACCATACGCTGCCCTTCCAGTTCCTTGGCAGAAAGCCGTTCTCTATATCCATCCTTCCTACAGTTGGGTAAACCAATTATACTCCACAGAAAAAGAAAAAAAAATATCATTGAGCAGGAGATTAATATCTTAACAATAAAAAACTTGGGAAAGTTTGAGTTTGTTCGAGTAGCTTTCAAATTTTAGTTTAATTTTCAATTTAAACATGATTAGAAGTGTTTATAAGCTTAAAATAAGCAGTACCCATTTCATGCACTGAAAATGCACCAAGAAAGGCATTTCAACAAAATATTCTTTAAGCGAAGTAATACTTCATAACTGAAGCAATTCATGCCATGGTAATTAAATAAAACCGAGTGTTACTGTTTTACATATTAATTTTTTTAAAAAATTGTACAATCTTGTTTTTCAGAAGCTTCTTGATTAATTATTTATGGAATTCAAAATCCTAACTTTTCTGTATTTTACAGGTTTAGGAATTTTTCTTGTTTGGTTAGGTAGGGTGGTTTAATAGTTTTGATTCTTTTCAAATTAGTTTTGGGAGGTAGTCTTTTGCGTTTTTAGCATTAGAATTAATTTTTAATGTTTTATATCAATTCAATTTAGTTAGTCACCCCTTTAATATCAAAATCTTTGTTCTAATTTCTAGTTTAGACTTCCCCCACAGCAGAGCCAACCTCCCTACATTAATTTGGGACACTGACGCAGCCAATGGGTGCCTCATCCTAAGTGAATTCAACCATATTTCTTTCTTCATCTTTCTTCTCTTGTTGTCTTTTTTGATTATCTTACCAAACTGACACTATTTGACTTTGAAGTCTAATTTATATTCTTTTTATAACAAAGTTTATAAATTTTAAAGAATATGAATGAAATATGCTTTTTTCTTATTATCATTTTTAATTTTAGGTATAAATTATATATATTTTTTAAAATTTAAGTTATATTTTCTTTATTACTTCTAAATTTAAATTATTTTTTCATAACTGAAAATAAAATGTAACTAAAATCAAAACTAGAACTAAAATCGTGAACTAATGATTCTAAAATTGAATTGAAACCCCCCTTTTTATAATTTAGTGTCAATTATACGTGGTTCTGAACTGAAACCAAATTATAACCAGTAATTTCGAAATCATAATCAACAATTTTGGGACCATGGTCACCTCGAAGTATAACTCGCTTCCTCTCTACCTTTGTAAATCCCATGGACTAATTGCACGTTTATTTGGTTCATTTTGGGAATGGATTAAAAGTTTCTGGAAAGGGGATATGGTAATTGGTTAATTGTGTTGAGATTTTATTTGATTGCAAATTATTTGATAAGATATCTTTTAATTATGGCTGATTCTATGTAATTAGAGTATTTATTAATTGTATATTTGATTTGATTTCATATTATATAACTTATGTATTCAACTTATAAATAGGCATTTAGTTGTCCAGACTAAAAGTGTGAATGAAAAAACATCAATTATCTCCTACTCTTTTCTCTAGAGATTGTGACTCAACAGGTGTACGTGCTTTTTTGTGATAATGATCGCTCATAATTGGCCATTTTTTTCTTTTTGGAAGATAGTGTCTATAATTCCTAGAGTGGATAGGGGATTATACCATGGGTAATTCCCGAGAATGATTGCAAATAGCTTGACTTAAAAATGAAAAAAAAAATGATAGGGGAGCTGATAATATATAATCTAATAATTAAGAATTATATTTCTAGTTATAAACCAGTAATTTATTTTTCATGGCATCATTTTTTCCTACATGTTTCCTTCTTCCCTTTCCTTAAGGGAAATACAAAAAAGAAAAGAAAAGAGATCATTAACCATTATAGTCTTTCTGAATGTATTTTCAATGAATTCATTTAGTGAATTGTTCTAGCATATGATGTGGTAGTGATTAAAAGACATAATTATAGTCTTTCATTTTGTCATTTCTTGAAAGTATAAATAATTATTAATATTTTTTTTTCTATTTACTGTATCAGTTCTTGAAACTTATTCAATATATAAATTCATTGAATGTATCACGTACTCTATGAAATTTTATTTGCACAATAGAACCGAGCTTAAAAAGTAAATATCATCGTAGTCTTTGGTAACAATTTGTAACTCAAGATCTCGACATAAAAATACCCAGCAAACTTCATGGACATTGCATTGCTCCTTCAATATCTGTAGGATGTAAAATACCTACGTATAAGAATTACCGCTGAATTATGCAGCAGAAAGACGACAACAAATAATTTATTTAGAGACAAACAATATGGTAGGAAAAACCCTACATTTCAAAATACAAACGGTCAGAAGAAACTCCTACTTCTCACAATTCTATTTTCTTGAAGTCTTTCTTTTTTCTATTTTTCTGAGTCTCATAAAAACTAATAACCATGGGTCCTTTATATAGATCCCATACTTAATAAAAAAACAATTAGGATTTGATAATCAAGTCCCACAAAAAATCTGCTTTCCTAAAAGAATCCAAATTCAGTTCAACAAATCATTACTAAATTCTAATCTAATTAGAAATTGACTAATAATAATTATCAAATCCCAATCAAAATATAATTTGCTAAATAAGCTTGATTTATTACACCAACAATGCCTCCCTTAAGCCAAGCTTGCCATGAAAGCAGCTCCAACTCTATCTCGAGCATGAATTTCTTTTGAAATTTCCTTTGCCGTGTAAACCACGTACAACATCAACTTGTTGATCTTCTTCTTCATTATTACCTTCAATCTTGTCATGGATGAAGATTTATACTTTGAAAAACTTTTATTTTGCTCTTCTTCTTGATAAAAAAACTCATCCACATTGACTCACTTTTCAAAACAATAATCTTCACTGTCGGTATGCAATTCAAAATATTCTACGATACCCAATTTCTCTTCTAAATAAAGAGATTCAAATTTTCTCTCATCTTCTTCAACCGTGTTAACGGTTTCCAATTTTTCTTCTAAATTAATGATTTCTTCATCAACCAAAACATCAAAATTTTCTTCTTGTTGCTCTGCTGAACCAATTATCTCTTCTTTTTCCTTTACAAAATCAACTTGGTAAATTTAACAATTCATCTCTTCAAAATTTTGACTTTGAACATTAGACTCCACATTGGGACCATCTGTTAGCACATAAATAGCATAAACCCAAGATCTTTCATATACATGATTAGAATATAAAAACAGAAGTAAAAATCGTGTACCAGACTTTCAATCCATAATTGTATTCGGAAGTAAGACGGATTATGGCTAAGTTCTTCACCTCTATGACTCCCTGTATGAACTGGCTTTAATAAGTGTGCCTCTTTCTCTCTTAAACTTTATGGTAGAAAGTGTTTATAAAGATTAGAGCTAGATGAGGGAACCTAGCTGATATTTAAAGTTAAACCCTAGTCCCCTCATCACGGGCTAGGCTAACTGCAGCCCACACCAGCCAATCCCACATTAGACTAATTAAAAGCCTTTGTATCTAACTTTATTAAACCAAGCCCAAAACAACATTAATTAATATAAGTCCATATATAGAAAAACCTTATGTTCTCCCACTTGGGTGAATATTAATTAAAGTTGTACTTTAATGTGCATCTTTACGCTGGTTTAGAAATTACTTTTAATAGTCAATCATATCCCATAAAGCCTTCAACACCGAACTATGACAGTAACTGCATGTAATCACACAGAGCCATCCATGGTCACAAATGTTGTTAACTCTATTGATATGGATTCAATATGGAAGTGTGGCAAACCTGATAACACCTCATATAGAGTCAAACTTTATGTGTTATCCACTTTGTCAGTTCCTATTCTCTCTCCTTCAGTGTCACAAAACCTTTATCTGCCACTAGAGAATAACTTTATAGTTCCAATGAACTTCCATATGTCTTATCTTTATTTTTAATAGAACTTTATGTGTACAAGACATATATCCCAGACTAATAATTGTATGCCCTTTTAGTCTGTGCTCAAAGTTTATACAATTTCTTGAGACTTTCACTTTATATACATGTATTCAGCATATAACCAGAAAATTGATTAAACTTTATTGAATTCAAATGCTAATACACATATCAAAAAAAATGTCACTGCATGTAACAAAACACATATGAAAACTTTATGAGCATATATAACACGCAACTCCCACTAAACTATAGCATCCCATGATGCAACTATGCCCATTCTTTCGACATGTCTTTCTAACACACATGGGCAAAGTGCTTTTGTTAGTGGGTTTGCCACTATATCATCTGTAAGGTATGCTCTACTGTTATGTCATCATTTTGTACTATTTCTTTAATAGTTAAGTACTTGAACTCTATATGTTTAGACCCCTTAAGACCCTTATGAGTATTAATGAATAATACTGTTGAATTATTGTCACAATACTACTATATGGGTCTATTCACAAAATCAAATACAACTAACTTTTTTATGAGATTACGAAGCTAAACAACTTGAGTAGCAACTATAAAGCATGCTATCTACTCCGCCTGGATACTGGAAGATGAAATTGTCTTTTATTTCTCACTTTTCAAGACACTGCAACACCTGCTAATTTACAGATATAACCAAATGTCGATTTTCTGTCATTCTTACAGCTAGCAAAATCTGCATCCGTATACCCTACTAGCTCAAGGTCCTGAATATATCTATATGTTAGTATATAGTCTTTTGTCCTCTTTAAGTACCTTAAACCTTCTTGGTAGTTACCCAATGATCATGTCCTGGGTTTGCCTGATATCTGCCCAGAAGACCAATTGCAAAAGCAACGTCTGATCTAGTACATACTTGAGTATACATAATGCTCCCAAGTGTACTAGCATAAGGTACATCTTTCATATTGGTTTTCTCAACATCTGTATGAGAGCATTGGGACTTATTCAGTTTATCACCCTTGACGACGGGAATAATTCTCGGCTTGTATTCTTACATACTGAATTGTTCCAGAATACGGTCTATGTAAACCCTCTGAGATAAACCCAACAACCGGCGAGAACGATCCCTATAGATCTCTATGCCAAGGACAAATGACGCCTCACCAAGGTCTTTCATATCAAAACTATATGACAATATTTGCTTTGTCTGATGCAACAAGCTGAGATCATTACTGACAAGCAAAATATCATCTACATATAATATAAGTAGAACGAAATTCCTCACACTAACCTTGTTGTATACATACTGACCTATCTTGTTTCCAACAAAACTAGATAATGTTACAATTCTATGAAATTTTAAATACCATTGTCTAAAAACCTGTTTAAATCCATAGATAGCCTTTTTAAGTCTACACACAAGCTCTCTAGAATCATTAGCTGCAAAACTTTCGGGTTGAACCATATAGACCTCCTCATCCAGGTCTCAGTTTAGAAAAGTTGTTTTAGCATCCATTTGGTGTAGCTCCAAATCTAGATGAGCTACTAATACCATGATTACTCTGAAAGAATCTTTAGAATAAACCAGAGAAAATGTCACTTCATAGTCTATTCATTCCCTCGGAGTGAATCTCTTGGCTACTAATCTGGCTTTAAAATTTTTTATCTTTCCTTTAAAGTCTTTTTTGGTTTTATATACCTATTTGTAGCTAATGAGCTTGCAACCCTTAGGTAACTCAACAACCTTCCAGGCATCTTTATTTTTCATAGATTGCATCCATCCTTCATGGTATTCATCTACATACTTGACTGAGGACAAGAAACAGCCTCTATATAAGTCACTAGATCTATCACGCAGCCAATTTCATAATCATGCTCTCCAAGATAGACCATATAATCTGGTGGTATAGTAGACCGCCTCTCCCTAGTGGACCTCCTGAGTGGAGCTATCACAGCCTCATTCTGTTCCTGATGAGATTGAGGAGTATCATCAGGCACAGGCTCAATGACATTATCCTCAACTCCCACTGAATTAGGGCGTGATATGGAAGGCTTCATAATAGTCTGTACATGCAGAGAATCTGACTCAATGGTCTCCTCCGCACTATCATCCCTAATGGTCTATTAACAAGCATTCTTTTCGGCCACATTTAGTACCAAGAACTTAGCTGTTTGTGATTCTATAGTTCTTGTACCTCCATTTGGGTTATAAAACTTGTATCCCTTTGAATGTTCTGGATAGGATACAAAATAACACCTGGTTGTTCTAGATTCCAACTCACTTAATGTTGGATTATACAACCTTACCTCTGCTGGACACCTCAAATCCTAAGATGGTTTAAATTAGATTCATGTCCATTCCATAACACAAAAGGTGCTAATGAAACAACTTTGGTAGAAACTCTATTCAAAATGTAAAGAGCCGTTTTTAAGGTTTCTCCACATAAAAACTCAGGCAAATTACTCCTACTTACCATACTTCTCATCATGTCCATAAGGGTGCGATTTCGCCTTTCGGCCACACCGTTTTGTTCAGGACTGCCAAGCATGGTGAATGAAGCTATAATCCCAGAATCCTTTAGGTATTTGGCAAATGGCTCTTTAAGCAGTCCAGCATTGCCATACCAACCATAATATTCACCACCCCTATCAAACCTGATGACTTTGATAACTTGTCCCAACTGTTTCTCAACTTCAGTTCGAAATATCTTGAATTTCTCAAGAGACTCAGACTTATCCTTAATCAAGTACAGATATCCATATCGGGAATAGTCATCAATAAAAGTGATGAAATAAAATTTCTTCACTTTATATGGACCACTGATTTCAGTATGCTTGATCTCCAAGAGATCAGAACTTTTGACTATTGCCTTCTTCTTAATTTTAGTCATCTTACCCCTACAACAGTCTACACAATCCTCTAAGTTACTTTTAAGAATAAGTAGGATGTCAGTCTTTATCAACCTTTCTACTCTTTCCTTAGAGATGTGGCTTAGTCTCTTATGCCACAATGTATAAGACTGTTCCTCAGATAGAGGTCTTTTGGAAACAAATTTTTCAACCGTACAAGTGACGTATTTATCATTAGGAGACAAACACAATCTATACAATCCATAAAACATAATGTAACTACCAACTTTATTTGAACTAAAGAACAAAAAAACCATATTGTTCTTTATTTCAAAAGAATAGCCACATTAGTCTAAACTTGAAAAAAGAAATTAAATTCTTTCTAAAGGGATGTGCATAGAAAGTGTTTCTTAATATTAGATTATAGCCAAATTCTAATAGTAAGATGACATCTTCCATGAACTCTAGGTCAACTTTTCATTGTTTCCTACTACCATGCTTGATTCATCCTTATTTGGCTTCTTTCAATTTCTAAACCCCTGTATGGCGAACGCAACATAATTCGTTGCACCGCTATCTAGCCACCATGAACTGGATGGGACTTCAGATAGATTGGATTCACAAACCAAAGCCAAAGAATCATGACCTGTAACCTCTTGCTTGGCTAAGCAAGCCTTATATTTGTCATAGTTTTTCTTTATGTGGTTTTTCTTTTGTAGAAGAAGCAACAATCATGTTTCTTACCCCTGAGTGCTATCAGTGGTCTTATGAGTATCTTTATAGGCAAAAATTTTAGATTTCTTATCCCTCTTACCACTAGCACTAGAAATATACAAGACCTGATGTCCATTTTCATCTCTCAATTTTCCCTTCCTTTGCCAACACCCTAGCTATTAGATTACTAATGGACCAGGTCTCATTCAAGAATTGTAATTTGTCTTTATAACTCCGAATTTAGGTGAAAAGGGTATTGAAAGCCTGATGGACAATCACATCAGTAGGAATAATGATCTTAAGTGCCTTAAGTTTACACTGTAATTCTACCATCTTTAAGACATAATTCTTAATTTCACTCGTACCATCATATTTAATGTTGAAATGTGTTTGAAAAGGACCCCCTATCTCAATAAAGGATGACACTCGACACATGTCTAACAGGTGCTCTATCATTCATTTAGCAGTACAATTAACTGTTAAGGTACCCTTAAGATCATATGAATGGATCGCTGTATGGACAGTCAACAAATTCGATTGCTCTTTCCCAAAGCTGTAAATTTCTCATTCCAGCATTGATACTTTATGCAGTGAGATCTGCAGGGTTGTCCTTATAAAGAGCATCAGACATGTTCGCCAGAACCATTCTAAACATTATGTCATCTTTCTATTTCTTAAAAGGAAATAAGTGAGAATCTTTATAGTGAGTGAGTTGTCATTCACAGAAAAGGTGACTTATAATAAAAATATGTAAGAATAGTGCAACTTAGTATAAACCACGTAAGTGTACTCCACAGAAAGTCACACGTATCATCATACAATCACCTTTGGGTAGAATGCAAGACATACAATTATAAACTTTCTACATGAACAACGGCCATGAAAACTTATTCCAACCCTCGTGAATTCGCCACCTTTGGGTGTATGAACCACTAAAATCAGGCATTTCTCAAGCACATGTTGTACATGTATCCCTCCACTAACTAATATCCAATCACCTCCTTTGGAAGCATGACCAAACATTAGAAAGGGAGACATCCCCGACAGTATAAGACCGATATTTCATAAAACCAAATGAGTATGCCACTTTGACGGTCACTGCCCAATTAAATTTATAAAACTCTCTCATACCAAGGATATTAAACTTTATTTGTTACATAAAACTTTATATGCAATTTTAAACTATATAAATGACTAGGGCAATACATCATTTAATTGCATTTAATCATGTTCCACAAAACATAAACTGAATATTTGCATATTAACACAGTTGACATACTTAAAAATTCAAAATACAAGTGAAAATATTTAAATTTTATATTAAAAGCATAAAATTACATTCAATCTAGATTTTCACAAGTATAATGATGTCAAAAAATATGCAAATCATATGTCAAAATGTAGATCATGAAAAACTGAATCCAATGATATCAAAATCGTCCAAAACGGACTCCAGATGAGCCTGAAAACAACCCATAAAGGTTTTTGGAAAAAGTTACATAGCGTGGGACCCGCGACTGACGCAGGCTGACTCGCGCTGACGTCAGCCCTTCTGATGATGTCTAAGGCGCAAACAGAACCTTATGCTGACGTCCCCTTGCTGCAAGCCTTCAACGAGTGCAGCCGTGTTTTTTTTTAAAAAAAAATTCTTTCTTGATGCGCTGTTGCAGTCCTTTCCCATTTTCTTTTTCCTTTTTTTTTTTGAGAAAACGCGTAGTTATGGACTTGGAAACAGAAGTTACACAAGTTCAAATACCGAATGAATTTTGCAGCCATCCAAAACACAAAATTTCAAATTATGGAGTCAAATAAAAGCATAAAATATATTCTAATCATGATCTATGTTTATGCTCTGATACCACATATTAGCACATAAACAGCATAAACTCAAGATCTTTCATATACATGTTTAGAATATAAAAACAGAAGTAAAAAATCGTGTACCAGACTTTCGATCCATAACTGTGTGCGGAAGTAAGACGGATCCTGGCTAAGTTCTTCACCTCTATGACCCCCTGTGTGAACTGACTTTGATGTGTGTGCCTCTTTCTCTCTTAAACTTTATGACTAGAAAGTGTATCTAAAGATTAGGGTTAGATGAGGGAACCTAGCTGATATTTAAAGTTAAACCCTAGTCCCCTCATCACGGGCTAGGCTAACTACAGCTCACACCAGCCAGTCCCAGATTAGACTAATTAAAAGCCTTTTTATCTAACATTAAATTTCATGAACTCATTTTTCTTTTATATTTCGTTTTCTCTTAAAAAAAATAAAAAAAACATGAATGTGTCATTTTAGATTAATCAAAACTTAAGTTTCATTTTAAAAAAAAAAAAAAAACTACTTGGCATCAGTGGATCATTTCTTTCGAGCTTAGTCGATCTTTTAGTTGTTATTGTGATTGTTAAATTTTAACATTATTTGATATTTAGATTAGAAATATTTCCCCAATGTTTTGTAGAAGCTTCTTGATTAATTATTAATGGAATTCAAAATTCTAATTTTTCTCCATTGATCAAGGGTATATTCAATTCAATTCAATTCAATTCAATTCGAGTAAACTTTATTGGTAGAAGCGTAACTCGAAATCTCTCGAACAGCAAATGACAGCGGATGTACATTATTTTGCAGAAGAGGGTGCACGTGTACGTCTTCCAAAATAGTGGTCTCAATGACAAGAGTCCCCATACTAAATACCTAATACCATCCAACTTTATCAGCTAACAAGGGTTTTTGTTAACATCATAAATTTAGGCTCGATTCATTGTTATTGATTTGTTTTCCTTTCTTAGCCGTTTATGTAGATTAAGTATTGATTGATTTTAGTTTTCCTTATTAAAGATTTACGTGTATTACGTAGTTGTATCTAAAACACATTGGTAGACGTACTATGTGCTATAAATATTTGTGATATTTTCATTGCATATACAAGAAATTTTCCCAACTGTTTGTATTACAAATTGGTTACTCCTTTCTAGAATATATGAAAGAAGTGGAGCATCTTTTCATTGCCAGCAGCGGTTAAAATTAATGGAGACTAAATGCTTCGTGTTTGTTTGGCCTGAGCATGAATGCAAGCAAGGCTTAAATTTGAGGGGGAGGAAGCAACCATTTAGAAGCCTGAATGTATCCAAGAGTCAAAAATGGCTGGGCTTCTGCTGCAGTAAGCTTCTTGGTGAAACCAATCCGAGCATCTGGCTTTGATCCCGCTCCTGTACAACCGTATTCTCCGTAGTAGACCGAGCTGCAATTAAATCACCACCATGCATGCATAAATTGAACAATTATTCTCAAGAAACCGATGTTTATTAATTATTAGATGATTAATTGTCAAATTTAATTACGATCAAAATCAAGTATCGCTGCCACTTACTTTTGACGCTCGGGCATGAGGTTATCGGACCATCCTTCGGGTCGAATGGCGTCACTCATGTCGGTGTAGGAAAACACGACTTTGGCATAAGGCATCCATGCTCTGCCTAAGAAAGCGGCGGCACCTGTACCGGTAACATTGCCGTGGATGAATGAATATCCGTGTCTTCTTCACCGATGTGCCTTGCCTGTCCAGTGATAAAGGCGACCTTATCCCCTGAGATAACGTGGGTCTCAACGTTCTGCATGTTGTGTCATCAAATATTTTAAAATTTTCACCATAATCAGTCTTCTCGTTCTTGAAGAAAAATGAAAAGAATCAAGATTAAAATGCAAAAATTGATCCTTGAAATATATAGTTAATTGTTCTTGCCATGTAGATGGATTTCCCATTGCCGAAAATGAAATCCACAGTGCCTTCAATGTAGCAATCTTTGAAAAAGTGCAATCCTTTGTCATCACAAAGGGTGTCTTGAAACCCAAGAAACTTGCAGTTATAAACGCAGCTTTATCACCTCCGATTCTTAAAGCCTCTGCCTGACCTCCCTCCGTTTGGTTCAAGGTTGGCCTTGGGGCTGAGTTCTATTTCAAGAAAAAAACTGTTAATCTCAACAAAAATAAAGAAAACAAAGATTGAACAAGGGGATGATTACGAGTACATTATATAATCACACAAATGCTAAGCTACGTACCGCAAAAATGACATTGACTCCAATGAAGTAATCAGATTCAATGATCACGGAGGCACTATCTAGAGTGCCAAACTGGGCTGCTGTGCCGTCAGAAACTATAGTGGGCATGTTATTTGGATCTCCGTACAAAGTTACAAATGGTTTGGTCAGTGGAATCCTCACTTTCTCTTTATAGGTTCCGGATCCAAGCGAAATAATGACACGGTTTTTATTCCCTTCCGGGATGCTGGCGACGGCATCACCCAGAGTCTTGAAATCACCACTTCCATCGGCCATAACCTTAATGATTTTGGAACTGTTTTCAGCAGCCTCCAGGGCGGGGTCCAAAGTCCCTGTCCGGGATTTCAATGGCTGAACATTCTGATCAAACCAACTGTTCAATTGGGATTTTTCAGCGGGCACTTGTACGTTATCATCACCAAGAACTATGAATGGCATTAAGAGAAGGGTTGATAAAATGATAACTTCCAAGAAAATATTGCTGGCCATTTTCTTCAAGTGTTTGTGATTTGCTCTGGGCTACCGATGGATCTTGTTATTATGCAAAATGGCTATATTTATATTTGTGGGAAGAAAGTGAAAAAAAGAAGGAATTGTGTGTAATTGGAAAATAGAGGAGGACATTAACATTCGGAAAAAGGGAACGCATCCCACTAAGTTATGCCTGTAAAAATTTGTGGTTTGTGACTTCAGTTTTGAGAACCATACGCTGCCCTTCCGGTTCCTTGGCAGAAAGCCATTCTCTATATCCATCCTTCCAACAGTTGGGTAAACCAATTATACTCCACAGAAAAAGAAAAAAAAATATCATTGAGCAGGAGATTAATATCTTAACAATAAAAAACTTGGGAAAGTTTGAGTTTGTTCGAGTAGCTTTCAAATTTTAGTTTAATTTTCAATTTAAACATGATTAGAAGTGTTTATAAGCTTAAAATAAGCAGTACCCATTTCATGCACTGAAAATGCACCAAGAAAGGCATTTCAACAAAATATTCATTAAGCGAAGGAAAGTAATACTTCATAACTGAAGCAATTCATGCCATGGTAATTAAATAAAACCGAGTGTTACTGTTTTACATATTAATTTTTTTAAAAAATTATACAATCTTGTTTTTCAGAAGCTTCTTGATTAATTATTTATGGAATTCAAAATCCTAACTTTTCTGTATTTTACAGGTTTAGGAATTTTTCTTGTTTGGTTAGGTAGGGTGGTTTAATAGTTTTGATTCTTTTCAAATTAGTTTTGGGAGGTAGTCTTTTGCGTTTTTAGTATTAGAATTAATTTTTAATGTTTTATATCAATTCAATTTAGTTAGTCACCCCTTTAATATCAAAATCTTTGTTCTAATTTCTAGTTTAGACTTCCCCCACAGCAGAGCCAACCTCCCTACATTAATTTGGGACACTGACGCAGCCAATGGGTGCCTCATCCTAAGTGAATTCAACCATATTTCTTTCTTCATCTTTCTTCTCTTGTTGTCTTTTTTGATTATCTTACCAAACTGACACTATTTGACTTTTAAGTCTAATTTATATTCTTTTTATAACAAAGTTTATAAATTTTAAAGAACATGAATGAAATATGCTTTTTTCTTATTATCATTTTCAATTTTAGGTACAAATTATATATAATTTTTTAAATTTAAGTTATATTTTCTTTATTACTTCTAAATTTAAATTATTTTTTCATAACTGAAAATAAAATGTAACTAAAATCAAAACTAGAACTAAAACCGTGAACTAATGATTCTAAAATTGAATTGAAATCCCCCTTTTTATAATTTAGTTTCAATTATACGTGGTTCTGAACTGAAACCAAATTATAACCAGTAATTTCGAAATCATAATCAACAATTTTGGGACCATGGTCACCTCGAAGTATAACTCGCTTCCTCTCTACCTTTGTAAATCCCATGGACTAATTGCACGTTTATTTGGTTCATTTTGGGAATGGATTAAAAGTTTCTGGAAAGGGGATATGGTAATTGGTTAATTGTGTTGAGATTTTATTTGATTGCAAATTATTTGATAAGATATCTTTTAATTATGGCTGATTCTATGTAATTAGAGTATTTATTAATTGTATATTTGATTTGATTTCATATTATATAACTTATGTATTCAACTTATAAATAGGCATTTAGTTGTCCAGACTAAAAGTGTGAATGAAAAAACATCAATTATCTCCTACTCTTTTCTCTAGAGATTGTGACTCAACAGGTGTACGTGCTCTTTTGTGATAATGATCGCCCACAATTGGCCATTTTTTTCTTTTTGGAAGATAGTGTCTGTAATTCCTAGAGTGGATAGGGGATTATACCGTGGGTAATTCCCGAGAATGATTGCAAATAGCTTGACTTAAAAATGAAAAAAAAAAAAAAAGATGACAGGGAGCTGATAATATATAATCTAATAATTAAGAATTATATTTCTAGTTATAAACCAGTAATTTATTTTTCATGGACATCATTTTTTCCTACATGTTTCCTTCTTCCCTTTCCTTAAGGGAAATACAAAAAAGAAAAGAAAAGAGATCATTAACCATTATAGTCTTTCTGAATGTATTTTCAATGAATTCATTTAGTGAATTGTTCTAGCATATGATGTGGTAGTGATTAAAAGACATAATTATAGTCTTTCATTTTGTCATTTCTTGAAAGTATAAATAATTATTAATATTTTTTTTCTATTTACCATATCAGTTCTTGAAACTTATTCAATGTATAAATTCATTGAATGTATCACGTACTCTATGAAATTTTATTTGCACAATAGAACCGAGCTTAAAAAGTAAATATCATCGTAGTCTTTGGTAACAATTTGTAACTCAAGATCTCGACATAAAAATACCCAGCAAACTTCATGGGCATTGCATTGCTCCTTCAATTTCTGTAGGATGTAAAATACCTACGTATAAGAATTACCGTTGAATTACGCAGCGGAAAGACAACAACAAATAATTTATTTAGAGACAAACAATATGGTAGGAAAAACCTTACATTTCAAAATACAAACGGTCAGAAAAAACTCCTACTTCTCACAATTCTATTTTCTTGAAGTCTTTCTTTTTTCTATTTTTCTGAGTCTCATAAAAACTAATAACCATGGGTCCTTTATATAGATCCCATACTTAATAAAAAAACAATTAGGATTTGATAATCAAGTCCCACACAAAATCTGCTTTCCTAAAAGAATCCAAATTCAGTTCAACAAATCATTACTAAATTCTAATCTAATTAGAAATTGACTAATAATAATTATCAAATCCCAATCAAAATATAATTTGCTAAATAAGCTTGATTTATTACACCAACAACGCCTCCCTTAAGCCAAGCTTGCCATGAAAGCAGCTCCAACTCTATCTCGAGCATTAATTTCTTTTGAAATTTCCTTTGCCGTGTAAACCACGTACAACATCAATTTGTTGATCTTCTTCTTCATTATTACCTTCAATCTTGTCATGGATGAAGATTTATACTTTCAAAAACTTTTATTTTGCTCTTCTTCTTGATAAAAAAACTCATCCACATTGACTCACTATTCAAAACAATAATCTTCACTGTCAGTATGCAATTCAAAATATTCTACGATACCCAATTTCTCTTCTAAATAAAGAGATTCAAATTTTCTCTCATCTTCTTCAATCGTGTTAACGGTTTCCAATTTTTCTTCTAAATTAATGATTTCTTCATCAACCAAAACATCAAAATTTTCTTCTTGTTGCTCTGCTGAACCAATTATCTCTTCTTTTTCTTTTACAAAATCAACTTCGTAAATTTAACAATTCATCTCTTCAAAATTTTGACTTTGAACATTAGACTCCACATTGGGACCATCTGTTAGCACATAAACAGCATAAACCCAAGATCTTTCATATACATGATTAGAATATAAAAACAGAAGTAAAAATCGTGTACCAGACTTTCAATCCATAACTGTATGCGGAAGTAAGACGGATCCTGGTTAAGTTCTTCACCTCTATGACTCCCTGTATGAACTGGCTTTGATGAGTGTGCCTCTTTCTTTCTTAAACTTTATGGTAGAAAGTATTTATAAAGATTAGGGCTAGATGAGGGAACTTAGCTGATATTTAAAGTTAAACCCCAGTCCCCTCATCACGGGCTAGGCTAACTGCAGCCCACAACTGCCAATCCCACATTAGACTAATTAAAAGCCTTTGTATCTAACTTTATTAAACCAAACCCAAAACAACATTATTAATATAAGTCCATATATAGAAAAACCTTATGTTCTCCCACTTGGGTGAATATTAATTAAAGTTGTACTTTAATGTGCACCTTTACGCTGGTTTAGAGATTACTTTTAATAGTCAATCCTATCCCATAAAGCCTTCAACACCGAACTATGACAGTAACTGCATGTAATCACACAGAGCCATCCATGGTCACAAATGTTGTTAACTCTATTGATATGGATTCAATGTGGAAGTGTGGCAAACCTGATAACACCTCATATAGAGTCAAACTTTATGTGTTATCCACTTTGTCAGTTCCTATTCTCTCTCCTTCAGTGTCACAAAACCTTTATGTGCCACTAGAGAATAACTTTATAGTTCCAATGAACTTCCATATGTCTTATCTTTATTTTTAATAGAACTTTATGTGTACAAGACATATATCCCAGACTAATAATTGTATGCCCTTTTAGTCTGTGCTCAAAGTTTACACAATTTCTTGAGACTTTCACTTTATATACATGTATTCAGCATATAACCAGAAAATTGATTAAACTTTATTGAATTCAAATGCTAATACACATATCAAAAAAAATGTCACTGCATGTAACAAAACACATATGAAAACTTTATGAGCATATATAACACGCAACTCCCACTAAACTATAGCATCCCATGATGCAACTATGCCCATTCTTTCGACATGTCTTTCTAACACACATGGGCAAAGTCCTTTTGTTAGTGGGTTTGCAACTATATCATCTGTAAGCTATGCTCTACTGTTATGTCATCATTTTGTACTATTTCTTTAGTAGTTAAGTTCTTGAACTCTATATGTTTAGATCCCTTAAGACCCTTATGAGTATTAATGAATAATACTGTTGAATTATTGTCACAATACTACTGTATGGGTCTATTCACAAAATCAAATACAACTAACTTTTTTATGAGATTACGAAGCTAAACAACTTGAGTAGCAACTATAAAGCATGCTATCTACTCCGCCTGGATACTGGAAGATGAAATTGTCTTTTATTTCTCACTTTTCAAGACACTGCAACACCTGCTAATTTACAGATATAACCAAATGTCGATTTTCTGTCATCCTTACAGCTAGCAAAGTCTGCATCCGTATACCCTACTAGCTCAAGGTCCTGAATATATCTATATGTTAGTATATAGTCTTTTGTCCTCTTTAAGTACCTTAAACCTTCTTGGTAGTTACCCAATGATCATGTCCTGGGTTTGCCTGATATCTGCCCAGAAGACCAATTGCAAAAACAACGTCTGATCTAGTACATACTTGAGCATACATAATGCTCCCAAGTGTACTAGCATAAGGTACATCTTTCATATTGGTTTTCTCAACATCTGTATGAGAGCATTGGGACTTATTCAGTTTATCACCCTTGACGACGGGAATACTTCTCGGCTTGTATTCTTACATACTGAATTGTTCCAGAATACGGTCTATGTAAACCCTCTAAGATAAACCCAACAACCGGCGAGAACGATCCCTATAGATCTCTATGCCAAGAAAAAATGACGCCTCACCATGGTCTTTCATATCAAAACCATATGACAATATTTGCTTTGTCTGATGCAACAAGCTGAGATCATTACTGACAAGCAAAATATCATCTACATATAATATAAGTAGAATGAAATTCCTCACACTAACCTTGTTGTATACATACTGACCTATCTTGTTTCCAACAAAACTAGATAATGTTACAATTCTATGAAATTTTAAATAGCATTGTCTAAAAACCTATTTAAATCCATAGATAGCCTTTTTAAGTCTACACACAAGCTCTCTAGAATCATTAGCTGCAAAACTTTCGGGTTGAACCATAAAGACCTCCTCATCCAGGTCTCAGTTTAGAAAAGTTGTTTTAGCATCCATTTGGTGTAGCTCCAAATCTATATGAGCTACTAATACCATGATTACTCTGAAAGAATCTTTAGAATAAACCAGAGAAAATGTCACTTCATAGTCTATTCATTCCCTCGGAGTGAATCTCTTGGCTACTAATCTGGCTTTAAACTTTTTTATCTTTCCTTTAAAGTCTTTTTTGGTTTTATATACCTATTTGTAGCTAATGAGCTTGCAACCCTTAGGTAACTCAACAAGCTTCCAGGCATCTTTATTTTTCATAGATTGCATCCATCCTTCATGGTATTCATCTACATACTTGACTGAGGACAAGAAACAGCCTCTATATAAGTCACTGGATCTATCACGCAGCCAATTTCATAATCATGCTCTCCAAGATAGACCATATAATCTGGTGGTATAGTAGACCGCCTCTCCCTAGTGGACCTCCTGAGTGGAGCTATCACAGCCTCATTCTGTTCCTGATGAGATTGAGGAGTATCATCAGGCACAGGCTCAATGACATTATCCTCAACTCCCACTGAATTAGGGCGTGATATGGAAGGCTTCATAATAGTCTGTATATGCAGAGAATCTGACTCAATTCCACCGCACTATCATCCTTAATGGTTTATGAACAAGCAATCTTTTCAGCCACATTTAGTTCCAAGAACTTAGCTGTTTGTGATTCTATAGTTTTTGTGCCTTCATTTAGGTTATAAAACTTGTATCCTTTTGAATGTTCTCAATAAGATACAAAATAACACCTGGTTGTTCTGGATTCCAACTCACTTAATGTTGGATTATACAACCTTACCTCTGCGGAACACCTCAAACCCTAAGAGAGTTTAAATTAGGTTTATGTCCATTCCATAATACAAAAAGTGCTAATGGAACAACTTTGGTAGAAACTCTATTTGGAATGTAGGGAGCCGTTTTTAACGTTTATCCACAAAAAAACTCAGACAAATTATTCCTACTTATCATACTTCTCATCATGTCCATTGATTTCGCCTTTCGGCCACACCGTTTTGTTCAGGACTGCCAAGCATGGTGAATGAAGCTATAATCCCAGAATCCTTTAGGTATTTGGCAAATGGCTCTTTAAGCAGTCCAGCATTGCCATACCAACCATAATATTCACCACCCCTATCAAACCTGATGACTTTGATAACTTGTCCCAACTGTTTCTCAACTTCAGTTCGAAATATTTTGAATTTCTCAAGAGACTCAGACTTATCCTTAATCAAGTACAGATATCCATATCGGGAATAGTCATCAATAAAAGTGATGAAATAAAATTTCTTCACTTTATATGGACCACTGATTTCAGTATGCTTGATCTCCAAGAGATCAGAACTTTTGACTATTGCCTTCTTCTTAGTTTTAGTCATCTTACCCCTACAACAGTCTACACAATCCTCTAAGTTACTTTTAAGAATAGGTAGGATGTCAGTCTTTATCAACCTTTCTACTCTTTCCTTAGAGATGTGGCTTAGTCTCTTATGCCACAATGTATAAGACTGTTCCTCAGATAGAGGTCTTTTGGAAAAAAAAATTCCAGCCGTACAAGTGACGTATTTATCATTAGGAGACAAACACAATCTATACAATCCATAAAACATAATGTAACTACCAACTTTATTTGAACTAAAGAACAAAAAAACCATATTGTTCTTTATTTCAAAAGAATAGCCACATTAGTCTAAACTTGAAAAAAGAAATTAAATTCTTTCTAAAGGGATGTGCATAGAAAGTGTTTCTTAATATTAGATTATAGCCAAATTCTAATAGTAAGATGACATCTCCCACGAACTCTAGGTCAACTTTTCATTGTTTCCTACTATCATGCTTGATTCATCCTTATTTGGCTTCTTTCAATTTCTAAACCCCTGTATGGCAAACGCAACATAATTCGTTGCACCGCTATCTAGCCACCATGAACTGGATGGGACTTCAGATAGATTGGATTCACAAACCAAAGCCAAAGAATCATGACCTGTAACCTCATGCTTGGCTAAGCAAGCCTTATATTTGTCATAGTTTTTCTTTATGTGGTTTTTCTTTTGTAGAAGAAGCAACAATCATGTTTCTTACCCCTGAGTGCTATCAGTGGTCTTATGAGTATCTTTATGGGCAAAAATTTTAGATTTCTTATCCCCCTTACCACTAGCACTAGAAATATACAAGACCTGATGTCCATTTCATCTCTCAATTTTCCGTTCCTTTGCCAACACCCGGGCTATTAGATTACTAATGGACCAGGTCTCATTCAAGAATTGTAATTTGTCTTTATAACTCCAAATTTATGTGAAAAGGGTATTGAAAGCCTGATGGACAATCACATCAGTAGGAATAATGATCTTAAGTGCCTTAAGTTTACACTGTAATTTTACCATCTTTAAGACAAAATTCTTAATTTCACTAGTACCATCATATTTAATGTTGAAATGTGTTTGAAAAGGACCCCCTATCTCAATAAAGGATGACACTCGACACATGTCTAACAGGTGCTCTATCATTCATTTAGCAGTACAATTAACTGTTAAGGTACCCTTAAGATGATATGAATGGATCGCTGTATGGACAGTCAACAAATTCGATTGCTCTTTCCCCAAGCTGTAAATTTCTCATTCCAGCATTGATACTTTATGCAGTGAGATCTGCAGGGTTGTCCTTATAAAGAGCATCAGATATGTCCGCCAGAACCATTCTAAACATTATATCATCTTTCTATTTCTTAAAAGGAAATAAGTGAGAATCTTTATAGTGAGTGAGTTGCCATTGACAGAAAAAGTGACTTATAATAAAAATATGTAAGAATAGTGCAACTTAGTATAAACCGCGTAAGTGCACTCCACAGAAAGTCACACGTATCATCATACAATCACCTTTGGGTAGAATGCAAGACATACAATTATAAACTTTCTACATCAACAACGGCCATGAAAACTTTTTCCAACCCTCGTGAATTCACCACCTTTGGGTGTATGAACCACTAAAATCAGGCATTTCTCAAGCACATGTTGTACATGTATCCCTCCACTAACTAATATCCAATCACCTCCTTTGGAAGCATGACCAAACATTAGAAAGGGAGACATCCCCGACAGTATAAGACCGATATTTCATAAAACCAAATGAGTATGCCACTTTGACGGTCACTGCCCAATTAAATTTATAAAACTCTCTCATACCAAGGATATTAAACTTTATTTCTTACATAAAACTTTATATGCAATTTTAAACTATATAAATGACAAGGGCAATACGTCATTTAATTGCATTTAATCATGTTCCACAAAACATAAACTGAATATTTGCATATTAACACAGTTGACATACTTAAAAATTCAAAATACAAGTGAAAATATCTATGACCCCCTGTGTGAACTGACTTTGATGAGTGTGCCTCTTTCTCTCTTAAACTTTATGACTAGAAAGTGTATCTAAAGATTAGGGCTAGATGAGGGAACCTAGCTGATATTTAAAGTTAAACCCTAGTCCCCTCATCACGGGCTAGGCTAACTACAGCTCACACCAGCCAGTCCCAGATTAGACTAATTAAAAGCCTTTTTATCTAACTTTATGAAACCAAGCCCAAAACAACATTAATTAATATAAGCCCATATATAGAAAAACCTTACACCATCTCCTTCCTCAATTGTTGTAGTATTTTGTTGTTTTGATATTTGTTCCATTGCCTTATTCTCTAACACAAGCTTCCCGTCAATTCTTTGTTCATGAAGAATTAATGAACTTTGTAATTTTTCAATGCTCAAAGTTGATAAATCTTTAGTCTCCAATATAAGTGCAACAACATAATCAAACTTCATAGATAACAAATAAAGAACTTTTTCCACAAAAAATTTATCATCAAGAATACACCCAATAAATTCCATCTCATTCTTGATATCCAACAAACAGGAAAAATAGTTCTCAATCGTTTCAAATTTCCCCATAGCACACAACTCAAATTTTCTCTTCAATAATAATACATTATTTTTTCTAACTTGATCTATGCTAATATAAGCTCTTTCTAAAATATCCCTTGCTTGTTTGACAGTTTTAGCCGTACAAATCTTATGAAAAATTAACATATCAATTGCTTGATGAATTTGAGATAAGGTCAAATATACTTTTCGTTTGGTTTCGGCATCAGCATTAGTTGATACCTCCTTTTGAATGAATTGTAGCATATCATATACTTGAAGGTGTGTTTCCATCTTAATCCTCCAAAATTTATAATTTTGCTTTCCCGTGAGTTTTGGATCAACACATATTATGTTCCAATCATCCATGGCTAATAAACAGCTTTTAGCCTCCCTTGCTAGAAAATCACTAGGATCAAGAAACCAACAATTTAATATTGCTAGCTCTAATATCACATATAGAATGTAAAAATCCAATGTATAAGAATTATGCAGGGGAAAGACAACAACAAATAATTTTTTTGAAGACAAACAATATGGTAGGAAAAACCCTACACTTCAAAATACAAATGGTAGGAAAAAACTCCTACTTCTCACAATTCTATTTTTTTGAAGTCTTTCTTTTTTTCTATTTTTCTGAGTCTCAAGAAAAACTAATAACCATGGGTCCTTTATATAGATCCCATACTTAATAAAAAAACAATTAGGATTTAATAATCAAATCCCGCACAAAATCTGCTTTCCTAAAAGAATCCAAATTCAATTCAACAAATCATTACTAAATTCTAATCTAATTAAAAATTGACTAATAATAATTATGAAATCCTAATCAAAATATAATTTTCTAACTAAGCTTGGTTTAATACACCAACAATAGCTTAACAATCAAATAATCAAGAAATAATCAAATACATGCATGCATGCAATTATTTGCTAGCAGTTAACACATGAGTTTGACTGCTTACCAATCAACCATTTCGATATTTTTATAAATACGCATCTAAGCAACCACAGCAAAAGATGCTACTCAACTTGTGCATAGTTTCCAACCTATGGGAGACTATTTGAAGAGAAGACATGAACATGCATTTATCAGCATAATAAATTTGTAGGAGGTTGGGAAAAAGAGTAATGCTTTTAAAAGCACATGTCAATGTTGTTAAAAATGCGAGTCAACATACACGTTTTTACGTTTTTACGAGCTAAAATCAAGAGCCCGATTCACATCGTATTTAAAATAGAAAAACGGTAAACTTAATTGTTTCTAAAATCACGATTTTAGGGCGATTTTATGTCAAAATTACACTAAGATTATATCATTAAATTTCATGAACTCATTTTTCTTTTATATTTCGTTTTCTCTTAAAAAAAATAAAAAAACATGAATGTGTCATTTTAGATTATTCCAAACTTAAGTTTCATTTTTTAAAAAAAAAAAAAAACAACTTGTCATCAGTGGATCATTTCTCTCGAGCTTAGTCGGTCTTTTAGTTGTTATTGTGATTGTTAAATTTTAACATTATTTGATATTTAGAGTAGAAATATTTCCCCAATGTTTTGTAGAAGCTTCTTGATTAATTATTAATGGAATTCAAAATTCTAATTTTTCTCCATTGATCAAGGGTATATTCAATTCAATTCAATTCAATTCGAGTAAACTTTATTGGCAGAAGCGTAACTCGAAATCTCTCAAACAGCAAATGAAAGCGGATGTACATTATTTTGCAGAAGAGAGTGCACGTGTACGTCTTCCAATATAGTGGTCTCAATGACAAGAGTCCCCACACTAAATACTAATACCATCCAACTTAATCAGCTAACTTGGGTTTTTGTTAACATCATAAATTTAGGCTCGATTCATTGTTATTGATTTGTTTCCCTTTCTTAGCCGTTTATGTAGATTAAGTATTGATTGATTTTAGTTTTCCTTATTAAAGATTTACGTGTATTACGTAGTTGTATCTAAAACACATTGGTAGACGTACTATGTGCTATAAATATTTGTGATATTTTCATTGCATATACAAGAAATTTTCCCAACTGTTTGTATTACAAATTGGTTACTCCTTTCTAGAATATATGAAAGAAGTGGAGCATTTTTTCATTGCCATCACCGGTTAAAATTAATGGAGACTAAATGCTTCGTGTTTGTTTGGCCTGAGCATGAATGCAAGCAAGGCTTAAATTTGAGGCGGAGGAAGCAACCATTTAGAAGCCTGAATGTATCCAAGAGTCAAAAATGGCTGGGCTTCTGCTGCAGTAAGCTTCTTGGTGAAACCAACCCGAGCATCTGGCTTTGATCCCGCTCCTGTACAACCGTATTCTCCGTAGTAGACCGAGCTGCAATTAAATCACCACCATGCATGCATAAATTGAACAGTTATTCTCAAGAAACCGATGTTAATTTATTAATTATTAGATGATTAATTGTCAAATTTAATTACGATCAAAATCAAGTATCGCTGCCACTTACTTTTGACGCTCGGGCATGAGGTTATCGGACCATCCTTCGGGTCGAATGGCGTCACTCATGTCGGTGTAGGAAAACACGACTTTGGCATAAGGCATCCATGCTCTGCCTAAGAAAGCGGCGGCACCTGTACCGGTAACATTGCCGTGGATGAATGAATATCCCGTGTCTTCTTCACCGTTGTGC
Source organism: Gynochthodes officinalis (assembly GCA_020080225.1). Taxonomy (NCBI): domain Eukaryota; kingdom Viridiplantae; phylum Streptophyta; class Magnoliopsida; order Gentianales; family Rubiaceae; genus Gynochthodes; species Gynochthodes officinalis. Next base: position 30,120,883 of record CM034622.1, on the reverse strand, counting down.
CTTGCCTGTGCAGTGACAAAGGCGACCTTATCCCCTGAGATAACGTGGGTCTCAACGTTCTGCATGTTGTGTCATCAAATATTTTAAAATTTTCACCATAATCAGTCTTCTCGTTCTTGAAGAAAAATGAAAAGAATCAAGATTAAAATGCAAAAATTGATCCTTGAAATATATAGTTAATTGTTCTTGCCATGTAGATGGATTTCCCATTGCCGAAAATGAAATCCACAGTGCCTTCAATGTAGCAATCTTTGAAAAAGTGCAATCCTTTGTCATCACAAAGGGTGTCTTGAAACCCAAGAAACTTGCAGTTATAAAAGGCAGCTTTATCACCTCCGATTCTTAAAGCCTCTGCCTGACCTCCCTCCGTTTGGTTCAAGGTTGGCCTTGGGGCTGAGTTCTATTTCAAGAAAAAAACTGTTAATCTCAACAAAAATAAAGAAAACAAAGATTGAACAAGGGGATGATTACGAGTACATTATATAATCACACAAATGCTAAGCTACGTACCGCAAAAATGACATTGACTCCAATGAAGTAATCAGATTCAATGATCACGGAGGCACTATCTACGGTGCCAAACTGGGCTGCTGTGCCATCAGAAACTATAGTGGGCATATTATTTGGATCTCCGTACAAAGTTACAAATGGTTTGGTCAGTGGAATCCTCACTTTCTCTTTATAGGTTCCGGGTCCAAGCGAAATAATGACACGGTTTTTATTCCCTTCCGGGATGCTGGCGACGGCATCACCCAGAGTCTTGAAATCACCACTTCCATCGGCCATAACCTTAATGATTTTGGAACTGTTTTCAGCAGCCTCCAGGGCGGGGTCCAAAGTCCCTGTCCGGGATTTCAATGGCTGAACATTCTGATCAAACCAACTGTTCAATTGGGATTTTTCAGCGGGCACTGGTACGTTATCATCACCAAGAACTATGAATGGCATTAAGAGAAGGGTAGATAAAATGATAACTTCCAAGAAAATATTGCTGGCCATTTTCTTCAAGTGTTTGTGATTTGCTCCGGGCTACGGATGGATCTTGTTATTATGCAAAATGGCTATATTTATATTTGTGGGAAGAAAGTGAAAAAAAGAAGGAATTGTGTGTAATTGGAAAAATAGAGGAGGACATTAACATTCGGAAAAAGGGAACGCATCCCACTAAATTATGCCTGTAAAAATTTGTGGTTTGTGACTTCAGTTTTGAGAACCATACGCTGCCCTTCCGGCTCCTTGGCAGAAAGCCATTCTCTGTATCCATGCTTCCTACAGTTGGGTAAACCAATTATACTCCACAGAAAAAGAAAAAAAAATATCATTGAGCAGGAGATTAATATCTTAACAATAAAAAACTTGGGAAAGTTTGAGTTTGTTCGAGTAGCTTTCAAATTTTAGTTTAATTTTCAATTTAAACATGATTAGAAGTGTTTATAAGCTTAAAATAAGCAGTACCCATTTCATGCACAGAAAATGCACCAAGAAAGGCATTTCAACAAAATATTCCTTAAGCGAAGGAAAGTAATACTTCATAACTGAAGCAATTCATGCCATGGTAATTAAATAAAACCGAGTGTTACTGTTTTACATATTAATTTTTTAAAAAAATTATACAATCTTGTTTTTCAGAAGCTTCTTGATTAATTATTTATGGAATTCAAAATCCTAACTTTTCTGTATTTTACAGGTTTAGGAATTTTTCTTGTTTGGTTAGGTAGGGTGGTTTAATAGTTTTGATTCTTTTCAAATTAGTTTTGGGAGGTAGTCTTTTGCGTTTTTAGCATTAGAATTAATTTTTAATGTTTTATATCAATTCAATTTAGTTAGTCACCCCTTTAATATCAAAATCTTTCTTCTAATTTCTAGTTTAGACTTCCCCCACAGCAGAGCCAACCTCCCTACATTAATTTGGGACACTGACGCAGCCAATGGGTGCCTCATCCTAAGTGAATTCAACCATATTTCTTTCTTCATCTTTCTTCTCTTGTTGTCTTTTTTGATTATCTTACCAAACTGACACTATTTGAGTTTTAAGTCTAATTTATATTCTTTTTATAACAAAGTTTATAAATTTTAAAGAATATGAATGAAATATGCTTTTTTCTTATTATCATTTTTAATTTTAGGTATAAATTATATATATTTTTTAAAATTTAAGTTATATTTTCTTTATTACTTCTAAATTTAAATTATTTTTTCATAACTGAAAATAAAATGTAACCAAAATCAAAACTAGAGCTAAAACCGTGAACTAATGATTCTAAAATTGAATTGAAATCCCCCTTTTTATAATTTAGTTTCAATTATACGTGGTTCTGAACTGAAACCAAATTATAACCAGTAATTTCGAAATCATAATCAACAATTTTGGGACCATGGTCACCTCGAAGTATAACTCGCTTCCTCTCTACCTTTGTAAATCCCATGGACTAATTGCACGTTTATTTGGTTCATTTTGGGAATGGATTAAAAGTTTCTGGAAAGGGGATATGGTAATTGGTTAATTGTGTTGAGATTTTATTTGATTGCAAATTATTTGATAAGATATCTTTTAATTATGGCTGATTCTATGTAATTAGAGTATTTATTAATTGTATATTTGATTTGATTTCATATTATATAACTTATGTATTCAACTTATAAATAGGCATTTAGTTGTCCAGACTAAAAGTGTGAATGAAAAAACATCAATTATCTCCTACTCTTTTCTCTAGAGATTGTGACTCAACAGGTGTACGTGCTTTTTTGTGATAATGATCGCTCACAATTGGCCATTTTTTTCTTTTTGGAAGATAGTGTCTGTAATTCCTAGAGTGGATAGGGGATTATACCGTGGGTAATTCCCGAGAATGATTGCAAATAGCTTGACTTAAAAATGAAAAAAAAAAAAAGATGACAGGGGAGCTGATAATATATAATCTAATAATTAAGAATTATATTTCTAGTTATAAACCAGTAATTTATTTTTCATGGACATCATTTTTTCCTACATGTTTCCTTCTTCCCTTTCCTTAAGGGAAATACAAAAAAGAAAAGAAAAGAGATCATTAACCATTATAGTCTTTCTGAATGTATTTTCAATGAATTCATTTAGTGAATTGTTCTAGCATATGATGTGGTAGTGATTAAAAGACATAATTATAGTCTTTCATTTTGTCATTTCTTGAAAGTATAAATAATTATTAATATTTTTTTTTCTATTTACCGTATCAGTTCTTGAAACTTATTCAATATATAAATTCATTGAATGTATCACGTACTCTATGAAATTTTATTTGCACAATAGAACCGAGCTTAAAAAGTAAATATCATCGTAGTCTTTGGTAACAATTTGTAACTCAAGATCTCGACATAAAAATACCCAGCAAACTTCATGGGCATTGCATTGCTCCTTCAATATCTGTAGGATGTAAAATACCTACATATAAGAATTACCGCTGAATTACGCAGCGGAAAGACAACAACAAATAATTTATTTAAAGACAAACAATATGGTAGGAAAAACCCTACATTTCAAAATACAAACGGTCAGAAGAAACTCCTACTTCTCACAATTCTATTTTCTTGAAGTCTTTCTTTTTTCTATTTTTCTGAGTCTCATAAAAACTAATAACCATGGGTCCTTTATATAGATCCCATACTTAATAAAAAACAATTAGGATTTGATAATCAAGTCCCACACAAAATCTGCTTTCCTAAAAGAATCCAAATTCAGTTCAACAAATCATTACTAAATTCTAATCAAATTAGAAATTGACTAATAATAATTATCAAATCCCAATCAAAATATAATTTGCTAAATAAGCTTGATTTATTACACCAACAATGCCTCCATTAAGCCAAGCTTGCCATGAAAGCAGCTCCAACTCTATCTCGAGCATGAATTTCTTTTGAAATTTCCTTTGCCGTGTAAACCACGTACAACATCAACTTGTTGATCTTCTTCTTCATTATTACCTTCAATCTTGTCATGGTTGAAGATTTATACTTTGAAAAACTTTTATTTTGCTCTTCTTCTTGATAAAAAAACTCATCCACATTGACTCACTTTTCAAAACAATAATCTTCACTGTCAGTATGCAATTCAAAATATTCTACGATATCCAATTTCTCTTCTAAATAAAGAGATTCAAATTTTCTCTCATCTTCTTCAACCGTGTTAACGGTTTCCAATTTTTCTTCTAAATTAATGATTTCTTCATCAACCAAAACATCAAAATTTTCTTCTTGTTGCTCTGCTGAACCAATTATCTCTTCTTTTTCCTTTACAAAATCAACTTGGTAAATTTAACAATTCATCTCTTCAAAATTTTGACTTTGAACATTAGACTCCACATTGGGACCATCTGTTAGCACATAAACAGCATAAACCCAAGATCTTTCGTATACATGACTCGGTTTATTTTAACCACTAATTGCAAGTCCTGTAATCGTAGTATAATTACGAGTATCGTCCCACAGGGAGGTGAACAATTACCGGTTGATAAATTTTTATACCTATTATCTAGATTAATATGTAAAAGAGAAAGTGGATGTAATAATAACAATAATCAAGTAAATGCAATATTAAACAGTTCAAAATAAACGAAATCAGATAAATAAACTTTAGGACTTGGAATTTCACCAATCATTAACTGTAAATTCCATTCACATAATTATTTTGTGATACATCCTCACAACTATTCACATAATTAAACATTATCGCTTCTCAGGGTACAATATTACTATTCAAATAGTAATTAAGGGACTACTTTCGTGACTCCAAAATTACTGTGGATGCATGACGAACAAAAGAATACTGTGTTGTAGAAATTGAGAATTTACTATCGTAATTCACAATTTAAGTCTGAAGAATTCACGAACTAATATTGATGTCAGTTGTCGCCTCTTCATCAACACCTTAAACATACAAATGGTGATCAAGCACTTACAAGAAATAATACCAAATAAATCAGATGTTGGATAATACCACAATTATATGAATGAAAATTACGTAATGATGGTTACATCCCTCTCCTAAAGAAAATAAATTCAGCCACTCAACATGGCTTTCATGAAAGTAAAATTAAGTCTAGGCTATCTCTCTTGCTATCTCCCTATTCTATGTTCTGTGTTGTGTCTTTAACTAATGCTAGTCTCCTCTATTTATACTCATTCTGGTCCATAACGACTAGAAGTCAATATCGTGTAAAACTCGTTCGTCCGATCTGAATGATCTGATTTGCATAATCTTTTCCTTTTCCGTAATACTGCCAACTTACTCCATGCTGTGGCATTACAAGTTACACGCCATGGCATTATCATCCAACGTCCCTTTCTTTTCTCCAACAAAATCGTGACCTTTTTGATGCAAACCAATCTTTTCGGTCCTTATCTTTCTCCAAACAGTTTCCTTCCTACAAAATTGCAGATCAAGTTAGATAAGGCTAAATTCCCCAATAATTGGATAAGATAACATGAATATCTTAACTTAGGAGTTATCAATCAATTCACTTATCAATACATGATTAGAATATAAAAACAGAAGTAAAGAATCGTGCACCAGACTTTCAATCCATAACTGTATGCGGAAGTAAGACGGATCCTGGCTAAGTTCTTCACCTCTATGACTCCCTGTATGAACTGGCTTTGATGAGTGTGCCTCTTTCTCTCTTAAACTTTATGGTAGAGAGTGTTTATAAAGATTAGGGCTAGATGAGAGAACCTAGCTGATATTTAAAGTTAAACCCTAGTCCCCTCATCACAGGCTAGCCTAACTGCAGCCCACACCAGCCAATCCCACATTAGACAAATTAAAAGCCTTTGTATCTAACTTTATTAAACCAAGCCCAAAACAACATTAATTAATATAAGTCCATATATAGAAAAACCTTATGTTCTCCCACTTGGGTGAATATTAATTAAAGTTGTACTTTAATGTGCACCTTTACGCTGGTTTAGAGATTACTTTTAATAGTCAATCCTATCCTATAAAGCCTTCAACACCGAACTATGACAGTAACTGCATGTAATCACACAGAGCCATCCATGGTCACAAATGTTGTTAACTCTATTGATATGGATTCAATGTGGAAGTGTGGCAAACCTGATAACACCTCATATAAAGTCAAACTTTATGTGTTATCCACTTTGTCAGTTCCTATTCTCTCTCCTTCAGTGTCACAAAACCTTTATGTGCCACGGGAGAATGACTTTATAGTTCCAATGAACTTCCATATGTCTTATCTTTATTTTTAATAGAACTTTATGTGTACAAGACATATATCCCAGACTAATAATTGTATGCCCTTTTAGTCTGTGCTCAAAGTTTACACAATTTCTTGAGACTTTCACTTTATATACATGTATTCAGCATATAACCAGAAAATTGATTAAACTTTATTGAATTCAAATGCTAATACACATATCAAAAAAAATGTCACTGCATGTAACAAAACACATATGAAAACTTTATGAGCATATATAACACGCAACTCCCACTAAACTATAGCATCCCATGATGCAACTATGCCCATTCTTTCGACATGTCTTTCTAACACACATGGGCAAAGTTCTTTTGTTAGTGGGTTTGCAACTATATCATCTGTAAGGTATGCTCTACTGTTATGTCATCATTTTGTACTATTTCTTTAATAGTTAAGTACTTGAACTCTATATGTTTAGATCCCTTAAGACCCTTATGAGTATTAATGAATAATACTGTTGAATTATTGTCACAATACTACTATATGGGTCTATTCACAAAATCAAATACAACTAACTTTTTTATGAGATTACGAAGCTAAACAACTTGAGTAGCAACTATAAAGCATGCTATCTACTACCGATAATCTTTGGAAGATGAAATTGTCTTTTATTTCTCACTTTTCAAGACACTGCAACACCTGCTAATTTACAGATATAACCAAATGTCGATTTTCTGTCATTCTTACAGCTAGCAAAGTCTGCATCCGTATACCCTACTAGCTCAAGGTTCTGAATATATCTATATGTTAGTATATAGTCTTTTGTCCTCTTTAAGTACCTTAAACCTTCTTGGTAGTTACCCAATGATCATGTCCTGGGTTTGCCTAATATCTGCCCAGAAGACCAATTGTAAAAGCAACGTCTGATCTAGTACATACTTGAGCATACATAATGCTCCCAAGTGTACTAGCATAAGGTACATCTTTCATATTGGTTTTCTCAACATCTGTATGAGAGCATTGGGACTTATTCAGTTTATCACCCTTGACGACGGGAATAATTCTCGACTTGTATTCTTACATACTGAATTGTTCCAGAATACGGTCTATGTAAACCCTATGAGATAAACCCAACAACTGGCGAGAACGATCCCTATAGATCTCTATGCCAAGAACAAATGACGCCTCACCAAGGTCTTTCATATCAAAACTATATGACAATATTTGCTTTGTCTGATGCAACAAGCTGAGATCATTACTGACAAGCAAAATATCATCTACATATAATATAAGTAGAATGAAATTCCTCACACTAACCTTGTTGTATACATACTGACCTATCTTGTTTCCAACAAAACTAGATAATGTTACAATTCTATGAAATTTTAAATACCATTGTCTAAAAACCTATTTAAATCCATAGATAGCCTTTTTAAGTCTACACACAAGCTCTCTAGAATCATTAGCTGCAAAACTTTCGGGTTGAACCATATAGACCTCCTCATCCAGGTCTCAGTTTAGAAAAGTTGTTTTAGCATCCATTTGGTGTAGCTCCAAATCTAGATGAGCTACTAATACCATGATTACTCTGAAAGAATCTTTAGAATAAACCAGAGAAAATGTCACTTCATAGTCTATTCATTCCCTCGGAGTGAATCTCTTGGCTACTAATCTGGCTTTAAACTTTTTTATCTTTCCTTTAAAGTCTTTTTTGGTTTTATATACCTATTTGTAGCTAATGAGCTTGCAACCCTTAGGTAACTCAACAAGCTTCCAGGCATCTTTATTTTTCATAGATTGCATCCATCCTTCATGGTATTCATCTACATACTTGACTGAGGACAAGAAACAGCCTCTATATAAGTCACTGGATCTATCACGCAGCCAATTTCATAATCATGCTCTCCAAGATAGACCATATAATCTGGTGGTATAGTAGACCGCCTCTCCCTAGTGGACCTCCTGAGTGGAGCTATCACAGCCTCATTCTGTTCCTGATGAGATTGAGGAGTATCATCAGGCACAGGCTCAATGACATTATCCTCAACTCCCACTGAATTAGGGCGTGATATGGAAGGCTTCATAATAGTCTGTACATGCAGAGAATCTGACTCAATGGTCTCCTCCGCACTATCATCCCTAATGGTCTATTAACAAGCATTCTTTTCGGCCACATTTAGTTCCAAGAACTTAGCTGTTTGTGATTCTATAGTTCTTGTACCTCCATTTGGGTTATAAAACTTGTATCCCTTTGAATGTTCTGGATAGGATACAAAATAACACCTGGTTGTTCTAGATTCCAACTCACTTAATGTTGGATTATACAACCTTACCTCTGCTGGACACCTCAAATCCTAAGATGGTTTAAATTAGATTCATGTCCATTCCATAACACAAAAGGTGCTAATGAAACAACTTTGGTAGAAACTCTATTCAAAATGTAAAGAGCCGTTTTTAAGGTTTCTCCACATAAAAACTCAGGCAAATTACTCCTACTTACCATACTTCTCATCATGTCCATTGATTTCGCCTTTCGGCCACACCGTTTTGTTCAGGACTGCCAAGCATGGTGAATGAAGCTATAATCCCAGAATCCTTTAGGTATTTGGCAAATGGCTCTTTAAGCAGTCCAGCATTGCCATACCAACCATAATATTCACCACCCCTATCAAACCTGATGACTTTGATAACTTGTCCCAACTGTTTCTCAACTTCAGTTCGAAATATCTTCAATTTCTCAAGAGACTCAGACTTATCCTTAATCAAGTACAGATATCCATATCGGGAATAGTCATCAATAAAAGTGATGAAATAAAATTTCTTCACTTTATATGGACCACTGATTTCAGTATGCTTGATCTCCAAGAGATCAGAACTTTTGACTATTGCCTTCTTCTTAGTTTTAGTCATCTTACCCCTACAACAGTCTACACAATCCTCTAAGTTACTTTTAAGAATAGGTAGGATGTCAGTCTTTATCAACCTTTCTACTCTTTCCTTAGAGATGTGGCTTAGTCTCTTATGCCACAATGTATAAGATTGTTCCTCAGATAGAGGTCTTTTGGAAACAAATTTTTCAGCCGTACAAGTGACGTATTTATCAATAGGAGACAAACACAATCTATACACTCCATAAAACATAATGTAACTACCAACTTTATTTGAACTAAAGAACAAAAAAACCATATTGTTCTTTATTTCAAAAGAATAGCCACATTAGTCTAAACTTGAAAAAAGAAATTAAATTCTTTCTAAAGGGATGTGCATAGAAAGTGTTTCTTAATATTAGATTATAGCCAAATTCTAATAGTAAGATGACATCTTCCATGAACTCTAGGTCAACTTTTCATTGTTTCCTACTATCATGCTTGATTCATCCTTATTTGGCTTCTTTCAATTTCTAAACCCCTGTTTGGCGAACGCAACATAATTCGTTGCACCGCTATCTAGCCACCATGAACTGGATGGGACTTCAGATAGATTGGATTCACAAACCAAAGCCAAAGAATCATGACCTGTAACCTCATGCTTGGCTAAGCAAGCCTTATATTTGTCATAGTTTTTCTTTATGTGGTTTTTCTTTTGTAGAAGAAGCAACAATCATGTTTCTTACCCCTGAGTGCTATCAGTGGTCTTATGAGTATCTTTATGGGCAAAAATTTTAGATTTCTTATCCCTCTAACCACTAGCACTAGAAATATACAAGACCTGATATCCATTTTCATCTCTCAATTTTCCCTTCCTTTGCCAACACCCTGGCTATTAGATTACTAATGGACCAGGTCTCATTCAAGATTAGAGTAATGCTTTTAAAAGCACATGTCAATGTTGTTAAAAATGCGAGTCAACGAGCTAAAATCAAGAGCCCGATTCACATCGTATTTAAAATAGAAAAACGGTAAACTTAATTGTTTCTAAAATCACGATTTTATGGCGATTTTATGTCAAAATTACACTAAGATTATATAATTTTTCTTTTATATTTCGTTTTCTCTTAAAAAAAATAAAAAAAACATGAATGTGTCATTTTAGATTAATCAAAACTTAAGTTTCATTTTTAAAAAAAAAAAAACAACTTGTCATCAGTGGATCATTTCTCTCGAACTTAATCGATCTTTTAGTTGTTATTGTGATTGTTAAATTTTAACATTATTTGATATTTAGAGTGGAAATATTTCCCCAATGTTTTGTAGAAGCTTCTTGATTAATTATTAATGGAATTCAAAATTCTAATTTTTCTCCATTGATCAAGGGTATATTCAATTCAATTCAATTCAATTCGAGTAAACTTTATTGGTAGAAGCGTAACTCGAAATCTCTCAAACAGCAAATGAAAGCGGATGTACATTATTTTGCAGAAGAGAGTGCACGTGTACGTCTTCCAATATAGTGGTCTCAATGACAAGAGTCCCCATACTAAATACTAATACCATCCAACTTAATCAGCTAACTTGGGTTTTTGTTAACATCATAAATTTAGGCTCGATTCATTGTTATTGATTTGTTTTCCTTTCTTAGCCGTTTATGTAGATTAAGTATTGATTGATTTTAGTTTTCCTTATTAAAGATTTACGTGTATTACGTAGTTGTATCTAAAACACATTGGTAGACGTACTATGTGCTATAAATATTTGTGATATTTTCATTGCATATACAAGAAATTTTCCCAACTGTTTGTATTACAAATTGGTTACTCCTTTCTAGAATATATGAAAGAAGTGGAGCATTTTTTTCATTGCCATCACCGGTTAAAATTAATGGAGACTAAATGCTTCGTGTTTGTTTGGCCTGAGCATGAATGCAAGCAAGGCTTAAATTTGAGGGGGAGGAAGCAACCATTTAGAAGCCTGAATGTATCCAAGAGTCAAAAATGGCTGGGCTTCTGCTGCAGTAAGCTTCTTGGTGAAACCAACCCGAGCATCTGGCTTTGATCCCGCTCCTGTACAACCGTATTCTCCGTAGTAGACCGAGCTGCAATTAAATCACCACCATGCATGCATAAATTGAACAATTATTCTCAAGAAACCGATGTTTATTAATTATTAGATGATTAATTGTCAAATTTAATTACGATCAAAATCAAGTATCGCTGCCACTTACTTTTGACGCTCGGGCATGAGGTTATCGGACCATCCTTCGGGTCGAATGGCGTCACTCATGTCGGTGTAGGAAAACACGACTTTGGCATAAGGCATCCATGCTCTGCCTAAGAAAGCGGCGGCACCTGTACCGGTAACATTGCCGTGGATGAATGAATATCCCGTGTCTTCTTCACCGTTGTGCCTTGCCTGTGCAGTGATAAAGGCGACCTTATCCCCTGAGATAACGTGGGTCTCAACGTTCTGCATGTTGTGTCATCAAATATTTTAAAATTTTCACCATAATCAGTCTTCTCGTTCTTGAAGAAAAATGAAAAGAATCAAGATTAAAATGCAAAAATTGATCCTTGAAATATATAGTTAATTGTTCTTGCCATGTAGATGGATTTCCCATTGCCGAAAATGAAATCCACAGTGCCTTCAATGTAGCAATCTTTGAAAAAGTGCAATCCTTTGTCATCACAAAGGGTGTCTTGAAACCCAAGAAACTTGCAGTTATAAAAGGCAGCTTTATCACCTCCGATTCTTAAAGCCTCTGCCTGACCTCCCTCCGTTTGGTTCAAGGTTGGCCTTGGGGCTGAGTTCTATTTCAAGAAAAAAACTGTTAATCTCAACAAAAATAAAGAAAACAAAGATTGAACAAGGGGATGATTACGAGTACATTATATAATCACACAAATGCTAAGCTACGTACCGCAAAAATGACATTGACTCCAATGAAGTAATCAGATTCAATGATCACGGAGGCACTATCTACAGTGCCAAACTGGGCTGCTGTGCCATCAGAAACTATAGTGGGCATGTTATTTGGATCTCCGTACAAAGTTACAAATGGTTTGGTCAGTGGAATCCTCACTTTCTCTTTATAGGATCCGGGTCCAAGCGAAATAATGACACGGTTTTTATTCCCTTCCGGGATGCTGGCGACGGCATCACCCAGAGTCTTGAAATCACCACTTCCATCGGCCATAACCTTAATGATTTTGGAACTGTTTTCAGCAGCCTCCAGGGCGGGGTCCAAAGTCCCTGTCCGGGATTTCAATGGCTGAACATTCTGATCAAACCAACTGTTCAATTGGGATTTTTCAGCGGGCACTGGTACGTTATCATCACCAAGAACTATGAATGGCATTAAGAGAAGGGTAGATAAAATGATAACTTCCAAGAAAATATTGCTGGCCATTTTCTTCAAGTGTTTGTGATTTGCTCTGGGCTACCGATGGATCTTGTTATTATGCAAAATGGCTATATTTATATTTGTGGGAAGAAAGTGAAAAAAAGAAGGAATTGTGTATAATTGGAAAATAGAGGAGGACATTAACATTCGGAAAGGGAACGCATCCCACTAAATTATGCCTGTAAAAATTTGTGGTTTGTGACTTCAGTTTTGAGAACCATACGCTGCCCTTCCGGCTCCTTGGCAGAAAGCCATTCTCTATATCCATCCTTCCTACAGTTGGGTAAACCAATTATACTCCACAGAAAAAGAAAAAAAATATCATTGAGCAGGAGATTAATATCTTAACAATAAAAAACTTGGGAAAGTTTGAGTTTGTTCGAGTGGCTTTCAAATTTTAGTTTAATTTTCAATTTAAACATGATTAGAAGTGTTTATAAGCTTAAAATAAGCAGTACCCATTTCATGCACTGAAAATGCACCAAGAAAGGCATTTCAACAAAATATTCATTAAGCGAAGGAAAGTAATACTTCATAACTGAAGCAATTCATGCCATGGTAATTAAATAAAACCGAGTGTTACTGTTTTACATATTAAGTTTTTTTAAAAATTATACAATCTTGTTTTTCAGAAGCTTCTTGATTAATTATTTATGGAATTCAAAATCCTAACTTTTCTGTATTTTACAGGTTTAGGAATTTTTCTTGTTTGGTTAGGTAGGGTGGTTTAATAGTTTTGATTCTTTTCAAATTAGTTTTGGGAGGTAGTCTTTTGCGTTTTTAGTATTAGAATTAATTTTTAATGTTTTATATCATTTCAATTTAGTTAGTCATCCCTTTAATATCAAAATCTTTGTTCTAATTTCTAGTTTAGACTTCCCCCACAGCAGAGCCAACCTCCCTACATTGACGCAGCCAATGGGTGCCTCATCCTAAGTGAATTGAACCTTATTTCTTTCGTCATCTTTCTTCTCTCTTTGTCTTTTTTCATTATCAAACCAAAATGACATTATTCAACTTTTAAGTCAGATTTATATTCTTTTGATAACAAAGTTTATAAATTTTGAAAAATATGAATGAAATATGCTTCTTTCTTATTATCACTTTTAATTTTAAGTATAAATTATGTATATTTTTTAAAATTTAAGTTATATTTCTTTATAACTTCTAAATTTAAACTATTTTTTCATAACTGAAAATAAAATTGTAACTAAAATCAAAATTAGAACTATAACCGTGAACTAATGATTCTAAAATTGAATTGAAATCGCCCTCTTCATAATTTAGCTTCAATTATCTGTGGTTCCGAACTGAAACCAAATTATAACCAGTAATTCCGAAACCATAAGCAACAATTTTGGGACCATGGTCACCTCGAAACATAACTTGCTTTCTCTCTGCCTTTGTAAATCCCGTAGACTAATTGCACGTTTATTTGGTTCATTTTGGGAATGTGTTGAAAGTTTTTGGAAAGGGGATATGGTCATTGGTTGATTGTGTTGAGATTTTATTTGATTGCAAGTTAGTTGATAACATATCTTTTAATTATGGTTGATTCTATGTAATTAGAGTATGTATTAATTGTTTATTTGATTTGATTTCATATTGATCTAATAGGTATTAATCAATTAGTGATTGATTAGAATTTATATCAATCAATTAATGATGTATTGAACTTATAAATAGGTATCTAATTGTACAGACTAAAAGTGTGAATGAAAAAATATCAATTTCTCCTACTCCTCTTTTCTTTCGAGATTGTGACTCGATAGGGGTGCGTGCTTTTTTGTGATAATGACAATTTACAATTGGCCATTTTTTTCTTTTTGGAATATAGTGTCTGTAATTCCTAGAGTGGATAGGGGATTATACTGTGTGTAATTCCAGAGAATGATTGAAAATAGCTTGACTTAAAAATGAAAAAAGGAAAAAAAAAAAAAAAGATTACAGGGGATCTAATATAATCTAATAATTAAGAATTATATTTCTAGTTATAAACCAATAATTTATTTTTCATGGACATCATTCTTTCCTACATGTTTCCTTCTTCCCTTCCATTAAGGGAAAAAGAAAAGAAAAGAGATCATTAACCATTATAGTCTTTCTGAATGTATTTTCAATGAATTCATTCAGTGAATTGTTCTAGCAAATGATGTGGTAGTGATTAAAAGACGTACGACATAAGGAGTTAGGTGCAACGACTTATTTTGACTGCTTGAATGAAAATCATATGCTAACTTTTGATGGTATCTCAGGCCCTGAAAGAGCTGAAAAGTGGCTCAAGGAATAGGAAGCTAATTTTAAGGTGTCTGGTGTATCAAATAATGTTAAAGTTACAATAGTGGAGCCATTCTTGATCGGAGATGCTAAACAATGGTGGATGGGTATTGATTCGGCCTATACACGAGAAAGGAACCCCCTGACTTGGGCCGAGTTTAGGAGAGTATTTGTAGAAAATTACTCTTTAGAACTTGTATGTATAGAGAAACGGTACTAGTTCTTCAACTTGAGGCAGACGAAAATAATATGTCTATTGTAGAGTATGCAAACAAGTTCAACTCGCTTGCCAATATGTTCCTACTGTGATGGCCAATGATCATCTTAAATTTTTCAAATTTGATAATGGATTGCATGGGCATATTCGTGCTAGAATAACGGCTACGGAACCAAAAATCTAAGATGAGTGTTTTAGGAAAGCCATCTGATTGGAAACAGACATCGAGCATAATGATGTCGAGCGTGGAATTAAAAGAACCAGATCGCAATCTAGTCAGGGACAGAGTTCAAAATCACCTTCTAGTAACCAATCAATAGCCAAAAGACATAGAACTCCATCAGCAAGGTCCTAGACAACAACTTAGTGTAAGTATTGTCATCACTCTCATCCAAGAGAATGCCATTAGAAGACAGGTGCATGTTTTGGATATTGTAAATTGGGTCACAAAGTTAGTGATTACCCATCGGCTAAGCAGGAGAGTGTCAAATCTAATGGGCAGACCACCAAGACAAATGCTCATGTGTTTGCCTTGATGCAACAAGAAGTGGAGGCATGTCGTAGCAGGTACTATTCCTATCATTTATGTATCGCTACCGTTTTCTTTGACTGTGGTGCCTATCATTCATTTGTGTCTTATAGATTTGCTAAGTATTTAAAATCTAAACCAGAATATTTAACAAGTGTATATTGTGTGTCCACTCCTGAGAGTAAAGTTTTCAATTCTAATGTGATTCACAGGAATTGCCAAGTAGATTTAGGAGATAAGACTTAGAGCTACTTTAGCTCAAATTAACATGGTAGACTAAGATTTTGGGTATGGACTGGTTAGTTAAGAATCATGCTTTTGTTGATTGTTAGGAAAGATGGTAAGATTTTGTATTTCAGAAAAAGTAGAGTTTTTTGTTAATGAACATTTAACATTTAAATTTTTCTGATTTATACGTGTGTGTGTGTGTGTGTATAACCAAAGACTCCAAAGTTGATAATAAGAGGAGCCCAATAATAAAGTTGAAGCGTACAAAACATACATATTTGATCCTTTATTTCTAATGAAGCTCAGTTCGATGCAATTGAACCAACAACTTGATTGGGTTGGACTCTACCAAGAATTAGGGTTACAAGAGAAACAGTGACTTATGGACTCCGAGTTTTATTCCCAAAAGACCACTCTAATGCTTAAATTAGAAATGATAGTATAAGAGTGCATAGTAAAAATATTATGCCCCTTATTTATAAACTGATATGGTGTATTTATAGTGGTATCTTAGAAGGTGTCAGGGCGATCAGAGTGATCCAATTGGTTTTCAAGTTTTGAAAAGTATGATAGTCACATGGCCCATGATTGCAGTTGTTTAATGAAAACTACACTTAGGCACAAAGATCAACGCCCCATGATAGGCACTGCTCCTTTTTTTAAAAAGTATATATAATATTACAATACTATACCTAGAGCTGGTAGAAGGGAGTTATTAGGTTTGTCATACCTATTGAGAATAAATGTGAAGGATATTATTAGGATTTAAATTTATTGAGTGGGTTATAGGATACCTATGAGTCACAATGAGAATAATTAAATGGGTAATTATTGGATGATGTTGAATAATCAATTATTAGTGATAATTTAATAAAAAAATATTAATGAGATTTAATTTCTATCAATTTTCATTTCTATTATAACAGTACTAATTGTTGGAAAAAATAAGAATGGCTCTTTTGAGCACATGTGAATAAGAAATTGCTCATTAAGGAAATGCATGAATGATGGCTTCTCATTTTCAAGTATAATGATTGCTCGGAGTTTTGAAGGCTTTTGATCTTTCAAGCATAATGATTGCTTGGTTGGAGTTTTGAAGGCTTTTGATCTTACAAGCTTAATGATTGCTTGGAGTTTTGAAGGTTTTTGATCTTACAAGCTTAATGATTGCTTGGAGTTTTGAAGACATAATGATTGTTTGGAGTTTTGAAGACTTTTTGATTGCTTAGAGCCTTTCTTGTTCCAAACGTTTGAAGGCTGTTGGCCTTACAAACATAATGATTGCTTGAATGATGACTTGAAATGATGATTTCTAGTCTTTTCTTGTTCCAAACGTAGGAAGTTTCATGACTTGAAGTAATGACTTCTAGTCTTTCTTTTCCAAGTGTGGGGAAGCCTTTCCAATTCCAAATGTGAAAATCTCTCATATAAATAAGAGACTTCTCTTGGTGGATAAGAAGAATTTCCAAGACAATTTTCTAACTTTTCCCACAAAACTCTTTGAACAATTTTCCCTTTCAAGTTTTTAATTCTAGTAGTTTTCGGTGATAGAAAAAAGACACAAATTCAAGTTCACATGATCTACCTTGCAAGTAAAGTTAGTTAAATCGTTGTATCTTGGGAGACAGACGTCCGTTAAATCCTCAAGCACACACAGGAGGGGACGAATATATTTTGAGGAAAGCGTCTAACGTGTCTCGACGTGGTTTTCCTCGTTATTCAGTTGTTAACGGCTAAGGTTCTATTTACTTAATTTAATTTTATAGTCAATTTTCATTGCTATATTTTCATACCTGTAATCATCTAGATTTATTAACATAATTATATGTATATACTATTTGGTTAACACTAATAACAAAATTTTCATTTCTATTATAAACAAAATTTTGCAATATAAAGTACAAATGTAGCCAACACACCAAGAAAGACTAGATTAATTTTTTTTTTTTTTTTAAAAAAGGAAGATGATAACAAGTAGGAGAAGTGACGTCCAAGAAAATTAAATGATTGTTTTATAAGTAAAAATTAAAAATTTTATTAATTATTAGATGATATCTAATTCTAATCATGTTTTCTTTTCCTGTTTTTTAAAATTCAAGCATTCATTGATCATTGGCTCGAATTGCGCACCCGAGACACCCACACCCCAATTTCTCCCGCCCAACAGCATCTATTCAAAGAATTTTGTACTTAGCTTTGTGATTCTTATTCACTCTACAAAATAAAAACATTACACTTTGAGGAAAAATGTGAGAGGTCATGATCACCCAAAAAAAAAAATCACCCCACGCCGAAAGTCAACAAAATGAACAAAATAACCGTTCGATTAGTCAAAGACATTTACCTTATTGTAGTACAATTTATGTTCACTTGATAGTAATTGTTGCCTCCAAATTGGTTCTTCTGGTAGTTTAATTTGTCTAACCGACTCACATAAATATATATGGAACCACAATTCACGTATGGAATCCTTGTATTAGAAAATATAGGACCATTCATTTTTCAAATATTGTCATAAACCAATATTTTGATAATTTTAACTTCTTGATACTTGGATTAGTTACATCCTCCACTAGTAGGTTTAATTTGTTTATAGTGAACAAACTTATGTTCATTTGTTTGAGAAGACAAAAAAGAAAAAATAAATAATGTTCAATTCACTCGTGGTACGTGGAAGGAGTAATGCACTGCCCAAACATGGATATTTCACAACGATAGAGCAAATTAAGGCTATGTTTGGATAGATATCCATTTAGTACCAAAAAAATAAATTTTTTAAAATAACAATAACACATTCAAATCCCTTTTTTATCTCATTTCATATTTCAAAATTCAAAATTTTCAAATTCTCCTCACATAATTTTAAAAAATTTACCTTTTAACACTTTTTATTCTCCTTTCAAAAAAAAAATTCACAAAAAAAAATTCACAAATTTCAATACAAAATTTCTCAAATAAATCACAATCTAAACATACAAAATTTCTCAAATAAAGTTTTTTGATTGCCCATATATATGTGCGTGTGTTTGGTAGCTCTTACCAATATTTAACATTTTGTTCAAATATAAAATAGCAATGAGAAAGAAGACTTTAAAAAAAAAAATCAATCTAGAGAAAGTGCAAGTCACGTGATTTTTTTTTTTTTTCGGGCCTTCTTATTATTTTGCTAATCTTCATGTTAAGTTTCTAGATTATATTGTTTGATTAATCCATGCGATATTTCTTGCTAAGTTTGACGTTTCTATTGCTCAACATTAATAAGAATTGTTTGCTAGGACCTAAAAATGAAATTTGCAATCCCAAAATGTATTCAAAGGAGGCAAAGAAGAATGATCATGAACCCAGAATCAGCAACAATATCAAGGGCAAAGAACAACTGCCGCAGGACTAGGAACAAATAGGTTGATTGATAGCCCATATTTATTTATTTCAACTTGAAGAAAAAAGATTCTTTTTTTTTCTTTCATTGTTAAATATTCGGTTGTGTAATCTGTCATTTTATTTTACTTTTTACATTTTTCATACAATTTGTATTTTACAACATTTCTTTCAAAAATATATAAAATGAGATGACAATAGATACTAAAAATTGATTTATTTGTACGATATATTTTAGAGAAACTTTTTTCTTTTTAATACCTGAACAAGATCTGCCCTATATGTCATAGTTAATAACTCCACAGCTTAGCAATAATACGAAGGGAAAAGTTTAGGGTATGATTGGATAACGTTTTAAAATGTTTTTCAAGATATTTTTTTATTTTTTAATACATTTTTTCTTTTACAATTAATACCAAAAAAATATAAAAATGCATTTTGAAATACTATTCATACAACCTCTAATCTACGTTTGCCTTCTTTGCATCCGTGCTTTTTGCAAATTTTTTGTTTAAAATCCATGAATAAGTCGCGAATTTGGGATGTGTATATGTTTTTTGTGTATTATTTAAATATTAAACCCTTCTTAATAAAGTTATGAAATATAAAAACTGCTTTCAAATTTTTTTCAAAAAAACATATTATATTTTTAAATAAAAATCTTATATTATCCTTCTTAATAAAGTTATGTATAATTTAAAATTAAAAAATAAAAAAATTATTCATTTTGATACATTAAGTGTATTATACTTTATAATTAAAAAACTTATACGAAAGTGTTTTTAGGGGAACAGATGAAATATAAAAACTGCTTAACTTCCTAAAACTTTATAAGATATTTATTTCTTCTTAGTTCTTATCTTTACTGCTATTCCTAAAACTTTATAGGATTTGTTTTTCGTCTATTAAAAGGAGACAAGTGCCAAAAATGTAAACAGAAAATATTTACGATAAATTACTCGTCAAATCAAAATTAACATATGATCTCACTATATTTGGTAGATTTTCAAATTACATGTCTTTGTACTAGGTGATGATATTAGCAATTTTTTTTTTTTTACTAACACAAATTCATATCTTTAGAGACAAATAAGAAATCTCAACAATAAAAAATAAAATGTCAATATTATCGATGCAATCAATGTTTATATTTAGCCGTCTATTTTAGTGGGTCAAACACGTAAACTAAGTTCAATCTGTCTTGGCCCAAACTCCATCTTGGAAGTTTTATGGATCTAAGAGACGAAATCCAAGATATCTCCAAGCCCTACCCAATCTTTAAATTTTTTTTCTTTTTTTTTCTTTTTTTTTTCTTCTTTTGTAAGATGAAGAAAACATGATGGGATTTAGTTGGTTTAACTTTAATTGCAATCTTACATGCTGTCTTAATCATATTATAATTTGAGATTAATAATTCCTCCAGCAAAGCAATCAATCACCCACCGAATCAAAGCAAGATACACTGCCTGATCAATCAATCAATTAATTAATTAATTAATTAGTAGCTAAGATGTCAAATTTATCAATGGGCCTATTAATAAAGTCGAAAATGGCCTATTAGTCATCAAGCCAAATTTATTTTAGCATTAATCAAATATATTTATAGGTTAAGTAACGAGACATTTAATAATTTTTATAGTGAAAAGTTATTATAATTAATGTGATATGTTAAAAAAACAAATACGTTCATTATTACTTTCATACTTTTTAAAAAATATCAGTGTAAAAGTAATAATGAACTATTTTGTCTCTTCTAATAAACTACATTAATCACTATATAAATTTTAGTAAGAAAAATCACTAAAAATATCATTATTTTTAAAAAATTTAAAATGTAAATATGCTATTCACGTCATAAATTATTTAAATCTTGGTTAATGACTTTATTTAATTTCTTCATTACTTGATTGGTACGAAATTTAAAAAATGGACAATTAGAGTAGTATGATTCCCAAAAAAAATAAGGATCCGTTTGGACAAGGATTTCTATTTGCAAATAGAAAAAGTTGTATTGGAATGTGTAAAAATTTCGATGGTATTTGTTGATAGAAAAAGTATTTTGGAGGGAAGAATAAAAGAGAAATTTTTTTTAAATTATGTAAGAGGGATTTGAGGAGAAAAATTTAAATTTTAAATTTTAAAATAAAAATATGTTTGAATAGTTTGTTTTTATTTGAGAATTTTTTTATTTGTAAATAAAAACATATTGCCCAAACGGATACTAATAAAAGATTATTTGGACTTGCAAACAAACACAGTTTATAAAACAAAAATAAATAAATAAAGAGAGGGAGAGAGAAAAGACAGCGAAAATTTTTTGGGTTTAATTTAACGTCAAGCAATTATTACAAATGGGCAGCGTTCCCACCTCACGTGCCTACCATGGTTGACGTGTCCCATTGCATGTGGCACCCACGATGCCAAAATTATAAGTAAAGCTAAAATAATTTAGTTATAAGTACAACCAGTTACAACTAAATAAGGTACTCACTCATACCCAAATAGAAAAGAGGTAACCGATAAAATAATTTTTAATAAATTGGTGAATAAATTTTTTTTTATATTTAAAATGATAAAAAAATTTCTTAATATTTTATTTATGTACTTTTTTAATTTTTTATCACAATTCTATCTAATTTTTCATTAAAATGACACTATTATTATGATCAAAATTTGAAAATTAGATAGAATTATGATAAATAATTTAAAAAATAGGACCTTTTTTCATCATTTTAAATATGAAAAATAAAAAAAAATTATTCACTAATTTGTGAGAAATCATTTTATCAATTACCTTAATAGAAAATTTTGAGAGTCAAAATATGGATTAAATTAAAACTACTCATTGAGAATAGTTCATAAACATAATATGAATGTTTGTCCTTTTGGCAAATTTTGAAGAACCAACAAGTTTGTCATTTCACTTCACTCCGGATGTTCCATCAATTATTGGATGATGATTTATCTTTAGTAAATGATATAATCACTCCGTGTCAAAAGACACGGTCTATTTTTATAAGGGAAAAACATAGAAAAA
The DNA here is from genome assembly GCA_020080225.1 of Gynochthodes officinalis. Taxonomy (NCBI): domain Eukaryota; kingdom Viridiplantae; phylum Streptophyta; class Magnoliopsida; order Gentianales; family Rubiaceae; genus Gynochthodes; species Gynochthodes officinalis. The sequence goes on along the minus strand of CM034622.1, from coordinate 30,098,756 downwards.
TTTAGAAAAAAAATACTATTAAAAACCACATAAATTATTTAAATTTTAAAAAAATTCTATGTTCTAATAGAAAATGATAGCAAAATCTGATTTATATAACTGACTTCACAAGATAAACATTTAGTTATTGTTCTACTAGTAATTATAAAATATAATTTACTTAATATATTATTAAATATATAATTTATATCTTTATCTTTATTTTTTAATTATGACCGTACATAATTATTATTAATAGAGATATTCTCACAATTTTATTCATATTTAAACTTTTTTTTTTAGATAAACAAAAATTGTGAAACCAGATTTTTCCTTGGAAAGAAGGGATTAATTACTAAAAAAAAAAAAATACACCTTTCCATTCAAACAAAAAATAATTCACAATTAAATAGTATAACTTATTATTTATAAAGTAAATACATTTAATGAATAATATTAGTATCATTTATATTGATATTTTTACTTTTTAATTGCAAGTTATATAGAGTCAATACTCACCACAAATATTATAGAAATTTCAGTTAAAACTGATCTTTTTCAAAAGGAAAAAATATACTCCCTCCATTAGAAAAAAAAATTAATTTTAAAAATTTTCTTTTTTCTAAATAAAAGTCAATTTGTAATGTGAAATTTTTATATTATTTTTATTAATAATGATAATTTATAAATTAAATTTAAAAGTAAAAACAATAATCTAAGAGTATATATTTTATAGTTTATCGAATTATATTTTGTAAATTAAAAAAATTATGAAATTAAAATATATTTTTTTGGGGAGAGAGGGAGTATTATTTTACCAAGTTGAGTGAGAATTGGCTCACGTGAAATGTCCGCACTAATGACAAAAAGCGAGTGAATCTTGGCTTAAATGACATGTGACTCGTATCTGAACAGCACAAAATAATATCTTTAATGCCCACGTTTTGTCCTTATATAATTGAAGAGCAATACTAACTATTATATTGCACATGACTTCATATGTTTATTTACATAATACTCTTTGGTTTAAAAAATATTCACTTTAAATGTTTAAATATTTTTTAATTTATCTAATAAAATACATTTAATCCATTAATAAGCATATAATTTTTATTTTTAAATGAGTACAATTATGAGTAGTAAAAATATTATAAAACTTTAATTTAAAAAAAAATTGATAGCAAACTATTTTTTTGAAATAGAAAAAAGTTTACGGCTTTGTTTGGAGTGTGATATATTTGAGAAAAATTGTATTGGAATATGTGAAAATTTTGGTGGGTATTTTTTAATAAAAAAAATATTTTAGAAAGGAAAATAAGAGAGAAAACTCTTTAAATTATGTGTGAGGATTTGAATAGAAAAATATGAATTTTAAATTTTAAAATAAAAACGTATTTCATCGGATGTTTTGTTTTTGTTTGAAAAAAATTAACTACTGTATTTAAGAATCTTTGTCCAAACATAGACACAACCAGTATATAGAATATTTTTTTAATAAAAAGTTATTTGTAATTAAAAATGATTTTTTCTTTAGATTGATGAAAGATTTATAGTAACTTTGCTCATTAAGGTAACATTATATATAGGAGTAGTCACTCATCATTGACTACTCAATTGGAAAGTCATTCAACTCAATTATAATTCATTCAACTCAATTATTGAATCAATAAATTTTGGTGGAGAATTTCAAAAGACTTATAATGCATATAATCTGACTTCTTGACCAAAAGAATGACAATGCAGAAAGTCTATGAATTTCCAGTTCATTTTCATCCCCAAAATCATGTCCAGCTTTGAACAAATGAACCTAGAAATTATCGACCAGCAGTCGCATGATGATACATTTGTTTTCTTATAATTCAGTGATCAAAATACATTTTGATTTTTGTACATGACAATCTTTAAGGTTACAACAACTGGAATTGTCATTTTATTTAATTTAGTTACAAAATAAAAATTTAAGAACAAAATGATATAATTATAATTTTAGACGTTTTACACAATTATTTATGCCTAAATATAATCTTTCTCTCTCAAAGAAATTCACTTTTAATTACATATAATTTTTTTATTAATATAATACATTTAATAAAATTATTAAGTGTATCATTTCATTTTTCTTGTCCTTACTTTTCAATGTTTAGCTATACATATTACTTCCTCTCTCTCCAAAAAAAAAAAAAATACTTTTAATTTGATATAACTTTTTTAAAATTACAAAATATAACACATTTAATACATAATTAAATATAATATTTTATATTTTTAATTTTAGTTATAAATTTTCATTATTAGTAAGGTTAATATAAGAATTTTACACTAAAAATAAATTTTAAAAAATTAAAATTGAACCTTTTTTTAAGATAATAAAATTAATAATAATAATAATGGGGATACATTTTAAATTGTATTTTAAAAATTTTTTAAAAAAAAAACACTATATAAAAATCATAAAAAAACACAACCACACAGAGAACAGAACAAACCATTTTTAATTTCATCCGATCTGCGCAGTTTTTGGACACTGCGCCGCAACAGCATCACGTGAATGCGTTGTCTGGGAAATGGATTTTCTGCGGTGCTATATTAAATGTATGATGATGACAAGTCACGCCTTCTGCCAACGTTGTAATCTCCGTCAAAACAAACTTTCCTCACCGTCCAATTGTCCGTTAAAAGTGCAACTCGTGAAAGGGGTTCGAAGGTCAAAGTCCACTACACATTTTCCCACAAATCGCCACAGAAAAAGAAAAAAGGAAAACAGATTTGTTTTTACACATCCCTTCTTATTTCAAGGAGCTAAGAAGACGACAATCAACACAACCCAACAACACTAAAAATAAAGTGCGGATTGAATTCCAAAAAATATTTTTATGTCTTTCGAAATAAAAATTATGTTACAAATATAAAAATTTATATTGAAAATTATATACTATTTCTGTCTTTAAAAGAATAGCCAATTCTTAATTTAGTATAATTTTTTAAAATTATTAAATACAATATACTTAATGTACTATTTAAACTATATTTGTATATTTTTATCATTATTTTTAATTTAAATTATATATTATTACTATTATAAGAATTTCAAATTAAAAGTAACACTGTTTTTTTTTTAAAAAAATTTAAATTAAACTTTTTTTTTTAGAATGAAAGTAATAACACATTTTAAAAAGAAATTCATACTCCCAAATTGTTAACTTAAGGGTCCAAGTATTTCATTTTCTAATATATGGGAATTTAAAGTAACTTCTTAATGTGTTTTATTCAAAATCTTAAATTAAATTCTTTGTTTTTCAAAAGTGACATTATAAAACATGATACTTGTAGACTTAAAATTCTTTTCTATCTCCATTATCTCCAATTTTACATCTCTAAATAAATAATGAGTTGAGCGATTAGAGTTATATAAGTATTTTAAATATTTAAATTTCAGTAAGTTTTCTCATTCTCATATTATAAGAGTGTAAATAATTCATCATTTCATATTAATTCTTTAGTGCAATGTTATTTTTTTGTCATGTCCAATTTTTTGTGAAAATTATCTAGGAATCATTCTAAGTATAGAGGATGCCAGTGTATTATTTTATCTACAAAATTTTTCATTCATTTATAAAAATTCTTCTTCTCCTATTTTTCACTCTATTCATTTCCCCATAAAAAATTTCTATTTTTGAAACTTTTTATTATTTGAAAAAAAAAGAGTTTATTTTAATTTTTTTTCCCTATTATATCTTTATTAATAGTGATAATATTTAACCAAAAAATTACATTTACTATTTTTATCCTTATTTTTTATTCGTTTATAAGAATGCTCCTCCTCCCTCAAAAAAAAAAATTTTTTTTTGCCATTTTTCCCATAGTTGGGCCACTAAATTTAGAAATTTCACCTTATACTTACTCAAAACATGCAACAATATATTTAATTATGTATTGAATAATAATTCAGCTCTCTGAAAATAATGAACTAACTTAAACTATTTATGAAACTTTTTTTTTTTTCAGTCGCACAATGTTTCTTTAGACATGGATCCATGGTTGCTTCAAAGCCTAATTATGCAAGAATAATTACAAATCTTAAAAATAATATTCTTAATATAGTACTCTTCCATCTCCAAAAAAAAAAAAAAATCAACTTTTGATTTAGTATAATTTTTTTAAAATTATAAGGTATAACACAGTTAATACATAATTAATTATAATTTTATATTTTTATCTTTATTTTTTAATTTAAATTATACATTATTATTATTAAAAAAGATAATATAAATTTTTTTCACCAAATGTGAATTTTTTTTTTGGAACCAAAAAATTTTAAAAACTGGATTACTTTTTTGAAACGAAAGGGGTATTAACTTCTAATTCATCCTACATAAAATACCCATCTAAATGAATTATGGTTAAGTAACTTAGGCCTCGTTTGGACAGAGAGTTTGTATTTACAAATAAGAAAATTCTCAAATAAAAATAAATTATTTAAACTTATTTTTATTTTAAAATTTAAAATTCAAATTTTTCCACCTAAATTTCTTTTACATAATTTTTTAAAAAAAATTCTTTTATTTTTTTCTCCAAAATACTTTTTCTATCAAAAAATTCCCATTAAAATTTTCATATATTCTAATACAATTTTTCTCAAATAAAAACAATACAAACGAAGCCAATGTTTTTTTTAGGAAAAAGTAAAAGAAAAGCCAAAAAAAGGTAACCCACGAAAAAAAATAAAAAAGAAAGAAAATGTTGCAGCCTTTCCTTGACCTTTTTGGAGTATATGACGAGAATGAACGAATATGCTTTGCTCATGGTTCGTTCCTCTCCATAAATACGAAAGAGGAGAGGAATTCCCAGCAGGAGAAGTGTCCCTAAAGCAAAGAACTGCGAAAGGGACACACAATTTCACACCAAAATTACACATACTTGTAAATTATGTATGTGTACGATTAAAACCAACATGAAAAATTGATCATCTTTTTTTTTCCAATTTTGTGGATAAAATAGAACCACAATTTGTTTTTTGGAAATACTTGGTGTTATTCAAGGAATGATGGGATGCAGTGGAGTAGCAGTTGCAGCAGCACAGCCGGCCGTCAATGGTGCCAATGTTGTAAATAATACGGCCAAGTTTCCCTTGAAGTTTTGGGAGGTGGTGGTAGCATGCGGCGTCGTATTGGGATTCCTTTTGGGGCTTCTTGGTGTTTATTTCACCATGCCTGCTTCTGATTATAGCTTCCTTAGGCTCCCCCGAACTCTTCAAGACATCCAAATTCTCAGGTCCTTATCAAATTCATTTATAGTCATTGTGGTTTGGGCATTATATAGAGTTAACCTTGCTTGGAATTTGCTTGTGATTGAGTTGTTTTTGGTTTCTTGAATTTCCTCTTTGTGATGTTGAACTTTGTGACGATGGGATGTTTGTTGTGGGATCTGCTAAGGTTTGACTAGATTTTGGGAGCATTCGGGTGACAAAAGTGAGGGACTTTAGATTGAATGAATGATTTCACGTCAAAAAAGTTTGTAGATTTGTAAAATTAAGCGGTTTGATGTTTTGGCCTTGGTTTGAGCTGAATCAGAATGGTCATTAAAAGTTTTAAACTTTTTGTCTGCTGCTCTGTAGCAAGTCAGTAAGTTGCACCTTTTTTATGCTTAGAGATATCAATTTTTGTCTGCTTGTGTATCGTAGGAATCTTCACATGTTGGCTTTGAGAACCTGAAGGTGTTTAAAGGAATTCCAGTTTTTAATATTTTGTTAATTTTCCAGGTGGTATAGTTGCCCCATTATCAGCTAAGTGATGCAAATGCGGAAGCCCTGATGGATGTGTATTAAGATTTAAGAGTCTTAGTTTCTGTGGTTGTGTTGTGTGATTGAATTCCATACTGAAATAAGCAAGATAGTTAGCATCTTATGCATGTGTCAATTTTGATTTACAACACTTTTTTATTTCTGATATGCTGTCTGTGTGTCAATAAAGAGCTATAATCCTTTTGCCAAAAAGTGCCTGTTTTTCACGGAGATTATGAGATCAGAGTGCAGATGAAACCATGTGAATTGTTGTTAATCAGTTATTGGTTTGTTGTAAGACAATGCTAAATTGGGTTAATTATTGGCATTGAATGGTAGCTGTTAGCTCATACCTGGTGCCATTCAATATCCTTTGGCTTTTATTTTTGCTTGTTTTTTCCATCATTAATAAGTGAATGGAACAAGCATGTTGATATTACTGGCAATGCCCTATCTAAGAGTTCTGTTACAGCTCTCTGCTGGTACTATACATAATTTTCTTCTTGACCTTTTCCTATGACCAAGGGGCATGCGATGAACAATCCCTTCGCCTTCATTATCATCATTGCATCATGCCATTGATCTATCCGTGGAGTTGAGAAAGTTGCAAGTAATGGAGCCTTCTCAGTCAATAATTGCTTGTCTGTATTCCCAGATGCGTTTGTGTAGCTAGATAGTGATTAGCTTCTCAGTGAAGAATGATCCTTCAAAAGAAATTGTATGTGCTAACATCTTCAAGTAAATTCAGAAGATTAGAGTGGAGATTTAGCTTGCTCCTTTTTATAGAAGTTTGTTGGTTTAAACATGAATTTATCACCTGGCTTGGTTGTGGACTTATGATATGCTAATGGAATATGGAAATGTTGCTCTTTGATTATTATTGTTTCACTTTTAATCTTCCCTTGCCATGCTGCTTTGTTATTGTGCTTACGTAGTTACTTCTTGTTCTAAATTGTCATTGGGAAAATCAATTTCATTGAATTTGATGTAATTACAAGAAATTTGATTAATTCTGGTTTTTCTCTGACCCGTAGGGATCACTTGGAGAGCTATACTAGTGACTACACCATACAAGTCCTCATTGGATACTGTGTAGTCTACATTTTCATGCAGACTTTTATGATTCCAGGGACTGTTTTTATGTCATTGCTTGCTGGGGCTCTTTTCGGGGTCTTCAGAGGTGTAGCTCTGGTTGTCTTCACTGCCACCGCTGGTGCATCTTCGTGCTACTTCCTGTCAAAACTGATAGGACGGCCTCTAGTCTTCTCTCTGTGGCCTGATAAGTTGACATTTTTCCAGGCTGAGGTGACTATAGCTCTCCATTGTTATCTGTGTTTAAGCCATTATGATCTTTTTTGAACCAAACTAATGAAGTTCCATATTTCTGTCTTCACAGGTGGCTAAAAGGAAAAACCGACTGCTGAACTACATGCTGTTCTTAAGAGTAACACCAACATTGCCAAATACATTCATAAATGTTGCTTCACCAATTGTAGATGTACCTTATCATATTTTCTTCTTGGCAACTGCCATTGGGATCATCCCGGCTGCTTTTGTCACTGTCAGGGTATTTACTCTTAAAACCAGTCTTTTTGCTCTCTCTGTTGAACGTGCTTCTATCTATCAAAGATATCTAAACATCTTTACCAAAAGTTCAGAACAGGTAAATTGAACCGGAAATGCCAACCTATCCGCCACAACGTGTATGCCCTTACCTTAGTGGGATGTCCCGAATCTTAACCAGCCTAAGATAGTGCAGAAAAACTCTAAAACTTGCTTGATACTCTTTTTCATATTGCTCATTCTCTTTCTCATTCATGGAGATTTGAATTTTCTGGGTGCCATTTTTGCAGGCTGGAATAGCTCTAGGTGAGCTGAAGTCGCTGGGTGATCTCTATGATTTCCAATCTATAGCAACATTGTTTGTAATCGGGGCTATAACTGTTACTCCTACCTTGTTAGGTAGCAAGAGCAAATAGTACCATGAATCAGCGCAATGAGCTGGTAGCCCTTGTATTGTAGCCCATGTTTAGGCATCTTCCTTCTGTTGTACATATATGCATCAAACAAACTTCAATATGCAAAATGATTTCAGCTTTTTCAAGTCTACCATCCTATGGACATGGTCATCGCGTTACAAATCCGATGAAATTCTTGCAAAATGCATTGCTTTTTTATATTTTCCGGTAGGCGGAAGTTCACCAGTGGGTAGGGAAAAAAAAATAGTTATTCATTTTTAGATGCATGACTTTGTTAGAATTTCTTTTAATTTTGAAGGTTTAAAACCTTGGGGGGATGCAGTCTTTCTAAAGTTGAACTCAAACTTCTTTTGCTTGCTTGTGTGACTTTTCTGGTTACGATTTGGTGATTCAATATAATTCAATTCATTAAGAGGAAAATGATTGCTTATCATTTTGCTTAAAGAAAAAATTAAGTACGCTAATGATCAGTTGCTGAGATTTTAAACGCATTAAAATTTTTCTAAGTAGATTCCAAAAAGCCTAAGGAGAGGAAAAAAAAAACACAAGGAAAAGGAAAAACAATAAAATAATCTAGGGAGGAATTATATCAAGTAGATTGAAAGAAGCCCAAATATATATATACAAGACAATTAATGATTTGCCCCCATAGAATTTTTTTGAAAATGAAGATATAGAAATTCATGGGAGTACAAGTTTAGAATCTTTTTTTTTTCTTTTTTCGGGTGGGGTGGTTAATTTAGATCACTTGTATAATTGTGTTCGGATTGCATTTCAAAATATATTTTATATTTTTCAAAACAATTTTTTATACTTTTAATACTTTTTTTTTCAAAGCCACTATTTTAAAAAATACAAAAATGCATTAAAAAGATTTAAAATATTAAATCTTTTTAATGTATTTTTATATTTTTTAAAATAGTGGCTTTGGAAAAAAAAGGATTTTAAATCTTTTTTTGTTTTTTTTTAAATTATTGAATAGCTCAGAGCCGGAAAGTTGAGTGGCTTGTTTGATGCTCTAAGCAAGTCAGAATGGCATCGCAGCACCCGGGCTGGTTAGTTTTATATTAGCCCAAGGCCATGCTCAAATATTTATTGTTCTCTGGGGCTGTCCTTTATTTAAAAATATTTTGATGATTAATTGAAAGAAAAAAAATTCAAAAGACAAATCTATTTAGGAGTTAGGAATCTCAACCTTCTCTCTGATTTACTTCTTAGAAAATAAATAAATCATATCTTATTATTTGTTGCCCAACCTTACTAAATTTAATTGTAAACCTTTATCGGAAAACCCAAAAAAAAAAAAAAAAAATTACCTTTTGGACTGTTCAATGATTCCTTGCGTAAAATGGAAGCACCAAGGAATTGAACATGTTGCATGAAAAAGAGAAGGGGGCTTAATAAAATCATATGAAGTGACCTTCACTGAGAGATTTTGACATTTTGGCAGGGAATGAATTGTCACATTTGTGGAATTCAGAACCAAAAATTCAAATGTCGTTTCTTTTGATGCATATTCATGTTTTGAAGTGGATGGTTCACACTTTGGAAATTCTCGAGGTGGGAAACTGGACGATCAACAAGGAGATGCGGCTTCAAATTTGGGGAAAGACTTTCAATATTTAAATTAGTTTTTTTACAGAATTAATATGTATGTTGAAGATAGTGTGTATAGATTGTATTTTAAAATAAATTTTTATATTTTTTTAAATAATAGTTATAATATAAAAATGTATTAAAAAATATTTTTAATACTAATTATACGCAACTTTAAAGGTTTTTTTTTCCTGTCAAATTTGTGATGATGGTGTACTATTTATAACCATGGGCAGTTTTGTGAATCATCGTTTATTTAGAGCAATGTTATATCATTGTTTAAGAAACACTATTGAGTTGCAAAATCACTAATATGAATTGTTACATGTGTTTGGATAGGCTATATTATGTCAGTGGTTAATTTAAATGGTATCATATGCTGCAAGTATGATTTGTTTAACGTCTTTATAGATATTTATAATGTAATTATAACAAAAAATAACATCAAGTAAAAGAATTTTGGTAAAAATTTTGTTCTAAATTGATCTATTTTAAAACACATTTATAAAACGAATATTTAAAACTTCATACATAAACGACATCTGCGATTCAGGTTTTGCATCCTTTCTTTCATGCAGTTTTATTGGAGAAGACTTAATTTATTAGTACCAAAATTAACACAAGTCCAGTTGGGTAGATCTTGTATGAAACTGTGAATGCCTTGAACTGATGGGTGGATCATATAAACTCTTCAATCATTGTAATTGTGGTCCATGTCTAGAGAGATTTGGCATTTTTGTCATTTTCAATACATTCAATTCACTTGTCATTGAATACGAGGGCTAGAAATTTTCAAGTTAGCATATAATTAAAATTGACATTTTGCCCCATTTGTTTTCTTGTCAAACTGGCAATCACCGATAACCATTCTCATCGTTCATTTTTTTTTTCTCTTTTTCTTTTTTTCACTTCTAATTGTTTGTCCCTTCCGTACCAAATTCTTCTTAAAAGAAGTATTGATTGAAGTTTCAATACGTTAATTTGTAATAAAAAGAAAATATTGAGTATAGACCTTTCAGATAGTAACCATTGATTAAAGATATATATAAGTTCTTTTTTTGTTCACTAAAGTTACGCACTGGATAAACTCTGTCTTTGTATAATAGTTTATAAATCACACAAGAGATATATAAAAGTTCTTAATTTATCTACATGGTATTTAATTTTGATTTAATCTTTTAAAAAAATAAGATTTTGTATCGTTTGTTTTTTAAAATTTATTTTTACACTTTTCGATATACTTTTTTAAATTTCTAATATAATTCTCATTTTACAATTATATCTTACAAAAATGTAAAAACACATGTCCATTCAAGGACCTAAATATCTTATAGAAGTTACGTAATTCGACACGGCGCAACCCATCGTTGAATTATAACTCAACTGGCAGGTGGCATTTCCGAGACAAGAGTACAAGAACATGAAATGGCACTTGAATTCTTCGTAATCATAGCTCTAAGAACATGTGTAATAAGAGACTCTTGGAATTATGCTTAGCGTTTAAAAGGACATAATCATATCCCTTGTGACCACACAAGTTTAGAAGATAGAATATTCTTGATCATATATGCTTAATTTCCCATTCTGACACCCATAACATCAAAATGGCAATCCCTCTGATGAAATTCAGTCCGACCAGACTAACTCACACTGGGACTCGAGCCAAACTTCCCCTGAAATTAATTCTGCAAAACAGAGGTAAATATTTTATTCCCGAGAGACCAGTGGATATGTGTGCCCCCCAAAGGCGACCGTTCAGTAAAGAAGGCACTTAAAATTGAGATTGGGGCCTTATGGTAAACATAATTTCGTTTCTATGTGCTACATTATAATATTATAATATAACTACATATCGCCCTTTAACCAGGAAAAAAATAGACACAAAACATGCCATTGGGTGTAGTTTGCGCTTTTATAGATAGATTGCTATTGAAAGATGAATTGAGCCTTGTTTTGTACATTAGTCACTCTACATAAAATGCACAAAATTAATACTAGTTGAGGTGAAGAGATATTTATGAACAAAACCAACAGGGTTTTTCATTTTTTTTTCAAGGGAAATTTTTGAAAAGGAGGCAAGTTAAAAAAAATACGAAAAAAATCCCTGATCGATGGTTGAGATATATATTTCTTTTATTTGTTATGAATCGAGAGAAAATGACTGAAAATGAGTCACCCTTAAAAAAGTATTTTAATCAATTGATGCGTAATTTTGTCCTCTTCGATGTTTGTTTTGGTTGAAGGGAAAGAAAAGGGACGGTAATTTATCATTTTAATGATGATAACAAGATTTTATTATCAATCAATGAAAAGATATTGAGGCACCTCCAGGAGGTGCGATTCAAACGTTGTTGTCAAAGCTTGTGGCATGTAGGGGCAATTGAGTGTGCGATTGCACTTAAATTGTTTTTTTTTTTTTTGGGGTTAGTTGGTTAGTTATTAAGTTATTGAATGTCTTTGGTAATAGTTTTATGACAGGACTATTTAATGGATGCAGTAATAGTTTCATAGCCAATTCGGTACTATGTTCCTGTTAAATAAGGTTTCAGTCCCTATTTTTTAAGATTTTTTTCTCCTATATGAAGATATTAGTGTTCTAGTTTGGAAAGATGGGCATTTGATGGACTCAATGGTGTAAAAAATGGCCATCCTTTTTTATTCGGTAGCTCTACCTGCTGTCTGCGCTGTGCTCCAGTAGAGGTCGCCAAGTTAGGTTTTGTTTAACAGTTGTAAGGGGACATGGGACTCCCGGTATTCCATGGTGTAAGACTTAGACTCCTTGTGAGTTCTAAGTTTTGTGTGCCCATTGGCACTGTTTTGTACATTTGCTTTTATTCAATAGAGTAAATCGTATATCTGGTCCTACAAAAATAGGTCTTTAGCTTATTTGGTCTCACAAATTTCAAAACGATCTTTTTAGTTCATTTAAATACAAATATGATTATTTTGGTACTTCGTCTGTTATTTCGGACGGAATCCTTCTACAAAGTGCATTTGCATGCTACGTGACACTATAATGAAGGGTAAAACCGTCATATCACAAATAACTACATAAAAAAGCCTCACAATTACCAAATCCAACTAAAACCCTAATTTTTAGAGAATAAACAAAACTCTTCATTCTTATCCTTCTTATCCTCCTCTTCAATGTCACCACTTCTCTCACCACTATCCAGCTTTACCTATTTAGCTTTACTTCAACTTCATATTCCTGCCATTCAAACCATGGTTATAACATTCAACATCCCCACTGAAAAGGAACCTAAATAAACTCTAAATTTCAAGTCACATGTGAAGACTCGTACCAAAAAGTTACAGTCGAGATATCGCCCTCTCGTGTTTCATTATATTTTATTCAGGGCATTGATGTGTATATCATGCATAACAATGATTGATATTGGTCCCGTGACAGAGAATCACCCACAAACATGATGCTTTTCTTTCTGAATCTATGCAAGAACCCATAACTGCAGACACTGCACAAATTCCAAATTTTCACAATTCTTTACCAAACAAATAAAGTGATCCTGCAAAAGATCATATACACACCTTCTAAGTTGAAAATCAAGGGGCTGCCATCAGTATTTAAGGTAATTTTGATCTAGGCGGTCATTACCTTGGCAGTTGAAAACATGCTCTATGAAAGGACAATGGGATGAGTTATAGAGTGGATATGTGAGATCATAAACCCAACTTCCTTCGAAAAAATTGTAGCTTTCTGCATGAACAGTTGCAAGAGTGGGCTTCGAGGGGGTTTAAAGTGACTGGGTGCAGAAGGTTGTTGAAATTGTGAAAAAGCAATTGGCTTTCTTAAGCTCTGAAGCTCTAAAGCTCGTCCGTAGGTTTGTAGCTTTCTTCGGTATTTTGTTGACGAGTTTGATGATTTTGTGATTGAGCTGTGATTGGTCTATTATTGTTGTCATTTGTGGAGTTAGTTGGCTCGATGGTGTTTGGGTGTATAACCTGTTAGACAAAATGCCCCAAAGAAACTACTTCCTTCAGTCAAGGGATATGAGTTTCCAATCCCAGCGGTGATGATTGATTTGTTTGCTTAGTATCATTTTATTGATTTGCTGGGCACAGTTTTGTGCCCCTCTATTATTAAAACTCCATTAACGGGGAATTATGTTTTGTTGCTAATTTTCTTGATTTCTTAAGTTGATTGCTCATGCCACATTGGATTTGTTTGCATTTGTCAACATTGATGGAAAATAATTGACCTTTTGGTTTTTAATCTTTTAGCGGGCAAAGTGTGCCAAGTAGTGGAGAGAAAAAAGAGAAAAATTTGATTAGCATCTAACGTGACGTTTACATAATATAAAAGTTCTTAATAAATCATTTACAAATACAAATAAAGTAACAATATATATATATATATATATTTTAAAAACTGATGAAATATAATTTTTTTAAGAAAAAAGTAAACTCCTTTTTTGGGAATAAAAAAAGTTTCGTAAATTTCTTTTTGAGTTTACTAAGTTTAAAAAAAAAAAAAAGAACGAAAAAGTTTTGTTTATTTTCTAAAAATTAGGATTTTAGTTTTAATTAAGGATTTGGTACTTGTGGAGCTTTTTTGTATAGTTATCTGCAATAGGACTGTTTTGCCTTTTATTATAGTGTCACGTAGCGCGTACACGCACTTCGCAATGGATTATGACAAATGAAAGACCAAAATAATCATATTTGTATTTAAAGGGACTAAAAAGATCATTTTGAAATTTGTGAGACTAAATAAATTAAAAACTTATTTTTGTAAGATCAAATATACGATTTACTCTATTCAATATACTACTATTGTTTCGGGGAAAAAAATGATGATAACAACACAAGAAATTGGTTTTTGTTCGTTTCGATCGTATTGAAGCAAATTAAAGACAATTCAATCCTTTTGTATTAAAGAAAATCAAACATCGATTTAGGTTGTTTTCCATCTATAGTTAGTCGAATATTCTAAATGTCTACATAAATTGTTGGAGAAGAAAAAGAAATCTCTAAGGATCAAATTTTTATATCTTTGACATTCATATCTTCAATGGAATCATATCTTGAACAGATATTCATTATCCTCATGCATGCAATCCCTCAAAAAGAACAGAAAAAGTAATAAAGATTCTAACACAGTGTGTGATTTGATCATTGGTTAAAGTCTATTGCTTGTCTTGGAATCAGTGGTAACTTTGCGTACAGGAACAGGAAACTAGTCAATGGAGTAAAATATTGCACGCTTTGGGTGTTATGATATGACTAACGGTAAAATTGTTATTCTGTTTGTCAAAATTAGCACAAAATAAAACGAAAAAGTATTCCAAATTTATTTTTTTATGAGTTTGTTACACACAAATAATGATACTTTTAGTGACTTTTTATAGTGAAAATCATAATGATTGATGTGGCATACTTAAAAAACAAAATTATTTCTTACTATTTTACACTTTATAAGAGTGTGATATGTTATTTTGTTTTTTTTATATTTGTCATATCAATTATTAAAAATATCATTACTCTAATGGTATACTCCCTTCATCTTGAAAAAAGAGTATACTTTTATCTGGTATAACTTTTTTAGAATCACAAGATACGACACATTTAATATACTATTAAATATATAATTTTATATTTTTATACTTATTTTTAATTTAGCTTATATATTGTTATTATTAGTAAGGAAAATATAAAAATTTCACTCTAAAAGTAGACACTTTTTTTTAGGACTAAATTTTTTTCAGTACCTGGACTTTTTTTTTGAAGGAATAGAGGGAGTAATTCTCGAATTGATTAGCAAGCCTAAAAAAAAATGTACATATTAAGTGTAAGGCCACAACTTAAATAGTTCAGCGTAAGTATATAGTTTTATTATGTAAAAGAAAAAACAAGTGTATAATTTTATTTGCCACAGTTATCATAAAATAAGAGCAAAATAATTTCAAACATAATCTGCAATGACCAAAAAAAACACACACACACACAAAATTATTGACTAAAATTTAATGTGCAAAAACAAACCAAGTTATTGCCTGTTATTCATTAATTAGAACTATTCCTGTAACTTTAGACCATAAATGCATATTACCACCAGCAACATTCACCAATTTATCACCACACAAGATTTGGATCACAATGCAAGATCAAAATTACAGGTGAAGAATCCTTCACCCCACTTGACCAATTGGTTTTATTAGATTTTCAACTAGCAGATATGCCAAAGAATATTCACCAACTTTCGTTTCAATTGTGATAAACCATGATAATATGCTTTGCATTGGTTAAGATTTTGACACAAACATTCCTCTTTCTTATTCCTGCAGAAGATTGCTATAAATTCAAGTAAACTTAGCAAAAACCCAACAGATGATCCAACCTACACCAGTAATTTGTAGCAAAACATAATCCATTTTATAATTGGAGAATTTTTGGTTCACTTAATGGAAAAGGACATATTTTGTTAACAGCTTTCTAAATTTGCTTATATTTATAGAGAAAATAGCATCATTTGTCCTTCAATTTATAGTTTTAGTTCAATTTCATCGCTCATATTAAAAAAGTTTTAATTTGGTCCTTAGCTCGCAATTTTGATTTTAATTGATCATTCTAATGGAATCAAATTAAACATAACTAAATACATTTAACCTCGTGGCTTGCATACGCTTAAAGCAAAAGGCAGCACAAAATACCAAAATAAAAAGAATTAACTGCAAACAATCATTTAAAACTTTTATTTTATTTTATTTTATTTTTGCAAAATACTCGCTAAAAAATTAATTTCTCATTTTAGCACATCCAACTTTGTAATTTTCACGATGTATACCAATTTTGATTAGTTCTCAAAAATATATCATTAATGAACACAATTACCCTCTTAACTCCCTAAATTGCAATAAGCCAAAATTAGAGGTTATTTAAATCATTAAAATATATTTTAATAAAATATTTATAGATTATGAAAGTCGGTGATTGAATGCATTAAATCTCATTTAACTTAATTTTATTAGAAAGACCCATTAGAATCAAACTTGCAAATTAAATGATTAAATTGAATACTTTTACACATGAGAGATGCAATCAAACTAACATTCCAAATTAAGGGACAAATGGCATATTTACCCAGATACAATATTTGTGCATACTAAATTCAGGTTTAAAAATGTGTAAAAGTAATACACAAGAAATAAAGACTAATCATTACTCTCCAGGCCCATGTTGTTAAAATCATGTGGGATTAACGAGTTTGACCAAGTCAACTACGAATCAACCATGAGTGCTCACAAATTTTCACTAAAAGTCCCGATTTAAAAATCTTGGTCAAACTCTAAACTGACAGGTCAAAACTAGGGTGACCGAGGTTTGACCAGGTTATTACTTTTATTTTTACAAAAAATGACTTCAATTATTCAAAATTATAGTTTAACCCTAAATTTTTATAAAACTCACTTTTTTTACTTTTTATGTGAATATGTTGAATTTTTTACTTATAAAGTTTTTAATGCTTTAAAATTAAATAATTCAATGTTTATACAAGAGAATTCTTACAATTTTTAACCCACTCTTTACTTAAAATTTTTTTTATACTATTTTTAACAAAAAATTTCAATTATAAACTTAGGCTATATATGTTTGGATTGTGGTTTATTTAAGAAACTATATATTAAAATGTGTAAAAATTTGGTGAGAATCTTTTTATAGGAAAAAGTATTTTATAGGAAAACTAAGAAGTTCTTATATTGAAGGGAATTTTTTTTTTAAATTATGTGAGAAGGATTTAAGAGGGAAATTTAAAATTTGAAATAAAAATGTGTTTGAATGTTTTTGTTTGCTTTGTGATAAAAAATTATTTTTTTGTGAATAGACATTACTCCAAACATAGCCTTAGAATTTTATATAATTTATACTAAATTTAAACTTAAATACATTAAAAAAAACTAAATAATTTATCACCAGTATATTTATATATTAGTATTAATGTCTTATAATTGAATTATATTTATTATATCTTAATGACATCATTCGATTTCTTACTATCAATCCCACTGATGACTCATTGATGACTCATGATTTCTTCACTTCAGTGGTTCATATCCTAGTCCGATTCTAGCAACATTGTTATAGGCTATATCAAATTCGGATAAAGTTAAGTATTTAAATAATTCATTAATTAGTTAGGGGTCTAGATTAATGCTAGATGAGTAAAAATTTTACATGAGCTAAGATTATATAAAGGTATGTTAATTAATAGAGAATAATATTTATCAGGATGATCTTGATAAATCATTTATCAGGCATCTAATAGGCACTTGCCAACTCAGATTTTTTTACCATCTACCTTAAATTAATTATTCATCACCACATACAATCATCGCAATCCTTTCAGTCTTCCACCAAGACAAAAACCTTTCCACCAACAAAAACCCCTTCCACCACAACCGAACTCTTACCCAAAATCAAGAGCTGGAAAATTGCTCAGCCAGAACGCTTCCACTGCCTTCACCACAGAGGGGCGCTTTTAACATAATCCACGGTGTAAGCTAGCGCTCATTGTCAGAATACCTTATGAAATCAAGCTAAAATACTGTCCCTCCAAACCATTCGTCCACAAGAGAGTTTTTGTAAAATACATCCTTTCTAATAAACTCAAGAACATGGCACATGCTCTTCAGAATTTCATCATCCGGAAAATCGAACCCAACTATACAGTCACCGGGAAAAGAGAAAAGGAAAAGACACTTCACTATTAAGTTTATCATACAAACAACACTTTATCCCACATCCATGATGGCAAGCTGCAAGATCATGCCCTGGCTGAGTTAATTTTGAGTTAATTTTCCACCTCTTAATTTTGGTGGAAGCGTTCTACCTGAGCAATTTTTTGGCTCTAGATTTTGGGTAAGGGTTCGGTTGCGGTGGAAGGGGTTTTTGTTGATAGAAGGGTTTTTTTGTTGGTGGAAGACTGGAAGGATTACGATGATTGTATGTGGTAAGGAGTAATTAACTTAAGGTAGATGATAAAAAAAATCTGAGTTGGTAAGTGTCTATTGAATACCTGATAAGTGATTTATCAGGATTATCCTGATAAATGTTATTCTCTAATTAATATTATCAAACTTAATATGCATAGGTAAGTCCGTTAAACATACAATATTTATTTTAAGAAATGGGAATACACATCACTTTTCTTGTAAGAATTATTGCACTTTTCACATCCCATGCTTTATTTTACTCTTGTCGACTTGGACTATTACAGTTTGTCTAGTGATTAATTTCTCTACCTCAGTCTAGTTGTGTATTTGGAGAAGAATAATTATATTTATAATAATTTTTTATAGTGACTTTTCATAGTGATTGATGTAGTAAGTATAAAAAGATAAAATCATCCATTATTATTTTACATTTTTTTAGAAAAATAATAAGTGAATTTTGTCCTTTTAATACTTGTCACATTAATTACTATGAAAAATTATTATGATTAGTCATTAAAAGTATCATTACTCCTTGGAGAAAGGCCAAACCTCTTTGGAAACGCAACACAAAAGTGGACTAATTTTGGGTCCAGTATTAAAGAGTGCTCTTGATTAGTAATTTAATGAGTAGTATTTTAATGTGAATTTTAGTTGGTGGGAATAATAATTTGGTTGTTTCTTTTTGTTATCGTTGTTATCAAGGTTAGAGTCTTATAAATATATACTCTTTTGTCCCAACGAAAAAGAGATTACCTAAAAAAAAAAAAAATTGTCTAAAAAAAAGTCTACCTTTAGGTAAAATTTTTATATTTACCATAAAAAGAAAGATTTAAATTAAAATTTTAAATTTTAAATCCAGTCATTATAAATTTTATTGTTGTTAATATATCTTGTTCAATGTCTAGAACCACTCCTTGTGTAGTAATGGTAAAACAATCTTTTTGCCCCTTTTGACTATTTACAGTAAAATTCATTGGCTCGGTGTGGGTCAATTATTGCGACATCGAGAACACTGTCGCTAATTGTCCACTATATGATGATGTTCGTCAAGTGGGGGGAGGGAATAACTTTCCCTTGAACGAAACTGTCGCTAATTGTCCCAGTGTGTGATGACGTTTGCACTCAAAGTGGGCAACAACTTTCTTTAAAAAATATTTTATGCATATATTGTATTTTTATTTTTACTGTACAAATTAATTACATAAATTTATTTTTTTACTCATTATATATAAATAAATTATTTTCTTAATTATTTTTGACTTCACCATCGTACATTATGCAAATAATATAACTCAAAAAAATTGCTCCCTTCCCCATCGTATTCATTTATAGTTAGATATTGTCCCATGTTGTGAAGTTGTTGCATTAGTGTGGTCAAGCCATTAACTCCTTTAAAAAAATAAATTAAAAATAAACAGACAATTCCTTATGTCATGCTTCGATTGCCATGTCCGTGCTAAATATATAGAATTTCAGTCCTTGAACTTTTCTTTATTTACGAGACCAACTATCAACTCACTAATAGCACCTATAGAATTATGATTTGAGCATTATTTAAGAGCCTAAAAGCTAAGTTCTATTTATTGGCTTTCTCTCTCTCTTTAATTATTGGGTTTTTTTTACTTTTGGGAGGGGGAGGGGGGTTTAAAATGTCTATTGATATTCATTTCTATGCTTGCAGTATCTAAAAATCTGACTAAAAAATTTTAGATGGAATGGGATGGGATAATTTATAACTAATATTTTTTTGGATTATTTTCAAATTAAACATCTAATTTGCATATTACTTTACAAATATTCAAAAACTAAACCAATCTGATTTGATTGGAATAATGTGAATTAGTTTTTTAATCATAATCCACCCAACACATATTAATTTGGTCCGAATCGAATTTCTCTATTTGAACATTCCTATTTCTTATAAAGCAATTTAATATGAGATTCCATGACATGTAAGGCAAGATGGGGAATTAGTCATTGAAACAAACAACCTAGCACGTAAGATAATCACATCTCCTTCCAAAAAAGTTGAACGCATTTAGAGCATTCACAAATTTTGGAGATGTGAAGGAAAAAATTTAATTATATTAGTAGTTGATAAACTCGAAACAACGTTCTAATATGACAAAAAATTAGTCATAAACTCATAATAGAGTGCGACAAAATACTAAATTTAAATTTCAATCAATTTTGTCACATGACTGAGTTAGTGTTTTTCTCATAAATGATATCAGTAGTCATTATATCATTCTGGTAAATATTTAATTTTTTTAATTTCTAGTTACACATTAATGTACATGTAACAGACGTAATTAATAATTTAAATTTCTACGGATACAAACATAAAATAATTATTCCTTTCAGATTTTTTGTCATGCTCAAGTCAACAGGGGATATCTATCCTCTATACTATACCATGTTGATAGCTTTGACATTGAAACTTCTTAACTTAATTTCATTTTGGAAAAACAGGAAAAATTAAAAGTCAAGGGGCGAATTGATCAATAGAATTAAAGGGACCAAGTGAGGAGAAAATATTTTTTGAGGGGGGAATTGTATAATTAACGGAAGAGGTGATCCATCGTTTTCTAATTGGGTACACAGAAACTTGAAAACAGCACTTCAGAAATAAATTATTGAAAACAAAAAAGAAAAAAGAAAAAAACAGTTGGGCAAGCCGAGGAAATTTGTCACCATTCCCGGCCTCATGGCGCGTGGAACACGCTGCAATTTTTAAAACCTAGGCGTCGCTTTCGTAGGCCCCACAAGAGAATTAACTAATGTATAATTGGACCGAGTCACATCCTCCGGACACTTCGATGAACCCAATGATTCGAGCGTTTAAAACACGGTAATCAACTCGCGTGGTCAGACGACTCAGACAGCTTATGTTGTTTGATAAGATTCACTTTAGTTTAGGCCACGGTGATTATATTAACTGGAGTTAAAGCACTCTCATAGTCAGTATTACAAAGAAAGTTGCAGCTGACTGTTCCCCTGTCCGTGCTCTCGTCACACGCCGCACAACTCTACTGCTTCTGTGTGTGTGTGGTTTTCTTTTCTGGGTACTGGACTACTGTGTGAGTGTGTGTGAGAGACAGAGAGAGGGGTCAAAATGATTTGGCTAAGGGGAGCCCTTTTTGGGTAGTGATGTGTTGAAACGGGGAAAATGGGAATGGGAATTTGTACAAAACTAAAAAGAAGTTCATAAAGCAAAGGGGTTTGGGTTCTTGATGCCATTGATGCTGCTGAAAGAAAAAGAATCGTTTTTCATTAGATATTTTTGTAGTGGGAATCTTTGGTGTTTCTCAGCCCATACGTAACTTTTTACTGGCCTTGCAAAAAGGTGAGTTAATCTTTCCTTACTCAGGCTGCACTTGAGCTTAGTACGTTGTACAATATACTCTAGTTGGAAAAATATGTGGTAATTGGTTCTGTTTTTTACTACTACTTTGTTTCTTTCATGGTTTTTGATGATGCCCACTTTTGCGAACCACTTGGTATAGTATTTTCCACTAGTCCAAAAACAGGACTCCGCTTTGATTTTTGTTGCATGTGGGGTTTTGCTTGCAAAGTTGACTCTTTTCACTGGGTAGAGGATGGGTCGAGTCCTTTTAGTGTTTTTGGTTACTTGGATCAGTATTGTCTGTAAATTGACACCTTAGCATTTGGTTTGTCCGGTTTGAGTTTTGTGCGTCTTCTTTTCAGGTAATATATCTCTTTTTGTTGATTAAAATGATATATATTTACTTGGTTTCTAATATTTGGAAAATTTCTCAAGCTTTCTTGTTCGAATTTATGATGTCTTCTCGATTTCTTTTTTGTGGTTGGTAATTCCTCAGTTTCTTGAGATCTTTGTTAGTTTATTAGTAAAAATTATGCTGGCTAAGTTTCTGCTCTGTTTCCGTTTTTACCTGTAACATTCTTGTGATTGAATTTGTGTTTCTGTGTTGTATGGTTTCCTGGTTTACTAGTATGTCTGGCCCAGTTTCTTGAGATTTGTCTTCTATTGAAAACCGAGCTTGCTTTGCTGTATCAGCTATGTCAAAGGTTTTGCACTAATTGTGTTTGAGATCCAATCTCATGTTCTTTTTGCTCATCCTGTTCTTTGTGGAGAAGGGGTCTGAAGCTGTGATCTGGAATAAGAATGAGAGTTTACAGTTTAAACTATTTCTGAATTATGTTAGACTAAAATTTTGCAGTCAACTGCACGTTCAATAGTGTAATCCATCAAGTACTACACTTTGGGATTATAACCACTATGGCTTTTTCATTTTATCAATAGCATTGTGTATGTTGTCCCTTCGTGTTTCTTCTGACCCTCGCTTATCATTTATTTGCGTTTTCAAACTATAATTAAACAATCAATGCGGGATTGCATTGTTGAATTGCTATTTCTGCAGATTTTGAGGGACAAATTTCTCTATAAATATGGTGTCGAGATCTTACTCCAACCTATTGGATTTAACTGCTGGTGATTCACCTACATTTGGCCGAGGAGGGAAGAAACTCTCTCGAGTTGCGACCACACCAGGAAAGTTATCTGATCTAGATGAGGAAAGTAGGAGCAATGTCAGCTCTGATGCTCAGTCTTCGGTTTCTGAAGAACGAATGATCATTGTTGGAAATCAGCTTCCAATTCGAGCACAGCGAAGACCAGATGGTGAGGGAGGATGGAACTTTAGTTGGGATGAAGACTCCCTTCTTTTACAGCTTAAAAATGGCCTCAGGGAAGATGTTGAAGTATTGTATGTTGGCAGCCTCAAATCAGAGATCGATCCAAGTGAACAAGATGATGTCGCTCAAACTCTTCTTGAAACTTTTAAATGCGTTCCTGCTTTCATTCCTCCTGAGCTCTTCAGTAAATTCTACCATGGCTTCTGCAAACAGCACTTATGGCCTTTATTTCATTACATGCTTCCTCTATCCCCTGATCTTGGAGGCAGGTTTGATCGCTCTCTGTGGCAAGCCTATGTCTCAGTGAACAAAATATTTGCCGACAAAGTTATGGAAGTGATAAGTCCAGATGATGATTTTGTGTGGGTACATGACTACCATTTGATGGTATTACCAACATTTCTGAGGAAGAGATTTAACAGGGTGAAGCTTGGATTTTTCCTCCATAGCCCTTTTCCGTCATCTGAAATATATCGAACTTTACCTGTAAGGGATGAACTTCTTCGAGCACTCTTGAACTCTGACCTTATTGGGTTCCATACATTTGATTATGCTAGACATTTCCTTTCTTGCTGTAGTAGGATGCTTGGGATCTCCTACCAATCTAAACGAGGTCATATAGGGCTGGAATACTATGGCCGCACAGTTAGCATTAAGATTCTGCCTGTTGGAATACACATGGGCCAACTTCAATCTGTCTTAAACCTTCCTGAGACAGAGGCTAAAGTTGCAGAATTACGTGATCAATTCCGGGGTCAAACTGTTTTGCTTGGGGTTGATGACATGGACATATTCAAAGGAATAAGCCTGAAGCTTCTGGCCTTTGAGCAATTGCTCACTCAACAACCTGAAAAGAGAGGTAAGGTTGTTTTGGTTCAAATTGCCAACCCTGCTAGGGGCAGAGGAAAAGATGTACAGGAAGTTCAGTCTGAAACTTGTGCCACCGTAAAAAGAATCAACCAGATCTTTGGACGATCAGGATATAAGCCTGTGGTTTTGATTGACACTCCACTCCAGTTCTATGAGCGAATTGCTTATTATGTAACGGCGGAGTGCTGCCTAGTTACTGCAGTTCGAGATGGAATGAATCTTATACCATATGAGTATATTATTTCCCGACAAGGAAATGATAAGTTAGATGAAACATTGGGCCTGAGTCCATCAACACCAAAGAAAAGCATGCTGGTGGTTTCCGAGTTCATTGGATGCTCTCCATCTCTTAGTGGTGCGATCAGGGTTAATCCATGGAACATTGACTCTGTTGCAGAGGCTATGGATTCTGCTTTGATAGTCTCTGAAGCAGAGAAACAAATGCGGCATGAGAAGCATTATAGGTATGTAAGCACTCATGATGTTGCTTATTGGGCTCGTAGCTTCTTGCAAGATCTGGAGAGGGCTTGTAGAGATCATGTCAGGAGGAGGTGTTGGGGCATTGGATTTGGTTTAGGTTTCCGTGTTATTGCATTGGATCCAAGTTTCAGGAAGCTGTCAGTTGAGCATATTGTATCTGCTTATAAGAGGACTAAAAATCGTTCAATTCTTTTGGATTATGATAGTACTATGACACTGCAGAGTTCAATTTGTACAAGTCCAAGGGCAGAGAATGTTGAAATCCTAAATAACTTGTGCAGAGATCCCAAGAATGTCGTTTACATTGTGAGTGGGAAGGACAGGAAGACTCTAACACAATGGTTTTCCCCTTGTGAAACGTTAGGGATTGCTGCAGAACACGGTTACTTTGTCAGGTACATATGTACATAAAATTCTGTAATTGATGATCTTTGTAGAGTCGATATATATCTGTTTATTCATGTTGTTAACTCTTACTTTCTTGAATAAATCTGCATCTCACTTGCATTTTGCTATGTATTTCAAGTTCAATGGTGACTTTTGTGCTTTTACTATTAAGAAACATCTTAATAGTAAAATGTTATGTATTCTTACTTAATTCTTTGCTATGCATTCTTCAATTTGTTTTCTTTTCTCCATCCTTTTTTTGGTGGAAAAGTAAACTCTCACTGTTTTGTTTGCTCAATATCTGTTACAGTTGGTTGTCTTTGTTGCATTTTCTCTTTGGGCCTTTTTGGTTGGAACAGCAAGTTTGTTCCAGTACTATGAAGCTCCAAATTGGATTTGGCAACCCATGTAAACTATAATCGGCCCTTAAATATCCGTTCAATCAATCTTGGGACCTTGTTCAAATATCATGGGTACCTTATGCTGAACTCCAATTTCACCTTTTTGAAATTGATGCTTTTTGAAGCTTGCTAAAACCTTAATGTAATGCACTCACCCTGTACAAATCAAGCTCAATAGTGTCAGAGATGGTTGCTGATTGTCATATGATAATGACCAAAATAATTTTGGTGCTACAACTCTATACCGAACTACCCTTAACATTCACTTGTATTAACAGAAACAAGGAATGAAAATTTGAGCTGGCTGCAAAAGATGGTTTGTATCAAGTTGTGTAAAGCACGGGAAATTTTTTTCCACCAGAATGTTATCTTGTCCAAATTATGATCTTGCTTGTCCTGTCTGTTTGGGTTTTGCTTAACTTGTCAAAACTCAGAAATAACAGAAGAAAGTCAGGGTCATATTATGCACTTCTTTTTTCCTTTCCTTTCCTTCATCCTTTTTCCCAACCATTCAAATGAAAAATTAATTTGGCCTTGTGTCTGGAATATCCAAAGTATGGGCACCCACAATCATGATTTTTGGTTGATTTTTTTCTTTTTTTTTTAATTATTATTTTTTAACTTCAGCATAGCATTTTCTGTGCTGTTTAGAAAGTGAATTTGAACTGAAACTACTATTATTCCTTTTCAGGCCTAATAAGAATGCAGAATGGGAAACTTGTATTGCCGTTCCAGATTTTTATTGGAAGCAGATTGCTGAACCTGTAATGCAACTCTATACAGAAACAACTGACGGTTCCTTCATAGACACAAAGGAAAGTGCTTTGGTGTGGAACTACCAGTATGCGGATCCTGATTTTGGCTCATGTCAAGCTAAAGAGCTCTTAGATCACCTTGAAAGTGTTCTTGCCAATGAACCAGTTTCAGTCAAGGGTGGCCAGCACATTGTAGAAGTTAAGCCTCAGGTAAGTCATAGTCATTTTTGCATTGTTTTAAACGGTTGAATCAACTTAGCATATTATCTCCTTTACCTGGTATATATATGTGCTGCAGTTTGTAGAATGGAAACTCCACTAGCTCTGTTACCTACTTTAAAGTGGAAATAATTTTAAGGGAACTCTTCTCCTTGGATGATACTTTGTCAACTGAACCTATGAGTATGAGAATAAATTTTCCTGTAGCTTCATCTTATTTATGACATGTCAGGAAATATACTTCATTATGGATGTGCTTATGAAGATCTTCTCTTAAATTTGGTTTACCTTTTCATGCTTGTACAATTGCAAATTAGGCACAAATTCTGTCTACAAAAGTTTGTCAAATAAAGGGATTGCATCACAGCTCTCTTTTCCTCCCCTTCCGTAATTGGGTACCATCAAGGTTCTATTTGGACATTTAAAACATGATTCTTAACTAGCCAAATGATGATAACATGCATGTACCATGAATAAACCTTTTCCCCATAAATTGGCAATATTGATTACTAGTTCTTCCTGAAGAGATACTATTATTTCCCCCTTCTTTGGAACCTTCTGTTCATCATCTTCTCTTCTCTTCATTCAGGGTGTTAACAAAGGCCTCATAGCAGAACGCCTTCTGGCCACAATGCAGCAAAAGGAAATGCTTCCAGATTTTGTTCTTTGTATAGGGGATGATCGATCAGATGAGGATATGTTTGAAGTAATAATGAGTGCAGTTTCCAACGCATCTCTCTCTCCAGTTGCGGAAGTTTTTGCTTGTACTGTTGGACAGAAACCAAGTAAAGCCAAATACTACTTGGAGGATACCCCTGAGATATTGAGAATGTTGCAGGGTCTTGCTGCTGCTTCTGAGCAATCTACCAAAACTGCGTCGCGAGCTTCTCAACGAGTGATCATTGAGAGAGAGTAAGACATAGCGTTCCCATATAAATTAAAAGGCTTGTGCAGGTAGATTATTGTAGATCATTTAGCTTTCCTGTAGTGAGGGGTTGAGGTATTAGAAATCTTGAATTTCATTTGTGGTCATCCGTTGGAATTTCATGTTTATACTGGGTCATTTGAGAAATCTGTTGTTTCCATTGTAAGTAAACTTCTTGTTAGTCTAAAACTTGCAATCCTTGTGGTGCCGGCAGTGACAATGTGAACTCTTGTCACAGTTCCATTTATCTCTCATTATGAGAAGTGCTGTATTTGCTATTTGTGTCTTAACTATGGATATGTAGTTTTTCCTGGGAAATGCTTGTAAAACAGGTACATTCTTTGAAATGAAGAGAAGGGTAAACTGGTGTCTATTATTGAGTTCAGCCAACCCGAGAAATTGAAAAGTCTTAGCATTTAGAGATGGCAGTAGATAAAGAGTAAATAGCAAATTTCGTCCTTTACAAATTGGGGTTCAATTTTGTTAGTTTTACAAATTCAAAGATAATATTTTTTATCCTTTACATTTTGACATTGTTTTTGTGTATTTTTGATCCCTTGTAGTAGTTCTGTTATGGAATTTGTTTACAATTTTCATGTGATCCTCTTTTTAAGGGAAAAAGTCCATTAAAAATGTTGACTAACCAAAGTTTATAGTTTTTAAATTTTTTTCTTTCACTTTTTTCTTCTTCCTCTTCTATCCTCTGCTTCTTCTTTATTTAGAGATTATATGAATAATTGCACATCCCTCGATTTACATCCGTTTGGCTAAGGAGCCTCTGGTACAAATGGGGGAGTTTCGCCTTCTCAAAGGAGATTTTTTCTTAAAAACAAAGAGATTGTATGAATAATATTTCAAAATGCATGTTGCAGTTCAAAAAGGTGTTTTTACATTTTTTGATATAGTGATTATAAAATAAGAAATATAAGTAGTTGTGAAATTTATTAAAAAATGTGTTTGAAACAAAAATGAATTTAAAATTACAAACCAAACATACCCCTAATTCTCACTAACACTAACATCAAACGATTTTACTTCCAAGAATAATAGTAAGCAGTAATTTCATCACTTTAAGCGGAAGGAAAAATTGACAAAAACAATGAAATATAAATAATATGATTACTCTACTTCCTAGTAATGGGATAAGAAGAACCAGTTTGATTCTCCATTTGAGGAGTCGGTGGGTTTGGGTGTGGAAGAAAAAAGACAATAAAAGTCTAACAAATTTTCTTTTTCATATGTAATTAATTAATCAATCAATTTGAAAGTGGTGAAATTATGAGACTATCAAATGGTGATGTGATATTGTGATGTGCGGTGTTGGTGGAAATTAGGTGAAGAAGAAGGCGAGGTGAAGGAGAGAGCGAGAAAGAAGATAAAAAAGGAAGAAAAAAAGGTGAAATATATATATATATATATATAAAATAAAAGTATATATATATTAACTATATTATTGGACTTTTCTATTTTTGGAAAAAAAAGTATATATGAGGATACTAATGATTAAAAAAGTCACTCTTAAATAATATAAAATTTTAAAAATTATTCTTAAATTTTAAAAAAAAAATAAATATTAATATTTAGAGAAAATATTTTATAAATTTATTATATTATATAGGATGATGTAGTTAGAAATAATTTAAAAAATAATTTATAATTTAAAAAGATAATTTATTTTGATATAAAAGTAAAAAAATAATAATTTATATCATTAGTTTTGTATATTAAAAATAAGGATATAATAGAATATGAATAGGAATGTATGCAATTTTCTCGTGAATTAACATATCACCGTCACCTTGGTGGTGTTATCATGGCATTTAATGGGAAATGCATTAATGTTTGGTTTGGTTTGGTTTGGTTTGGTTTATTGGAACTGCTGCCTGAAACTCTATGCATCACTGTACCAACAACAAAATTCTTCTCTGAGTTATCAAATCAAACTGAAAACAAGGCAACTCAGCAGTGGTCCAGTGGAAACATTCTAACACAAGGCTTTTTATAATTTTTGGGTTCAAATCCTCATAAGTTTAGTGAATTTGACTGTGTCCCAGATAGGATTATAGGTGGAATTGACTGGTGTAAACAGTGAAAACTGAGGGGGTGTTTGGTTTGTTGAGAAGAATGCGAATGATAATACTATGAAATACCTAGTTTGTGTTTGAGAATGATGATAATGATGATGATAGTAATAATGCTAATTCTTTATGTAAAACATTGCTTACACATCTTTAGTTTAGGAAAATTTTTTTATATAGATAATTACTTTTTTACCTTCCAAAATGGGAAGAATAGAAGATGTCTCAGTTTTAGTATTTATAGTTTCTGTTCAAGTAATAATATCCCTCAATTAAACATCCTATTTCATTCAATTCGTATTCAATTCTTTCCAAACCCCTCAACCAAGTACACCCTAAGTTAATGTTGAATGGGTTTCCAACAGATTATGAAGAAACAAAGAAAAATGAAAAGTAATTTGTAAAGAAGATGAAATCAACATGTTAGGACTTTGGAAAGAGGATGTCTTAGCGGGATGTTGCAAATGGAAAAGAAGGGGGGGAT
Organism: Gynochthodes officinalis; assembly: GCA_020080225.1. Taxonomy (NCBI): domain Eukaryota; kingdom Viridiplantae; phylum Streptophyta; class Magnoliopsida; order Gentianales; family Rubiaceae; genus Gynochthodes; species Gynochthodes officinalis. Next base: position 30,069,196 of record CM034622.1, on the reverse strand, counting down.
AGAGATTGGGTTTTGAGTTTTTAGATTGATGAGTGCATAACCAGCATAAGGATGCATGTAAATTGTCTTTGAAATTTGTTTTTACGTTTTTTTAAAATAGTAATTGTGAAAAAAATATAAAAAATAAATATTTTAAAAAGTGTAAAAGTATGTTTTGAAATACAATCAACCAAAAATAAGTTTTGTTTGGTGATTGTGTTAGAATCAAAATCTCAACTAAGATTAAAAAAAAAAAAAAACTCCATCAGTCCTAAAAGAAAAATTCACTTTCAAATTTTTTTTTTAATTTTCAGAAAAAAGTTCATTTTCAAACTAAAATTTTAAAATATACTTATTAGTAATGATGGTGTATATTCACAATTAACAAGTAAAAATAAAATTATAAAATTATACATTTAGTTTGTGCATTAAATGTGTTGTATCTAATAATTAATAAAAAATTATATTTAATCTAAAATGATTTTTTTTTAGTACCGAGGGAGTATGTGTCATACACTTCTTTAATAAATAGTTAGATTTCTCATTTTTCTTAAATTGTTTGGTTTTATTGTTATTATATAAAATAAATAAAAATATTTTGAATTTCCCAACTAAATAAAAATAAGTTAATTATTGCCAATTTTTTTTTTTAGAAAAAACTATCCCAATAATGTTTAGAGAAACTTCCACGTCATTAGGGAGATGGGAAGTAAAGTTATTACCATTTGCAATTTTCCTAGCCAAAATATTTGAGTCTTCCATAAAGAAGTGAGGCAATTCGGTAATCTGGGTCCCTCTCATTCTTAATAGGGTCCGTTTGGTTTTTAATTAAAATTGAAATCTGTTTAAAATTAAATATATTTTATATAAATTTTATTTTAAACTTTATAAAGAATTTCAATAATTTCAAAGTATTAAAAAATAGACATTATAAATAAGTTAAACTAAAAAAATTATCAAATTTAATTAAATATAATAAAAAATTATTTAATTTTAAAACAATTCAAATTTTAATGAAAAACCAAACAAACATCGTATTCAAACCTAGGAATTTGTGTGAGTTTGCAAAATTTCATTACCAAACTGTTACACAATTTTAAGACCTTGTTAAGCGGGTCAAAGTTCATCAATAATGCTATCATCCTCGTTAATGTAAACATAAAATTAAAACAACCATTCCCCTTGATCATGAGTTTGGAAGAAAACCCTTTACCCTTGTTGCGGATTTATCAATATTAATTAAGCTTGATCCATTTGTATGTACCGTTGCTTTTCAAAAAGAGTAAAGATATCATAGTAAAATATTTTAGTAAATTTTCATAATAATTGATATAGTAATTATTACTTATCATATAAGTGTCATTTCAATCATTAAAATATTTTATTAGAATTTTTCACTATATATATTATTAGTTTTTGAAAAAATTTCTAAATTCCTTCTAAGGTCTACACAAATAATAATAATAATAAGAGCTTGATGAGCTTCTTACTTCTATGGTCCAAACCATAAAAAATAATAATAATAATGATAAAGAAAGGGAGTTTGATGCGCTTTGTTAAAATTTTTAGGACAATTCACCTCAAAAGTTAACTTATAAAGTGAAAAAATTCAACGTTATATAAACCATCATGCTCTGTACACATCCATGTAAAATTATTGGCTTTATATGCTGTGCATTAGATTTTTTAGCTCTAGTTACGATCAATTGTAACTATTGCCTTTGAATGTACTAAATTATTTTACCTAATTTTGGGTGAATACTGCATTATCAACCATGGATGAACACTCTAATATCAGTATCACTAAACATGAGGCATGTCTTGCTCCATATCCTACATCTACACAAAATTATTGGCGTTGCATGTTGTGCATTAGATTTTTTTTTCCTAGTCCCAAGACGAGCACTATATCACCAACTGTGAGTGAACAATCTAATATAGGTATAACCAACTATGTAGTACAACTTGCTCTGTATCTCACGTTCATGTGAAATTATTAACTTTGTAGGCGCTATGTATTAGATTCTTCTATCTAATTTTAAGTGAAACTTATTAACTTTGCATGTTTTGCACTAAATGCTTCTTTTTAGTCCCGAATGACCACTGCATCACCAACCATGAGTGAACACTCTAATGTTAGAATCATTAATTGTGTGGTACAACTTGTTCTGCATTCTATGTCTACGTGGAATTATTGGCTTTGCACACACTGTGCACTAGATTATTTTCTATAGTTCCAAGCAAAATTATTAGTTTTGCACACTGTGCACTAAATTTTTCTCTTTAACACTGATTACACGTATTGTGCATTAGATTCTTCGTTCTAATCGAGAGCAAAGTTATAGGCTTTCTATGTTGTACACTAAACTTTTCTCTCTAGTATTGATCGAACATTGCAATACTAGATTCTTCCTAAGCAAACACTACTATAATATTGGTATCACCAACTGTGTGACACACAAAATTATTGACTTTGGATGCTGTGTACTATATTTTTCTCTTCTCTTTAGTATTAAGCGAACATTGCAATACCATATTCTTCCTGAATGAATACTACTGCAATACTAATATCACCAACCATGTGACATAACTCAGTAATTGTTGTCTTTGATATTATTTGTCATGAATTTTAAGGGAATCTACATCAAAAGTTAAGCTGGCAAACTAGAAGAACTTAAAACCATGTAAACCTTACATAAAAACACTATATTTTCTATGTGAAAACCAACTATATCATGACAGCTTCATCTAGGGGTGGCAAAAACTAATCCAACCCAATAATTCAACCTAACCAATCCACTATTTTAATCCATTGGGTCAAGTCAAATGGGTGAGATGGATTACGATTTACGGATCAAATGAGTCATGCAATTTAATAGATTGAGTTAGGTTGAATTCAATCGAATTGACAAATTAAAATTAAAATTTTCAAAAATTGAAATGGCGGCTAACTAGCCATTTGTTATTGTTACCGGACCGTCACAACAACCATTGGTGATAGATGGGAAGTAGCCTCCACTTGGATTTTTTAAAATAACAATTTTAATCATTAAGTCAAATAGGTTCAACTCATTGCAAGTTTGACTCATAGATATATTGATCGACTAAGGTCATAACCTGTTAAACTTCAACCCACTAATGACCTAACCAATAAGTGATCCAATCCATTAATTTGCCACACCTAAGTTTTCATCAAAGTGAATGGATTGGTGAATCAGAATGGGTTGGATAGTGATCCCTTATCTGATGTCAGGACGTAAAATTATAAAAAATTAAAGTAAAAATATTTTCATTAATATAAATTGTAAAATATTACAATAAGGCTCAATTTCTGGAAACAAAAAGGCAAGAGGAAGGAGAGAGAGGAGTAGAAAGAAATGATAGAGATGACAAGAAAAAAAGACGCTCAGAATTTGCTCATTAATCAACTTGTCTTTACTGCACCATATTTGACTTAGTTATACAGTAGCTTACATTTTAACTTAAACTAATGACTAAACGATACTGTTAAAATTTAAGTAAATCAAATTAGGGTGGCAATTGTTGCAATTAAATCTGCCCGCAAATCTTCCAAAACCCTTAGGTAGAATGACATTGTTTTTGGGCTACTCTACTCCCTTCTTTAGCCATACAACATCGTTTTACTTTGGCTCCTGACATCCGTCAATAGCTGAGTCCAGGCCCATTCATCGCGGATCCCACTGTGGATTGGATTTCCATGTTACCAATCCAAAATGGAAAACCATTTCCTTTTAGGTGGTAATAAAAAATACTACCAAATAAATAAATACATAAAGGACAGTACATTTTTATTTATAAATCAGTAAATTTTTTTAAAAAATAAATTACCTAAACATATTTTTATTTAAAAATTTAAAATTTAAATTTTTTCAAATCCCTCTAACATAATTTTAAAAATTATTTTTTCCTCCAACATATTTTTTTATCAACAAATTCACATCAAAATGCCCAGTTTATTAATTTATAAGACCATTAAAACGTATACGCGAGCCAAATTTGAAAACCTAGGGCTTCTGTCCCTCTTCTTCCTAGCAATGGCGAAGTCCGAAAGGAAACCCAAAGAGAAAAAACTACGACCTAAAGAGGAATCAACCACCTCCACCACAACTGCTGTGTCGAATTCTAACGTTTTCAGTTCCCTTTTCGGAGAAATCCCAGAAGAAAATTCTAAAGCCTCGATTTTTTCTGACAGTAATCCGTTCAGAAGAAAGCCCGGTGAGTATTCCGAAACATCCGTTGATCAAAAACAAGATCCGGGTCTGGGTTTTGAAAACTCGAATGTGAAAAAGATGGAGGCTTTTGAAAATTCTGATGGGTTTGCTAATGTGAGAAAGAGGAAGAGGGATAAGGAGAGTGGAAGTGAAAGTGACGAAGCGATCCCGGTTGAGGGGGATGGGAATGTGAAAAAATTGTCGAGGGTTCAATCTGGGAAAGAGGGATGGGGGAGGAAAAAAGGGGATAGGGGTTTGGAAGGGGAAGGAATGGAGGTAAATGGTGTTAATAGTGATATGATTTTGAATGAAGAGAAAAGAAAGGGAGCTAATTTTAGGGAGTTTGTGGATCAGAGAAATGGGATTAATGCGGAGGAAAAGAAGAAGAAGAGGAAGAGGGATGAAGTGGAAGCTGAGTACCAAGCAAGGAGGCACGGCGTGGACGAAGGGGAGGAGGTTATAGAGGAAGAAGGTGGAGTGGTGGGAAGAAAGAGGAAGAAAATGGATAGTTTGAAGGATATAGTGGTGGACTCTAAGGAAGGCTTTGACGATGATAGTAAGCTTTTAAGGACTGTGTTTGTGGGGAATTTGCCTTTGAAGATAAAGAAAAAGTTATTGATTAAGGAGTTTGGGAAGTTTGGTGAGGTGGAGTCTGTGAGGATCCGGTCCATTCCCCTAAATGATGTGAGTTTCCTCCTAGCTTTTGCTCTTGGTTTATGATTTCAAGTTTGAGTTTTTTAAAATTTGTTGTTTTATCTCAGAGCAAACTTCCTCGAAAGGGTGCCATATTTAAGAAGCAAATCAACGAGACGGCTGACAGGTTCTATACTTTATGTTCCTAATAGTCTTGTGAAATCTTGTCTTCGTGTAAGAATGCGAGTAACTCAATGTCATAGCTATCTTTTTCAGTTTTTCTTGTTAACTGTCGATGCATGTCATGTAGGTCCTGTAGCAAGCGGCTGTCCATAATTTTCTTTATCCCGTGTTCTTTATGTACATTAAACAATGCCCAGCTAATCTGCACAAAGATAGCTATGAATCATGCATTGGACTAATGGCCTATGAATAACTTAGACTAAGTTTTCTTGATCAACTTAGACTAATGGCCTATGAATCATGCATTAGATTACTATTTCTTTGTTTTTATATTGCTGTTGTTGACAATTCCTTTGCACTGAGTAATTGTCATTGTTGCAGTGTCCATGCTTATGTAGTTTTCAAAGCTGAGGAATCTGCTCAGTCTGCTTTGGCTCATAATATGGCAGTGGTAATGTTTCCTTTCCCTCAACAGTGCTTATTGATTGAATATCTTTGTGCCATGTGAATGCATGATTCATAGGCTCTTATATTTATGGATTCAGGTTGGCGGGAATCATATCCGTGTAGACAGGGCATGTCCACCCCGCAAGAAGCTGAAGGGAGATGATAGTCCCTTGTATGATTATAAGAGGACTGTTTTTGTTGGCAACCTCCCATTTGATGTGAAAGTGAGTTCTGCTTTTTTGTTGTTCATTTAACACTAGTTTCAGTTTTACTGTCGTGTCAATATTCTGAAGATTCTGATGGTTTTTTCTCTAGGATGAGGAGTTGTATCAACTATTCAGTAGCATCAAGGACGTGGAATCCAGAATTGACGCAATTCGGATTGTTAGAGATCCTGGTACAAGCTTGGGGAAAGGCATTGCTTACGTCTTGTTCAAAACAAGGGTATGAATAATTCTTATGTTATTTATCTTCAATGAATTGGCAAATTTAGCTTTCCTTGTGATATATCATTTCATTCTTATTTTCTCATTCATGTTTGTGGCGTGAAGCTTTTCATGTTAAGTGCATACCTAAGTGAGGAAGTAATATGTTACACTTGTAACTAATGGAAGTTTAGTAGCAATATTGATAATTTATTCAGCCACTTGGAATTTGAAGTTGTTGGCTATGTGACTATGGATCATGTGACTCTTGTCATTGGATATATAATATATTCTTCTTAGTTGGTGTAGAAGTACAAGTGACCAAAAAAGTGTATCAGGATAAGCTATTACACATACAATGTGGACAATGCAAAGCTCTAGAAACAAATTTCGTAATATAGTAGATGTTAACAGAAGATGATGCTTACAGGATTAGAGCAGGATGAGCGAATTCTTGAAGTGCTTACCTATCAGGTCAATGGGAGTGAAAAAAAAGCCTTAAAGCGTGATCCGCGTTCCAACTAAAAAGCAGATATGAGCACAATAGCTATTGCAATGGAGATTATCAATTTAATAGATTAATGATAATGTGCATTTTTTATGCTTGCTGAGTTAAAGTTAAAGTTGATTGGAACTTTTTGTATGTGTTTTAGCCAAATGTTGCACGTGATCTTTCAGAAATAATTGGAGAAAAGAGTTGCTCCAGATCCTGTTTCTTTATTTTCTTTTCTTCTTTTATTTTTTGGGGCTTTCCAGCTAAGCAAATTGTTGTCACTGCACATGTAGGATGGTGCGGACTTGGTAGTCAGAAGACGTCAGTTGAAGCTCCGGGATCGCGATCTGAGGCTTTATCATGCCAAAGCAGGCACAACTCCTTCCAAGAGGCAAAATCCTTTCCCTGAAGAGACAAACTCTCGGCCAGCCAAAAAATTTGGAGTAACCAAATTTACCAACCCTGAAAATAAGATAAAATCAAGGGGATCCCTCTCTTACCAGGGACTTCGTGCAAGCAAAAGTGGCATCCAGAAAACAACACATGGCCTAGCAAAATTGAATTTGAGTAGTCAGAAAGTACATGTGCAAGAAGAGCGAAAGCAGAAGAGACCTGCTGTGGCAGCCAGGAAGGTGGCAGCTCTGAAGGCTGAACAAATTGGGTTAAAACGCAAACTCGGAAAGCAAACTCCTGATACCACTGGTCAGAAGAAGAAAGCAAGGAAATTAGCTTAAGATTTATACTATATCTCATGTATCAAGGAGCTGTACCCGTAACATGCTGGCAATAGTATGAAAGCAGTTGCACTGGATACCCTAGAACATGTTGGCAGCTACCCCCTTGGGTAATCTCATTCTTCAGCTGGTTATGGGATAAATGCATTAGAGTTTAATTATCATGCGTATACTAAAAGGAGTTGGCACCAAGAAACGAATCTCAAATCTAGTTTATTGTTCCTGTAAAAGTATCGTGACTTGGAGAATGGATGAATAAAACTAACTGTTGTAGTGGTTTTAAGTTTATGGACATTGATTTAAGTTTATGTGGAGCTTCTTTACTTCATTTGTGTTGTGATCATTTTGAGCCCTGCTAATTTGTATCCTTCCCTGCTTTCTACCTCATTTAAGACGAACGTTTTTAGTCTTTTTTGTAAAAATGTTTTGCAGTAAGAATTGAGCTTCTGTTTTTCCAGGTGCAAATTGAACGAAAATGATCACATAAATATCACTGTATGTTAGAGCTTTACGATGGAAGTCTCGTAAGGTTTAAAGCAGTGATACAGCAACGCCGGAGTTCCTGTTGATGCCTTTCTGATCTTGAAGTGGTTTAGTTCAGGAGGGTATAAAGCAGAGTATGGACTCCAACATTGACGTAAGGCTTGCATGCAACAAGTTTTCCATATTTTCTGTGGAATCCTTCAGACGTACAAAAGGCTGTATTCAAAGTGATGAAAAATCGAAATTTTAATCCACAATAATCAATTTAATCAAAATTTTTATTTCACAACTCTTATCTTGAAAAGTACAAAAAAAATATGCTTTGAAATCAAATTTATACACACTCTTAGTTTTAATCAGTAGTATTTGAAGTGATATTAGCATTTGTTCATAATATTTTGCAACCGACATTTACTTAATGGTAGATTAATTCCTTAATTTATAAAATGTAATGAATCTTAGACAATTAATGAAAAAAATATTAGAATTTAAACAAAATTGAACACATCGAAATTTCTATTTGTCACGTGTTTTTATTATGAGGGTCTTTGGCAAAAATGAAAGTTTAAGGACAACTACTAGATTTGTCTCAGTGACCACTCAACATGTGTTGGGTACAAGAGGTCAAGGGTTTGAACCTCGCCTTTGACATTCAAGAGGGAGTCTCACCTCCCATTGACACACTCTTATAAGGGGAAGCCTTCCTGCCTTCATCATCCCCCTCCTCTTGTAAGAGAGGGTCATCATGTAGGAGAGAGTCCTCTTGTAAGAGGGATGTTGAAGGCATGGAGAGTTGCAGCCTCCCTGCTTTTAGCATCCCCATCCCCCTCACTTTGTAAGAGGGAGTCATCATAGCATCCCCTCCTATACTATGGAAAATGGGGTACTTCTCCAGTCATCCATAGGTCTCATCATCTATAAGCTATTCTATTTCTTTGGGTTGACTAGCCACATTGGTTTGGTGAAGCTACCAGACAGAGATTTACCTGAAATTGTTGATTTCTTGGATGGAAGCTAGTAGGATCCTTATCCTTTTTTTCTTAGTCGATATCCGGTGCCCTAAGCTAAGGTTCTTGCCTCCCTGCTTCCATCATCCCCCTCCTCTTGTAAAAATGAGTCATCATGCAGAAGAGTTGTAGTCTCCATGCCTTCATCATCCCCCTCCTCTTGTAAAAGGGAACCATCATACAAAAGAGTTGCAGCCTCCCTGCCTTCAACATCCTCATCCCCCTCCTCTTATAAGAAGGAGTCATCATGTAGGGAGTCCTCTTGTAATCTTGAATGGAAGCTAGTAGGAGCCTTATCCTTTTTTTTCTTAGTCGATATCTGATGCCCTAAGCTAAGGTTCTTACCTCCCTGCTTTCATCATCCCTCTCTTGTAAAAGGGAGTTATAATGCAGTAGTGTTGCAGTCTCCCTGCCTTCAGCATCCCCATCCCCCTCCTCTTGTAAGAGCGAGTCAACATGCAGGGGTGTCCTCTTGTAAGAGGGAGTCATCATAGCATTCCTCTCTTATGATTACTTTTATAAGAGAGAGTCTCACCTCACATTGTGTGAGACACATATTTCATTTAAAATTTAATAATCAAGTTTATTTATTGTCTTAATTTTCTAAATTTTAAAAAATAAAAACTATGAATTTTCGGATGTAAAATTGATTAAGATATTTGCAGTAAGAAAACAAAGGATGATAATTAAAATATTACACTAAATATTAGGATTAATTACAAGTTTAACCAAATAACAAAAGGAATTTTGAGGTTTGGCTAAATAAGAATTTTCCTCTAGAGTGGCCAACTATGCTATTAGATATTTTAGATAAAATGTCAAATTTGCTCTTGCTATCACAAATAATTATTGACTCTAATATTTTTTTAATATCAAATCAATATTTCATAAATATATAATTACCTCATTTAAACTTAACATAAATAACTTTTTAAATTTTTTCTACCTAATTAAAACTTATTAACTTTAAAAATATTTATATAAAAAAATGTAGGATAATAGTCATTTTAGTAAAAAAAAATTATTATTATAATAGTACAGAACAATATAATCTATTGAATTTTTAATATGAAAAAAGAAAAAAGAAAATAGAAAATAGTGAGTTATCCTTTTAAATTAATATTTTTATTTTATTTTATTTATCACAAAAAACTCAATTAAAAATTATTCTTCTTATCTCGCAGACAAGTCGAGGAAGATTTATTTACCCAATAACATGAGACTGTGAATCTGTGATCATCCACTTTGGTGAAACGGTAACTTTCTTCGAATATCTTAACAAAATATGTTCCAAATTGAAAGTAACAGACGGTAAAATATCAAGACTAATTGTGACAATTTACTTACCTTTAAACTAAGTTCTGTACGAGCTCAACAAGTTTGCTGCACGGAAACTCCATAGGCATGTCTTCAAGAAGAGGCGGCTACAGAAAAGGAGGAAAACAATCCCACTCTCATCATCATCAACAAAACGACGAACAATGGACTGTAAAACCCATTCAAGACCACAAACAACCAAGCCAGTCTGACCACCAATTTGCGTCTGCAAGTTCTGAGCAAAATTTTGATCATCCCACAACAACGGCCCCAGCAAAGCCGTTTGCAGAATTCATTCCCAAGAACAAAAAATATCACCAGAATAGGAGAAATTCGAAGTGGGGTCCGAGAAGTCGACGACCCCAGGTTGTCAAAGATCAATTCCGTAAGAAATCTGAGGTGGGCTCTTTGAGTGCTGACGTGGGAAGTTATGAAAAGGGGGAAAATTCTGAACAATCTGATGTGGCCTCTTTGAGTACTGATGCAAGGGTTTATGTGAATGGGGAAAATACTGGACATGTGTCGGACAGCGAATTGGATGGTAATAATCATGACACTGTTGAAATGAATGAGGAGGTTGAGGGGAACTTTCAAGGGTCTGCTTCGAACACGGAAGAGGATGTGGATGAGGTACAGAAAAGATTACAAGAGTTGTTGCTGAGTTCTCAAGAGCCTGAGTTGTCGGAAGAACAGCTAAGGATCAATGATCAAGCTCAGGAGGATGAGGTAAAGTGATACCGGTTGACTTTCTAATTTGTGAAAAGTTAATTGATTTTATTGGTGGTTTGGAGAAAAATATAAAATTCTGATACTCTTGTTCACATTATGATTGTATGAATTTGATTCCTGCAGTATGCGATCATGTGGATCTTTTGTAACTGGCATTGGGATTGATTATTAATATGATTTTGCTACATAGTCGGGGCCTGAGATGTTCATAACTCAACTGGATGAATTTCTGTTTAACATACTAAAGAGCAGGATGGAGTATATACCTGACTTAACTGGCTAAATATATGTTTATCATGTTGAGGAGCAGAGTGGAGTTTCATAGCTCCTGGTATAGTTGTCTATTAATATTAAGATTAAACTGCCACAATTTCAATGGATCTGAAACCAAGTAGCCTAAGTCTGTGATTCTTAAAAGTTGTATCTAGAATCCGCAAATTGTTACTTTTAAATGTTCATTGATTTACCTGGGTTTGAAATTTTCCATATTATTGAATTCCCTCATTGTGACTTCTAGTTTCCTCTTTGAAAGACTTGTAGGTACCATCTTTTTATAATTGTCCTCTATGTTTTTAGAACTCTTTTGATGACCCATTTTAAATATATAATGCAATATCTTGTCCCAACAAAACCAAATAAATTTGTATTTTTAGATTTTACCCTTTTAAAGGTTCAATTCTTGCCATTTTATGCATTGTTATGAAAATAGACCACTTAAACTTTGATACTTAAGACTTCTGTATGGGTTCATGCTGGTGTTATGATTGGATATACTTAATATTGGAGCATTATGTTGCTGCTGTAGGTTGTATTCATTACTTCTAGTTGACAAGTTAAAGAGTTTGATACCAGCAAAAACTAATTTTTTTTTGGGTAGCCCAATATAAGCTATTGCATAGTTTGAAAAGTTGTTTAGATAAGAAAATTTGAAGAGCTGTTATGAACTTACCAGAGCTGACTTTTTGAGAATGGATTAAGGATGATGTATTACACGTGCGAAATCTGAGAAAGTCTCACATGAATATTCTATTATAGTGGATATTCAAGAATGCATTATGATGTGTAATGTATCAACATGGTTTTGGATTAGCAGGCACTTAGAACTTAGAAGGTAGTATCCTTTTGCAACAAAAAATTGAATGAAGACAAAAGGTGAAAGATATAGTGCAGTTCTACTGAAGTTGTGCTTTAAGACAAAATGGATGACAGCAAACAGTTTTCTGTGTACACTTATTCTCTTATGCTTTCAAGTGTATTTTGCGTTATAACAGGAATTCTGCTCCCTGTCCTTGTTGTAGGACCCACTGGTGATTTAGTTTATTTTGTCAAATAGTTGTGAGTATGTGGAATGGTAGAGGCTAGATGTACAGTTTCTTGAGAGCATCTTACAAGCCAAAAGCATGTCATGGTAAAAAAATTCTGTTTATACATTCATTATCAGATACACTCTCAGCCATTTTGTCTCACAACTGCAATTGAAGAAAAGGGGTGAATTTCAAGTTTGTTATTTCAATTATTACGGGATTAGACTTTGTTAAACTTGCGCCCAATATCCAAATCCACTCATAACAAACTACTTTATCATTCTTGGCCATGTTTATTATGAAGTGAATTAAAATAAAGGGATGGAGTTCAAGTTTGTCTTGTCTATTATTACTGAATTAGACAGACTATTTAGATTTGTGGGTTTATTGAGCTTAGGTTTGAGGCTAAAATCTTCCCATAGAAAACCCAATCAAACTTTGTTTTTTTTTTTTGGGATAAGCAAATAATAAAAAATAGGCCCAGTAGTCTGTGAAGAAATCGATGGCAAAATTGGTCCTTCTCTCTATCTCTCTGTGTTTGTCTCTCCCTGTTTCTCTGTCTCTCTGGCTTATTATCTGTCTGAATTCTGATCAATACTGTTTTGACTGGTTTCAGTTACTTGCTATGGATTCCATATATGGAGATAACATGTTCATTCTTGACGGACAGAATGGTCTGCGATCTTGTCAGGTTCGATAGTTGACACTTGATCATACCTTTTTATGTTAACAAGATGTCATCTAACATCAATACTGCTAACCAGATTCATATTCACATCGAAACACCAAGGGAAGTTACTCTATCTGTGAAGCTGAATTCATCTGCTCTCCTTAAGACCGAAGATGATTCATCAGAGTTCTTCTACTCTTTCAAAGTCGAGTATCTGCCACCAATCATATTGACATGTGTATTACCTCATTCATACCCAAGTCACTGTCCTCCTTATTTTACCATTTCTGTTCAGTGGTTACATGCTAGTAAAATCTCAGCTCTTTGTGGTGTACTAGACTCAATTTGGAATGAACAATCAGGGCAGGAGGTTATATATCAGTGGGTGGAATGGTTACGCAGTTCTAGCCTTCCTTTTCTTGGTTTTGATCAAGAAATAACACTCGGACCCTATAGTGGGTGGCATGAAGGAGATATGCGTGCAATTTCTGGAAGTGTCTCTGCAGAGGTCGATATTCCATCAATCAGAAGCTATAATGATGAGCAGCACCATGAGAACTTCTCTAAAAATCTCCATGAGTGCTGCATTTGTCTCAGCGAGCTTGCTGGTACTTCCTGTCTTCCTTATAAGATTCATGCTTTTTTGACCATGAAATACAACCATTAAATCTTTTCTTTTACTTTTTTTTAGTACAATAATATGCTTTTAGATGTATTCCTTTTAGCTATACTCAAATATAGTGATGCAAACTTGATCTGGAATGCACTATGAGTTATATATCTTTGGGATTCTTGCCCTTGCAAAATTATTGAAATGTTTGATAAGAAAACAGCTGACAGACTGTTCCCTGTAACCTAAGTTGCATGTATACTTACTGATAGAGAATTTCATCTTCATTTAGTGCTGTTAATCTAACTATGTATGTGTAAACACTATCAACATGCACGTGATATCTTCAGTGGAGAGTACACATTAGCTCGAGAAACCTTGATTATAGTCATTAGCATGAGAAACCTTGATTATAGTCCATATAATTTTTGTTGGATTTGAGTTCCATTCTTATTTCATTTTTCCCATCAAGACTTCTGTCCTCTGTGTGTGTTAATATTTGACACTCTATTTGCTTTTGTGAAACTGTGTTGCGAACCTGTTTGTCTCCCCTTTGTCAGAATCTGGTACTCCAGTTGATAATCAGTTCTACAACCACCATAGTAAAATTCTCATGTACTGTGAAGTGATTTATGGGCTTTCACCCTTACTCTCAGGCACAGAATTCGCTAGACTGCCATGCCAGCATTTCTTCTGCTGGACGTGCATGAAAACCTATTCTGATATGCATGTGAAAGAAGGCACTGTGAACAAGCTTCTATGCCCCGATGCAAAATGTGGGGGCATGATTCCGCCTGGTTTACTGAGACGGTTACTTGGTGATGAGGAATATGCACGATGGGAGTCAATGATGTTACAGAAGACGTTGGAGTCAATGTCTGATGTGACCTACTGCCCAAGATGTGAAACAATTTGCATTGAGGATGAAGACCAACATGCTCTGTGCTCAAAGTGTTTCTTTAGCTTTTGTACCCTATGCAGGGAGCGAAGGCATGTTGGAGTTGCATGCATGACTCCAGAGATGAAACTTCTTATTTTGAAGGTATTGCTATTATTCCTGATTATGCGTTCTGTCTCTGGAACCTTGTTGTATTAGGGAAATGGGATAAGTGAATATTTCTTGTCCTGGTAACTCTATCATAGCTACTCTTTTACTTTTTGAGCATATGAATAATGAACTATTGGTGCCTTTTACACTTTAATTAAACAAAGGACAGCAGAAAAACTTACTGCACACACAATATACCATCATGTTCACATGTGTTTCTTGATTTTTTTTTAGTACTTTTTTTTATATCTAAGGTTGCATTCCCTGTTAGATCATTCTATTTGTGCTTGAAGACATCTACTCTTTTTAATGGATATTATTAGCCGTCCCCTGAAAGGCGTGGATTACAGAATATGAAGGCTTATATCCACTAGGCTTCGCAATATAAGCTGTTCAATGCATTCCTATGCACCAATTTTGTGGCAAAGTGCATCCCAGTCTCTCAAAGTAATGATAGTGATACAGAGAAACCAGCGTTTTCTTTAAACTTTATTTTGCATGATTTCTGCAAATTTCTTTTGCATAATATTTGGAAGAAAGGGTTGCACCTTCTCTTCATTTATCTAAAATATTTTGTTAGCAGTTCAGAAAGCCTTTATGATGAATATGCAATTGTTCATCACGTGCAGTGAAATTTCGTGGTGTTAATAACTATATATTTTCATGAATTCATTTATATTTTGTGAAGAAAGTTCAAAATTTTCTTGGCTCGACTGCTGCCTACAACTTGTCTGACAGATATTAGAAATTTTGTTTCTTTGAATTGCTGAGCTTTGGTTCTTTACAACAGGAGCGGCAGAATTCATCTCAACTTAAAGATGGACAGAAACAGCGTGAGCAAGAAATGATCAATGAGCTCCTTAGTGTCAGAGAGATAAATAACTCTGCAAAGCAATGCCCTTCCTGTAAAATGGCCATCTCAAGGACAGAAGGTTGTAACAAGATGGTATGTGGCAATTGTGGAATCTATTTCTGCTACCGCTGCAATGAGAAAATTGATGGATATGAACATTTCAGGTTGGTCTTTCACTCTGAGAAATCCCATATACACCTTCGTCACTTGCCTTGTAGTTACGCGTGTGTTTTCTATTCTTGTGTGCAACTGGTGAGCTTCTTCTTGGTGTAGGAATGGAAATTGTAATCTTTTTCCAGGAGAAGAAATTCAGAGGTGGGAGGAAAGGATAAATGCTCGTCAAGTTCTGGGTCAAATTCAAGTTCAACTTCATGCTGGTCATGGTCACCCATGTCCTACTTGTCGTCAAGTAAATGTAAAGGTGAGAGAGCATCTCCAACATCTGAGCCTTAATCTCAATTTAGTATTACTAAAATTGTTATTCATGATAAATTAGAGCTCTATTATCATCTTAGTAATAATTTATATCTAAAGTTGCAAGCAGCTATATTAGTGATGTAGGGCATATGACAGATGACTAGATATCTTTGCAATAATCTGCTTGAGCAACTCTGTGCATGTGCATGGTTGTTCTCCATATACTTTTAAGTTGTAAAATATGATTTTGAAAGAAGAAAACGTTCATTAGTCAAAAGGACAAGGGAAATGCTTTTTCACTATGTTTCTAAGTGAAATTTGCTGAAGTTGACATCTCTTTTTCCCACTTGATTCGTTGATAGGTTGGCAACAATAATCACATCTTCTGCTGGGCATGCCAGAACCATTACTGCTATTTATGTAGGAAAATGGTGAGACGCAGTGCCCAACATTACGGACCAAAAGGTTGCAAGCAACATACCGAGGGGTGACCACGATTGACTCACCTGGGGACCAAAAGGCTGCAAAGATCATACTGAAGGGTGATTACGGTTAATTCACCAATACCAATGCCCTTCAAATGGCTATGCTAAATCTAAAAATATACCAAATGTGTGCAGTGCAATATAAAACAGATGTACTGATGCTCCATGAAATGGTAACTTCTGCTTGCAGTAGATGCCAAGTGAGAGATTTTGCAGATTACAGTTAGTTGCTTGCTTTCATTTCATTCATTACGGCTTCTTATATTCACTTTTAATTTCCGGGAAGTTGTAAATTTGGCTTGCGAGGGGTGTCGCATATTTTCATCTTTGGCTTTCACTCTAATTACGACAGTAGAAGCTATACTAAATTGGTCCATTAATGTACATGATTATTTTAAAGTTCTTCTGTCCTTCAAGAGTGCAAATTGTGTGTCACTGAATTCTTCAGTAAATTGATATGGTTTTGATGGTCTGCATGTAAGAAGGCAGACTTCCACCACCTCCATCGGCAACCCTTTCTCAACAGCCCTTTATGAAGTACGAATCCACGACTCCTTTCAGGTAAAGGAGTTCAATTTACCCAACTCAAAACCTACAGAAGCAGCATTTCTTGGTTCTGAGAATGAAAGTAAAAAGCAGTTCTATTATCTTCTCTATGGTTTTTTTTTTTTTGGCCTGGAAGCTAAGAATGAATGAGAGTGATAAATACGATTGTTCAAGGAGCCAACCAAACCTACTCTAGTAACATATTTCTCCATAGCCCAAGGCTAATATCTTGCTAAACAAATATCAATTTAAAGTCTGTTATATTTTAGATTTTGCTCAGAAAATATAGAACTTTATTTTTCTCATGAAAAAATGTACAGTATATAATAATATGCATCTCCTAAGTCTTTCCAATAATAGTGATTCCTCTTCTTACCACTTAACTCTTACAAGCCTCACTAGAACTTGTATTTTTAGTTTTCTTTTCTATTGGAGAGAGAGGAAATAGGTAGTTGCATTATATAATAGATGAGGTTTAAATATTTTTGAATTTATAATATATATATATATATATCTTAATATTAGTAAGGAGCAGGAAAGTGGCAAAGGAGAGGTAGGGGAATAAACTTATGGCACACTGGTGTGGCTAAAGAATATATTTGTTGTTTTCTTAAGTTCTCATATCTTTAATTTTATATTGTAATTGACATAGAACTTAAAACACATCTTTCCTTTGTTTTAAAAGGAGATTACTTTGGGAGGGATATAATTTTTTAAATTATAAAATACTAGTTTTTAGTGATCCACGCAAAGTGTGGGTGCCATAATATATAACAAATATAATGTATTCTTTTCTCCTTTAAAATGTTATGTATAGATAAAGAAAAAAATTAAATCTCTAAAGTAATAAGTTTCATCCTTTTGAAAATTTAAATTCTGATTTAATATTAAAATATATTATTAAATATACAACTACAACTCTAAAAAATATTAATTAAATTTATTATTGAAGCTGTAAAATTATTATTTTGTATCATTAAAATAATTTTTGATAATTTCCTTAATTTCCATCAACAAGTTAAAAGTAAAAAAAAATAAATTTTACACAACTGTAGTGGAAGCAAGAAAAAAATGGGAAAAATAGAAATATATTGAAATTGTGGAAATAAAAATAGAAGGAATGAAGAACTATATCAAAAAATTATTAATTTTTTAGTCTAAATTTAATCAATTATTTTCAATTTATTTTTTAAATAAAAGAGATAAAAAATTCTAGTCCATTCAAAATATTCACAAGATCAAATAAAAGCAATATCAAAATTCTTCAAAAAAAATAAAAGTAAAACATAAGTATATTCTATTTTAAATATTAAAAAACATAATAAAATTCATCAAAAATTATAGTACCGGATTAGGACTCCTTTCTCAAACTAAAAGTTGATTAATATATACCAAATAAATTTACTAATTAATTTTAGAATTTAGAATAAAATTTGATAAAATAATTAATAATTTATAATCATGAAATACTAGAATTATATTAGGATTATATGTTAATAGATAATTATTCATTTTATATAAAAATAATAATTATAAGTATATGTATATATGAATTAATCTTGGTTAGAAGTTTAATAGAAGTCTTACATTACAGTATTAATTTTTATAGCAATTAATTTGCATACCACTCTTGTATTACTAATATTTTCAATTAATTAAAAAAAGTAAAAAAAAAACACTTATATAATAATTACATTGAAACCAACTAGCAAACTTTTGCCTTTTAGATAATAGAAATAACATATTTAGTATATTATTAAATGCATAATTTTTCTTTTTTATCCTTAAATTTTTAAGTGTCATCCATACATAATCATTATTAATAAAAATAATATAAAATTTACTCCACAAGTAGACTCATTTTTTGAAAGGGAGTGAATCTAATTTTAGTGGCCCTTGGATATAATTTTGATATGAGTAATGATATTTGTAGTGATTTTTTATAATGAAAAATCATATTGACTTATATAGCTTGTTAAAAAAAAATTATTTTTTATTATTGTACACATTTTTAAGAAAAGTAATAAATAATTATCTTTTTTCTATTGACACGTTAAATACTATGAATTTTTATTATAAAAAATTATTAAAAGAATCATTACTCTGTTTTTTATTTTGTTAAATTAAGTAAAAAAATAAAATAGTAACACATCTTTAGAGTGGCATTGAGACCCAAAAATAGCCCAGTTGGATTGGTAACAAAATCGATGACCAACTACAATAGGGAAGTCCAGGCCTAAACCTTCTCAGCCGTAACAGCGCACGGAGAGGGACACCATTGAGGAATGGCGCCTAAGGTTGGAGAACTTGGAGAGCGGCAGAAGCCAGAAAACTGAAACTTGGAAGACTTTGCCCCCTGTTCCAATCCACATAAACATCAACCAACACCAAACGGAGAGCTCTGAATCCCCCCACGACCCTGCTAATCACTCTTTACAACTCTTTCGCAGACAAACAAATTCAGCCTCTTACTCCTGAAGATTAAACAAGGCAGCTCTTTTCTGCGTTGTGCATTTGCTTCTCAGATTGAGGTGTTATAATTTCCATTGCTTGTATTGAATTGGGTTTTCTTATTTCGTTTGGTAAGAGTAGCTGGAGTATGAAAAATTATGTTCGGGGCATTATATTTTCAATTAGAAACTCGTATATTTCAGTTGGAGCAGTGAGGCATGCTAGGAAGGGGAGTTTCTTGTCATGCAGCAGACGCGGAAGTATTGGAATAGGTTTGGTTGTGTTTCTGCACCTGATTGGTAGAATTTTTGCTTCATGGGTAGGTGCTTATTTTCGAGGAAATTTTCACTTCACTTGAGTTTTACGGGTTTATTCGAACTGGGCTCTTTTAAGAGAACTATTATTGTCAAAGGGAGCAGCTTTTGTAAATTGTATAGAGGTACTGCTGGAGCTTTGGCCTTAGATTACTCTGATTCTGGTTCAAGCAGTGATTGCAATTCAGTAAACGAAATAGTTGGGCTTGAAAATAAGTTGCATAGTTTTGAGGGGCTCCAGTTGTTTTCGGTTGTAGTAAGAGTACTCAAGTCCTTGAATTGGGAAGTTGCAAGAGAAATAAGGTTCAGAGGAGCTGTGAATAAGTATGGTTTTCCTTGTTCCATTAATGCCTTCAGGATGATTGTGCATGTATTTGCTTTTGCTGGAATGCCTTTGGAAGTGCATGCTTTGCTTAGAGATATCATTTCTTATTACCAAGAAGTTGAGTTGGATTTGTTTGAATTGCTTCCAACAATGTTGGAGTTGGTCAACCATGAAGCAGCTTCAGTTTTTGTAGTTGATGTCCTTATAAAGTTTTTTGCTTCCAATACGATGCTGGAAAATGCAGTTGATGTCTTTTTCCAGGCTAAGGAAATTGGAATTCAGCCTGGTATACGGTCATGCAATTTTTTGCTTAAGTGCTTGGCAGAAAGGAATAGCAGGAATTTTCTTTTTACTTTATTTGGAGAGATGAAGAACTCTGGTCCATCTCCTACTGTCTATGCTTACACAATTTTAATCAACTTCTACTGCAACGGGCAATATGCAGAAGACAAGGAGGATATGAAAAAAGCTACTTCGATTCTTGAAGAAATGGGAAGAATTGGAATTAGTCCTTCTGTTGTAACATACAATAATTACATCCGTGGACTTTGCAGAGTTGGATGTGCTGAACTTGCCTTGAATTTGATCCATGACTTAATGCAAAGTAACCAGCCACTTAATGTTTATTGCTACAATGCAGTCATGCATGCATTTTGTAAAAATGGTAAACCAGATGAAGCTATGAGAGTGTTTGCAGAAATGAAGAGTTATGGAATCTTACCAGATGTTTATACCTATAGTATTTTAATTTATGGGTATTGTGAATTAGGTGATATTGAGAAAGGTCTTAGTTTACTTGAGGAGATGGAGAGCACTAACGTAAATTTAAAGCCATCTCTTGTTACCTATAGTTCACTTTTAAAAGGTCTTTGTAAGAGTGGACTCATGGAAGCCTCCGTTGACATGTTCAATAAACTTCGGAATTTTGGATGCGAATTCGATCAGCATGCTTACAACATCCTGATAAGTGGCTTTCTCATGCAGGGTAATTTGGACTGTGCCCATGAACTCTTGGAGGAGATGATCAGAAATAATATGGCTCCTTTTGCTACAGATTATAAGAACTTAATTCGTGGTTTTTGCAGGATTGGTTCAGTTGATAAAGCCTTGCAGTTGTTCAATAGTATGAATGTATCAGGTGTCACGCCTGATGCTTTTACTGGCAATGACGTTGTTAGTGGATACTGCATGGAAGGACATGTTAGGAAAGCTTTGGATTTTCTTGATGAAATGAGGAACCAAGGCATTAACCCCAACATTTTTAGTTACAGTATAATCATAGATAGGCTGTGCAAGGAAGGAAAATCAGAAAATGCATTAGAGCTTATCCCTTTGATGCTTAAAAGGAATGTATTTCCCAATGTTGTAGTTTATAGCACTCTCATACATGGTTTTGCTAGACAGGCAAAAGTGGCAAAGGCATTGATGTTGTATACTAGAATGAGAAAGTTTGGGGTTACTCCCAACACAGTTACTTTTACCATACTCATAAACATATTGTTCACCATGGGTCGAGTAAAAAAGGCATGCCGTTTGTTTGGACAGATGATTTTGAATGACCTGAATCCTGATAAGATCTCTTACACATCAATTATAGCTGGGTTGTGTAAGATGGGATATTTGAAGAAAGCCCTTAAGGTGTACCATGAAATGCTGCAAAAAGGCCATTTGCCTTCCGTGGTCACTTATACTTGTTTAATTGATGCATTTTGCAAACAGAATCGCATGGATATAGCAACCTCCCTGGTAGATGAAATGACTAGAATGAATCTCTCTCCTGATGTGGTGACATATACTGTTTTGGTTCAAGGATACATCAAACAGGGAGAAGTAGAGAGAGTTCATTATTTATTTGACAAAATGAGAAAGGAAGGTCTTGTTCCAGATGACATTATGTGCAAAATACTAGGGCTGGGCATGCATGAAGATGCAGGGGGTTAGGTGCAGAACATGCTTTTACTAAGATATTTCCAGTTACTTCAATCTGTGGTGGTTGTTTTGCACAGTAATACCACGACAGTTGCTGTTTTGACCAGTTATATATCTAGCATCTGGCTTCATGAAGGCCCAACTGGTAGAAGTCCATCTGCTTGTGCGTATATGTTGATCATTTGCATCTCAGTAATATTGTAAATTTTGTTTAAATTCCCTTGTCTAAGTACACATTGAAGTTTATATTCACATGTTTATAAATTTTTGTTTATATGCATCTTACAACCCAACCCAACCCAACCCAACCCTCTCCCCAGCATTGAAAGTTACTTTGGGATATGTCTTTGAACTCAGTATTTTCTGATGCATTTTTAGCATGGCTGATAGAAGTAACATTTTAGTTTTTCTTGAAGTTGGACACATTGCTTTTCCCCGATTAATGGGTTACACTCTCAGATGCTAACCCAAGCAGAGCTTTGAAGAAATCTCTTAACATGTCTTTGGAACACACTCAGGTCCTCTCGTTTGCAAACTTCATAACTTGAATGGATGAGATACCATTTCATATGGTTGCTAGAGGGCACAACTCTGCACTTTGTATGGGTTTTCCTTTTTTTTTGGCAAAACCCATGGCCCTGATACAGAATACAATGTTTTGTTCTTTATACTTTTTGGTCTAAACTAAGAGATCATACAGTGCTCAGCTCATATATTTTCCTTGTCATCTTGGTTGGAATATTCCTTTTACGATTATCATTAATTTCAAAGATCTTACTCAATGATTGTTAAAAAAACTCTTGGAATGAGCATCAGCATTTATAGAACTTCGCCATGATATTTGCATGTACTTTTGGCATGACTTTACCTTCTGTTGTGACATTGGTTTACCTACAAAGTCAGCCTCAGCATTATTTTGTTTCTGTAGCTTAATGAACTTTTGACTTTCTCAAAAAGGCAATCTTGCTAATCCTGGGGTCTTTGGCTGTACCTTATACATTAATCTGCTTGATTTCCTGTGCATCATTTGCTGATAATTAAGAAATTTCTGATGAAGTGTGAAGTTTTATTTTTGCTTTGAGTTGTCCCACATTAAGTGACCTTTTCTACATGTCCTGCTGTATGGAATTTTGTTTATTGACTGGGTTAAAGCTCATGCCCTTTTGATTTGAAACTAAAAATACGATGGAGAGCTATTAAGTTATCCTTGCAACTTTTTGTCATGAAATATTGTTCAAATGCTTGGTGAGCTTTCCATAGCTTCCCCTCTATGACTCATACTTCATAATTATCATGCGTTTCGATTTAGTATTATTGTCTGAAGGTGTGCTGCACCTGTAAATAACTTTTACCATTCCTTTTTCTGCCAGCTTGAAGCAAGATCTTAGCTTGTTTTGGAGAATAAATAACTCCTTGTTTGGCTGATCTTGTGCCCTTGAAATTCTGTTTGGCAAGCACCCTGGTGTCTATAACACTGGTAATGTTTTATTTAGTGATATTCAGAATCTTTTACTCTCTAAATTAATTGATGAATTCCTGGCTTTTCCTTTTACATCAGTTTCTTTTCTGTCTCATTAGACTTGGGGAATAGGGGAATCAGCTTTCATCACAATATCTGGGTTATCTTTTGTTGTCCAAGGAAGTTCGATCAAAAGAACCAAGTGCCATTCTCAGTCTACCTTGGTGTGTATTGTTGCTTTGAACTATAGAGTATTTATTTATTTTTCATATAATTTTCATTTGTTTACTAAAATGAATGTATTCTTGCTAAACTGTTGTATTCCACTTATCGTTTTGGTCCCCAAAGAATGTACTGTGCAAATTGGGAAAAATGTTGGTTATAAAACTCATTACAGGGTAGTGTTTTGAGAAGTGGTTTTGGCTTTAGATGTTAAGCTTTAGAAACAATTCTAACAATCCTAATTTAGCAAATTCCTTTGTTTTATTTTGTTCTGTTTTTCCTTGGACGGCATGTTAAGAATATTGATCATAGAAATAGTGAAACAAATTATGATAATTTTTTACCCATTTCGTGTAGTGATGGGAATCTGATACAGAATGTAGAGCTTACGTGGAAATGAAAGGCAAAGTAGTAATTCACATTGAGCTGAATATCATAACAACAAATGTACTGGAATTACTCTGGGAAGGCCTGAAATGTGAAAGTAATTTTCTCTGTACTAATCAATTCTTTTTTCATTCATAAGATCAAGAAAATTATAGAAATCATGCAAAGGAGAACACACAATGACACAAATGAAGATGGACAAAATAGATATCTGAAAATAATTCTTGATACAGCATCTTTCCTTACAGAAACCTGCTTAAGCCAATTCATTCAGATTTTGTTATCCCATGCTGCTGCAGCTGCAGATGTGTTGCATACCAATCATTAGCTTCACTGTAGAAGATATAAATTTCAAATATTTGCAAGAGGACTGAATCATATTAAGCATCTACTTTGTAATAACATGGTGCTAAGTTTGTCGCATGTCACCCTTTTATGCATTTATTCTTCAGCACTGTCAGTTCCTCTTATTAATCTCAATATACATCCCAGTTGAAGTATTAAAAAGAGTTCATGAAACTCCTTAGTAAAGTTGAAAATGAAGCAGAACAGAGAAGTGTTGTAACAGAAAAGAAGCCCCAATGAGTTGAAGTCCAGATAAATTGATGCTTTCTATTCCTTCTCAGCTAGGGTGGGAAGGGAGATGGGGATTCTCGTCAATGTTATTATTGTCATTGTTGTCTGTTACGGACACTATTCATTTTGATTTTCTTGTCGAATCAGTGTGTATGGATTATGGCATCAAGTTATTACTTCCGATAATTATGTGGCCAGCATAGTGTAGAACCTTTTCTGCACACAAACATGGAAATCATGTTAAAAGCATGTTGGTTCTTTTGATTGGAATTTGATGATTTGAAGACCTTGTTTTAACCTGGTAGATATGAAGCAGGAAAATGTCCAATATATACAAAGGAAAGAGAAAGGAAGTGTACCTGCTCTGGCAAGGGTCCAGTTCTCATCATAACCAAGTGCCCAGAAGAAATACCCACCTAGACCTTGATCCTTGGCAAACCTAATTTTCTGTTTGATTGATCTGGTGTCATCATATCCAATTCAGTTAGTTCCAGCATAAGAATAGGTTGATACTGTTGTATTGTCATATACCACTGAAGCTTTATTTGCCAGATTGACGTCAACTATATCTTTATATTGCATGATGCCTCCATTGCCAGGGCCAACTCCCACTGCAGGAGCTCCAATTCCGTGATCATTTGGTTCCTTCAATTGCCATGTCCTTCCATATATTGGCATGCCCATGACTAACTTCCTTGAGGGTTCACCATTCTTTGTCCATGAAGAAATTCCATAGCTTGTGCTTACATTGCTAGACTTGTCATAAAGTAATGCGTGAGCACCAGTTATTGAAGTGTTCCAAGCTCCGTGATAGTCAAAGCACATAGGATTTATAGAGTCAACGTATTTTTTAATGGCAGCACCAGGATAAGTACATGGTACTTCAGATAAGAAGAAATCAGAAGCAAAGTAAACAGCTGCAGATATTAAGAGTCGAGGTTTTCTAGAGGCAAGTGACTCTTTTTCTATTGCAGCACGCCATTCTTTGAAGAGCAATGCAAGGTTTGTCATGTCTTGTTGGTTAATTGGAAACTCCCAATCAAGATCAAGACCATCAAATCCATAATTTCTCGCTACAGTTATGGTGGACTGGATGAATGCATCACGATTACCAGGATTGCTTACCATGTTAGAGAAAGTGGAAGGACTTGCTCCTCCTCCTCCTATGGACAGGAAGGTCTTTGCTGGTGGGTTTCTTCCATGAAATGTGACCGTGAAATTTCTCATCCATTGATCATCTGGTTTGGTAACAGAAAGCTGGTAAGTGGTAGCATCAGTGACAACAAAGGCATAGAAGAGATGAGTGAAATACGAAGTTGGTATGCTTGCTGGAGGGAGTGTTTCAGGCAGCCATGAAGGCCAATATGCCCCTTTGATGCCCTGAGGAGGAGCAAAACCTCGTGCCAGTGAGTGAGAGGGCTGATTCAACGACACTGAAATATCAAGTGATGCACAAGAGACTGAAACTTTGGCACCAACCAAGATGAGGATGGCCAAACAGAAAAGTGAATTTTGTGTTTGCCATTGCTGTCCCTTACTCTATTGCTTTGCTTGTGCATCACCATTATTGTTGACAGAATTTATACATGTGTGTGACTCATAAGGATCCGAACACATGCCTTCACTGTCACCATGATTATTCATTATCATTTCGAAAATGGCATGCAGGGCGACTTTGATTAGGTTTTATGCTACCTTCTTTTAGGTTTTATGAATATAAATGCATCAGCACATTGGAGTTGCCAAGAACATTGTTTTGGTTCTTTGTGGACGAATTGTCTTCTTGCTAAGGGATGTATTCAAATTATTGCACATACGTATAATGATGTAAAGACACTGGTTAGTCTGGTTTTAAACTGTTGTCACTGTCAAAGACTGTTGCACAAATAAGTTGCCCAAGTTACAGATTGTTCTTCTCATTAGACCTGGTTGCAAGTTGTTGCTGTTTTCTTTGTGGAATTATTGATACGTCCAAAACTGTGAGGATAGATTTAATTAGTATTTTATTGCTATTTTGCATTTTTATTCATATGGGTTCTATTTGCAATAAAGCTCTATTTGTGATGCATATGATATTTTATCTCATAGTGAAAATTGTTACTAAATTTGAAAAAAAAAACAAAAAGGGAAAAAAAGAAAACATATAAAGTAATACTCAATTAGTCAAAAAGAAAAGGGATAGAGGAATACATTGAATTTCTTGTTATATTTTTTATATTTTATTTTATATTACACATTCTAATAAGTTGGTATAAATGTTATAATTTGTGTTAATATATATACTATTAATATTTCCTTTCATCATAGTTGAGGAATACAGAGATAAACAGAAGGTGTTAATTGAAGACTATTATTTTTTAAACAAAGATTTGTTTGGGCTGGAAAAAGTAAGCAAAAAACAATTTATTGTTTAGAAACTTTATTAATTTTAAAAGTAACGAATATCACAAAGGGATCCGTGGCGCAATGGTAGCGCGTCTGACTCCAGATCAGAAGGTTGCGTGTTCGATTCACGTCGGGTTCAAACTCCCCGATCTAAGGTCCCTACAATTTTGTTTTCCTTCCTTTCACCCCAATTAAAATTAAAACTTTAGGTCACTACATTTTCGTTTTCCTTCTTTTTACCCCAATTAAAATTAAAACTTTAGGCCCCTATAATGAAAAACCATTTACCCCAATTTAAAACAGCCCTCAAAAGTCAGTAGTCTTATGTCCCTACATTTTTGTTTTCCTTCTTTTTACCCCATTAAAATTTTTACCCCAATTAAAAACTGCCACCATCTACCCCAGTTACAAACTGCCAACAAAGGTCAGTAGTCTTAGGTCCCTATTTTTCCGTTTTCCTTCTTTTTACCCCATTAAAATTTTTACCCCAATTAAAAACTGCCAGACTGCCAGTAGTCAGTCATGGCGTTTAGGTAAGATTGAGTGAAAGAGAATATCTGTGATACTTGTACAGCTTCATTTAAAATACTTTCAGCAAAGACATGCTGGGAAAAACACATGCAACCCAGACGTCAAATTCCCTGCTAATACTTTCTGCTATTCAGCAAGTTTTCCCCATTACATAACCAATCCTGCTAGTCATTGCCAGCAGCATCTACCTCTGGGTTGAGAAAAAATTCAATGTAAGCAATGCGGCTCGGTTGCTGATAACCAGTAGGATCGACGTTAGAATGTGCAATAGAGGATTTTGCGACTGAAACCAGGTGCTGAACCTTTAGCATTCCACCTCTTCCAATTGTCAACTTGCTTCCTCGATTGTCTTTTATGACACTGCTTGGTATGTTTGAAGTTGTTGCCCGAAGAAATTTGTACTTGTATCTTCCACATGAAACAGCCAGATCAGAGAAATAAGCAGGTAAATGGAACTTAATTCAAATAAAAATGCAGTGGGAGTTGGCTAGAACCTGTAAGAGATTTGACGATCACAACTGAAAGCAATTAACAGATCAGTGTTTGCATAATGCAAGAAGTCTATCTGCAAGAAAAGCAACAGGCATGTCCTGTAAAGCAGGGGAAAATTACACAATAGCTGTGTGGTCATAATTAACACCAAGCTCAACCTGTAGGTCGCCATGGCCTTCACCTCTAAAGGTGACAGATGGAGGATCAGGCCTTAGAGTTATCTGAATGCTTGATCCTGGCCACTCAAGATCATCAATAGCTTCCTTTAGAGATGCAGACTACCAATTCAAAGCACAATGAAGAAACATGAAAATTAGGCATGCATCATGTGTATTGATGAAGGCTATGCATTCCACGGCAAAAGTAAATCAAGAAAATCACCTAGACCTCTGTTTATAACTTAGCTTGGAGTGGTATACTCAGAAAATATTTGGCATTTTTATAATACTTTCAAAGACAGGTGCACTGCAAAGCATCAATATAAGTGTGGGGAAGAAGAAAGGTTGCAGCCCATTAGAGCCCAGATTACACATGGAATCTCATAACAATTAAATGAAGGGTAGACAATGAAGGGATTTTGCCCGGTCTGAAGATTGGGAGAGCAAGAAATTCCAATTAAAAACAAATAAACAAACAGAAATAAGAGGCAAAGACAACAAGAACCATGAATTCCCTTTTAGTGAGTGGAATGGTTGGAGGACACAATGTAGGAATGGACACTAACATTACTGCTCGGGATATGCCATCGAACCTACTAACTTCTTGGTGTTAAACCAGAACTTGGTACAGAACTGAACAGCTGCCACTATCCCAATAGCATTGCAGAGTTATGAAACTACAACCAGAAAGTAAGCCTTGCATAAAATATATGAAGAAAACTCAAAAGCAACATCCTGCCCAGTAAGTAAGCTAAATGTCTCAAGGAATGTATAATTCAATAGCCTTAAGATTCCATCTTCAACAATTATCGTCAAAGAAGCAATGGAACAGCACAGTAATGTACATACGTATCATAACTACCAGCCTTAGCACATGTTTTTTAAACAGGAAATGTCCCATGATTCGCTCTTACAACCCCCCACCCAAAAAAAAGAAAAAGTGCAACACAACTGCCCCTTATGTAACAAATTTTGGAGAAATGGGGCATGACTGCAGTCAACAAATAATCAAGGCCCTCACATTTATGAACTCAAAGGCCTGTTCATCGACAGAACCAAACTGTGTCCAGTAGGTCAATGAGGGGAAAGTATTTCCACAAAACAACCTCTTCAGATGTGCATAATTCTAAATAGTGAACAAGATTAGCATAAAATCTTAGCGGTAAATCATCATGCTTGATATTGCTCTAGCAAAGACAAGTTTTAAAAAAGGTGAAAATTTTCTGGTCAGCAAGGAAATTCACCTTGCCAACCATATTCTGTGATAAAACTCTTTCTAATTCAGTCATTCCCACCCACTCCTGGCAAAATGCTACTTATAACAAGAAACAAATACCTTAACAGTAAAACTGAGAGGAGTGCTTCCAGCAGGTTCAAAGTTGTAATCCCATGAGATTGTATCAGGGATCCTTGTTCTAACCTCCGCATAAATGCAAGCATCTAATGAATCAACTGACCTAAGCACACACACAAAAGGAAAAAAAAATTGTTAAAAAATTATTCATCCAAAGCAAGGTAAATTTCATTGTATAGTACCCCAGCTGATCCCTCCCAGAAAATATGAAGCCCAACACAAAAGCAATTATAAATTGCATATGATTATTTTACTTAGTATTTTCTTTTCAATTGTTTCAGTGAATCAAGATACAAGCTCTCAATCTTGTAAACCTTGATCATAACAGCATCAAGTAATTGACAAAGTTAGGTCTTACATCAGCAAATGCATCACATCCAAATCCAAATTCGCTTAATTGTTCTTTCAAAGCCTTCATCTTCAACTAAATAAATCACCTATATGGGTAGCATCCAAATGTTATTTACTTAGCCACAGAAATGAAACGAGTAAAACCCCCCTTTCAGCTAAAATCATGAGCTTCCTCAAAAATAAAAAATCGTTTGCAACAACAAACCAATAATTCCAAACGAAGAGCACAAAAACATCATTCATTGGTAAGAAATAAATTTTATGAACTATATCAATCTCTGGTTATGCTCAATTACACAAGCCTAGACAATCCCACTTTACAATTAGTCACAGGTAACAATTTTCCCTAAGTAGTAAGCAAGCAGATAGAGAATAAGAGTATTCAAAGTTAAATTCTAGGGAGAAAAGGAAGGCAGGTAGAGGTTTTACTTGAGAAGAAGTTGCATGTCAGGCCCAGGATACCGAAGTTCAATACTAGTTGAATGTCCTGGAGCTGAAAATGTATTTATACAATCCACAAATAGCCCTAAACTCACTCCGAGCCGCGGCCTCCCTTCTGCACTATATTCATACCTCACAAAGAGCTTTCCAAAGACCATAATTCAAAACATTTATCCAAAAATGAAAATAAAGAAAAAAAACTATATAATTTCCGAACAAGTAACTAAAAATTGAAACTTTGAAGTACCTCTCGTTTTAAATAAACTTTGGCTTGAAGGCAACCAGTTTCCTCCACGATAATCACAATTCCGTGCTCCGATAATTCCACAACCGCGTCCTAATTGCACAATCAAAATTCAATTTTGGCAAGGTTAATTTAATTAAACCCTTATAACTGAAAAGTTTTGCCGAAAGCACAAAAATGTTCATAAATGAATGAGGTTTAAGAGAACCTGGTGGCGCTTCCATCGGACGGAAGTGAGTGCGTCGACGATACCTTGGACGTTGTCCAACTGGCACACCAAATCCGGCTCTTCACCGTCGGCGTTCATCGCCGATGCGCTCGTTTACTCTTTCAGTGGTCAATTTTTTCCCGCCACGAGTATACGGAGCAGTAAATGGTGCGTCACCACTATTTCTAAAAAGGGAAAGAAAATTAATAAACTGAACATCTCTTTTTTTTTTCCTTCAATTTATTTTTGTGTTTGGCTGTTTGCCGCTATATTTTACAATTTTGTTTTAGGAATTAATTTAGGTTGTAATTTTTTACGGAAGCCTTTTTTTGATAATTATAAATGGCTAATTCATTGCGATTGGAAATGGATGGTAAAATATATTTTGTCTCATCTAGAAAATATCTAGAGCGCAATTTAGCAAGAGAAATAGTATTTTATTAAATGACTAAATATAATTTCACGCTACTAAATTTTGAATTTAAGACTTTTTTTTTTAAAAAAAATGATACATATATTGCATTATCAATGACAAAATAGGGAAAGCCAAAAAGACTAAACGATTTTCGTGGCATTTGATCAGAACTTCATCGGCATCCTGAAATAGAAGTGATCAAAAAAAGGGTAAAAAAAAAAACTATAAAGACCTACAATAGTGACCTCAAGGGTCTACAAAAGTAACCACTAAAGTCTATTAAACTATAACAAATTACGAACTAATGTGCTATCTTGACTGGCCCATCGCAAAATGCATACGATAAAAGAAACTGAATATAAAGTCTTTAATTCCCTTCCTATATTACTTATAGTAAGTCTTGCAAATACTGAATAACTTGACAACTAAAGATGCGTTTGGACAAGTTATTTTCATTTGCAAATACGAAATTTCTCAAACAAAAACAAACTATCTAAACACATTTTTATTTCAAAATTTAAAATTCAAATTTTCCCATTCAAATTCTTCTTACATAATTTTAAAAAATTTTCCATCTTATGTTTTCTCTCAAAAATATTTTTTTTTTATCAAAAAATATCCACTAAAATTTTCACACATTCCAATACAATTTTTTTCATTTACAAATAAAAATACCTTGTCTAAACGGACCCTAAACTATTATCGTCAATAAAAAATCGACAATCAAAATCATAAAAAATTAATTAAAAAAAATTATTTACAAAATCACACCGTCTCGCACCAAAATTGCCCGTAGTGGTTGTCATGTAGCGAGCATGGTGGGCTAAACTGTTGCAGTCGTTTTTAACTATTCAATCAGAGTTTCTCAGCTCGAATTTAATACTTGAGAGTTTAGAAAATGTCATGCGTGACTCCCCAGTCAATGAACAATTAGATTTCATTGAAGAATATTCTTTTTGGGTAATGGGATGCCAAGATGCCATAAACTTGAATGTCATGGTCCATCAATCATTTACTTTGCACTATGGGGTCCTGAAGTTACCTGAAGATCAACAAATGGTGACACCCAAAAAAGGTCCAAACATGATTAATTGCTTCTCCAAGATATTTAAACTAAAAGACAAATCTAGATTATAGAGTAAATCATTACTTTTAGTCGCTGGAAGTTATATAAAGAGTAAATCATTATTCTTTTCCATTTTTAAATTAATTTTTGACGTATTTATTTCGTTTGTCGAGAAAATATTAGGTACAGATCAACAAATGGTGACACCCAAAAATTTTTGACGTATTTATTTCGTTTGTCGAGAAAATATTAGGTACAACTATTGTATTAAATAAAACTGCACAATATGTATACTTTTATAACAAAAATATAAATTTGATGATTTAAAGTATGCAAAATTGATCTTTTTCATTGATTTGAAATTTCATCACATTGATTGTTGAAATAGAAAAAGCAATAATTATGGAATTTCTATACATAATTTTTTTTAAATACATAATATGATATTATTAGATTACTCACATTCTGATAAACGATCATATCTCACCACTTTGCATGTGAATTCCATCTAATTTTAGGGATGCCTATAATTTTCCTAATAACTACCGACGTATTAATGTATCAATGTTTTTTAAAAACATTTTTACAAAGAAAATGCTAGGGTCAAATGTACAATTTAACAAATAATGCAATGAATAAGGTGAGTTAGATTCTATATTTTATTGTTACCAACGTACAAGACATATGTACTCATGCATTGACCATATTCAATGGTGTTTCTTTGGTGGATTTCCTCTAAACAATGAAATTATTAATATCAAGTTAGAATTACTTACTCCCATTAATTATGAACAAGACTAAAATGTAAAGAAAGTGTTATGAGTTGAATCACAAAATACTGAATTTAGTAAAACTTTTAAATTTTTTTCGTAAATTTATGAATTTAGTAATTCATTGAATATATTATATTTAAAACTGAAAAGCGAATTTTTTTTTATTTTTTTGGCAAGTTCGTCATTTCACAACTTTCCTTTACGGGCACTTCACGGACTCGCGTATCCCCAAAATCAAAGCCCTGTTCAATAATTCAATCCCGTTTCCACCGTCGATGGTTATTGAAGTTATTTCGCCCTTTTTCACTCTCGAGTCTTACACACAGTCACACACACTTCCCATCCCCACACACACAGAAAAGCAGCGTTGTCCTAGGGTTTTTCTTCGGCACACAAAAAAATGCCTCAAAAGCCCTGAAATCCGTGTGTATTGGGTGCCCTTTTCGTTCGAAATTTTGAATTTGCGACGATTGTTTTTTTGCTCGATGGTTGTTGAAGCTGCCGTTGGGATTTATTGTTGATGTTAATGGCCTCGACGTCGTCGAACAGCAAGGGGAAGGCGGCGGAGGCGGCGGATGGCGGTGGTCCGACTCCGATGCCTATTGCGAATGCGAATGCGCCGCCGCCGTTCCTGGTGAAGACGTACGACATGGTGGATGACCCGAGCACGGATAAGATCGTGTCTTGGAGCGCTACGAACAATAGCTTCGTCGTGTGGGACCCGCCGGAGTTTGCGCGTGATCTTCTTCCTAAGTTCTTTAAGCACAATAACTTCTCTAGCTTCGTTCGCCAGTTAAACACTTATGTATGCATTTCTTCGTCTCCGTCCCTTTCAATTTTTAATTTTTTTGGGTGTGAAATTTACATACAACCTGCTATGTTGATGTATGCGTGTAAATAGGGGGTTTGGTTTTGCCCATTTCATGACTAAGATTTGATGATATGCTGTTTTATACGGCTTGAATGAGTTGCAACTTGGCCTTTTAGTAATCGAATTGGGTTAGAGTTTGAGCCTTTTGTGTTGTTTTGAGTTCAATTGATGCTTTTCTTTGGCTTCGACAAGTTTATCTGCTTTGTGGTGTTTGTAGACTTGAATGAATTTATTTCACAGAAATCAATTTGTCACTTATCTATCCATTTTCAATTTTACTCAGAAATGGAGGGAAAAAAGAGGCTGGATAAATGGATTTGGATTTGGGTTTGCTAATTTCGTTGTAACTATCAGAAGCAGCTCTATTGCACATTCCTTTTGCTAGCATTCTGTTGATTACAACTTTGCAATAATGTGTTTGTTTGTTTTACTTGCCTTCCCATTCTTACTGATCAGCCCTTTCAGGACACTTGAGTTTTTGTTATAATGTTACTGAATATACTCTACAAGTTAGCTGGCATTTCTCACAAGTTTTACAATGGAAAGCTCTTATTTTTATATTTTTAATTCCTTGGCTTAAATTGGAATCTATTTATTGGAAGAAAATATGTTTTTTGAGATTGTGTGTGCATCTCAGTCAGATTTCCACAAAAAACAAATCAACAAAAAAAAATACTCTAATTTTTTCAGAGCAGGGTTTTTGACCTGGGTTTATATCTGTAATTGTCTCTCTGATATTTGTTTTTTAACCAGTAAAACCAAAAGATGGCACATTATATTTATCTGAATGTTAGTGATACATGTGTGTATGAACATTTTGAAGTTTTAGTTCATTATTGAGCATGAACTTCTCATTTTGGACATTACAGTTGTGTCTCGTCCTTATTCTGAACCATCCAGTAAAGAGTTTTTGTGGAATCCTATCATTCAGTATATTTGTGCTGCATAAATTGTCAAAACATTGATAAGCATCGCTATTTAGTGATGTGTGCAACTCAATTGCTGTTTAATCAAGCAAGCTGAGAGTGCTTGCCTAATCCTTCTTTTTTCCTAGCATGATTGAATCAGGCAGTATAGGAGGGCAGAATTTAAATTGATAAATTGCTTACATTATTATTTCCGAGTGATTCAAATTGTAGTCAGTAAGTTTCGAAATTTGGTATGTTTTCTACTTTCTTTTCCAGTAAGTTTGCTAGTTTGCAGGTTTGCGGGTTTGGTACATGCACAGAATACTTTCTTTTCCAGTTAGGTTCTTAAGTAATTCATAGTCATTTCAGTTTTTGTCTTTCATTTCATTCCAAGTGAACTGTTATACCAGGTGACAAAATGAAATGTTACTGTTTACCAGCTTGCTGCTCTTTTTGTTTTAATTGGAAAATTATTGGATATTATCAGCTGTTCTGGACAATTGGACAAGTGCATGGAGATAGATGAGTTAAATTGAGGATTGACTTATGTGAAAATGAGCTTAAACAATGTAGATACATGAATGTCAAGACGGTTTTCTGCAACAGTCGGACTTATGTGACTATGAGTATATACAATGTAGATATAGATGAAAGTTGGATAGGGGATAAACTGCTGACTGTTGCAAAAGAAGCAATTTGAGGCCTTCTAAGTTGTTAATTTGATCGTCAATTATGTCAACTTCATCATTATAGCCAGCTGGACAATTGGACATTCTGATGACCATATCTAAGTTAAGATTAGTACTTACTAGTGTGAAAATGATGTGCATAATGTAGATACTTGGATGTGTTTTCTGCTGACTGTTTGTTGCATAAGCAGCAAATTGAGAGCTACTAAGTTGATTCATTCATCATCTGTATCAAATTCATTATTATGACTTGCCAGATTTGTAAGGTTCATGGTGGGGTAATTGTTCTAGCCTCAGGACAGCCTTGATTTTTCTCCTTAACTCTGAAAAAGGTTAACTGGAATCTGGGAATAGTACTATTAAATGAAAGTAAGGACTAATGATTAATAAGATGCATGCTTGCTTTTCTTTTGATCAACTTTGGATCCAATATATTGAGGTGCATAATATATTCATATATTTCTATTTTTGCTCTACTGTTGTTGAACTAAGTATAGATGTTCAAAATGGAAATGTGTTAATTTTTTTATTAGAAATTATTCTTTTGGTTTTGGTCCACCTTAGGTTAAGGTAATTGGTTGTTGAAATTTTGTATGGTGGTGAGTGGAGTGGTTTTTTCTAGTTATTTATGAATGTTCCTGCGATGGATTTGATCCATAACTTGCACCAATTCATCTTATGACATGAGATAGTTTAGATATATTTTTGAAGCTTGGGAACTATTAGTACTCACTGATCTCCCAATGTTGATGTTTATTATCAATTATAAACAGGGTTTTAGGAAGGTTGATCCGGATCGCTGGGAGTTTGCAAATGAGGGATTCTTAAGAGGCCAAAAACACCTTCTCAAAAGTATCAGTCGTCGAAAACCTGCCCATGGACAGAATCAACAACAACAGCAACCAAATGTACAGAATTCATCAGTTGGGGCATGTGTTGAAGTTGGGAAATTTGGGCTTGAAGAGGAGGTTGAGAGGTTAAAAAGAGACAAGAATGTACTTATGTCGGAACTTGTACGGCTGAGGCAACAGCAGCAAACCACTGATGGTCAATTGCAAGCAATGGTGCAGCGCCTCCAGGGAATGGAACAAAGACAACAACAAATGATGTCTTTCCTGGCAAAAGCTGTGAACAGTCCTGGATTTTTGGCACAGTTTGTACAACAAAATGATAGCAGGCTCATCACTGAAGGTAGCAAAAAACGGAGGCTTAAGCAAGATGGTATTTCAGATAACCATTCTGTTACCCCTGCTGATGGACAGATTGTTAAGTACCAACCCCGGATGAATGAGGCAGCTCAAGCAATGGTCAGGCAGCTAATGAAACTTGATTCTTCTCCTAGATTGGAGAATTTCAACAATTCTGATAATTTCTTGATTAGTGACAGCTCATCACCACCTGAGGCAATGGACTCTGAGGGTTCTGCCAACCGTGTTTCAGGGGTGACTCTTCAGGAGGTCCCACCAACTTCTGGGCAGTCTTTTATTCCAGCAGCAGCATCATCGGTAGCATCTCAAAGTTCTTCAACTGTCATTTCTGAGCATCAGTCGCCCTCCCTTGGTCCAACTTCGGAGATTGCAAATAATAAACTCTCAGATATGAACCAAATGGTTGGAGCACAAGATTTACATTCTTTAGCAGTTCCACCAACGGATATGATTCTGCCCCAACTTTCTCAACTGCAGGAAATTGTTCCAGAGGGTAATGCTGCAATTATAGGGCCTGAAACACAGAATGGGCCTTTCTTGGATCCATCATTGTTAGTGGATGGACAAGCACCCTTGGAAATTGATGATCAGCAGATTGAATGGGATGGTAAATTTCTCGATGACATGGAAGATCTTCCTGGCTCCATTGATCCCTTCTGGGAGAAATTTCTCCAGAGTCCCCAGCAATCAATTGAGACTGAGGAAATGGATTCAAATCCGGCAGAAGAATTTTCCAGTGGAACAGAAATGAAACAGTTTGATAATGGTTGGAACAGGACTGAGCATATGGAGCAGTTGACAGAGCAGATGGGTCTTCTCTCATCGCAAGGCAACAAGATTTGATGGTTCTTTACAATATCTATACCCCCCCTTGATCATTATGTGTATTAGGCTGTGAAAGAGCTATTAATGCATCTTTTTGTTTTTCTTGACCCTGTATGTCTTTACTTGTGTGGACGAACCCGGAATTTGGTTATACCTTTAGCTTTGTTGCCCGACGGAGTGAGTTTGTTGCATCCTCTTTAACTTTTTGGTAGAAAAGTTCGATAGACTGACGGGAGGAAAGGTCAATGCGGCAACTGATGACTTTAAACTTTCCATTTTTATCTTTTTAACCCTTTTTATACAGTTTGGTTAGGTATAGTGTTGTGTCGCTCAGATGTTGTACAGAAGAGGAAGTAATATGTTTTATTTCTTATTTACTTTATTTTTGTCCGCTGTAAAGGAATCAAAAGCTGGTGCGGTATGACTAATTTAGCTACCATGCGGTTCTTTTGCGAACAGCCAAAAAAAGTCAATCTGTTTTATGATCCTAGTATCAGGATCTCGTGACAATGGGGCTATAAACTAAACTCAGTTCTGTTGTGCATATTGCAGCTGATCATGTTATTATTGTTGTTGTGGTTGTTTTAGAATGGCATGGGAATAAATATAAAATCATTCTTTTTAGTTTTAAGAGTATGCTAATTTTGACTTTTGATATTTGTCATATATGAACATATGAACATTTTAACTTTACATTTCTGTGAGTTTATCACCACTCTTACATATAGATATAACTAGTTTTTAACACTGTCCAGTTAAATTTTTTTAAAATTTTGGTAATTTTTTTATATTTTTATAAATATATAATAATTATTATTTTAAATATTTTTAATTTATCTCTCTACTATATAATTATTTTGTTAAAATAATTTAAAAGTAATACAAATTTTATGCAAATGGTACTAATTGAAATATTGATAAGTTTCTTTTTGAAAAAACAAATGTTGCTAATGACTAATATATATAAAACTTAATATTGCACAAGAAGGTTACTTTATTGGAACAATTAAATTTAATATGATAGACTATAAAATTCTAATAATTAGATATATTATTAGTTATTATATTTGCATGAATTTAAATGATTTTGATAGTTCATTTTTAGTTACTTTTGCAATAATTAATAATTAATAATTAATGATAAATAAAAAATCTCTTGTAATATTTTAACAATTAATGATAAATGAAAATAAAAATAAAAATTATAGCTCTTTTTTTTTAAAAAAAAATAGTTAACATTAGTTATAAAATGGGAATTAATATTTTTTTTATAGTTCAAATAATTTTTTGATTAAAGTTAGTTAATTTTGTGATAAAAAATTAAAATATTTCCATAAAAATTCACAAATTAATTTTTATGAAAATAAACAAATTAATACACAAATAAAATATTTACATAAAAATCATTTATTACCTTTACATAAAAAATAGACTTTTTTTTTAAAAATGAAAATATTAATTTCAAATTAATATTATGTATGAAAAAAAAATAAAAGAGAGAAAAAGAAGTTTGGACCAAATCGAATCAAAATTAATCCAATCCGATCTAATCTAATTCAAAATATAAGATCAATTTTAAATCACGATAAAAATTTTTTAATCGATTTGGGTTTGAATTGAATCGGATCAGATCAAATCGATCCGAATAATGTCATCGTCAATTGATTTTAGTAGCCCTGCCACACACACCAATGATTCCGCAATGAGATCCAAGATTGAGCTGGGTTTTAATTGGTTTAATATGGGCACCACTGTAATGAGGTGCAGGAGTATGCTCAAAGATGGGAACCTCGACTTTCATGGCTTCTCCCAAAGTTGGCTTTGAACCGATTATTTTCATCTCGACATATTAACAACACGACATGTTACAGTGTGCTGACTAATTGAATTAATTTTTAATATCTAAGAAAATCATGGATAGCATGAACATGGATAAAGCTTAATTTTACATCGT
This sequence comes from Gynochthodes officinalis, assembly GCA_020080225.1. Taxonomy (NCBI): domain Eukaryota; kingdom Viridiplantae; phylum Streptophyta; class Magnoliopsida; order Gentianales; family Rubiaceae; genus Gynochthodes; species Gynochthodes officinalis. Next base: position 30,030,065 of record CM034622.1, on the reverse strand, counting down.
AGGTAATTACATTGAATTGGACTCTATTTAAACTTTAAGTTCATAACTTATAATATAAAAAATGAATACCGTTGGCTAAAAACTCGAAATTATTTATCAAGAAATCCACTCTTATTGTTAATTTAATACTACTTACACAAAAACACATGAAATAAGAAAGACACCTTAGTTGGTGTCTGTTCTAGCTAAATTAACCTAGTTCATCCTCGTATCTAGCTCTAACCATTTCAAAATTTTATTTTAGAATACCATGATGGACATAGCAGAAGAATGCCAAGACAAGCAGTAGAAGGGAATGTCACGAATTGAAGTAGCTAAGGAGGAAGGATCATATTTCCTACCGAATTGGGATGTAAATCGGCCAGAAATAAAATATAAAGTATAAAAAGAAAGGCACCATTGAATGTGAGATTTGAAACTCTTTACTATAAGTGAGAATTTACATGGGGCGAGCAAAAATCATGCGTAGTTATTCTTTATTACTTTTGGTCAAATCAACCTATAAAAAGCATGTTCGATTATGTTTATTTTTAATCTTAAATAAAATAGAACGATATAGAGATTCGTATTTAATAGAGTATTTAAAAATATGCTCGAACCTTATTTTAGCCTGATTTAGGATGAAATGAATTTATAATCATGAAATCGACTTGATTATCCAATTATAAGTTTATAACCCTAACTTAATCCTACTTTGGGCGAAATAAGTTTACTAATTATTTGATTCCATTTTAAACTAAAAATAGATCTTAGAAGCTACAAAAGGGTAGGATTATTTTTCAACCATCTAGTGCAGTCCTATTCATTAAATAGTCCATAAGTCAATCATACTTGCTCCATCCCAAAAAAAGAATTTACTTTGAAAATTTTTTCTTGTCAAAAAAAGAAAAAAAAGAGAGTTAACTTTTAAACTAAATTTCTAAAAGATCCTTACTAATAATAATTATATATACTCAAAATTAAAAAGTAAGGATAAAAATGTTTAGTGGTGCATTAAATGAGTTGTATTTAATAATTAATAAAAAAAAATGTACTTTTAACCAAAGTGAACTCTTTTTTTTGGATGCAAGGAATAGAATTTTTTTTCACCCCCTATTATCATAGATTGTCCTCTAAATTATACATTGTCTCTTCAATTTGTTTTTAACTGTGTAATCTTGGGTGGTATAATCATATGTATAGAATATTTTCTCTATTTTATGACATAAGTGATGCCTTTATTTATAGATTTGACATTTAAACAAATATGGTATTGCATGTATATCATTTACTTGGAGAAGTACCATAATCTTGGGGTTACTAACACTATTTATAGTTACTACGAAAGTCTAATGCACAGATGTCTGAAAACTCGCAGGGTTAATACCAAGGCCGCAGTCAGAACAAGGTCTTAGATGTTCTTCAAAAAAAGAGGCATTTTTGAAAGATAAACTAAGAAGAAAATAAAATCTCTATTATATACTTTCTTATTGTCATCTGCTAGGTAGTATCATTTGGCTCTTTCATGAATTCCGGAGCTGATATGAGAAGTATAAATTCACATGTGCAATTCCATATTCACATGTGCAATTCCATCCCTGATTTCAGGCTATAGTTAGAAAACTCACTGTAAAATTTATCAGACAATTTTTATCTTCCAGAGATTAAGGCTACATTTGATCTTTAAGCACATGCTTATATTGTTATGTAGTAACCATGAAATTTAATTTGTTGCTTTTCATTCTGAATTTCAATGAAAAATCACAACGAGATACACATGGCAGTTTAGAGCACAGTGTTAATCCTAACTCAACTCACAGCCAGAAGCAAGACTCTTCAGCAACCACAAAAACCTCACCTGCCCTTAGTTTTCGACTTACATCTCCACATGTCAACTTTCCAAGGGATCTTAAGCCATGCACGTTTTGGTCTAAAAGAACTCCAAGTCCCTTCAGCACCATGCAATGTATAAATAGTGTTAGATTTTGTTGATAGACTAGAAAGTCACTCTAAAGATTTGTAGTAGTTTCCAAATGACACTGGTAAGAGAGAGAAGGCAAAAACAGGCCTTGAGGCTCACTGTACCCCTCATCTCACCAGCTAATTCTTGGCAGAGGTTTCTATCACCATCATCATTATCGTCCTCGAGCTCGAACTCTCCGGCCATTGATGATGACCTGGCCAACTTTGAGAAACTTGCAGTTTTAGGACATGGGAATGGTGGAACAGTATATAAAGTGTGCCACAGGCCAACAAATGCAATTTATGCGTTGAAAGTGCTTAGGTTTATTGAAGATACTGAAAGGGTACAACAGCAGGCATTGTGTGAAGTGGAGATCCATAGAAGAGTAGATTCAGGGTCTGTTGTAACATGTCATGGGGTGTTTGAAAATGGATTTGCGGGCACAGATGGCGGTGGTGATGTCTGCTTTCTGATGGAGTATATGGAAGGAGGGTCACTATATGACATGTTGCAGAAACATCATATTTTATCTGAAATAGCTATTTCTGCCATTGCAAGAAGTGTTTTGGAAGGACTACACTATCTACATTCTATGCAAATTGTCCATAGAGATATTAAGCCCTCAAATTTGTTGATTAATAGCAAAGGAGAGGTAAAGATTGCAGACTTTGGCGTGAGCCAATTCGTAGCAGGTTTTGATAAAGAGCAATGTCAATCATATGTGGGTACATGTGCATATATGAGTCCAGAGAGAATTGATCCAGAAAGGTGGGATGGGGATCATTCTGATGGTTTTGCTGGAGACATATGGTCTCTTGGAGTTATAGTGATGGAATGCTTTATCGGTCATTTTCCATTAATTAAGCCTGAAGAGAAACCAGACTGGATAACTCTAATGTGTGCAATTTGTTTGGAGGAAAATATGGAGATGCCAGAAACAGCTTCAGCAGAAATTCAGAGCTTTGTTAGGAGGTGCTTGCAGAGGGATTGGAGGATTAGAGGAACAGTGGTGGAACTACTTGCTCACCCTTTTGTGACTAAATTTGAAGATAGTGCTGCAGATCATCTACTTTATTATGCTTCAGTCATGTAGCTGTAGCTGTATAGTCGTGCTAATTTATGCATTTGCGTGACACTTTTGGATTATCTTTTTGATATTTCACGCTTCTTTTTCGTCTAAAATTATTGGCATCAAACTAAAGTTAGCATATATTACGAAATTAAAGGTCTCTTCAAGTCTAAAAAACTAAAAAGTTAAAAAATATTATGAAATCAGCACGCACGCACAAGCACACACCCTCTTATCTCTCTCTGTGGGTCATGTGCCTGCACCTTTATAATCAATCGAAGAAAGCTAACATGTCAAAAAGCAATATTTGATATTAAAAGCACCTTAGTATCGTTATGGTTTTTAACATTCTACAACTTTTACCATGAACAACAGAACATTTGTAGTTTGGTTTAGGGGGTATAACGCTTTCTAAGGTATCCCTTCCCATACAATACACTATACTGACGGCTGCTACAATCTAAAATATGATAAGAATTGATAAGGAATCATCTTCATTGACAATATTCCACAAGCGAAAAGATCCTGGTATCTTGGTGTGCTTTAAAGGACACCCTAGATCAAGCTCTCCAATAAAAGGCATGACTAGTTCAAGGTGCTGAATGCTTACTGCTTGCCCAGTTATATTGGGTTATGGAAGATATCTTCGTCATTTTGGGGAGGCCAAGTGATGATGTCTGGAACTTTCAAGATGCTTTTGTAGAAGGCCACCTGTATCAAATACCAATAAATTACCATCTACAGGTTCTATGAGAAAATTTAAACGCAAGGTTGATAGAGTAGGAGCCACCTAGTATTATGAAGGGACAATAATGTTTGACACGCTACAAGATCTCCCAACCCCAAGCACAAATGCATGCATGTATTACAAAAATAAGTTGGCTATACTATAAAAAGGTTGAAGAATGGAGTTAAATGAACCTCTATGTTGAAAGGCCAAATTTTCATGATGAATTCTGGATGTACAAGGTTTACTGAAAGACTAACGTTACTTTGAACCCGTCATGTCTTCCCTACTGACTGTGTTGCACCTGATAAACCTTTCTTTTGAAAGTATATCCTGGAGTTATCACCCCAACCCAAATCACTAACATTATGATTAAAAGCAGAGAAAGTAAAAAGAAACATGCAAATTACATCATTTTTCCTCCTTACAGAGCGAAGTAGCATTTAAAAATGCATGCAAAAATAAAACTTTGCACACACACCACACCAAACACCCACATTTTTGTCTACTTAACATTGTGAGCAATTGTGGTAGTTTGGGACATTTCGCTAAGGTATGAGGTATCTAAAATCAGAAAATTCAAGGCACAGTAATAATTGCTGGAGAGAATAGAGGATGCAAGATGCTATTTGCCCTTGTAACACATTAAGACCAGGTAATAATTAAGAAGTCACAAAACACATTAAATAGGCTTGTAAAATGATAAAATCTGCAAAAATGCACCTGTAAGATGGCCTGTAAATTTGAACTGTAAGTTACGGCAACTTTTCTTCAAAAGTCGCCAAATGTAAGAAAGGAAAAGGTTTAGTAAAAGCCATCCAATTCTTGCTTTGATTATCTTTTTTCATACAATCAAATTTCAAAACAAGTCTTGCTGTCACAGGGGACAAGCTTCTGAATAACAGGGCAAAAATAGCACAAACAGTGACATTAAGCCATGAATCAAAACTCAAAAGCTTTTAAGAGAAAGTGATGGCTAAATATAGTTAGGAAGAAAACCAATGTGAGTGATTGATAAGGCAGAGGGTTGAACATATGAGAAAAGAAACCAAAGCATCACATAATTGTTGCACAATCGAGATAGAAAACACAATATGTTTGACGACAAAAGTTGTTCTTTTCTCTCTCACCTCTCTCCCCGCATGTAGACTATTGCCTGCAGTAGGCTGCATGTGCTTTATCGATTCAAAGTAAAGGTCTGAATTCAAAATAAACTTACCGATTGAACAGAGGATGAAAACTTAGATGAAGCATTAGTAAAACTACCACTTGGTAAAAACTTACAAACCAAACCAAATGCCACTTATGCTACCTATTATTCTCAACAAAACTACACTCAACTCTCAAGAATATCCACAAATCACCTCAAAGAATGATTGCTTAATTTGCCAGTTGAAATTACATTGACATTATATATTCCTTGGCACAATCTTAATTGCAAAATCTGGTAAATTCTTCCATATGCATCTTGCAAGCATATACAGGAAACACCAGAAACAGGTGATAATTTAAAGAACCAACCTGGCCTCGAAATAAGATGAATCCGAGATCGGGGTCCTTCAAACATCCAGCTGTCCTCGTCTAGGGATTTAACCTTTTTGTTTAGGGCTGCCATCAGGTCCGATTTTAGAACTACACAAATAAGACAAAATCTATTCAGAAAATCAATCAAAATTTTTCCTCACTGAAAAATTGCACTATGCAGTATAGAATTTAATTAATGGTTTGGCATTTTTTTTTTTTGACAACTTCCATTGGCAGCATCTTCTGGCACATTGCCTCTTTCTGATCTTTCTTCCATCAAGATACCACAGCACATAAAAGGCATAATAAATTCTGTCTTATCCCCTAATTATTTTCTCAAGCGTGCAACTTCAGTGAAGCATCAACCAGCTTGAACCACACAAACATTTTGAATTGAAAGCAATTACAAACGTTAAATCACACACACACACACACAAAAGTGTCATGGATTTCGTACCAGCAAGGGCCTCGTCCTTGCGGTCCTGAACGGAGATCAGATCTGCAGGGAAATGATAGTCATCAACGCCGGCGAGAGATGAAGCTGTGGCCGCCGGGATAGCAGTGGCCGATATGGATGACCTCGCCGGTGACGACGTCAGCGAACTAGTGCTCATCTCCTCCACTTCAATAAAATTTTCCGACAGCGGAAGAAGGGATAATAGTGATTAGTGCAGATTTGACTAATTAATTAATTAGTAAAATTCGTGGGATTTTTTTTGGAGAGGGAAAATTTTTGTCGAGGGCAAAGAAATGCATAGCATTTAAATATTTAATATTAAGGGCAATTAAAATGCCTTTAATGTTATTTGAATTGTAAAAAGACTGTCTTACCCTCAATTATCAATGACTAACTATTACCCGTCCCAAAAAAATCATTTTTAATGTAATATAATTTTATATTTTCATTTTTTAATGATGGATCATAAGTATTATTATTAATGATGATATTTTAAAATTTTATTCAAAATAGACTCTTTTATATAAAAAAATTTAAAAGTAATTTTTTTTTCGTATGAAAAGAGTATGAATGTGTATAAATTGCATTTTGAAAAAACGTTTTTTGAATGCTTTTACGCTTGCTAATATATTTTCTATATCACAATTATTATTTAAAAAAACGTAAGAATTCAACGATTCCTTAATCCAGTTCAAGGCACTATGCATACATTGTTGAATAAAAATAAGGAACGCCAATCATTGAAAATTTTGTTATCAGCTAATTATTTTCAAATATATTAGATTCTAAATAATATTATAGTTTGCGTTATAAATTTTACTTTCTTAGTAATTTTTAGCATTATTATATCATATTAACATTATTGTATCCTATAAACTATTATTTATATCATATTAACATTATTATATAAAATATTTATGTAAAATAGCATATTAGTTAATCAACCAGTTAACCGGTTAATTAACTAATTGGTTAATTAGTTTAACCGATTAACCAGTTGATAAATAGTACTAGTTAATTGGTTTATCCAGTTGGTAAAATTCAAAACTGAAAAATGAACTGATAAAACCGGTTAATCAACGGATTTTCATTTGAAACCGGACCGAAAACCAGTTAATTGATTCAGATTAACTAGTTAATAATTGGTCCGGTCGGTTAACTGGTTAAACTAGTTTTTTGCACACCCTTAAATGCCAGTTTGACGATGACTTCATCATAATTGCATGGAATTTAACTGGAAACATCAATTGCAATTTGAATGTCAAGTGTATATTTTTGCATCAAATTTGAAGCAACTTCTCCCATGGTCTAGAGTTTGCATGCAAAATCATTTTCAAATATGTTTTTACCAGAAAAAGAAATAGAAATGTGTGAGACATGCAAAACATAGAAGTTGGAATGGATATATTACTTCTAAAGGTGAGTATAAATTTTGAAAAAGTCATATGATCATTGCTGCCGGATTGCACAAGGTGAACAAGAACCTATGTTTTCAATATCTTCCTTCCAATGGAGAATCTTTAAACTTCTACTGTGTTTTTAATGTTCACGACAATCTATTACTCTAAATATTTCCCCTCATATGGAATTAAAACAGGGCGTTCGGAACAAATTTTTTTTCTTAAGACTTTTCATTTTACACAGAGAAACCAAAGCCGAAGAGAATGGAGATTTTTGGCATTTTTCCAGTTTCTATTACTTAACCAAAATTCATTAATTTGCTGCTTTCATGTGAATTGAAAACTTGGTAATGTCAATGATGGAAATAGCAGGACTTCAAAACACTTGAATATATTTGCATTAGAAACCAACCTTATGCTTCATTCCGCATCACTGGAGAATAAAAAAAAGTTAAGACTCTAACAATCTACCTTAATCTCCTACATTTTGAATTCCCTCATGGCCTTTTCTTATTTAGCAATGAAGAATTATATCGGACTCTATGGCCAATTGCAGAGAATTTTCAATGGGATAAAAGAATATGCAACTTTTAGGTAATTTGCACGTACTTCGGAAGGAAAAATACTAATAATCTGCCCGTACTTTGTTCAGGCTACCATCAATCATGATGAGAATAATTTTTTAATCAAAGGATTTTGGCACCCCTTCTAGGTAATTTACAGGAATCAAAGGGGAATTGCAACCTTATTCATAAAGTTTGTAAAATTTCAATGATTTAAATACTTCTAAAAGTTATACGTCAAAAGTAGTTACTCAATTTTACGGATGACATTTTCCCCCCAAGAAATCAAAGCTTATAGCTCACAGAAATTGAGATTTCTTAAACTCTTCATTTTCTTGCTATAAATCAGTTCACATTTTTATCTTTTTTTAAAAAAATTAAAATATTAGTAAAAATAGACCGTTTTAACTCTAACACAAAATATATAAATATTAGATTAATACTAAAGTCTAATAAAAAATGCATAAGTACTAGTTCTATTAAAATTAAATAATTTAATTAATAGAATATGTTTGGTATATATGAGAACAGAGAATCTCAACGGTCAAATAAACAAAATTAATGAATCCCTACAACCATATTTTGCCTTATGACCAAATAAATATTAATTGATCATATTATTTATCTTTTAGAATATTTGATTATAATTTATTTATTTTATTTACTTTTAAAACGCAAAAGTTATTATCATCCCTTCCATTTTATTTCGTTAAATTTTGCTAGGAATTTCTAAGTCAAACTTGATTAAAAATAGTTATTTTCACGGAAAGTTTATGGACAAAAAATTTGAGTACCGCTGGGGTGTAAACGAACTAGTACGTTCGGTGAACAGTTCGTGAACAAGTTCGATTACGTTCGTTTATGTTCATTTGTTAAAGTTGAATTAACTATAAACAAACAAATTTTGCTGTTCGTTTATGTTCACGAACAATAAACGAACAGACATGTGTTTAGTTCGTTTATGTTCACGAACAAGCTTGTTTAATGTTCACATAAAGTTTATTTATTGTTCGTTTATATTAAAATAATAATATAATATAATATAATATATATAATATATATAAATATAATATAATATAATATAATATATATAATAATATTATTCGATTATTGTTCATGAACATATTTGTTTAATCGTTCACGAACATATTTATTTAATCGCTCACGAACATGTTAACGAGCTGTTCATGAATATATTCGTTTAATGTATTAATGAACATGTTCATAAACTGTTCACGAACACTTATCGAACACGAATAAACGAATACGAATAGCAGATTTGACATTAATAAATAAACATAAATGAATATAGATAAACACAAACAGTTTTAAAAATAAATGAACAGTTCAGGACGATATTTGCTTGTTTACATCCATACGTTCCCAAACGCATAATGAATATGTTTTGACTAGAAAATTGAGAGTTAGAAAAAAAAAAAAGAAAAACGGGTCACTAAATATCCCCTATGCCAGTTTGGATAACTTCACCATAATTGCATGCAACTTGCATCCAGAATTATTGCCAAGGTGGGGACGATTTGGTTGAATAAAACGAATCAGTACAAATCAAATTAATGGAAGCAATTTACGAAAGAGGAAGACAGAGTCACAGAGAGCAACAATCACAAATATCTTTTCCGGATCACAAACTTCTTAGTCAAAAGGGAGTAGGGATCGCTTTGCCTCAATTTTCTCCCAAGCTTTATTTTTCTTCGCTTTTTAAATGGAACCAAATACTTCTCCCCTTTTCTTGGTGGACTTCTACTAAATCAGAGGGCAACATTCAACTCTCTGTCACACTCACAGGCACAGCCTTCAATTTTCAACTCCATCCTCAAAAAGCCTAAAGAGACCAAAGCCTTAAACACAAACACAAACACAAACACAAATCCCCCCTGCCTTTGTTCAATTCTAAGAGGAATGTGAAAATGGCAGATCAAGTATTGGGATTCTTGTCAAATAACCTCTCAACCTTTGTGAATGAAGAGGCAAAACTCTTGGGAGGGCTTCGCCAAGAGGTCCAACTCCTCAGTGACGAGTTTGGCCAGATGAAAGCTTTCTTGCAAGTGGTAGAATCCGAGAAAGAAGATGATCCCCGGCTCGCAGAGTGGACCAGGCAAGTGAGGGAAGCTGCTTATGACACTGAAGATGTCATTGATGAATTTAAGCTTCTCTTTGCTCGCCATCGTCCGCGTGGATTCTTTGGCAATGTCCGCTCCAATTTCAACTCCATCAAGAACTTGCCTGCTCGTCATCGGCTTGCTACCAATTTACAGAGCATCAGGGCCAGAATCAAAAATATTTCTGAAGCTCGTCTTAGATACGAATCGCGATATGGCAAGATCCCTGCTCAAGTCTCCGAGCGTATGCCCCCTGCAACCATCGATTGGAGGTCCAGCAAGGATGACGAAGCACTTCACGCAAAGGAAGATCAATTGGTAGGCATTAACAAGCCTAAACAATACCTCATTTCTCAGCTCCTTGAAGGTGACTACCAACTCAAAGTAATTGCGGTGCTTGGGATGGGAGGAATAGGGAAAACCACCCTAGTCAAAAGAGTTCATGATGATGCGGCTGTGAAAAGTCATTTCCGGATCCGTGCCTGGGTCACTATCTCTCAAACATATGACTTTAAGGAGCTCCTGAAAAACTTGATTCGAAAATTATATACGGGTTTCAATGAAACTGCCCCACTCAGTATGGAGTCAATGGACATTGACGAATTGAGAGCACACATCAAAGACTTTCTCCAACGAGCAAGGTATGCAATTGTGTTTGATGACATATGGGACAGCAATTTCTGGGATGCATTCAAATTTGTGCTGCCTGAGAATAGCTACGGTGGCAATTGCGTGATGATAACAACACGGATTGCTGATGTAGCCTCTTCCTCTTGCATTGACTTCCATGGCGATGTTTTCACAATGGAATTCTTGACTCCTCAAGAGTCGAGGACTCTATTTTGCCATAAGACATTTAAAGACAATTGTTGTCCAGCCCATTTAAAGAATGTTGTAGAAGCCATAGTGCAAAAGTGTGAAGGCTTGCCGTTGGCGATTGTGGCCATTAGTGGGGTTTTGGCCATGAAAGACTTGAGCAGAGTTGATGAATGGGAGCGGATTCGACGTAGGCTTGGGGATGAATTTGAAGGCACTGGAAAGTTGGATAGAGCTAAGAAGATACTTTCTCTGAGTTACAATGATCTACCTCCAACTGTCAAGACTTGTCTGTTGTACACTAGCATTTATCCTGAAGATTATCAAATTTATCGCCCGAGACTGATCCAATTGTGGATTGATGAAGGATTTGTGCAACAGAGAGTAGGATTGAGTACTGAAGAAGTTGGATGGGGTTATCTCAAAGAACTCGCCAACAGGAGTTTGATCCAAGTGAGTGAGGAAATCCTTGGTGGCACACCCTTGTATATTCAGATCCATGATCTTTTGCGAGAAGTAATTGTCTCCGAGTCAAGGGAGATAAACTTGACGACTGTAATTAGTAGCACACAGCACACAGTAATAAGGTGGCCCCCAGAAAAGTTGGTACGACGTCTAGTATTCCACGGTAACCTTCTCCTCGATAACTTTGTTACCACCCAAGAAAGTCACCAGTTCTTTAACAGACTTCGATCTATCATTACTTTTGGATGCAGAGAACCACCGTCAAAAGCATTGTTATCTAAGCTTTTATCCAGTAAATTTCTAAAGGTGTTGTTTTTCCAAGGTATGCAGTTGGATGAAATTCCAAAAGAGATTTTTAACTTATTTCTCCTCACGCACTTAGACCTAAGGGATACCAGAGTCAAAATAATTCCAAAATCCATCAAAAGGCTTCAAAATTTGGAGTATTTAAATCTGATTGAGACTAATGTGAGGGAATTACCTGTGGAAATCCTAAAGCTACAAAAGTTTCGTTGTCTTTTGTTATATCACTCAATTGATTCTTCAAATAAAGCTTTGGGATCTTATGGAGTTAAAGTTCCATGTAATATGGGGGCTCTTCTTGGGTTAGAAATATTAGAGTGGATAGATGCAGCAGAGAATGATAAGACAAGAATAGTGACGGAGATAGGAAAACTGACCCAGCTAAGAAAATTAGGAATTACAAATGTACGAAGAGAAGACGGAAGGGAGCTTTGCTCTTCACTTGAGAAGCTCACCCATCTCCAGGAATTAGATATTGCTTCTTCAGACGAAAGCAACGAGGGAATTATATTGGATCTGAATCATCCTATTTCTGCTTCGTCTTTACAGTCTATTTATTTTCTAAGGTTGCAGGGCCGCTTGGAAAAGATGCCACCATGGATAACAAATCTTCAAAATTTAGGATCAACGACTTTTATTTGCAGTAATTTAAGGGATGATCTACTTGAATCGCTCCAACACTTGCCCATTTAAAAGATTTGTTATCCACTCTCTCCCTAATGGGGCATTGCACCCTCCTCCACTCTCTCCCTAATTTAAGGGATGATCCACTTTCATCTTCATCAAGCTTGTCAAGGAGAAAGTTTGTGTTTCAGGACTGGAGGTTTCCTAAAGCTCAGGAAATTGTTTTTAAGGGAAATGAAAGGATTGAGGCGGATGAGAGTGGAGGAGGGTGCAATGCCCCATTTAAAAGAACTAACCTTGGACGAACTTCCATTGCTAGAGGAGGTACCTTTAGGTATTGGGCATTTGAGAGAGCTTCAAAAGCTAGAGTTGTGGAATATGAGTTCCGAACTCAAAAAGATGTTGGAGAATGCGGCGGATGATTGTGAAGAAGAAAATGAAGATTATAAAAGAATTGCACACATTCCTGAAGTTCGCATTGGTTTCAAAAGAGATGGAAGATGGTTTGATTGGCAGCTATTTCGAAAGAAATAAACCCAACCATGCCAAATTCTTTTTATGTTTATAGCACTCTCTGCACTCTTGTATCTATTATTTCATTTTCATTCACAGTAGGCTATGACTGTCAATTTATTTAATTAGAGAACCTCTGAGTTATTTATTTATTTATTTTTGGTAAAATTTCATAAAAAAATACTAAGTCTGATTTACATCTATTTAATTTTTTTCGTGATTTTTCTATGAAATAGGAAACAAGCATTGATTTGATTGATCCCATTGTCTACAAAATAGGATAATAAGAAAAATGAAAAAAAAAGCCATGATTTTGAATCTCAAACCATATTTGCATTGCATCTAAAACAACTTCTACTATGATCTAAAGTTTGCGTGCATGCAAATCATTTTCAAAGATCTTTTAATTAATAAATAAATAAATGAATAAATGAATATGCAGGACAAAGAAAACACAAGGAATTGGAATGGATACATTAATTCTAAAGGTAGCTATGAATTTTGTAAATTTTGAATAATTTATCTATTTTAAAGGTTATAAATCAAACCGAATTACTCAATTTTGTCTTTGGCTCCTCTTCAAATTTGGTTAAAATCATCAAGCTAAATTTCAACACGGGTGCTCAACTTATTTGTTTATGACCTTATGCACATACTACCATACTACTATGAGATAATTTGAGGTGTATAACGGAGGTTAGACCAAAAAAAAAAAAAAAAACTAAAAAACACACAAATTATTTTTTTTAAGATCACATTTAGATAATAAAGCTAAAAATCTGAACAATTTTCTATTTTTTTCTTGGAACTGGCAGAATCCAAAAAAGAAGATGATCCACAGCTCACTGAATGGATCAGGCAAGTGAGGGAAGCTGCTGATCACGCTGGAGACGTTTTTGATGAATTTATGCTTCTCTTTGCTGGCCATCGTACGCATGGATTCCATGGCAATCTCCTTTGGAACTTCAACTCCGTAAAGAATATGCCAGCTCGTCTTCGACTTGCTAACAAATTACAACGGATCAACGCTAGAATCAAACACATTTCTGAAGCACGGGCCTGGTTTACTGTCTCTCAAACTTGTGACCTTCAGGAGCTCCTCAAAGGCTTAATTCGACAGTTACGGGCTGCTTTGAAGGATCCTGTACCACAGCCGATGGTATCAATGGATATTTATCAATTGAAAGCCCTAGTAAAAGACTGTCTCCAACAAGCAAGGTATGCCGTTGTGTTTGATGATGTATGGAACAGAGAATTCTGGGATGCTTTCGAATTTGTACTTCCTGAGAATAGCTATGGTAGTAATTGTGTAATGCTGACAACAAGAATTGCTGATGTAGCCTCTGCCTCGTGCAAAACAGATCATGACTACATTTACAAAATGGAGTTCTGGACCTTTCAAGACTCGTGGACTCTATTTTGCCGGAGCACCTTTAAAGACAATCGTTGTCCTGCCCATTTAAAGAATTTTGCAGATGGTATTGTGTGAAGGCTTGCCATTGGCAATAGTTGCAATTAGCGGCCTTCTGGCTTCAAAAGACTTGAGCAGAATAGATGAATGGGAATGGGTTCGACGCAGGCTTGGGGATGAATTTGAAGACAGTGGAAAGCTAGATAAGAGTTAAGACGATACTCTTCCTGAGTTACAATGATCTGCCTTCCACTCTTAAGACTTGTCTGCTGTACACTAGCATTTACCCTGAAGATTATGAAATCCGATGCTATCATCTAATCAGATTGTGGACTGCTGAAAGATTCATAGAATAGAGAGCCGGGCTCGCCGCTGATGAAGTTGCATGGGATTATCTCAAAGAGCTTGCCAATAGAAGTTTAATCCAAATGAGTGAGGTACTCGATGGTGGCTTACCCCGGTATTTTCATATCCATGATCTTCTCCGAGAAGTTATTGTCTCCGAGTCAAGGGAGCAAAACATGATGACTATTTTCAGCACTACACTATACTACACGGCAGAGACACAATTTCCCCCAAAAGCTGGCACGACGTCTAGTATTTCACAAGTTTTCCCTTGACAACACTACTCAAGAAAGCCCCCATTATTGTAGCAATGCTCGATCGATAATCACATTTGACCATCTAAAGCCTTGTTAGCGGACCTTTTATCCAGTGAGTTTTTAAAGGTATTCAATTTCAGAGGCATGCATTTTTAAGAAATTCCAAAAGAGATCTTCAACGTATTTCAGCCCACATATTTACACCTAACTGGAACAGGAGTTCAAAAAGTCCCAAAATCCATCAAAAGGCTTCAAAATCTTGAGTATTTAGATCTAAGAGGGACTAATGTGAGGAAATTACCTGCTGAAATCCAAAAGCTACGGAAGCATCATCATCTTTTGGTATATCAGGAAGTTGATTCTTCAGATACAGATTCCGGAACTTATGGATTTAGAGCTCCATCTAAAATGGGAGGGCTTCCTGAGTTAGAAACTTTATGTGAAGTAGATGCAGCAGAGAGCGAAAAGACAAGAATATTGAGCGAGATAGGAAAGCTAGCTCAGTTAAGAGCGATAGCAATTACAAATCTTAGAAGAGAAGATGGGGAGGAGCTCTGCTCTTCAATTGAGAAGCTGACCAATCTGCAGGAATTAATTGTTAGTTCATCAGTTCAAATGACGGGGTCGTGTTGGATCTGAATCATTCAATTTTTGCTTTGTCTCTTCAATCTCTCTGTTGACTATATATAAGGGGCCGCTTAGAAAAGATGCCACCATGGATAAAAGATATTCAAAGCTTGGGAGAAATAAAATTGAATTGGAGTTGCTTAACGGATGATCCACTTGAATCTCTTCAACATTTGCCCAATTTGATCCAACTCAGTCTCAACCAAGCCTACCTAGGAGAATGTCTGTGCTTCAAGGCTGGCGGTTTTCCAAAGCTCAAGACGTTGTACCTAAAGAACATGAATTCATTAAGATGGGTGAGAATGGAGGAGGGTGAGATGCCTGGTGCCTGTCAACTAACTATGCTAGAACTTCCATTGCTGGAGGAGTTACCTTTTGGTACTGAGAACTTGAAGGAGCTTGAAAAGCTAGAACTTCTATCTACGAGTTCTCAACTCACAAAAAAGCTAGAGAATGAGGGCTTTGAGGAATGTGAAGATTACAAAAGAATCGCACACATTCCTCAATAGTGATTGGTTTCCAGATGGATGGGCGATGAACGAGCCGCCAGCTATTCAGGAGGAGGAGAATGCAAAGCTAGGCAAACTCCAGCTGCTGTTGCTAATGTTCATCTCATAGCCTTGGCTCCATGCACTACTCTTACGCCACGAACATTTGCCATTCATGCTTTCCTTCTTGCTAATGGTTTTATTTATTTGTCTTGATTTTTACATTTCTTGCTAATGTTCATCTCTTTGCATCTTTCATAAAAATACAAAGTTAGATGATCATTGCTGCCGGATTGCACAAGGTGAAAAAGAGCCTATGTTTTCAATATCTTTCTTCCAATGGAGAATCTTTAAACTTCTACTGTGTTTCTAATGTTCATGACAATCTATTACTCTACATACTTCCCCTCTTATGGAATTAAAACAGGACCTTTGGAACGATTTTTTTTTCTTAAGATTTTTACACAGAGAAACCAAAGCCGCAGAGAATGGAGATTTTTGGCATTTTTCCAGTTTCTATTACTTAACCAAAATTCATTAATGTGCTGCTTTCATGTGAATTGAAAACTTGGTAATGTCCATGATGAAAATAGCAGGAGTTCAAAACACTTGAATATATTTGCTTTAGAAATCAACCTTATGCTTCATTCTGCATCACTGGATAATCAAAAAAAGTTAAGACTCTAACAATCTACCTTAATTTCCTACATCTTAAATTCCCTCATGGCCTGGTCTTATTTAGCAATGAAGAATTATATCGGACTCTATGGCCAATTGCAGAGAATTTTCAACGGGCTAAAAGAATATGCAACTTTTAGGTAATTTGCACGTACTTCGGAAGGAAAAATACTAATAATCAGCACGTACTTTGTCCTGGCTACCATCGATCATAGTGAGAATAATTTTTTTCCCCTAAATGATCAAGATATCATTGCAATTGCAAAAGATATAAGCCAAAAAAGCTGATTGACTTTCGTGAAGTTGGTTGTAATCGAACCCACGAAAAAAAAACTTTTGAAGAGGAAAAACTACAATAAAAGTCCAAAGGACTTACAAAAGTGACGGCAAGGGCCGACAAAAATACTCGATAATAAATCGTGACAACCTACAATTAAACTCACAAACTAGATTGTTGAGTCCCACAATACACCGAAAGAAGCACATTTCGAAGTGTGCTTCTTTCGAGAATAATTTTTTAATCAAAGGATTTTGGCACCCCTTCTAGGTAATTTACAGGAATCAAAGGGGAATTGCAACCTTAGTCATAAAATTTGGAAAATTTCAATGATTTAAATACTTCTAAAAGTTATACATCAAAAGTAGTTACCCAATTTTACGGATGACATTTTCCCCCCAAGAAATCAAAGCTTATAGCTCACAGAAATTGAGATTTCTTAAACTCTTCATTCTCTTGCTATAAGTTAGTTCACATTTTTATCTTTTTTTTAAAAAAAATTGAAATATTAGTAAAAATAGACTGTTTTAACTCTAACACAAAATGTATAAATATTAGATTAATACTAAAGTCTAATATAAAATGCATAAGTACTAGTTCTATTAAAATTAGATAATTTAATTAATAGAATATGTTTGGTATATATAATAACAGAGAATCTCAACCGCCAAATAAACAAAATTAATGAATCCCTACCACCCATACTTTGCCTTACGACCAAATAAATATTAATTGATCATATGATCTATCTTTTAGAATATTTGATTATAATTTATTTAGTTCATTTACTTTTAAAATGCAAAAGTTATTATCCCTTCCATTTTATTTCATTAAATTTTGCTAGGAATCTCTAAGTCAAACTTAATTAAAATTAGTTATTTTCACGGAAAGTTTATGGACAAAAAATTTGAGCACCGTCAGAGTGTAAACGAACTAGTACGTTTGGTGAATAGTTCGTAAACAAGTTTAGTTACGTTTGTTTACGTTCATTTGTTATGCTAAATGAATAATAAACGAACAAATTTTGTTATTCATTTATGTTCACGAACAATAAACGAACAAATATATGTTTGGTTCATTTATGTTCACGAACAAATTCGTTTAATATTTATGGATAAGCTCGTTTAATATTCATATAAAGCTCATTTATTGTTCGTTTATATTAAAATAATAATATAAATATAAAATAATATATATAAATATATATAATAATATTCTTTACGAACATGTTCGTTTAATCGTTCACGAACATATTTGTTTAATTGTTCACGAACATGTTAACGAACTGTTTATGAACATATTCGTTTAATGTGTTAATGAACATATTTATGAATTGTTTATAAACACATATCGAACACTAATAAATAAACATAAATAAACACGAATAGCAAATTTAATATCAATAAACAAATATAAATAAACATGAACAATTTTAAAAATAAACGAATAGCCTATGAACTACATTCGTTCATTTACATCCCTGCCCTAATGAATGTGTTTTGACCAGAAAATTGAGAGTTAGAAAAAAAAAAGAAAAAAAAGAAAAGAAAAACGGGTCACTAAATATCCCCCATGCCAGTTTGGATAACTTCACCATAATTGCATGCAACTTGCATCCAGAATTATTGCCAAGGTGGGGACGATTTGGTTGAATAAAACGAATCAGTACAAATCAAATTAATGGAAGCAATTTACGAAAGACGAAGACAGAGTCACAGAGAGCAACAATCATAAATATCTTTTCCAGATCACAAATTTCTTAGTCAAAAAAGAGCAGGTATCGCTTTGCCTCAATTTTCTCCCAAGCTTTATTTTTCTTCGCTTTTTAAATGGAACCAAATACTTCTGCCCTTTTCTTGGTGGACTTTTACTAAGTATCAGAGGGCAACATTCAACTCTCTGTCACACTCACAGGCACAGCCTTCAATTTTCATCTCCATCCTCAAAAAGCCTAAAGAGACCAAAGCCTTAAACACAAACACAAACACAAATCCCCCCTGCCTTTGTTCAATTCTAAGAGGAATGTGAAAATGGCAGATCAAGTATTGGGATTCTTGTCAAATAACCTCTCAACCTTTGTGAATGAAGAGGCAAAACTCTTGGGAGGGCTTCGCCAAGAGGTCCAACTCCTCAGTGACGAGTTTGGCCAGATGAAAGCTTTCTTGCAAGTGGTAGAATCCGAGAAAGAAGATGATCCCCGGCTCGCAGAGTGGACCAGGCAAGTGAGGGAAGCTGCTTATGACACTGAAGATGTCATTGATGAATTTAAGCTTCTCTTTGCTCGCCATCGTCCGCGTGGATTCTTTGGCAATGTCTGCTCCAATTTCAACTCCATCAAGAACTTGCCTGCTCGTCATCGGCTTGCTACCAATTTACAGAGCATCAGGGCCAGAATCAAAAATATTTCTGAAGCTCGTCTTAGATACGAATCGCAATCTGGCAAGATCCCTGCTCAAGTCTCCGAGCATATGCCCCCTGCAAACATCGATTGGAGGTCCAGCAAGGATGACGAAGCACTTCACGCAAAGGAAGATCAATTGGTAGGCATTAACAAGCCTAAACAATACCTCATTTCGCAGCTCCTTAAAGGTCACTCCCAACTCAAAGTAATTGCCGTGCTTGGGATGGGAGGAATAGGGAAAACCACCCTAGTCAAAAGAGTTCATGATGATGCGGCTGTGAAAAGTCATTTCCAGATCCGTGTCTGGGTCACTATGTCTCAAACTTATGATGTTAAGGAGCTCCTGAAAGGCTTCATTCGAAAATTATATGCGGGTTTCAATAAAGCTGCCCCACCCAGAATGGAGTCAATGGACATTGATAAATTGAAAGCACATATCAAAGACTTTCTCCAACGAGCAAGGTACGCAATTGTGTTTGATGACATATGGGACAATAATTTCTGGGATGCATTCAAATTTCTATTGCCTGAGAATAGATACGGTGGCAATCGCGTGATGATTACAACACGAATTGCTGATGTAGCCTCTTCCTCTTGCATTGACTTCCATGGCGATGTTTTCACAATGGAATTCTTGACTCCTCAAGAGTCGAGGACTCTATTTTGCAACAAGACATTTAAAGACAATTTTTGTCCTGCCCATTTGAAGAATGTTGTAGAAGCCATAGTGCAAAAGTGTGAAGGCTTGCCATTGGCGATTGTGGCCATTAGTGGGGTTTTGGCCACGAAAGACTTAAGCAGAGTTGATGAATGGGAGCGGATTCTATGTAGGCTTGGGGATGAATTTGAAGGCACTGGAAAGTTGGATAGAGCTAAGAAGATACTTTCTCTGAGTTACAATGATCTACCTCCAACTCTTAAGACTTGTCTGTTGTACACTAGCATTTATCCTGAAGATTATCAAATTTATTGCAAGAGACTGATTCAATTGTGGATTGATGAAGGATTTGTGGAACAGAGAGTAGGATTGAGTACTGAAGAAGTTGGATGGGGTTATCTCAAAGAACTCGCCAACAGGAGTTTAATCCAAGCTAGTGAGGAAATGAGTGGTGGAATACCCTTGTATATTCAGATCCATGATCTTTTCCGTGAAGTAATTGTCTCCAAGTCAAGAGAGATAAACTTGATGACTGTAATTAGTACCACACAACACACAGTAATAAGGTGGCCTCCAGAAAAGTTGGTACAACGTCTAGTATTCCACGGCAACCTTCTCCTCGAGAACTTTGTCACCGCCAAAGAAAGCCACCGGTGCTTTAACAGACTTCGATCTATCATTACTTTTGGATGCAAAGAACCACCGTCAAAAGCATTGTTATTTGAGCTTTTATCCAGTAAATTTCTAAAGGTGCTGTCTTTCGAAGGTTTGCAGTTGGAAGAAATTCCAAAACAGATTTTTAACTTATTTCTCCTCACACATTTAGACCTAAGGGGTAGCCGTGTGAAACTAGTCCCAAGATCCATCAAAAGGCTTCAAAATTTGGAGTATTTAAATCTGCTTGAGACTAACGTGAGGGAATTACCTGTGGAAATCTTAAAGCTACAAAAATTTCGTTTTCTTTTGTTATATCAGTCGGTTGATTCTTCAGATCTAGCTTTGGGATTCTATGGATTTAAAGTTCCACGTAATATGGGAGCTCTTCTTGGGTTAGAAATGTTAGAGTGCATAGATGCAGCAGAGAATGATAAGACAAGAATAGTGACAGAGATAGGAAAGCTGACCCAGCTAAGAAAATTAGGAATTACAAATGTACGAAGAGAATATGGAAGGGAACTTTGCTCTACACTTGAGAAGCTCACCCATCTCCGGGAATTACGTATTGCTTCTTCAGACGAAAGCAATGAGGGAATTATATTGGATCTGAATCATCCTATTTCTGCTTCGTCTTTAAAATCTGTTAATTTTCTATTGTTGCAGGGCCACTTAGAAAAGATGCCACCATGGATAACAAATCTTCAAAATTTAGGAGGAATAGATTTGATTTGCAGTAATTTAAGGGATGATCCACTTGAATGGCTTCAATACTTGCCCAATTTGATCCGAATTTATCTTTATCAAGCTTATCAAGGAGAAAGTTTGTGTTTCATGACTGGAGGTTTCTTGAAGCTCAGGACATTGACTTTAAGGGAAATGAAAGGATTGAGGCGGATGAGAGTGGAGGAGGGTGCAATGCCCCATTTCAAACAACTAATCCTGCAAGAACTTCCATTGCTAGAGGAGGTACCTTTAGGTATTGAACTCTTGAGAGAGCTTCAAAAGCTTTATATGGGGAATATGAGTTCCGAACTCACAAAGAAGTTGGAGAATGCGGCGGATGGCTATGAAGAAGAAAGTGAAGATTATAAAAGAATTGCACACATTCCTGAAGTTCACATTGGTTTCAAGAGAGATGGAAGATGGTTTGGTAGGCAGCTATTTCGAAAGAAGTAAACCTAACAATGCCAAACTCTTTTTATATTTATAGCACTCTCTGCACTTTTCTTTGTACCTATTATTTCATTATCATTCACAGTAGGCTATGACTATCAATTTATTTAATTAGAGAACCTCTGAGTTATTTATTTATTTATTTTTGGGAAACTTTTATAAAAATACTACGTCTGATTTACATTTATTTAATTTTTTTTCTGTGATTTTTTCTTTCAAATGGGCAACAAGCATTGATTTCATGGATTCCATTGTCTACAAGATAGGAGAATAAGAAAATGGAAAAAAAAAACCATGATTTTGAATCTCAAATCGTATTTGTATTGTGTCTAAAGCAACTTCTACTATGATCCAGTGCTTGCGTGCATGCAAAATTATTTCAAAGATCTTCTACAAAAAAATAAAAATAAATGAATATGCAAGATAAAGAAAACACGAGGAATTGGAATGGATACATTAATTTTAAGGATAGTTGTGAATTTTGTAAATTTTGAATGATTTATATATTTTTAAAGGTTATAAATCAAACTGAGTTACTCAATTTTGTCTTTGGCTCCTCTTTAAATTTGGTTAAAATCATTAAGCTGAATCAAAACACAAGAGTGCTCAACTTATTTGTTTATAACCTTATGCACAAACTACCATATTAGTGTAAGATAATTTGAAGTGTATAACTGAGTTTAGACCCAAAAAAAAAAAAACCATTAAAGAAAAATCACACAAATTATTTAATGCATTAGTAAATTATTTTTTTACAAATCACATAAGGTTATAGCTCATAGAAATTGAGAATTTTTTGGGTTAAAATATGAATAAAAATAAAAAGTTTCAAGCGCCTACTAAGTTCTTTCTTTTTTTTAAATAACTATATATATATATATATATATATATATATATATATATATATATATATGTTTTCTATAAAAAGACAAGGTAAATCCACAAAATTGCAATTTTTTTTTAAAAACTTTTCAGGATTATCTATTGATACGCATATTTGTTATTAAGTTCAAATTATAAAAAGGACGGTGAGAACATAGATAGATTATTTTGGGGGCATCAAATTTTGAACGAATTACTAAAGATTATTAAATTCTGCATTTTCTCAATTTTTTGATCATAATCATAAGTATATACATGCAGAATAAAAATAAAAAATGCATAAACAGGTTGATAATTATTTCACATCATGACTGGGTGGGTATATGAGTGAGTGGTGAAATTGGTGGCATGCATTCTTTCCCACCTGATTTACACAATTAATTTAAAAACAAATCAATTCCACCTCAGAATAGTATGTGATAGACCACTGACACTTCCCACCAAGAATAGCACGCAAATTCCTCTTGTTATTTTTTTTCAAAACTTTCATAAAAATATATTTTTTGCCATTCTAAAGAAAAGTTAATTTACGTTCAAAACTGGTCTTACCTTATCATGATTAATAATCATGTTGTGTAGCCAAAACAATTATTGTTGGTTCTACCGAAACTTGTGTTGTGAAGGCTACATTAATCCAAACTGACACATGAATTGAATTTCACCACTAACAAACCAATGCAAATAGAAAGAAGAAAGACAGAGAGGAAAAAATTAATGTATTGATCACTCCTGACCTCTGCTTGGTGCAGCATAAGTTGTAAACAGGTATGACTGTTGCATGGGTGGGAATAATCTGACTTTCTTTTATGATGCCTGTGGAGCTATGGGATGACTCAATCCATTATGATTTTTTTTTTGTAATTATGCACATGAAGAAAATAATCCATGAAAATGAAGTTTTTTCAACTTTTTTTTTTCTATTTGTTGCTATATTTGATTGATTTACATTGTTTTTTAAAAATTAGACGACATGTAATTGTTAATAAACTAAAAATAATGTAACAAAATTAAACATCTTGTAAAGAAAAAAGGCAATAGTTTTTAAAACCAAGTTATTGTGGTCAATTTTTATTTTAATACAATACAAACGCACACGCTCGAAGAAAAAGGCAAAATGTTCTTATCAACAGCAGCCTAAAACATCACAAGGAAAATAATAATAATCTGCACATACTATACCCACGCTACCATTAATCAAATGGGAATTGCAACCTTGGTCATAAATTTTGTTAAATTTCAATGATTTAAATGCTTCTAAGAGTTACACATCAAACTAAGTTACTTGATACTCAATTTGTCTTTCGCTCCTCTTCAAATTTGGTTAAAATCATCAAACTAAATCTAAACACATGGTTGCTCAACTTATTTGCTTATAACCTTAAGCATATACTGCGCCATCCTAGTGCAAAATAATTTGAGGCATATCAATGAGTTTAGACCAAAAAAAAAAAAAAACCATTGATAGAAGAACACAAATTATTTTTTAAAGATCACATTTTGATAATAAAGCTAAAAAACTGAGCAATTTTCAATTTTTTCTTTTTTTAATTTTTCATGAAAATCAATTAACTCTAGTATCTCATATGGGATTGGAAATGGCTAATCTGTTGCTAATTGCATTAATATATTATTTTTAACGGATCACATTCCCTCCCCCCTCCCCCAAGGGAATCAAAGCATATAGCTCATAGAAATTGAGGTTTTTTAAACTCTTCATTTTCTTGCTATAAATCAATTTGCATTTTTTCCTTTTTTTTTTAAAAAAATACATATTAATAAAAATAGAATGTTTGAACCCTAACATAAAATGCATAAACACTAGGTTAATACTAAAGCCTAACGTAAAATGCATAAGCACTAGTTTTATTGAAATTAGATCATTTAATTAATAAAATATAGTTGGTATATATTGAAGCAAATAATTTCAACTACAAATAAATAGGATTAATGAATCCCCGCAACCCATACTTTGCCTTACAACCAAATAAATATTAATTGATCATATGATCTTGACAAGTTGTCACTTAATTTTAGTCTACATTAGTGATAAGAAGAGTTCACTATTGGTGAATTTCAATATATCTATTAATTTTGACAAGTTAATATATTTATCTTTTAAGAAAAAAAAAAGGAGTAAAAAAAATAGAATGAGTACAAATCAAAGGAATGGAAGCAATTTACGAGACAATTATGAAGTTAAAACAAAATAGAGGGTCACAATCACATCCATAGATAAGCCTTTTACAGTTTTACCTAATCCCACTATATATTAATTATAGTATTTGTATTAATTATCTTATTATTTTGTTGGTTAGATTAGAAGATAACGCGTAAGATGATAAAATACGAGTAGGATGCAGCAACGAAGGTCATTCCAGGCTCAAAAGTCAAGAGTTGACATGCTAAGGAATCTCATAGAAACAAGTGAATTTTTTTTTAAGTAACAACCAACTTGGCCAAGTTCAATTTTAGGGAAGGCTTTAGTTGGGACTTGGGCTGCAATTTCTACAATATTTACCTTAAAATATTAATAAAAAAAACTTCAACGGTCATTTATACTATTTTTATAGAATCATATTTTTTTTTTAGATTAAAAAAAAAAGATCATAGCATCATCCATGTCCTCAGCAAAACCTTAGCAAGTTGACGGAATGAATTTGTCAAAATAATAATAATAATAACATTATGCTATTTATATATGTCATGCATACTCTCGAATCAATTTTGATCTCCAAAATCAAACCAAACTAAAACCTTCATCCCCTGTTTTTCAACTGAAAGGAGAAAACGGAGGAGTAAATATGGCAAAAGTATTAACTGTTGTGGCATTCGCCACAAATAAGCTCTCAACAGTTTTGAGTGAGAAGGGAAGGAATTGTAATTATCCGGGTTCAAAACTTCAAGCATTACAGAAGTATTATACATTTAAAATATCTAAAGCACCCTTTAAATGAAGTAAAACGGGCAAACTCGTGTGTTCCATCATTATCATAGGCAGGCGACACTTCAATGTGACTTATTCTAATGCCTTATTTGTTGTCATACTACTAAATAAACTATGTTTAGTACACAAAACAAAAACATAACACAATGACAACCGCGGAAGTCAACTAAGCACACGAGGGCAGGTACAATTGTAATGCCCAACAAACTAATAAAAGTTGATGGAGAATTTTGCTGTTTCTGCTTGGAACTTAAATGGAAACATCATCTGCAAGTTGCGCGAGAATCATCGTGAAGGTGGGGACGAAATACTTCTCCCCTTTCGATTTTCTCCGAAGCTTTATTTTTCTTTATTTTTTAAATGGAACCAAATACTTCTCCCCTTTTGATTGTCCATACTCCCCCAAAAATAAATTTTCTTGGTGGACTTTTACTATATATCAGAGGGCAACAATCAACTCTTTCTCTCTCTCACTCACCGGCACAGCCTTCAATTTTCATCTCCATCCTCAAAACCTAAACAAACCAAGGCCTTAAACACAAACACAAATCCCCCCAGCCTTCGTTCAATTCTAAGAGGGAAATAGAGGTGTGAAAATGGCAGATCAAGTATTGAGTGTACTGGGATTCTTGTCAAATAACCTCTCGACCTTTGTAAATGAAGAGGCAAAACTCTTGGGAGGGCTTCGCCAAGAGGTCCAACTCCTCAGTGACGAGTTTGGCCAGATGAAAGCTTTCTTGCAAGTGGTAGAATCCGAGAAAGAAGATGATCCCCGGCTCGCAGAGTGGACCAGGCAAGTGAGGGAAGCTGCTTATGACACTGAAGATGTCATTGATGAATTTCTGCTTCTCTTTGCTCACCATCGTCCGCGTGGATTCTTTGGCTATGTCCGCTCCAATTTCAACTCCATCAAGAACTTGCCTGCTCGTCATCGGCTTGCAACCAATTTACAGAGCATCAGGGCCAGAATCAAAAATATTTCTGAAGCTCGTCTTAGATACGAATCGCAATATGGCAAGATCCCTGCTCAAGTCTCCGAGTGTATACCCCCTGCAAATGACGCTTGGAGGTACAGCAAGGATGAGGAAGCACTTCACGCAAAGGAAGATCAATTGGTAGGCATTAATAAGCCTAAACAATGTCTCATTTCTCAGCTCCTTGAAAGTGACTCCCAACTCAAAGTAATTGCGGTGCTTGGGATGGGAGGAATAGGGAAAACCACCCTAGTCAACAGAGTTCATGATGATGCGGCTGTGAAAAGTCATTTCCGGATCCGAGCCTGGGTCACTATCTCTCAAACTTATGACTTTAAGGAGCTCCTGATAAACTTGATTCGAAAATTATATGCAGGTTTCAGTGAAGCTGCCCCACCCAGTATGGAGTCAATGAGCATTGATGAATTGAAAGCACATATCAAAGACTTTCTCCAACGGGCGAGGTATGCAATTGTCTTTGATGATATATGGGACAACAATTTCTGGGATGCTTTCAAATTCATATTACCTGAGAATAGCTACGGTGGCAATCGCGTGATGATAACAACGCGAATTGCTGATGTAGCCTCTTCCTTTTGCATTGACTTCAATGGTTATATTTTCAAAATGGAATTTTTTACCCTTGAAGAGTCGATGACTCTATTTTGCCGTAAGACATTTAAAGACAATTGTTGTCCTGCCCATTTAAAGAATGTTGTAGAAGGCATAGTGCAAAAGTGTGAAGGCTTGCCGTTGGCAATTGTGGCCATTAGCGGGGTTCTGGCCACAAAAGACTTGAGCAGAGTTGATGAATGGGAGTGGATTCGACACAGGCTTGGGGATAAATTTGAAGGCATTGGGAAGTTGGACAAAGCTAAAAAGATACTTTCTCTGAGTTACAATGATCTACCTCCAACTCTCAAGACTTGTCTGCTGTACACTAGCATTTATCCTGAAGATTATCAAATTTATTGCAAAGATCTGATTCAATTATGGATTGGTGAAAGATTTGTGGAACAGATATCAGGATTGAGTACTGAAGAAGTTGGATGGGGTTATCTCAAAGAACTCATCAACAGGAGTTTAATCCATGCGAGTGAGAAAATCCGTGGTGAAATACCCTTGTATATTAAGATCCATGATCTTTTGCGAGAAGTAATTGCCTCCAAGTCAAGGGAGATAAACTTGACCACTGTAATTAGTACCACACAACACACAGTAATAAGGTGGCCCCCAGAAAAGTTGGTACGACGTCTAGTATTCCACGGCGACCTTCTCCTTGATAACTTTGTCATCGCCCAAGAAAGCCACCGGAGCTTTAACCGACTTCGATCTGTCATTACTTTTGGATGCAGAGAACCACCGTCAAAAGCATTGTTATCTGAGCTTTTATCCAATAAATTTCTAAAGTTGCTGTCTCTTCAAGGTATGCAATTGGATGAAATTCCAAAAGAGATTTTTAACTTATTTCTCCTCACGCACTTAGACCTAAGGGGTAGAAGAATCAAAATAATCCCAAGATCCATCAAAAGGCTTCAAAATCTTGAGTATTTGAATCTGATTGATACTAATGTGAGGGAATTGCCTGTGGAAATCCTAAAGCTACAAAAGCTTCGTCATCTTTGGTTATTTCAGTTTGTTGATTCTTCAGATAAAGCTTTGGGATACCATGGATTTAAAGTTCCACGCAATATGGGAGCTCTTCTTGGGTTAGAAACATTAGAATGCATAGATGCAGCAGAGAGTGATAAGACAAGAATAGTTAACGAGATTGGAAAGCTGACCCAATTAAGAAGATTTGGAATTACAAATCTACGAAGAGAAGATGGAAAGGAGCTTTGCTCTTCACTTGAGAAGCTCACTGATCTACGGGAATTACTTGTTTCTTCTTCGGCTGAAGAAAATGAAGGATTTATATTGGATCTGAATCATCCTATTTCTGCTTCGTCTTTAAAATCTGTTCATTTTCTATTGTTGCGGGGCCACTTAGAAAAGATGCCACTATGGATAACAAATCTTCAAAATTTAGGAGAAATACAATTGATTTGCAGTAATTTAAGGGATGATCCACTTGAATCACTTCAACACTTGCCCAACTTGATCCGAATTTATCTTCGTCATGCTTATCAAGGAGAAAGTTTGTGTTTGAGGACTGGAGGCTTCCTAAAGCTCAGGACATTGTTTTTAAAGGAAATGAAAGAATTGAAGTGGATGAGAGTGGAGGAGGGTGCAATGCCCCATTTCAAACAACTAACCTTGGACGAACTTCCATTGCTAGAGGAGTTACCTTTAGGTATTGAACACTTGAGAGAGCTTCAAAAGCTAGTGTTGAGGAATATGAGTTCTGAACTCACAAAGAAGTTGGAGAATGCGACGGATGACTGTGAAGAACAAAGTGAAGATTATAAAAGAATTGCACACATTCCTGAAGTTCACATTGGTTTTAAGAGAGATGGAAGATGGGTTGGTAGGCGGCTATTTCGAAAGAAGTAAACTCTTTTTATGTTTATAGCACTCTCTGCACTTTTACTTGTATATATTATTTCATTTTCATTCAGAGTAGGCTATGACTATCAATTTATTTAATTAGAGAACCTCTGAGTTATTTATTTATTTATTTTTCGTAAACTTTCATAAAAAATTCTAAGTCTAATTTACATATATTTAATTTTTTTCCTTGATTTTTTCTTCCAAATGGGCAACAATCATTGATTTCATTGATCCCATTGTCTACAAGATAGGAAAATAAGAAAAAGGAAAAAAAAAATTCATGATTTTGAATCGCAAACCATATTTGCATTGTATCTAAAGCAACTTCTACTATGATCAAGTGTTTGTGTGTTCTTAAGGGCATAGGCGAGTTGGTAAGCTTGAGGTGACGTGAGGATAAATCCTCCGGCAACGCAAGTTCAAATTTCGTGTGGAACAGATTTTCCGCTGAAATATTGTGGAGTCTGTCATGGGGTTTAGCTAGTTGGCTCTCTCTCTTAGGCCTCAGCCAACTCATGCACATATCTCGATTTACATCCCACTTGGCTAAGGGGCTTCTTGTACAAGTGGGGGAGTTTCCCTTTCGCAAGAGGGACTTTTTCCTAATCAAAAGTGTTTGTGTGCATGCAAAATTATTTCAAAGATCTTCTATCAAAAAAAAAAAAAGAATGAATGAATATGCAGGACAAAGAAAACACGAGGAATTGGAATGGATACATTAATTTTAAGGATGGTTGTGAATTTTGTAAATTTTGAATGATTTATATATTTTTAAAAGTTATAAATCAAACTGAGTTACTAAATTTTGTCTTTGGCTCCTCTTCAAATTTGGTTAAAATCATCAAGCTAAATCAAAACACAAGAGTGCTCAACTTATTTGTTTATAACCTTATGCACATACAACCATACTATTATAAGATAATTTGAGATGTTTAACTAAGTTTAGACAAAAAAAGAAAAAAATCATTAACGAGAAAACACATAAATTATTTTTTTAAGATCACATTCTGAGAATAAGCTAAAAAACTGAACAATTTTCAATTTTTTTAATGAAAATTAATTAACTCTAATCTTTATTATAGAATGGGAATGGAAAATATGTTTTTAAATGCATTAGTAAATTAGCTCATAGAAATTGAGCATTATATATATATGTGTGTGTGTGTGTGTTTTCTATTAAAAGACAAGGTAAATCCATAAAATTGCAATTTTTTTTTTAAACTTTTCATGATTACCTATTGATACGCATATATGTTATTAAGTTTAAGGGTGAATTACATCTACTATTCTTGTGGTTTGTGTAAATTACCAATCGAATCCTAAGATTTGGTCAAACTATCAATACCCTCTTAAGGGAGCTAAATGTTATTAATTTAGTTGATTAAAGGGGTTAAATATTATGAATTTATCAAATTTAAGGGGCTAGTGGTAGTTTTACTAAATCTCGAGATTCGATTGGTAATTTACACGAATTACAGAAATAGTAAATGTAATTCACCCTAAGTTTAAATTATAAAAAGGACGGTACGAAACATAGATAGATTATTTTGGGGGCATCAAATTTTTAACCAATTACTAAAGATTATTAAATTCTGCCTTTTCTCAATTTTTTGATCATAATCATAAGTATAGACATGTAGAATAAAAATAAAAAATGCATAAACAGGTTGACGATGCTTTTTAATTATTTCACATCATGACTGTGTGGGTATATGAGTGAGTAGTGAAATTGGTGGTTTGCAGTCTTTCCCACGTGATTTCCACAATTAATTTAAAAACAAATCAATTCCACCTCAGAATAGTATGTACGGCAGGAAGTTTTGTGATAGACCACTGACCCTTCCCACCAAGAATAGCATGAAAATTAGTCTATTCCAGAGTGGCAAAGTTAGTGTGACAGTAAGTACGAAATCGTAAAGTTACGAGTTTAAATTTTCATGTTAATATCTTCTCGGTCGAGTTCGTCGCACAGGCCTTGCCCAATGTAGTTTATATTTCTTGTTGGATTTGCGGGCTATTACACAGAAGTGGGATTTACCCAATGTGCATATTTGTTAGCGGTTGCGGGTTTGTTAGCACGCAAATTCCTATTGTTATTTTTTTCAAAACTTTCATAAAAAATATATTCTTTCCATTCTCAAAAAAAAAAAGAGTTAATTTACGTTCAAAACTTTTCTTATATTATCATGATTAATAATCATATTGTGTAGCCAAAACAATTGTTGTTGGTTCTACGTAAACTTGTGTTGTGAAGGCTACATTAATCCAAACTGACACATGAATTGAATTTCACAACTAACAAACCAATGCAAATAGAAAGAAGAATGACAGAGAGCATTCAAATCCCTTTGTTGACACCTTTTTGGTTGAGTCTGTCGCATAGGGTTTATCTAGTGCGGTTTACATCTCTTGTGTGGTTTGGAGGCTATTATATAGGAGCGGGATTTATCCAGTGCGCACTCTTAGTTGCGACTGTGAGTTCCTTAATCAAGAAAAAAGAAAGACAGAGAGCAAAAAATTAATGTAATGATCACTCCTGATCTCTGCTTGGTGCAGCATAGGTTGTAAACATGTTTGACTGTTGCATAGGTGGAAATAATCTGACTTTAGTTTATGATGCCTGTGGAGCTATGAGACGACTCAATCCATTATGATTTTTTTTGTAATTATGCACATGAAGAAAATAATCCATGAAAATGAAGTTTTTTCAACTTTTTATTTTTTTTTCTATTTGTTGCTATATTTGATCGATTTACATTGTTTTTTAAAAATTAGACGACATGTAATTGTTAATAAACTAAAAATAATGTAACAAAATTAACCATCATGTAAAGAAAAAGGCAATAGTTTTTAGAACCAAGTTATTGTGGTCAATTTTTATTTTAATACAATACAAACGCACACGCTCGAAGAAAAAGGCAAAATGTTCTTATCAGCAGCAGCCTGAAACATCACAAGGAAAATACTAATAATCTGCACATACTGTGTCCACACTACCCTTAATCAAATGGGAATTGCAACCTTGGTCATAAATTTTGTTAAATTTCAATGATTTAAATGCTTCTAAGAGTTATACATCAAACTAAGTTACTCGATACTCAATTTGTCTTTCGCTCCTCTTCAAATTTGGTTGCTCAACTTATTTGCTTATAACCTTAAGCATATACTGCGCCATCCTAGTGTAAAATAATTTGAGGCATATCAATGAGTTTAGACCAAAAAAAAAAAAAAAAAAAACCATTGATAGAATAACACATAAATTATTTTTTAAAGATCACATTTTGATAATAAAGCTCAAAAGCTGAGCAATTTTCAATTTTTTTTCTTTTTTTAATTTTTCATGAAAATCAATTAACTCTAGTATCTCATATGGGATTGGAAATGGCTAATCTGTTGCTAATTGCATTAATATATTATTCAAAGCATATAGCTCATAGAAATTGAGGTTTTTTAAACTCTTCATTTTCTTGCTATAAATCAATTTGCATTTTTTCCTTTTTTTGTAAAAAATTACATATTAATAAAAATAGAATGTTTCAACCCTAACATAAAATGTATAAACACTAGGTTAATACTAAAGCCTAACGTAAAATGCATAAGCACTAGTTTTCTCGAAATTAGATTATTTAATTAATAAAATATAGTTGGTATATATTGAAGTAGATAATTTCAACTGCAAATAAATAGGATTAATGAATCCCCGCAACCCATACTTTGCCTTACAACCAAATAAATATTAATTGATCATATGATCTATATCTTAAAACTAGTTTTTTAGCCCCACATAAGGCGTGGGTGTGATTAGTGATATTTTAAAATTTAATAAATATTAATTTTTTAAGAAAAAATTTGTTTGGTTTTTAAAATATATAATTTATATTTTTAATTTATTTTATTGTATTATGAACTATAAGTTATTTTTTAGTTCATTTAATTCTAATTTTATATAATTACATTGTTAGTTAAAGTATTATGTAACTTGCTTTTTCTATTTTTTAAAGAAAATATTCTTTTAAAGGCATATAAAAATATGTTTAGCCCGTCTAACTTTAAAAGGTAGATATAAAGTTAATACAATTAATTGTTTAATTAACACTAATATATTGAAATTAAAACATATTATAACTTTAAATATATAAAAAATTTATTCATTATTACAATGTACATTAATTTATTTAAAAGTATATTTAGTTAATGTAATAAGTAGAAATAATTGAAGGTAATAGTTATAAAATATTTAAATAAAAATATGTAAATGTAGAGTATGAATTTTTTCCTGTGGATAAATATGCCAATTATTTGTAATCATATTGTTCATAATTTATTTAAATAATTATACATTATAATAATTTTAAATAATATTTTGAATTAGTATTGATATTTTTTTAGTCAAAGTATATTTAAAATAATAAATGGGGATCAAGTTAAATTATTTTAAACATTTATTTCTATAATTTTTTAATATATACTACTAACTAAATTTTTTAATATGAAAATAAAAAATTTAAAAATATATATAAAAGAAACGTGTAATTGTAGATGAGTTACAAAATTTATATGGTAATAAAATTGAAAAATCCCATTAATGATAAAAATTTTGATTAATTTTACATTACAACTAATTGTACTTGAAAGTAAAATTTAAATTGATAACAAAGAAAATACGATAATAAAAACTTCTAAAGTAAATTAATACACCAAAAGTATACCAAAATACTCTCAAGCTTTTACAAAATTATATTTCTACCAAAATAAAACATGCAACCTAGGCAAAACCTATTGATAAAAGGTTATCCATCACTCTCCCTTTTAGATATAGAGATACTTGATTATAATTTGAGTAAATTATATTTTTGGTCCCTATACTTTTGGTTTGTCTCAACTCTGGTCACCATAATATTTTTGTCGAACTTTTGGTCACTGAACTCCTGAAAATGTTTCAAAGTTAGTCATTCTGTCTATTTCTCCCATTAAGTGCGACGGAACATCTATCACATGCAATGCACACCTTTTTGCCATGGACAAATATGTAATTTCATTCATTCTTCTCTTTTCTTTCATTTTTTCCTCTTCTTCTCTCTTCTTTCTTCTCCTTCCTTTTCTCTTCTTCTTCTTTTTCTTCCCCTCTTCTCTCTCCTTTCTTTTCTTTCATTTTCTCTTCTTCTTCTTCTTTTTCTTTCCTTCTTCTCTCAAATCCTTGGTCGGATTGCTTACTTGGTACTGATAGAGCTTAAAATGTATATATTTCTTGTTAATATTTTCTCAATAATAACTTGAGTATAAGTTGAAATTTTTTTGGTTTTAATATACTTTATGTTTTAGGTATGGAAATTAGAGAATTGGAGGAAAAGAAGATAAAAGAGCGAAATTGAAGCAAAAAGAGAAAAAAATCCAGAAGACTTCCAATTATTAGGTGTGACCACACCAAAGGCAATGTTGGGTTGGATGAATTTTTAATCAAGAGGAAAAATGTATGGGTGAGATTTCTATCAAGAAAAGGGAAATATGAGTTGTCAAACTGAAGAAGGAAAGGAGATATTGCAACAAGTTTTTAAGAAACAAATATTTTATTTTAGTTAGGAGTATTTTTCCTATTCTTTTTATGTTTCCTTTTTAGAGTAGAATTGGTTTTTAGTAATGGTTATCATTACTATATCTTAGGAGTTAGTTTTTGTTATAAAAAGGGAACCCCAGAGACAAGAAAAATACAGAAAAATAAAAGAAGGCTGCCGCCCTCTTCTTTCTCTTCAAACTTCACATTCCTTTTCTCTTTTCTTTAGCTTTAGCAATTTTCTTAGAAAAATTCCAGTATTCATGTTTGCCACCATGAGTGGCTAAAATCTACTTTCTAATTCAAGGGAATGATTGATTTCAATTGCAATCACTATGAGATTTTGTTCTTAAACTTATATTCTTGCTTTTAATTCAAGTACTTGTTAATTCTTGATTTAATTCCTATGAATAATTGATGATTGGTTAATCTGAAAGATTAATTCTTCATTATTTATTTTATTGCTATCCATGAGTTCAGTGATCCGTAATTATTATGAATCAATGGTTCAAGTAGCAACTAGGTTAATTATATTTATGACTTAAAATATGTATGCTTAGCCTAGGAGAATTAACGAGATGAGATTAATTTACTGCAGTTATCTTGGTTCTTTAATCTTGGTTTAACTGTTTTCATAGATCTTAATGTTATCATTAAATTGATATGGAACACTATCGTGCCCAGTCAATTAATGGTAAATTTTGATTTGGGTGCTGGGCTCGGTCAATTATATTAGGAAAATAGAAATTTACTACGACTATTCTAATAAGTTTCAAGTTAAATATTTGAGTTTTCAAGACTATTTTTCATGATCTGTGATTGGTGATGCAATTGAATAAGATCAATCCTTGGATTGGAAGCTTGGTAATTTTGGTAATTTTCTGTATTTTCTATTTTTTTGTTTTAATATTAATTTTTATTAACTTTAGAACTCAGCAAAATAGTTAATCATTCAAAACTCAGCCTTGTTTTATTTCTTTTTAATTTATTGTTTAAGACTTAAAACTATACTTTGTTTCCTTGGGATTCGACTTGGTCCACTTTTGCTGCAAATTTATTTTATAATCACTTAAAAATCAGTGATTAATTTTGTGGGTTTCGGCAACCCGTCAAAATTTTGGCACCGTTGCCAAGCGGGCCAATTAGTTCCTTGTTTTGAATATTTAGTATTACTAATATTTTCTTTCTTGTATGACCTGTGCTTCTCAGAAAAGCGAATTAGAATACAATCATGAAATTGAGAAGATCGCTCGCCAATTGAGAAAAGAGGCTAAGCAAAGAAAATGTGGTTCATCTTCAGGGGTGGACATTGAAACGGAATCCACTGAATTTGAGATAGCCGAATTTTCAGAAATGGAAAATAGAACATTAAAGGAGTTGGCGGCCCTAATTTTAAACCAACAACCTCTTTGCATTCAATTTCCTACTTTAGATGTTGGTTTTGAATTAAAATCTAGTTTAATTCATTTATTGCCCATATTTCGTGGTCTTGTAGGTGAAGACCCACACAAGAATTTAAAGGAGTTCCATGTCGTTTGTTCTAGTATGAGACCGCAAGGGATGTCAGAGGAGCAGATCAAGTTGAGAGCCTTCCCTTTCTCCTTAGGAGATAAGGCAAAGGATTGGCTATACTACCTTCCTTTTTGTTCAATCACCTCATGGGATGAGATGAAGAGATTATTCTTAGAAAAGTTATTCCCTATATCCCGGCCCACAAATATTAGGAAGGAGATCTGTGGGATACGGCAACTTAGTGGGGAGACTCTGTACGAGTATTGGGCAAGATTCAAGCAATTGTGTGCTAGTTTTTGATGTGGACAACGAACCCTATTGAGGAGGAGGTGCTAGAGACCCATTGTCCTATCCGCTTGGCACGATCACTCAAGTGAGAGCAAAGGAATTCAAGCAAGTTGTCAGTGTCATGGTTCAAGATCTATGGAATAGAGACAATATGGATTCGAGACTTGATGATTTTGAAGATCCTTGCTGCAACACAATCACTTTTGGTCCTACTACTGATCAATACTCACTACTTTAGTATTGATTGACGACGTTTTAGCGAGTCAGAGTCATTTAGGGTTTTCTCTATTTTAGGCAAATTTTTAATTAATTAAGGATATTTTTGTCTTTTTTGCCCTTTTAGGATTAGCACAATATATAAGGGTGCTTATGAGTTTCTGACGAACGATTGATTTTGAGATTTAATATATTGAGAGGAATTTCTTTCTCTTCTTCGAGCTATTCGGGGCGATTGATTTTACTTATCGAGCAAGTCAGCGAATTCGCTTGTTCATGGCGTCTATAACATTCGTTGGTTGTCACAGGTTCATCAAAAGGTCACGTTTACATCGAGGTTACTAATCATAGGTTCGATTGGGGGTCGAGGTCAACAATTCACAACTTCTGGATCTTCGTAGAACAATCAGTTCCGCATTGATTCACGTTAATTGTCCCCACCATCAAATTCCCAAGCAACTCCTCATCCAATACTTCTATGAATGATTATTACCAATGGATAGGAGTATGGTAGATGCAGCCAATGAAGGAACATTAGTGAACAAAACACCAATAGAAGCTAGGCAATTGATCTCAAATATGGCAGAAAATTCCCAACAGTCCGGAACCCGAGTTGAAGGGAATTTTAGGCGAGTTAATGAGGTGAGTAATTTTGATCTTAAAAATCAAATTCCTGATTTAACTGCTATGGCTCCTTAATTGGCTGTAGGGCACGTACAAACTGTCAAGGTTTGTGGAATATGCTCTGTACCTGGTTATCCCACGGACATGTGTCCTCCACAGCAAGAGGATTCATATCAACAAATCAATACAATGAGAGGATTTCCTGGTCAACCTCAATGGAGATATGATCCGTATTCGAACACTTATAACGTTGGATGGAGGGATTATCCAAACTTTAGTTATGGGAACTAAGGAGCACAACAAAGATTTCCACTATAGCCTTATAATAAACCACCTCTACCACCAGCTCCATCTTCAAACTCAGGTATGCATTTAGAAGACATTGTTAAAAACCTTGCTACTACTGTTCAACAAATGTAGCAGGAGACAAGTTATGGGGAACCAAATTACATAGTTGGCTACATCTATTAGCAAGCTGGAAACACAAAATTCTAAACGGTTACCTTTACAGTCTATGGTAAATCCAAAGGAAAATGTGAGTGCCATTGTACTAAGAAGTGGGAAGGAGATTGATGCAAGACTAGATCCATCAGAAAAACCAAAGGATGTAAGAGAGTATGAAAATAAAGAAAAAGAAGAAGCCACACCTGAACCCCAATCAAAGGTAGCCCCTTCTTCTAATTGTAAGCCAACATTCCCTAATGCGATTGTTCCACCTTTTCCTAGTAGGTTGGCGAAATCAAGAGAAGAGGAGTATGAGAAAGAAATCTTAGATACCTTTAGAAATGTAGAAGTGAAAATACCCTTGTTGGATGCCATCAAGCAAATTCCGAAATAGGCAATATTTTTATAAGAGTTGTGCGCCAACTAAAGAAGGCTTAAGGGAAATGAAAAGATTAGGGTAGGGAAAAATGTTTCAGCTATGCTCACACAAAAAACTCTACCTGAAAAATGCAAGGACGCAGGTATGTTTACAATTCCATATGTGGTATGGAATAAGAAAATTGAGCATGCTATTCTTGACTTAGGAGCTTCTATAAATGTTATGCCATAATCAATTTTCAAAAATTTAAATTTGGGTCATTTGAAAGAAACTAGAATAGTGTTTCAAATCACAGACCGTTTTGATACTTACTCAATAGGGATTGTTGAGGATGTTTTGGTGCAGGTCAATGAGCTAATTTTTCCAACATATTTTTATATCCTAAAAATGGAGGAGGACATAGCCACAAGTTCTGCTTCAATTTTACTAGGGAGACCCTTCATGAAGACAGTTAAAACAAAGATAGATGTAGATGAGGGCATTCTCTCTGTAGAATTTGATGGGGAGATTGTTAAGTTTAATATTTTTGATGCTATGAGATATCCTCCTGAGGCTTATTCAATTTTTTCTATTGACACTATTGATTCCATTGCATAGGAAACCTTTGATGAAGAAAATAATAAGAAGGAAAAACAATTGAATGAGGAAGAAGCTGTTGAACTATGTGATAATATTAACTGTACCAAGGATACACAGGAAAAGTCAACACTTTTTAATATTGAACCTTCTTTATCTCATGAGAAAGTGTTACCTTCTTTTTTGCAGGCCCCAAAACCTGAATTGAAGCAATTGCTTGACCATCTTAAATGTGCATATTTGGGAGACAATGAGACTCTTCCAGTCATAGTTGCAAAACAGTTAACAAATGACCAATAAGAGAGATTAGTGGTAGTTTTGAAAGAACATAAAATGGCAATTGGTTGGCAGTTGGCCGACATTAGAGAAATAAGTCTAGCAATTTGTATACACCGAATTTTCCTTGAAGAAGATGCTAAGCCTATAAAAGATGCTAATAAGTCTCATTCAGTTTATTCTATTAACGTTACTGATTTAAGTGTGCAGGATATTTTTGCAGAAAAAGAAAATATAAATCAAATTGAATGCACCATTGGAAGTGAATGAGAAAGCAATAGTAGCTTGCTCAAAATCAATAAAGAAAATGTAGGTGTGGTCCAAGCAATTAGTAAAAATTTAATAACTTGAGGAATAGAGGACGTCGAGCATAACAACGTTAAACAATTGCGCTGTTTGGGAGGCAACCCAATGGATTTTTTCTTTTTCTTTTATTCTTTGTTTTTGATTTTATTGTTTCTTTCTTTTCTTTATTTTTATTTTTATTTCTTCTCTTTATCTAGCTAATAAAATTAATTGTTGTTTGTAGCAAAAGACTTTATTTTTTCAGTCGTGATCACGCTTTAAAAATAGATATGTATTTTTTTTTCTCCAGAAGACCTTACTTTCTTAGGTGTGCCCATGCCTTAAGAAAGATAGTCTTCCGGAATTTGTTCCTGCTCCCTTTAATTTTTTCCAAAAGACTTTAGCTTCTTAGGCGTGCCCATGCCTTAAGTTAGATAGTCTTCTAAAATTTCCTTCTTAGGTACACAACCCCAATTTCGACCCATTCTAAACCCTCAAAATCAGAGAAAAAAATCTCCTTTCTTCGTCATAGCACAAAAGTTACACTCTCTCATATCTTAATTTTCTGCTTCCAAATTCCCTCATGCCCTTTGGTGTACATTGAATAGGAACATTCCCTCCTACTATCCCTCCATTCCTTCTGCATCTTCAAGTCAACTTGGTTTGGGATTACTAAATTGGTGGGTAGTGGGGAGTTGGGTCAAGCCTTGGAGTGCCAATGGGGGCACGAATGGCAATTGTGGTCCTTTTCAGGATTCAAAGATCCCAAAATGCCGTCTATTGGGGAAGGCTACCTGGACCACAAAGCCCTGGTGTTTGAACTTGAGTTAATTTGCAAAGAAAAAGCATCTCTACACACTTGTTTTGGTTGATTAAAACTTGGGCAAATGTCTCCCCAATATTATCCTTTGCCAGCTAATTATGTGCTTTTAGCCCCATAATTTTGTGTATGGAATTTTCATTTATAATAAGATTCTTGATCTATTTTGTAAATGTGAGGTTGTTGATGATGCACGCGAATTATTTGATGAAATGCATGACAAGGACTTATGTTCCTAGAATACATCGATGTGCAAAATTGGGTAGAGTAATGAGGCAAGAAAATTGTTTGATGTAATACAAGAGATGATTTTTCCTGGACTTCCAAGGTTTCCTCATTTGTTTATGAGAGAAGAAGGTAAAAAAAGAAGAAGAGAAAAGGAAATAAAAGAAATGATAGAGAAGAAAGGAAGAAAGAGAAGAATGAATGAAATTACAAATTTGTCTATGGCAAAAAGGTGTGTGTTATGCGTGATAAACGTCCTGTTGCACTTAACAGGGAAAATAAATGGAGTGACTAATTTTGGAACATTTTCAAGAGTTCAGTGACCAAAAGTGAGATAAAAAATGTATGGTGACTAAAGTTGGGACAAACAAAAAATATAATGACTAAAAATCTAGTTTACTCTTATAATTTATTTATTTCTTTTACTTTTAAAATGCCAAAGTTATTATCCCTTCCATTTTATTTCATTAAATTTTGCTATAAATCCCTAAGTCAAGCTTAATTAAAATTAGTTATTTTCACCAAATGTTGATGGACAAGAAATTTGGGCACCGCGTGCCCCAACGGGTAATGAATGTGTTGAGGAAATTGAGAGTTAGAAAAAACAAAAAAATGAAGAAGACAAAAGAAGGAAAAAGAAAAACGGGTCACTATTAGGCTTGAAATTTCCCATTGCCAAACGAAGTCTCTTCCATGGGATGACTTGAAATTCCCCAATGCCAATTTGACGATAACTTCATCATAATTGCATGGAAGAAAAATCAACTAGAAACATCACATGCAATTTGCAGCCAGAATTCTTGCCAAGGTGGGGACGATTTGGTAGAATAACCGGAATCAGTACAAATCAAATTAATGGAAGCAATTTACGAAAGACGAAGACAGAGGACAACAATCACAAATTTCTTAGCAAAACCGAGTAGGCATCGCGTGGAATTTTCTCCCAAACTTTACAGTTTTTTGGTGGCACCAAATACTTCTCCCTTTTTGATTGTCCATAATCTGTCAAAATAAATTTTCATGGTGGACTTGTTCTATATATATATCAGAGGCAACAATCAACTCTCACTCACACTCATAGCTACAGTAGTCAATTTTCATCTCCATCCTCAAAGCCTAAAGAAACCAAAGCCTTAAAGGCTTAAACACAAACACAAACCCCTTGCCGTTACTGAATTGAACAAGGGAAATAGAGGTGTGAAAATGGCAGATCAAGTATTGAGTGTGCTGGGATTCTTGTCAAATAACCTCTCAACCTTTGTGAATGCAGAGGCCAAACTCTTGGGAGGTCTTCGCCAAGAGGTCCAACTCCTCAGTGACGAGTTTGGCCATATGAAAGCTTTCTTTCGAGTGGTAGAATCGAGTAAAGAAGATGATCCCCGGCGCGCAGAATGGACCAGGCAAGAGAGGGAAGCCGCTTATGACACTGAAGGTGTCATTGATGAATTTATGCTTCTCTTTGCTCGCCATCGTCCACGTGGTTTCCTTGGCTGTGTCTGCTCCAATTTCAACTCCATCAAGAACTTGCCTGCTCATCATCGACTTGTTTCCAAAATACAAAGCATCAGGGCCAGAATCAAAAATATTTCTGAAGCTCATCTTAGATACGAATCGCAATATGGCAAGATCCCTGCTCAAGTCTCCCAGTGTCTCCTCCTGGAAACAGCGCTTGGAAGTACAACAAAGATGATGAAGCGCTTTACGTAAAGGAAGATCAACTGGTGGGAATTGGCAAGACTAAACAAAACCTCATTTCTCAACTGCTTGATTGTGACTCCCAACTCAAAGTAATTGCGGTGCTTGGGATGGGAGGGATCGGAAACCACCCTAGCCAAAAGAATTCATGATGATGCAGCTGTAAAAGTCATTTCCAGATCCGTGTCTGGGTCACTATCTCTCAAACTTATGACGTTAAGGAGCTCTTGAAAGGCTTGATTAGAAGATTGCACATGGGTTTCAATGAGCCAGCCCCATTTGGTTTGGAGTCAATGGATATTGGTGAATTAAAAGCACATACCATATACTTTCTTCAACGAGCAAGGTACGCAATTGTGTTTGATGACATATGGGATAACAATTTCTGGGATGCATTCAAATTTGTATTGCCT
This sequence comes from Gynochthodes officinalis, assembly GCA_020080225.1. Taxonomy (NCBI): domain Eukaryota; kingdom Viridiplantae; phylum Streptophyta; class Magnoliopsida; order Gentianales; family Rubiaceae; genus Gynochthodes; species Gynochthodes officinalis. Next base: position 29,987,976 of record CM034622.1, on the reverse strand, counting down.
GATAATAGCTATGGTGGCAATTGCGTGTTGATAACAACACGAATTGCTAATGTAGCCTCTTCCTCTTGCATTGGCTTTGATGGCCATGTTTTCAAAATGGAATTCTTGACTCTTGAAGAGTCTATGACTCTATTCTGCCATAAGACATTTAAAGGCAATTGCTGTCCTGCTCATTTAAAGAATGTTGTAGAAGCCATAGTGCAAAAGTGTGAAGGCTTGCCATTGGCGATTGTGGCCATTAGCGGAGTTCTGGCCACGAAAGACTTTAGTAGAATAGATGAATGGGAGCGGATTCGACATAGGCTTGGGGATGAATTTGAAGGCACTAGCAAGCTGGATAGAGCTAAGAAAATACTTTCTCTTAGTTACAATGATCTACCTCCTTCGCTCAAGACTTGTCTGTTGTACACAAGCATTTTTCCTGAAGATTATCAAATATATTGCTATAGACTGATCCTACTATGGATTGCTGAAAGATTTGTGGAACAGAGAACAGGATTGAGTAGTGAAGAAGTTGCATGGGATTATCTCAAAGAACTTGCCAACAGGAGTTTAATCCAACTGGATGAGATAGGCTATGACGGATTGCCATATTATATTCAAATCCATGATCTTTTGAGAAGTAACCGTCTCCGAGTCAAGGGAGATAAACTTGATGACTGTAATTTGTAGTACACAGCAGACAATAATAAGGTGGCCTCTGGAGAAGGTAGAGACGTCTAGTATTCCACGGCAACCTTCTCCTCGATAACTTTGTCACCGCCCAAAAAAGCCACCAGTGCTTTAACAGACTTCGATCTGTCATTACTTTTGGATGCAGAGAACCACCATCAAAAGCATTGTTATCTGAGCTTGTATCTAGTAAATTTCTAAAGGTGCTGTCTTTCGAAGGTATGCAGTTAGAAGAAATTCCAAAAGAGATTTTTAACTTATTTCTCCTCACACACTTGGACCTAAGGCGTACCAGAGTGAAACTAGTTCCAAAATCCATCAAAAGGCTTCAAAATCTAGAGTATTTAAATCTGGCAGAGACTAAGGTGAGGGAATTACCTGTGGAAATCCTAAAGCTACAAAAGTTTTGTTGTCTTTTGTTACACCAAAAGTTGATTCTTCTGATCGATTTTTGACGCTATGGATTTAAAATTTCACGTAATATGGGAGCTCTTCTTGGGTTAGAAACATTAGGCTGGATAGATGCAGCAGAGAGTGATAAGACAAGAATAGTCAATGAAATTGGAAAGCTGACCCAGTTAAGATGCTTAGGAATTACAAATGTACGAAGAGAAGATGGAAGGGAGCTTTGCTCCTCACTTGAGAAGCTCACCCATCTGCGGGAATTAAGTGTTGCTTCTTCGGCCGAAGGAAATGAGGGAATTATATTGGATTTGAATCATCCTATTTGTGCTTCGTCCCTTCAATCTGTTTATTCCCTAGAGTTGCGGAGCCGCTTAGAAAAGATGCCACCATGGATAACAAATCTTCAAAATTTAAGAGGAATACATTTGATTTGCAGTAATTTAAGGGATAATCCACTTGAATCGCTTCAACACTTGCCCAACTTGATCGAACTTCGTCTTAATCAAGCTTATCAAGGAGAAAGTTTGTGTTTCAAGTCTGGGGTTTTTTGAAACTCAAGAAATTGTGGTTAAGGAAATGAAAGGATTGAGATGGATGAGAGTGGAGGAGGGTGCAATGCCCCATGTTGAAAAACTAATCCTACAAGAACTTCCATTGCTAGAGGAAGTACCTTTAGGTATTGAACACTTGAGAAAGCTTAAAAGCTGCAATTGGTGAATATGAGTTCAACTCACAAAGAAGTTGGAGAATGCGCGGATGAGTGAAGAAGAAAATGAAGACTATAAAAGAATTGCACACATTCCTGACGTTCCCATTGGTTTCAAGAGAAATGGAGAATGGTTTGGTTGGCAGCCATCTCGGAAGAAATAAATCCAACCATGCCAAACTTTGCATCCTTTATGGCTGTGGCTTTAGTACTCTTTTTATGTTTATAGATCTCTGCACTTTTACTTATATCTATTATTTCGTTTCTTCATTCACAATAGGCTATGACTATCAATTTATTTAATCAAAGAACATTTGAGTTATTCATTTATTTATTGCTAAACCTTCATAAAGATACTAAGTCTTATATATATATATATATATATATAAATTTTTCCATAATTTTTCCTTCCAAATGGGCAATAGGCAATGATTTCATTGATCCAATTATATAGAGGATATTTAAGAAAAAGGAAAAACAGCACCCATTTGAATATCAAACCATATTTGCACATCCAGAGTTTGAATGCAAAATCATTTTCAAAGATCTTCTACAAATAAATAAATATGTAGGACAAACAAAACACGAAGTTGGAATGGAGATATTAATTCTAAAGGTGACTATGAATTTTGTAAATTTTCAATGATTTATATATTTCTAAAGGTTATAAATCAAACCGAGTTACTCAATTTTGCCTTTGGCTCCTCTTCAAATTTGGTTAAAATCTTCAAACTAAATCTAAACACAAGATTGCTCAACTTATTTGTTTAGAGCCTTAAGCATGTATAGGTTTTCTTTAAAAAAAAGGAATAAAAAGGAGACTAAGTCCCTAAAATGCAATTTTTAAACTTTTCATGACTATCTATTCATACACAGTAACACATATATGTCATTTAGTTCAAATCAATAAAACGATTGTCATAAGCATGCATAGATTATTTTTGGGAGATCAAATTTTTAACCAATCACTAAAGGTTATATAACCCATGAAAATTGAAGAATTTTAAATTCTTTATTTTCTCAATTTTTATTATAGTAAATAATTTCTCCATTTTGATTGAGTTAGGAACATTTTGGATATGACATACACGGTGCAAAATCAGTGAGAAATTAAGGGTGGATTTAGTTGAATCGAAAAAAACAAAGAAGCTCAAATCAAACAAAATTTAATTTGCTAAATGATTTAATATATTTTGAACACAATAATGACAACTTATATATACTCTTTTAGAGTCCTAATCATATGGTACTTTATAAAATTGATATGTAAAGGGCAATGGATCTTTTATCCCACCTTGTATACTACTTCCCATATTATTCTCTAATAAATTGTCATCTATCACCATTCCTATACTATTTTCTAATAAATTGTCATTTGTCTCCATTTTATAATATTAACTGTTAACATTTATCTTAAAAAGTATCACATGACTAGAAAAAATTACTAGGTAAAATAGAATTCTCTATTTCAAGGTTTCTTCCTATCGATTTCAAACTCTGTTTTTACCCTATCTCAAACATCTAGAACCAAATATAATTGTATTCTATTAGTTAGAGTTTAATCACTATCAGAATCCAAAATTTTTGCATAATTTTGGTAAAATTGATATGCTACTGATTCATTTTCAAATTCCATGCCATCATTTGGAATAAATTTTCCTAGTCTAAATTAAAGTATTGAGTGGTTTGTTAAGAGAAGAAAGAATTGATTTTTGAAATTTAGATTTGAGGATCGAAAATGGACATGAAAAAAGAGCCATACTCTGGTTTCAATCCTCGATGAACTTCCTTTCTCTTATACTGGTATCAATCATTAACGATAAGGTTTTTGGTTGGACAATTAACAGAGAGATAAGTTTAATTAAATTGTGAAAACACGTATTATTTTTTAGAGAAAGTGGTATAAGTGGTATATAAAAGTGGATAAAGGATCCAAAGCCATTATATGTAAACAGTTGTTAAGCAAGTCAACTTTTTGTTGCTCCTTTCGTTTTCTCATATATATATATATATATATATATATATATATATATATATATATATATATATATATATATATTTTAAATTTTCTTGAACATTTTTTCCGTTTTTTCATACACATATTTTTTAATTAATCCATTCTCATTAAATGTTTTGTTATTGTCTCACACTATCAGGACAAAACTCTCACAATTTGTCCCAAAAGAGCTTTTATCATTGAACACTTGAACCAGTTTCAATAGTTGGAATTATGAGCCATGAGTTCTGGTTCACAAGAAGATGAAAAATGAAGCCATTGAAGCAAGTGAAGATTACAAGAAAATAGCACAAATTCCTCAAGTTTTCATTGATGTTTTGCAGAAAGATGGAGGATGGAGAGGAAGCAAGCGATACCAGGCGACCTAAATGATAGATACATCTTTTGTTTTTTTGTTTTTTTGACAATCTGGTAAATTGTAAAGTGTGAAATTTTTTGTACAGTTTTGTTATTGAAGCGGGATGCGAAATGAACTATATGTGTTTCCAAATTCAAGGACTTTATATATAAATCACTAACAAAAGCACAGCAGCAACCACCCTTGGTAATGGAAATAACAGAAGTTCAAAGCACTGCAACACATTTGCATCAAAATCAACCTTTTTTCCTCATTGCAGTACACCCTGAAGATTAACCCGTGATTCTAAATTTCTAATTCTCAATAGTCTTGTTCTATATATTTAAGGATTAATTACATCTACTATCCATTAGATTTGGTCAAACTAGCAAACAAATTTCAAGATTTGGAAAAATTACCAATATCCTCTTTGAGCTAATCACCATTAAAATCAACAAATGGAATAAATGAAAAGGCAAAAATCAGTCTAGAAAAATAACATATAACCCTTTGAAATTTGTTTTAATTACTGAAATGGACCTTCAGCTTCTATTTCTTTATTTTATATTTTTCTTTTCTTTTTTTCCTTTCCATGAAGAATCATTTTATAATTTTATTTTATACCATAAACCAATAAACTATTTGGAAAAACTATTCCATATTACTATTTCATCATCATCAAATTTGAAAAAACTTAATATCTAAATGTGTTACTATACCTTCAATATTGATATACCGCTACTATCCCTTTAAATGATTAAATGATTAAATAATTGGTTTATTATTTTGTATCTTTATTAACTTTTAAAAATAATTATTTATTTAAATGTCTTGCGGTTTTATTTTCGTAATTAGAATTTGATGTAATAGTTGTAAAATTAAGAATTCTATTTATTAAATTAAGTTTAATTTGTTTGAATGGAAATGAAAAAATAAGTATGATAAAATTTTGTAACATCTAAACTTTATATGTGTTTTACTAAGATGTTAGATTGTTAAATTGTGTTGAGAATTGTTAGAATTATGTCCAAATTTCGATTATCAATAATTGTTATTAAAATTTTTACACAAATTAAATAAGAAAAAGTTGGGAAGGCTCTATTTTGTTAAACTTTTGGATCCATTTTGTAATTAACACAAACATCAAGATGTTAAATGTAATTCAAATATTATAGTTTAAGGGTAGTTTAGTTATTTTTTAAAAAATTAGCCATTGATTCGGTCAAAAGTTTACCTAACATGAGTTAAATGTTATAAATTTATCAAAAGTTTTTTCGTTTGATAGTTTCACTAAATTTCAAAAATTATATAAGTGTAATTCACCATATATTTAAAAATGTAGCACTATCTCTTTTAAACTCTAATTCCTCGTAGCCTTAGCCTCTATGTAAGCCTCCACCTTTGGAATGTGTTACTGAATCCTATATTTTCACTCTTTCCCGAAACCTCACATGCCTGTTTCAAATCAAATGAGGACCAACAGTCAGGTTATATATCTCCAAACCATTCATCAAAACGTTACTAAAATATCAAGGAAAGAAAAAGAATACAATTTATTTTACGATTAGTTTTTCATGACTCAAATTCTTGCCCATGATCTCACTTTATTCTTTCCTTCTCCCATGGGTAAGCTTCTTTAGCAAGAATTTTATTGCCTTTGGACTCTAATTTTCTATTTGGGAGCTTACTCTATTTAAGAAATCACTGTTCCAGTTTTTCTGTGAGCGACTTCGGCTATTTTTAGATTATGATTTTTTAAAAAATTTGTATTGGAATCGATGAAAAACTTAATAATAATTTTTTGTAGGAAAAAGTATTTTGCAAGGAAAATAAATAGTGTATTAGAGGGAAATTTTTAAAATTTATGTAAAGAGAATTTGAGAGGAAAATTTGAATTTCAAAATTTGAAATAAAGAGGTGTTTAGATATTTTATTTATTTTTGAAGAAGGTTATGTTTAGATTGTAATTTTTTGAGAAATTTGTATTGGAATGTGTTAAAATTTTAGTAAAATTTTTTTGTAAGAAAAAAAATTTGGAGGGAAAATAAAAAGTTTATTGGAGGAAAAGTTTTATAAAATTATATGAGAAGAATTTTGAAGAAAACTTTTACATTTAAATTTTTAAAAAAAATTGAGAAAAATTAACTTTTTATAAATGAATATGAATCCAAACTTTTTGTGAATAAACATTGCTCCAAACACAGCCTATATCATTGCGTAATACAAGAATCACTTTCTACTGCTATAAATTCTAAAGGAACAAGACCCTAAAAGTTTCCAAGAAAATAAAATTTCCACGAGAGAAAACAAAAACACAAGTAATTGCAGACTCAGTTGCTTAAAGAATTCTCAGGTGCAACTGAGGTGTGCTACGTCTGATAAATTAATTGCACCGACAATGTGTATTGATTAAAGAGATCGACAAAATTGCTGCATAAATTCGTGAAATACTTAAGGTCTAGTTTCACCAATCCCTTGCATTCCAAATGTAATATTACTGCATGGTTCAAGGTGGGACAAGTTGATGATTCATTTCATGATGGAATCGGAATCATCATGAAATTTGTTGAGAAACTTAAGCTGGAGGTTGAATTCTAATCGCTTTGGCTCCGGCTTGTGCAGCAGATTAGCCTTGAAGAATTCTCCTCCCAATAAAAAATATTTCATATATCTGTTATGTGCAGTTATATACAATTAAGAAGGACAGTTTTTGGAATAAAAAATTTATATGATTGAATTATTCTACTAAAAATAAAGATCAACTGACGTAGACAATACTTTTTCTGTCCAGCAAACTTTTCGATGGGATTAGTCAAATTTCCCAACCCAACACACTAAAGGTCCAAGGATAACTTCACCATCTCAGCTTGGAACTTCACTGAAACATCCAAGACGCCGCCAAGGAAGACAAGCTTGCTTGTTGCTGACCCATCCCGCGCCATCATCGGGTACTTTTCTTTGAGCTCAGAGAATTCTCAGACGCAACAGTGGTGTTCTACCTTTGATATATTGCCATGAGAACGTGTACTGATTAAAGATATGGTCAACACTGCTGCATTAACATGTCAGAACTGAAGCTGCAAAATCACTTTCAATACCAAAAGCTGCATTAACATGTCAAAATCACTTTCAATACCAATAGTTGCTGCAATTGCTGTCTTACCACTGTTTAAGACCCAAAAATAATTAAAAAAAAAAAGAGAACTGAAGCTAACTCTCTCTTCTTCTTTTTTTTGGGGTTGGGTAAGTCGCAGACTTAAAACTCACCGCTGCTCCATGTATTTAACAAATAGAAATAATAGGGAATGCATGAAAGTGATAAAGAATCATTCTTACCTGCCACTTGGTCCTTCAAGAAGGCAAGTAATAAGAGGACTCCCTTTGGTCACTTTCACTTGTTCTGCTAAAAGCATAGTTTTTCTATAGATGTCGGCATGTCACTCACCACAATAAAAAATTCCATTGGTCCTGCAGCTCAAAGTATGTTGCTAAGTAGGTAATTCTTTTCAAATCAGGACCTCATATTTATCCACAATGAGTACTTTCCAATATTTATAGAAGTTCAAGTGCAACATGGCAAGAAATAAGTATTTATTGGGCAAAGATCATACAATCCAATCGAGAGATAAAATCATCCTAGCAAGAGGATACACAAAGCTTAAAAAAACTGCTGACTTTCCAACTAATACAAGAATAAGTAACATCTTGATAATTTGCCACAGCTTCAGAAAGGGCCCTATATGAGCAATCTAATCCTTGAGAAATCTACCAGCACAAATTGCTTGAAAAATCATACCTGCACCATTGAAGGTCATCAGTTGAAGCTCCAAATGCGGGAACAACTTCTTGAAGGGCATTAAGAAAAATCATCCATTGTGATCTTTATACTTTCCTCGTCAACTGGTTTGGTCAGATCATCAAGACTTAGTAGCTGGTTCAAAGCAAAAGAAACAGCACTTTTCACAACACCTTCTAGCTCCGTCCCACTATAATTTTTTGTCCTGGCAGCTGCAATCAAAAGCGCGAAAGGTACTTATTACATAAATCTCATCCATGTACCAAGGAAATGTCAGTCTCCTGCTCCAGGACATATTGATAGAACATTCAAGTTTTCAACTTTCCCATTGTCAAAATAAAAAATGCAAGCACTCCTCCAGGAAGGTGCTCATGTAAACAAGTAATATACACATATTTCCATCTATCCAAGTCAAGCCAGGAATGCAGAGTTAAAACAAACCAAACTGAAGGTTTCACTCTCATGACAGAGAGGAAGAAGCCTTTTTATTTGGATACTCATTAACCCGGAGACATGAAAATTCTAAACAAAAAGTTCTGTTTTGGGGGTTGGGTTGTTGTGGGGTTTGTTGTTTCCTGAAATTGCAGAAAGAAACAAAGATGTACCAAGCTCTTGCATATTAACATCTAGGGCAAATTTCATTTCCTTAGTCTTCCTCAATTTTAAAAAAAATAGTCTAACACCAAATGGATAGACCAAAAATAAATATTAATAGAGCTGAATAGAAGCAAACTTAAAGAACCTAGTTTAAAAAAATAATCTTAACTAAAATTTGAAACAACGAAAAGGAGCACAGGAACACACTAAATTTAAAGTTTTAGGCTTTAAACACTATTGTCTGGTAGAGGAAAAAAAAATACCAATATACAAAGGTTAAAACATAGCACAAATTAAAAAAAGATCATCTAGCATTTGATATTCAAAAAATGCCGACGTGAAATCTCTAAAGTCTGAATTCACAATTCAAAGATAAAAAGAGGAATTAACGACTGGACAATTACATAGAAAAAACAGCACATATATGGCGCTAAAGGAAATTGATATTATGACAAGAAATTTCACTTGGAAAACAAAACTTGTAGAAAATCTCATGGAGAGCCATATTCATAGAAAGAATAAGGGCTTAAATACATTAGAAGCAGCCAAGGATCTGAAAAAATTATAGCAAACCTCATGGGGAACACTATTATTAGAACAATAAAAGGCTTAAATATGAAAGAACCATATTATAAGAATCTTGCAAAGGAAGAAGGAAACATCTATGCTACTACCTTCTAATATATATATATAGAGAGGCATTCTGATCACCTTAAAGAATTAACCAAAAATTTAACCAACAAAAATATGGTCAATATAATAAGACAGGATCTTATAGCAAAATTCCTTTTTGAAGAAACACTTTAATCTAAGAAAAGGAGGGTTGTAAGCCTTGGACGTGGACCTTAAGTGGTGTCCCTAGTGACATTTCTTATGAAAAATGATAAAGCAGCACAAGTGTCCCAGTGACATTTATTGATCGAAGCTTCTCGCCAACACAAAAATCAGTTAGAAACTTTGAAACTTGTGCCACCCTACACTTCTTTAGTGAGGAAGGAATATGCATCTAGTACTACATAGTACATACCAAACAATCAAAAACAAAATTTATTACCTCCAGTTCTCTATTTTTCACACACAAAAAGCATCATTATCCAAATTTAAAAATGTGACTAAACTCAATATCAAAATTTCAACTAAACGAACCCACCCCCTTCCCCCTCCAAAGAGGAAAAAACAGAGCATTGATATTGAATTACAAAAATTATAAAAATAAATATTTAAAATAATTTAACTTGATCTCCATTTATTATTTTAAATATTTTGACTAAAACAATATCAATACTAATTCAAAACATTATTTAAAATTATTCCAATGCATAATTATTTAAGTAAATTATGAACACTTTGATTACAAATAATTGACATATTTATCTACAGAGAAAAATCAAATATTTATATACTAAGTAATTTTTTTAATATGAAAAATAAAACATTTAAAAATATATATAAAAGAAACATATAAGTGTAGGTAAGTTATAAAATTTATATGGTAATAAAAATTAAAAATCCATGTATGATAAAATTTTTAATTAATTTCATATTACAACTAATTATACTTGAAAATAAAATTTAAATCGATAATAAATAGAATACAATAAGAAAAACTTTTAAAGTAAATAATATACTAAAAGTAATCAAAATAGTCTCAAAGTTCAACAAAATTACATTTATACTAGAGTACAATTTGCAATTTGGAGAAAACCTGTTGACATAAGTTTATCCCCACTCTCTTATATATATATACATATATATATATACTGTGTGTGTTGTAGAATATTGCGTAACAAGTATATAATAAAAGAATAAATAGAGATTAAGTAGAAAAAGTAGAAATACACCATAGATAGTAGGGAAAATCATAAGAGAAATTCTTATTTCACTTTTCTTCACACCTCCAAATAACAAACTATGCTCTTATTTACGGGAGAACAATGATGTACCTATCAATGTGTTTGGATAAATACATACATTGGATAGAGATAAATACATACATTAGATAGGGATAAGTATATTCGTTAGATAGGATGAATATACATTAGATAGGGATATGAACAAACATTAGATAGGGATGAATATAATGAATATTCATAAATGTATTTCATAGCACTCCACCTTAAATATTCATTGTATTCATTATTTTACGAATGTGCATGATCTTGCTTCATTAAAACCTTAAACCAAAAAAATCCAGTGTGACAAAAACGGACAAAAGGGAAAAAAGCACAGATTGTAGAGTACAAATCTTATGATCTCTCCTTTTTATGGATGCATTAATTGCCTCGTTAAAAACCTTAAGTCGGAAAACCCTGTAGGAAAAAACCGATCAGAAGGAAAAAATAGTGCAATACATAGTTCATAATATCTTCCCCTCAATTGAGCTATATAGCCATTGCTGGAGTTAGTCAATCTTGCATTTTGTGAACTCGCCGCATACCAATGCCATATACTAATTTATCAAAAGTTGACATTGGCAATGATTTGGTAAAAATATCTGCAAGATTCTTTATGGATTGAATCTGTTTGACATCAATTTGTCGACTTTCTTGGAGTTCATGAGTATAGAAAATTTTTGGCAAGATATGCTTGGTCCTATCACTTTTGATATATCCTCCCCTAACTTGTGCAACACAAGCAGTATTATTTTCATAAGTTATAGTGGCAGAACTTGTAACTGGTGTTAAACAACAAAAGTTGTAAATATCGTTATAACGAATCTTAACCAAACACACTATCTTCCAACCTCATATAAAGCAATAATCTCAGTGGTTAGAAGATGTAGCTACTAGTGATTACTTCGTAGAATGCCAAGAAATGGCGGTGCCATTATAACAAAATAAATAATGGTTTGAGAAGCGAGTTTCGTGGATCGGATCTATATCTAGCATTAGCATATCCAACTAAGCCGAGGTAGTGAAATTCTTGGAATAATATAATCCCAAATCTATGGTTTCTTGGAGATAACGAAAAATATGTTTAACCCCATTCCGGTGTCTCGAGTTGGCTCGAACTAAAACATGCCAATAAATTTACATAAAAACGATATCCGGTCTTGTATATTGTATCAAGTACATCAAGGCCCCAATTGCATTGAGATATGGTACTTGAGGACCTAGTATCTCTTCATCGATTCTCTAGGACGAAATTGATATTTTTGGGAATTTAGAGATCTTACAACCATAGGGGTGCTCAATGGGTGAGCTTTGTCCATGTTGAAACGTTTAAGTAATCTTTCAATGTATCTTTGATTGATGGACAATTATTCCATTTACTTTGTGCTCAAACTCTAAACCAAGACAAAATTTGGTTTTACCCAAATCTTTAACTTCAAACTCCTTTTCAAATATTCGGCGGTTTTAACTAACTATTCTAGAGTTCCAATTAAATTCATATAAATCGACATAAACTGCTACAATAGTAAATCTGATTTGATTTCTTAATAAACACTCATGGGCGGATGGGATCATTCTTGTACCCTTCTTAATTGGGTACTCATGTAGGCGTTGATATCACATGCGACTAGATTGCTTTAATCCTTACAAAGATGTTTGTAACTTTATTGAGAACATCTTGTGGGAGTGCATGCATCGGGCATTTTGAATCCCTCGAGAGGTTTCATATAAATATCAGTCTAATGAGCCATATAGATATATGTCCACAACGTCCATAAGACATATTTCCATTCTTTCGAAACAACTAGGCTAATTAGAAAGCGAAATGTAATCATATCCATCACGGTGAATATGTCTCATTATAATTAATCCCAGTCTCTGAGAAAATCCTTGAAAGAACGAGTCGGCTTTATACCGAAAATCTCGTTTTTCTTATTTCGTTTAGGACAAATATCCATTTATATCCAACGGGCTTTACATTATCGAGGATTAGTTACAAGCCCAAATACCTCTCGTTTAGTTAGGAAGCTAATTCAACTTTAATTGCTTCCTTCCACTTAGGCCAATCTTGCCTTTGTGACATTCAATAATAGATTGTGGCTCACGACCATCATCAAAATTTTATGAGCAATGAAAATACAAAAACATCATCAATGATGATTTTATTTCAATCCCAAATCTCATTACAATATGTAATGGAATTCTCGATATTCAGGGTTAGTGATCTTTTCATGGGTTTGTGCCTCTTGAGGGTGATAAGTTAAACATGTATGTCCCTAAGCATAAAAATTTCAAACTATTTAATGCCAAGTATCTCAAAGACTTCGTTTTAATAAAAACAGGAACAATTCAGAATGGCATTTCACCAATTCCCTTTGATTAGACTTCGTTTTGCTAATAATCGTGAATTCCAACTATAATACACATCTACGAAACCTTTGATAGACAGCACTAGAGAGGGGGGAAAAAACACAAAGTCAATGCGGACATGACAGCACAATCGCAAGTTCTAAGGTATTGTTTTCTAAATTGTGCAAGCAAAAAACAAGCTTAGAATTCAACAAATATAGCATCATATGAGTAGTAGGGCAGCATTAAAAAATAAAGTTTGTCCAGATTGCAGAAGTCATAAAAACTAAGGCCCTATTCGGATCCATGATTTCTTTGAGAAAAGATTTGGGTCCAAATCCAAATATCCCAAAAGTATCACACTAAATATTCCTTTTCCAATAAACCAAAGAATTTATTTCAACGTTGCTACTTTTTGTAATCCCATTTAACTAAGTTCCAAAACTGTATGTAAGAACTCTCAAGAAGATACATTAAAGGGATTCACATTTATTATGCAGAGATTCACATTTTTGGGAAATCAAAACAAAACGACATTATACAACGGCAATCCATACGAATCCACGATCCACTAATAATCAACTAAGGACCGGACCAACGACAATACCACGGTAGTGGTTAGATCACGTGTCATATCATTTTATGCAGAACACAACAAAATGCATGAAAAAGAGTTTGATAAATGGTATCAAGTGCTCTCAAACTTTATCGGGATTGACACACAAAATAGGCAAGAAGAAAGTTTAATTTTTTAGAAATTAAATCCAATACAATTAGTCAATGAAAAATTAAGTTAAATTACTTGAAATTCCTGAAGTTGAGGTTGCAATCAAGATTTACCTACTTAGAAACCAACACAACCAGCTAGTACCAACAAACAAACACACAAATGAAATGGAAATTTTCAAATTTGTAATCCCCACCCGAACCACCACGACTCCAAGTGGAAACAAGCAAAGGAAATCACAAAAAGGAGACAAGTATGAGGTATACAAGGTTGGATCAACCGTATAGGTGAAGTTCACTAAGGGTAGAGGATGGCAAGCGAGGAGAAGGGCGGTGGCTAGAAATTTGAAAATGGTTTGAAAATCGGTTGGAAAGGAGGGAAGTCTAAAAATAGTCGATAGCAAAATGTAGAAAGATAGGGTTAGGTTCATTTCGGATCGATCCGGTGATCCGATCCAACTAATTAAAAAAATCCGACTTTGTATGATCCGATCCGAGATCAAATCACCGGATTGATCCGATCAGTAATTAATTTTGAACACCCCTAAACCTAATCCAACAAGGTGAAATAATAATTTGATTAAATTGATTTTTGAATTGTGTTGTTTTTCCCACCCTTAACACAGCAAGAGCAAAATTTTCTCCCATGGGATTGGGCTTTAAATTTCCTAATGCCCAACAAACTACTAAAAGTTTATGGAGAACTTTGCTATTTCTGCTTGGAACTTAAATGGAAACATCATCTGCAAGTTGCAGCGAGAATCATTGTGAAGGTGGGGACGATTTGATTGCGTGCAATCAATATATGAATTTACTCATGTGAGTCTTTTGCGTCTTCCTCCACCCAAGTCGTCTTTTACGGAATAGAATAAATGGAATGAGTACAAATCAAAAGAATGGAAGCAATTTACGAGACAATTATGAACTTAAACAAGTATGGAGGACCGCAATCACATGGATAGGTTGGCCATTTTACCTAATCCCACAATATATTAATTATGATACTACTTGTATTAATTATCTTATTGTTTTGTTGATTAAAATAAAAGATACCTAGGATGATAAGCTTGTTTTTTCCTAAAGTCAAGACTGTAATTTTCCAATATGGTCCACAAAGATCAACTCAAATAGTAGTAAAAGGTGTTAGTTAAACTCTCTTTATCTTCATCGACTTGTGCCATAAATTAGTGACCACTCGAATCAAATTTAATTACCATTTTTCATAGGCCAACCCAAACCTAAAAATCCTTAATACATATGGCGCAGTTGATCCGAAAGAGGAAGACAGAGGAGCAAAAATGGCAGTAGTTTTAAATTTTCTGGAAGTCATGTCAGACAATTGAGTTCTTAACCTTTGTGACTGAGAGGGAAAACTCCGCTCTGCAATTTACATGAAATGGAAAGGGCATTTGCAACCGTAATTTGATTTTCGTCAAATTTTCTGCCACACTTCATAACTCTTTTTCCCTTTTTTTTTTTTTTTTTTGGTGGAACCAAATGCTTAACACTTTTTGATTGTCCATAGTCTCCGCAGAAATAAATTCGTCATCGGGGATTGTATTATAAATCAGAGGGCAACAATCAAATCTCACTCTCACTCTCACTCAAAGTCACAGCCTCCTATTTTACTTTTAAAACGCAAAAATTATTATCACTTCCATTTTATTTCATTAAATTTTGCTATTTTCACGGAATGTTTATGGACAAAAAATTTGAGCACCGCGCGCAATGAATGTGTTTTGAGGAGGAAATTGAGAGTTAGAAAAAAAAAACCAAAAAAAAGAAAAACGGGTCACTAAAAATCCGTCATATGCCAGTTTGAGGACAAAGTCACCATAATTGCATCCAGAATTATTGCCAAGGTGGGGACGATTTGGTAGAATAAAACGAATCAGTACAGACTCACAGCGGGCAACAATCACAAATATCTTTTCCAGATCGCACATTTATTAGCCAAAAAGAGTACGCTTGGCCTCAATTTTCTCCCAAGCTTTATTTTTCTTTGTTTTTTAAATGGAACCAAATACTTCTCCCCTTTTGATTGTCCATACTCCCGCAAAAATAAATTTTCTTGGTGGACTTTTACTATATATCAGAGGGCAACAATCAACTCTCACTCACACTCACAGGCACAGCCTTCAATTTTCATCTCCATCCTCGAAAGCCTAAACAAACCAAAGCCTTACACACAAACACAAACAAATCCCCCCAGCCTTTGTTCAATTCAAGGAGAAAAATAGAGGTGTGAAAATGCCAGAACAAGTATTGAGTGTGCTGGGATTCTTGTTAAATAACCTCTCAACCTTTGTGAATGAAGAGGCAAAACTCTTGGGAGGGCTTCGCCATGAGGTCCAACTCCTCAGTGACGAGTTTGGCCAGATGAAAGCTTTCTTGCAAGTGGTAGAATCCGAAAAAGAAGATGATCCCCGACTCTCAGAATGGACCAGGCAAGTGAGGGAAGCTGCTTATTACACTGAAGATGTCATTGATGAATTTATGCTTCTCTTTGCTAGCCAACGTCCGCGTGGATTCCTTGGCTATGTCCGCTCCAATTTCAACTCCATCAAGAACTTGCCTGCTCGTCATCGGCTTGCTACCAATTTGCAGAGCATCAGGGCCAGAATCAAAAATATTTCTGAAGCTCGCCTTAGACATGAATCGCAACATGGCAAGATCACTGCTCAAGTCTCTGATCGTATCCCCCCTGCAAATAACGCTTGGAGGTGCAGCAAGGATGAGGAAGCACTTCACGCGAAGGAAGATCAATTGGTAGGCATTAATAAGCCTAAACAATACCTCATTTCTCAGCTCCTTGAAGGTGACTCCCAACTCAAAGTAATTTCAGTGCTTGGGATGGGAGGAATAGGGAAAACCACCCTAGTCAAAAGAGTTCATGATGATGCGGCTGTGAAAAGCCATTTCCGGATCCATGTCTGGGTCACTATCTCTCAAACTTATGACTTTAAGGAGCTCCTGAAAAACTTGATTCGAAAATTATATTCGGGTTTCAATGAAGCTGCCCCACGCAGTATGGAGTCAATGGACATTGATGAATTGAAAGCACATGTCAAAGACTTTCTCCAACGAGCAAGGTACGCAATTGTGTTTGATGATATATGGGACAACAATTTCTGGGATGCTTTCAAATTCATATTACCTGAGAATAGCTATGGTGGCGATCGCGTGATAATAACAACGCGAATTGCTGATGTAGCCTCTTCCTCTTGCATGGACTTCCATGGCGATGTTTTCAAAATGAAATTCTTGACTCCTCAAGAGTCGAGGACTCTATTTTGCCTTAAGACATTTAAAGACAATTGTTGTCCTGCCCATTTAAAGAATGTTGTAAAAGGCATAGTACAAAAGTGTGAAGGCTTGCCGTTAGCAATTGTAGCCATTAGCGGGGTTTTGGCCACGAAAGACTTGAGCAGAGTTGATGAATGGGAGCGGATTCGACGGAGGCTTGGGGATGAATTTGAAGGCACTAGAAAGTTGGACAGAGCTAAGAAGATACTTTCTCTGAGTTACGATGATCTACCTCCAACTCTCAAGACTTGTCTGTTGTACACTAGCATATATCCTGAAGATTATCAAATTTTTGGCCGGAGACTGATTCACTTGTGGATTGATGAAGGATTTGTGGAAGTGAGAGCAGGATTGAGTACTGAAGAAGTTGGATTGGGGTATGTCAAAGAACTCGCCAACAGGAGTTTAATCCAAGCGAGTAAGGAAATCCGTGGCGGATTGCCAGCTTATATTCAGATCCATGATCTTTTGCGAGAAGTAATTGTCTCCAAGGCAAGGGAGATAAACTTGACGACTGTAATCAGTACTACCCAACATACAAAAATGAGGTGGCCCCCGGAGAAGTTGTTACGACGTCTAATATTACACGGTAACCTTCTCCACAATAACTTTGTCAACGTTCAAGAAAGAAACAAGTGCTTTAACAGACTTCGATCTGTCATTACTTTTGAATGCACAAAACCACCTTCAAAAGCACTGTTATCTGTGCTTTTATCCAGTAAGGTTTTAAAGGTAGTGTGTTTTGAAGGTATGCAGTTAGAAGAAATTCCCAAAGAGATTTTTAACTTATTTCTCCTCACACACTTAGACCTACGGGGTACTAGAGTCAAAATAGTTCCAAAATCCATCAAAAGGCTTCAAAATTTGGAGTATTTAAATCTGAGGGAGACTAATGTGAGGGAATTACCTATGCAAATCCTAAAGCTACAAAAGTTTCGTTCTCTTTTGTTATATCAGTATGTTGATTCTTCAGATCAAGCTTTGGGATTCTATGGATTTAAAGTTCCATGTAATATGGGAGCTCTTCTTGGGTTAGAAAAATTAAACTGCATAGATGCAGCAGAGAATGATAAGACAAGAATAGTGACGGAGATAGGAAAGCTAACCCAGCTAAGAGAATTAGGAATTACAAATGTACAAAGAGAATACGGAAAGGAGCTTTGCTTTTCACTTGAGAAGCTCACCCATCTCCAGGAATTATCTATTGCTTCTTCAAACAAAAGTAATGAGGGAATTATATTGGATCTGAATCATCCTATTTCTGCTTCGTCTTTACAGTCTATTTGTTTTCTAAGCTTGCAGGGCCACTTGGAAAAAATGCCACCATGGATAACAAATCTTCAAAATTTAAGGGATATACGATTGATTTGCAGTAATTTAAGGGATGATCCACTTGAATCACTTCAACACTTACCCAATTTGATCCTAATTTATCTTCGTCAAGCTTATCAGGGAGAAAGTTTGTGTTTGACTGGAGGTTTCCTAAAGCTCAGGACATTGATTTTAAGGGAAATGAAAGGATTGAGGCGGATGAAAGTGGAGGAGGGTGCAATGCCCCATTTAAAAGAACTATCCTTGGTTGAACTTCCATTGCTAGAGGGGGTACCTTTAGGTATTGAGCACTTGAGAGAGCTTCAAAAGCTAGTGTTGTGGAGTATGAGTTCCGAACTCACAAAGAAGTTGGAGAATGCGGCGGATGACTGTGAAGAAGAAAGTGAAGATTATAAAAGAATTGCACACATTCCTGATGTTCGTATTTTTTTACAAAGAAATGGAAGATGGGTTGGTAGGCGGCTATTTCGAAAGAAGTAAACCCAACCATGCCAAACTCTTTTTATGTTTATAGCACTCTCTGCATTTTACTTGTATCTATTATTTCATTTTCATTCATAGTAAGCTATGACTATCAATTTATTTAATTAGAGAACCTCTTAGTTATATATTTATTTATTTTTGGTAAACTTTCTTACCAATTACTAAGTGTGATTTATATGTATTTAATTTTTTTTCGTGATTTTTTCTTCCAAATGGGCAACAAGCACACCTGAGGCGGAATTTTTGTCTGCCAGGACAACTAGAGGTATCGAAACAAATTCAACCCAAAAACTCAACTCAATTAACCTTTTTTTTTTTAATGTATTAGATCAGGTTAGATGGATCACTAGTTAAATGCGGTATGGATTCTGCTCTTCTAATGGTAAAATCATATAAAGATGAAATTAAAAGAGTTAATACATTTTTCCTTTTTTTATATTTTTAACTCTTAAAAAATTTGTCAATATTTCCGTTTAAATCTTTTTATTCCTATATTTTCTATATATAACAATAAATTTTTATTCTGTTCCTCCACAAGAAAGGATTTCTTTCAAACCACAAGATAAGATTAGTTTCACTATTTATTTTTTATTACAGATCAATATTACTTTCTATTTATATAAGTATGTGTATTTGAATATATATCTATTAGATCAAGATTTCATGTATCAAACTGTATCAAATGTTTTGCATAAGATATTTTTCTTTTAAAGGTGTATTGAATGCAACAAAGAGAATTTCATTTCCAGCTTCCTTTGTTTTCATGGAATTTAAGAAAAACTAGAAAAGAAAATTTTACGAGCTGGGTTGAAAGAACCCAATTTGACCCACCGAATTAAAATATTAATTTTAAAAAATTTAAAATGCCATCGATTAGACATTTTTCATCGCTGAACCACTGTTTGCTGTCATTGGCCACCTCACTCATGGATTGGTTTGGATCAACGATGGCGGATGGCGCCCGACACCAAGCATCTGTCTTTTTAATTTTTTAAAATTAATATTTTAATTCGATGGGTTAAATTAGATTTAACCAAATTCAAATTTAACTCAACTCAAGTCTAACTCAATTTAAATTTAACTTATAATTATATAAATTGAGTTAGGTCATAACCCGTAAAATTACAATGATTCAACGTACCCATTTGCCACTCCTAAAGATAATATTTAAATTCGTACAGTTTAGAATTCTTTGAAATAGTTTAAACAAATGTTGCCCAAATTAACAAATGGAGCTACAGCAAGATATTTGAATCCACGGGTAGTACTAGTAGGAGTGAGGAATTTTGAATGTAATAAAAGGCCTTGTGTTGGGTTGGAGGTTTTTGTATATGTTAAAAGAGTAATAATATTTAGAATGAATTTTGGTATTCACGTTATGAAATAATACTTGATAAAATAATTAGTGTTTAGTGGCTCCTTCTCACGAAAATGTTACGATTAATCATGGAGAGATTTTACTCAAAATTTTCACTATATATTATTACTTATATGTTAAACTCTCTTGGTAAACTATGATAAGCTTGGCATTCATTTATATATTTATACAACTTTAATAAAAGAAATAAAGAACCGCTAACACATCACTGCTGCCGCAAAGTACAACCTCAATACCTCATCATTGAATCCTAAATAACAAATAGTTGGAAATAAAAAAATGAAAATATCACAGAAAAAGTTAAAACAGTTAAGCAAAGCCAGCGAGTGAGCTACTAAAGACCCACACGAGAGAAAAGTGGTTGAAAATATGAAGCATTGCTAGAATTTGTTTATTACGTATTCTCTCCTTAGGAAGTAGCACCATCACCCACCATTTTTCCGGTATTTGATTTCAACATCAGGGATAGGGGCCGCAATTTGCGACATGATATGAATTTAACACGTATTTAATAGATATAGATATACCTCTTGACGGGTTTGGGTTAAAATTAAGTCGGACCCGTATAACACGCAAAATAAATTAGTCATGTTCAGGTCAACCCGTTTAACTCATTTAGTAATTTGAATAATTATGTTAGGGTAATTTTGTAAAATTGAAAGAAACTATACTAACCCTAATTTAATAGATTTGGTTTGTAATTTTTGATATTTTATTTTATGCTAGTACTTGGATTGTAATTTGAAAAATATTTTTATGACTTTTTGGCTTGTAATAGTTTAAATTTTAGTTGGAAATATTTTTCAAATATAATTAGAGGTAATTTTAGATTTTTTGGTGTGTTAATTTTCACAAGTTGATATTTTCGTGTTGTGTTAATAGGTCATTACTTTTCATGTCGTGTTAAATAGGTCATTACCGTGTTAAACAGATTATTTAAGTCTTTTAGGTCTGTTTGTGTTAAATAGGTCTTTTTGTGTCGTGTTGTGTTACTGTAAAATAAACAGGTTGTGTTCATATTACGTTTTCTGACACAAATAATTAATCAAATCGTGTTTGGGTTCGTATAAAATCCGTAATACCCGTGCCAAAATACAACTTGATTGCAACCCCTAATCAGAGATATGGACTAAGGGTAACAAAATTTTCTAATTTCAATGAGTATCTATTGAATGAGAGTTATAGAACTTCTCATACTTATTAAAAATACCTATAAAAAATAAATGTAAAAAATTTTACTGGGTAAGATTTTATTGGGTGGGTATCAAATCTTAGAAGTAAACAATGTCGTTAGATTTAAAAGATTCCTAAATTTGTAACTGCATCAATTAAATACTCTAATTGTACTAATTAAAGTGGAAACTGTGTCGTTTGTTAACACTGTCAATTATGCCAAGTTAGGGGGCGCCTGGCTGGGGAAAGGGAATGGGAAAAGTAATGGAAATGATAGTAGTGGGGAATGATAGTGGGGTCTTTCATTATAATTCTGCTGGTTGGTTTGTACTGGAGAATGGGAATGATTACTAATAATGGTGGTTGGTTTTGTGTTGGGGAATGGAAATGATTATAAATTAATTGTAATAATTAGTATTAATTAATTAGTTATTATTAGTTAATTATTTATTATAATATTAAATTAATTAATTATTAATAAAAATATTATTAATTAAATTAATCTTAAGTAATTATTTAATATTAATTGTAATAATTAATATTAGTAAATGAGATTAATTAATATTAATTATAATATTAAATTACAATATTAAGTAAATGAATAATTAATTAAATTAATCTTAATTAGTTAATTTATTATTACTTAATAATAATAAGTTAATAATAAATTAATTTATATTAATTATAATAATAAGTTAATAATAAATTAATTTATATTAATTATAATAATTAATATTAATTACCTAATTAGTATTAGTTAATTAATTAGTATTAATTATAATAAATAATATGAATTAATTAATTAGTTTTAGTTAATTAATTAGTTAGTAATAATTAGTAATTAATTAATATTATCAATTAATTATTTATAAATTAATTAATACATTAATTATAATAATTACTATTAATAATAATAAAATAATTTATATTAATTATAATAATTAATAATAATTTATTTATTTATATTAATTAATTAGTATTAATTAATTATTAAATTAATTTAAAAAATAATTAGCATTCCCTACCTTCCATACCCCCCAATATTGGGGGGTATGGGGATTACCCCATATGGGGTAATCAAAAGTGGAAAGAAGTGGGCCATCTTATTCCATTTCCTTGAACCAAGCAGGAGAAATGGAATCAAACCCATATCCCCTCTAATCAAATCCATACTCCAGGCACCCCCTTAGTTAGGAAGTTAGTTGCAAATACTCTAATGCATTTCCATTTTGATACTTACTCAAGATCAGGATCATTATGTTAAGGTCCTAACAGTTTGTATAAGAGAAGCAATTCTATAATTGCGTCTGATGGCAAAAGGTACTCATTCTAAGTCAATGGAGAAAAAACTCAAAAAAATATGATCAGAAACTCCAAGAAGTCACAGTAGAACTAAATAGGCAAATTGAACCCAAAAAAAAATGTAGAAATGGAAGCAAGCTTGAAGAGAACATTAAAAAGTTGGGGTCCTCGTTGAATTCCAAATTGGATGCATATGCTGTAGCAATGCATGCCAAGATTATAGTAGCGCTCAAGATGTGGAACAAAGAAAAACAAAGATTATAGCAAAAGGATTGCACGGTAGACAAAACTCCTATTCTTCCAACTCCTAACATAACTTTCAAGAATCCTTCATTGGAGAAAGAATTCGGAAGCCTATACCGTGAGAAATTTGGTAAACCATATTTGTTTAGTTACCCCTATATTGAATTGTCTATGTTTGATGGGGAAAATTCTAGGAAATGGATCGGAAAGTGTAACAAGTTCTTTATTCTTCACTTAGTGAATCTCAAAAAGTTAATCTGATTGGGTATTATTTGGAAATAAAACTAAACATTTGGTTTCAAAGTTTAAAGTTAGTTAGGGATAAGGTATCTTAGACATAATTTTCAAATGCATTAATCAAGAGGCTTGGAGGAAAAGGCAGTATGGATGAAATAGAACAGTTTAACAAGTTACTACAGACTAAATCATTACTAATTGAAGTATCAAGAAAGGATTGAAAAGTTGAAAACTATGCTACTTTACAAAGATTCTAAATTATTAGAATAGTACTTTATATCTAACCTTATATGCAGGTTAAAAGAGAGATTGAAACCGATAATGAAGATGCTTATTTATATTGACCAAATATTGGAGAACAATACAGTGGTAACAGATTTGTTACAGAAGGATTCACAAATTGGAAAAAGAAAAAGGGAGAGAGTTGATGTTCGTGTTCTTGGGCCTAACAGTGCACATAATATAGTTTGGATTAAATGTCAAAATTTACCTAACGCAAATCAGCACACATTGTAGTGGTTTTTTTCAGACATTCGAAGAAAATGAAGATGGAATATCAAACTAGTTCATTAGTTTCAATTGATTATGTTAAACTTCTTTTGCATCAGGGATTAACTTTTCATTGTCATGATGAATCAGATACTTCTAATAATCAAGAAAATTTTCTTGAACTTTTACCCTTTCTTACATATCATAATGAAGATATTAAGAAAGTAGGTTTCAAAAATGCTCCTAAAATCTCAAACGTATTGCTTCAAATATTTAGAAAAGCATAGCAAATGCTTTGGCTACTGAAAATACACGTGTGATTGTTGATGATATTAGAGATGGATTATTTTCTATTTTTTAGGTAATGAATCTCGAGATATATCAATGATAGAGCAATTGGCTATTGTTGTATGGTATGTGGACTCAAAAGAATGCGTGATTGAACAATTTCTTAGCATTTTTCATGTGAGTGATACTAGTACTCAAACATTTAGAGTGGTAATTGATGCATTATTTTCAAAACATGGATTTAATACATCACAACTTTGTGGCCAGTGTTATGATAGTGCTAGCAATATGAGATATGAATATAATGGTTTAAGAACTTTGATTATGAAAGAAAATGAGTCTGCATATTATGTTCAAATTTCTTCCACGTATAATACAAACCTTTGTCAATGTTATTGAAAGATCATTTAAAAGACAAGAAATTGTCAAAGATTTATGACTTAAAAAAGTCATCGATGATTAGTTGAGTGCGAAACTTACAAGTGGTCAGAGTTTGCATCAAGAAACTACCCTTCAACAAGCTTGTGGCACTCGTAGAGTTTACATATTTCATTACTAAAATTGATTATCATGTTTGATTCTGTGATAGATATTTTTGAAATAATTGAAAATGAAAGTGTCGTGGAGCATGTCAAGCATATGTACTACTTCTTAATTTTTTATAATCTTTTGAATTTGTATTTATCTTACATTTGATGAAAAAGATGATGGGAATTACAAATGCACTATTTGAAGTATTGCAAAGGAAAGATCAAAATATTGTGAATGCAATGAATTTATTAAGATTTGCGAAAAACAATTACAGGTTACAAGGAATGACGGATAGGATTTTTTGTTTGATGAGATTTGTTTATTTTATGAAAAGCATGAGATCAACATTCCAAAAAAGAATGAAATATTCATTTGTAGTGGGAGATCATGAATAAAAGTTTAACAAGTCACAAATGTTCACCATTATCGAGTTGAACTATTTTGCAACTGTGATAGATTTGCAACTTCAAGAACTTCATCACCGTTTCCATGAAACAAACATAGAGTTGTTTCTTTGCATGACTTGTTTTGAATCCAAGCAATTACTTTTTAACTTTTGATAAGAAAAAAAATAATTCATTTATCTTTATGAGTTTTTTGCATTGGCAATTAAAGCATTTGACAATGAATTGGATACTTATATTGTTGATGTGTGATCAACTATGGAGTTTTCAAAACTAAAAGAAATATTAGTGATTTTACATGTTAACCCATATTAGTGATTTTGTTTAAAAGAGATATTGTGTATCCTTTTATATATATGATTATCATATTAGTTTTGATTTTGTTTGTTGCTACAACTATTATGGAGAGAGGTTTTTCATTAATGAATATAGTAAAAAATTGGTTATGTAATCGAATGGGAGATGCTTGGATGAAAGATTACCTAGTTACCTATATTGATAAGAATATATTTCATGAAGTGGACAAGGAAAAATATATGAAATGTTCTCAAAATATGAAAACTCATCGTGAACAACTATAAAATGTACAATATAATTTTAATAATGTAAAAAATTTGTGAATATTTAATTTATTTCATTTTCCTTTGACTTTTTGTTTGTAAATAATTGGTTAACTTGCATGTCTTTTCTCTATATTTTTCTAAATTTTGTGCCCCACTGAATTATTTTTCTATCTCCTCCACTGACTAGTTTCCCTTCCTTTGGAACCTTTTATAGATATGTTGATAGTTGCTGCAACAGATTTAGGAAAACAAAGGATTGGAGTACTATAATTGCTTCAGGATCACTTAACTAAGGCACGGAACAAAATGAAGCAGTTTGCAGATCAAAAGAGGACTGAAAAATCATTCAAAGTGAAAGGTATATTTGAAGTTTCAACCATATAAACAGCAAACAATTGTAACAAGGACTTGTCTTAAATTGTCTGCTAGGTCCTATGGACCTTTTCAGGTTGTTGAGAAGATGAGGACAGTAGTTTACAAATTGCAACTACAGTCTAAGTTGCATCCAGTGCTTCACTCTGGGACCATTACCATTCTCTATTGGTAATCTACTTGAGTTTAATACTGTTGATATTCGGCCATTGGAACTTGAATTAGTACTCCAAAAAAGTATCATCTAATGTAACCAGTAGCAAGTGATTTAATAGTTAATTCTATTAAAAGGATTGAACAAGGAGGACATATCTTGGAAGGATCAAAACTTTACCCAGCATCAATTTCCCTCATTTTAGGCTTGAGGGCAAGCCTACAAGTTTAAGGGATACGAAATGCTAAATCTTGGAAGTAAACAATATAGTTAGAATTAAGAGATTCCTATAACTAAATTAGATAACCAAATTGTACCAATTAAAGTGGAACGGTGTCATCTGTAAACACTGACAATTATGCCAAGTAAGTTAGCAAGTTAGTTGTGGGATTAGCTACATAAATGTGGGATTTACATGCTTGCACAACTCAGGCAAGTGTAATGCAATTTGCTTGAGTCCTCCCCAAATTTTTTTTTGTTTCTTTCTTCTAGGTTATTCTATTCTTCTGCTCTTTCTTCTTTTCTATTGCTTTCTAATTCTCTACTGATGCATTTCCATTTTGATACTTGCTGAAGATCTGGATCATTAAGTTAGGGTCCTGACAGTGGGTATTAGAATACTCATGGGTTTCAATGGAAATATTAAATTGGTAATTATTAATTAATGTTAGATAATTAATAGGTAATAGTAATTTTAATCATTTATAAATTTTTAATACATCTATACATATTATAATAAATAAATTTTATTTTTTATTTTAAAATCATGACAATTGCCAATGACCAAATCGTGTGCTTGCCAGATTCCAACATGATCACCTAAATATGGTCGGCTAATGGTTGTTAGTGATAGTCAGCTAGTGGTCTGATACTGGTCTGGTCCGGTCACTAAAATTATTATTTAAATCTCAATAGAGAAATTTTAATCGAAGTCTAATGGAAATTGAGAAATTTTAATCCCATTAAATTTCATTTCCACCAATTCCAAAATTTAGTAGCAAATACGTTTAGAGAAATATATTTTTCATTCCCAATTATTCCTTAACTATTTAAATTCCACGTAATTGTCACCCCTAATGTGGGCTATAGCTTCATACTCCTCACATTGTTCATCCAATTTCAGCCCTTTCTATATCAATTTATCATACATATCTAGTAAGTAAAGAGAACTCAACTTCCTCAAGTTTCTAATGCTCGAAGGCAACTCCTCTTCTAGTTTACAAGCTGTCATGATTAGCCTTTGGAGACAAGGAAGCGACTTATCTTCCACCTTCACCCACTTCAATCTTTCAAAGCTAAAGAGATAGAGTTTCTTGAGCTTTTGAAATCCTCTAGCTCTGAAAAAAAAAAAAAAACGTCCCCCCTTTATAAGCACGAATGAGGGTGAGTTCAAGCAGATGGGCGAATTTTGAAGGCTCCAGTTCTTCTTGTTGGATCATCTTCCTTTAACCCACTGTCCATCAAAACTAAAATGACTAAGCTTTGAAGAGATATTACCCATTGTGGTATCCTCTCCATCTGCCCCTGCAATGTGAGCCATTTAAGAAGTTGAGGTGTCGGAGACATGGGATATTAGAGATCAAGGGTCTCATCTTCTTTCATTGAATAAACAGACAATGTTCGATGGTTGGTGTGCTTCAGGAGTAAGGAAAGGCACTCCTTTCCGTCTTACCGTCTTACATATCATGAACTGATTGTTGAAGATCTTCAAACTATAAAGCTAGATAGTTACGATTTCCTCACTACACCACTCAAAATCATGACGAGATTTTAATATCTAAACTAACCGAGAAACAAAAAGGATTCACGTCATGGTATGATTTTAGTGACAAAAAGGATGTTACTTTCTAGAGTATATATTATGCTGTTGGATGACTTTGAGTCGAGCTGTGTTTTGAAAGGAAAATTAAAACAAGACTATTAGGAAGTAACTCACACTATAGCTTGACTAGACAAAATGGCACCGAAGAGTTATGTTCAAATTTTGATAGCTATTCATTCAAATAACATTCATACAAATTTTAGCACTTTATATAAGGATCAATTGGGATGATACTGCTGAAAATGGAATAAAAAATACTTGAAAATCTCTGTAACTATTTTTTTTTTTTTTTTTTTTGGGGGGGGGAGGTTCTTGAGCATTGAAATGCAAAATGCATTGTATATTCAAGTGTCTTTATCTTATAATTTGTTCTAAATCTTTTGCACATTAAAAACACTTTAGTCTAAATAAAATAAATTTAATTCATGATTTAAAGTCAAACTTTTTAATTCTTCACTGCACGCCATAATTTAATAAGAGGGTAGCCCATCCACCAGCCGTAATGGTTGTTTCATAAAAAAAAGAATAAAGAAGTTAAGCCACGTTAAATTGATTAAACGCGGTTTCTTCCTTGGTCCGTAATGAATGGAAAGATAATTCGGCTCAGTCCGGGAATAATGTGGGTATTTGGTTAAAGTTAAAGAGGCTAAAGCCTCTTATCAAACAGTGGAAGCTCCAGAACAGTGAGGCAGATCCTAACTTCATACAGGGATTGGAAAAGGAGATTGATAGCATGGAAAAGTTTGATGCATCCAATCAGTTGCTAGCAGACAAAAGACTTGAGCTTCCAAACAAGCGGGCTCAACTATGGAGCTTGTATCGGGCAGAGAAAAGAGCATGGATGCAGAAGTCCAGAAGTAAGTGGCTTCAGAAAGGAGATAGAAACACCAAATACTTTCATTTGCTAGCTTCCTCAAGGAGAAGGGTTAATCTTATCAGTAGTTTAGTCTTTGATGCACTACAAGAAAAACCCTCCTTTAGTAATGGAAACCGCCATGACGAACAAAAATTCCGTCACCAAATAACCCCATTAGTGACAAGAACTCGAGTTGTCACCAATTTTTTGTCAGCTCACCATCTTTAGTGACGAGTGACTCAAAGTCGTTGCCATTTTGTCACTAAAGAGTTTGGCGGGAAGGTTTCCCGCTAATATGACACAATTAGTGACGAAACATCGGTGACGAGGAACATTTTCGTCACTAAAATCTTAAAGTTCGATCATTGGTGACAAAGTTATGATCGTCACCAATTTAGATGCCTTTTAGTGACGGAATTTCGGTCGTGTGTGTGTGTGTGTGTGTACCTTGTAGGCTTGTACTATTTATATATACTTATATGTGGTTCTCAATAAAATTTCTACATATATGGATATATGTGAAATATCATTAATTGAAATACAAAAATTTGAATTTTAGGTAAATTATAAAATTGAATTTCTAGTTTGAAAGAATTATCATATTGTAAATACTTATTGCAATAATGAAAGAATTATTAATTAGGAAAATAGTCAAAACAAAAATTGTAAATACTTATCACCTTTTTATTCATATCTGTATATATAAAATTTTAGTGTATAATATTATTAAATATGGAAATATAAAATATTAGTTTTAGTGTGTAGTGAAACTAAATATTTTAAATTTTAATAACAAGATATGTATTAGCCCATATAATTAGGGATAAATTAAATTAAAATATTTTGGTCTACATTGTTTGGCCATAACTTATATAATGATTGGACTTGTTGGGGGTAAGGATCATGATTGGGTAATGGAATTTATCCATTGAGTTAAACTTAACTTTTTAAATTTATGACTCTTAATTTTCAATAATTGCACTAAGACACCCTAATATATATGAATTTGCCTATATTATTTTACTTCATGCGAGTCTTTTTTAAAATACACTATTAATTAATTATGATTGGATTTCCTTGGCTAAGAATAATGACTGGACTAAACATATTCTTCCTTATGCCGAGCTTAGCTTTCTTATATTATCGCCCTTAATTTCTAATAATTATACTATGACACCCTAATAGTTATAGTATTTTAATTCACATATCTATATATAAAGTTTTAGTACATAATATTATTAAATATTGATGTATAAAAAATTTGTTTTAGTGTGTAATGAAATTAAATATTATAGGATGTAATAATAATATATGTATTTGGGCATATAATTAGGGATAGATTAAATAAAATATTGTGGCCTAAATTGATCGGCCACAACTTATATAATTATTTGACTTATTGGCTAAGGATCATGATTGTGTTACATTATTTATCCATTGGGCCAAAGTTAACATTTGAAATTTATGACTCTTAATTTTTACTAATTGCACTAAGACACCCTAATGTATATGAATTTGCCTACATTATTTTTTCAGATATACCATCAATGTTTTGTGGTCACTAAAAGGTTATGATTGGGCTAACAAATGGACTTATCATTGGGCTTGCATTGGTTTGGCTTGCAAATTAATTGGGCTTAAAAATGGACCTATGATTAGGTTAACAAATGGACCTATGATTAGCCTTTAAGTTTCTGAAGCGAGTAATTACTTAACTCCTAAGAAAAAATTCCACTATATGGAGCTAATGCATCGTCTTCACCTAATCAATTGTCTTCTTAAGTGAAAAGAGAACCAAAGAGTTAAACCCTTAAACTTTTCAAGCATAAGCAAGTGCAATACCTTGAAGTCTTGACCTGGTATCAATTTGTGCCCAACAACGAAAAAACAATGTGGTTTTCCAGAGCAGCTGCTATTGGTATTTACAAACACTCCTATTAATCTCTATGTTAAATCTCAAACATCATAAAAAGTGGAGAAGTTTTACCATTAAGATAGAATAAGACAACATAAGTGGTTATTCCATAGCTTTGATACATCCAATACACTACATTGCCACCCAGTGACGTATAGCTCAGATCAACACAACCACCTTATTACTCAAAAATTGCTTCAAGAAGCAAATAGCAAGCATTTGGTCTCACAGTATTCTTCACCAATCTAGATGCAAGAAGCAAGTGCAAAACTTTTTGGCTGAGAACAATCCATTTAATTCAATCATCCCCAATCACATATAAAATAAATTAATTAATTAAAAAAATCAGCCAGCTTTTATCATCACTGTTTTACAGAACTGCAATAATTAGCATCATTTTACAAAATAACACAAGAAATACTGCTTCAAATGGAAAGAATTAAAACGGTAGATGATTTCAAACTTACATAAGGGATTTTCGAAGCTTTGTCATTCCACACTGCTAGAAGTCCAAGGGACGCGAAAAACCCTAACCCTCCACACAACCAAGCCAATGCTTCGTACTGAAACATAATTCGTAATCCAAAAATCACAAATCCAAACACCCCTAAAAACATTTCCAATTTCCAATTTCCAATACCCAAAATAAAATCCCAAATACAGTTCATACATCTTACGAAAAAATAATAACAATAAACAATAATAAAAAGATTTTACCTTTCCAATTGTTTCGGCAATTCGATAAATACAAGGTTCCGGAAATGGAGTTCCGTTGTCCCATACTAGCTCATCATTCACCGGAAGCTAAAACCCACTAGTGATTAATTAGAAATGCTGAACTAATTGGAGGATAGGGCTCCATAAGAAAGGACTAAAAGGAGGAATTACCGGTTTGTCAGGAACGATGTGTTTGCCAACTGGAAGTCCCATGCCGGCGCGGAGGTGAAGGGAGGAGCCGACGGATCGGGCTACGACGCCCTTACCGCCCATGATGCGAGATGCGAGATGCGAGATTCCACGTGGCTCAATCTGCCAGCCATTTTGCCGATCGTTTTGTTTCCGACGAGTCCACTGATCTTTTTACCGTTTTTCCAGCTTTCAGGAAATCGGAGAATTGCTGTGAAATGCGAATGGTTGTACTATTAGTTCAATTTCCCAGTGAAGCCGCTGAATAAAACACTCACTAAACGATGTCGTTTGGAGAAAGATAAAGCTTAATTAGGGATTTTTCCTTGATAGAATTTTTTCCTTTTTAGGGCCATCTTATTTTGATTATAATTATAGTGGTTCCACTTTATTTTCTTTTCTTTTTAAGAATAAATCCCATGATAAAATTAATTGTGGTGAAAATTTGGTAAATAAAAAATTGAAACTTTAAAAAATATAAAAGAAAAAATTATATTACATTGTCATAGGCTTTAAGTAGATTATAAACATTTTGAGTAGTAATACTGTTAGTAAAAAATTAAAGTGAAAATTTATAATAATTAATATAATAATAATAAAAAATAAAATTATTTATATGACTTTTTGAAAAGTACAAATGAATAAACAAATAATTTTTTTTGTTCGTACTACATTAATTACTATAACTTTTTATTATAATTTTCACTAAAATTATTGCTACTCAATTATTTTAGATGACGTCTCAATAAAGGATTTGATCAAGAATTTATTTTAGTCAAATGAATTTAAATTTTTAATTAATTGAATACATTGTTTGAGAAACAGGATTTTTAAAAATGATATCAAATCCAAATTATTCTCTTTTCAATTTTTTATTTCACTATTTCTTCCTTGAATCCGAGAATTTATTTATAATTCTGGTTAAATTTCATAATCTTTTATATGATTCCAATTCATTTATAACATTTAGTTAAAAATGTTAAATTTATATTAAATTTTTTTATAAAATTCAAACTAATATATATACATATAACATATTCACTTCTTATTCGATTCCAATTTTAACCACGAAGTAAACACAATCAAAGTATATATCAAATTTAGAGAATTCTCCGAAGAAAATGTGGACTTTGAAGTTCAGTCTTCGGTTCATTGTCCTTTCTGTAAAATAATAATTCAACAATTTAGATGAACAGCTGAGACTCATCATAACGACGACGACGACGACAATAATAATAATGAGAGTCTCCTCCGTAGAATTGAAGCATTGATCTTCAAATTTGCAGTTGGCTTTGCACCTCCAAGATGGTCTTGGCAGCGGCCCTAAGCTGCGTTGCTTCAAAATCAGTCAACTCCACATTGGTGACCCCCAACACTCCGCTCCGGCCAAGCTGAGCCGGCAAGCTCAGGAACACATCTCCGCCGTCGATCCCGTACAAACCCTTCGAAAGAATGGAGACCGGGTGAATCTTTCTCTGATCACGGAGGATGGATCGAGCCAAGTTGGCCACCGAGTACCCAATTGCCCAAGAAGTGTAACCCTTCAGATTTATCACTTCATATGCACTCTCCACAACCTCTTTGCGGATGTTCTCCAGCATTTCCATCTTGTAGGCGATGTTTTGCCTCTCTAGAAAGCTCAGAACCGGCACACCTCCGACGCTTATGCTTGACCATAGCGCCACTGAACTGTCGCCATGCTCCCCAACAAAGTATCCCTAGAGGATGAGATTCATGATTTGATATCAGCATATCAGCAAGAGTGGAATAAATTATGACTCATGATTTCGACATAAGTGCATAGGATGGAGAATTTGCACATTAAATAAAGTACCAAGAAAGAAAGAACAACCAGCCTGGCCATGATTCCTTATCACGACAAAAAGCAAAGATTTCTTTCTTTCTTTCTTTTTCTTTTTTCCTATCTGTGCAATTTAAAAGGGTAAATGACTCCAATAGTCCCTCATGTTAAGGCTAAGTAGCGATTTGGTCTTTAAAGTTAAAAAAGTTACAATTAAGTTCCTTAAATCTATAATTGGCATAATTTCGTCCTAACTTGGTGATGCAGCGATTCTAGCAGGAGCAATTTCATTTTATTTTATTTTTTCATTTTATTTTTTATATTTTATTTGCTGTTTTATGTCTCCTTTGCTTCTGTCTCGTATTTTTTTTATGATGAAATTTTTAGGATAAAATTTTACAAGCTATTAGGATAATATCTGAAACTATAAATTTGAAACTGTCTTTCCATTCTCTAATTGCCAAATCTGAATTTATCCAATTTTGTTTCTTTTTTGGGTTAATTACCAATACCCTCTGTAGTTTATATTTATTACTAATCACACCCTGTAATTTGTCAAAACTACTATACCCCTGAAAATAACTTCCGTTATATTTAATGGATTTAATGAGCAAAACAACAAAAAAACCAAGAAAAATGTAGATGCAAATGAGGCACAAGTCAACAAATAAAATACAAAAAAATGAAAAAATAAAATAATTTAGTCCTAATATCTTACAAAATATAGTCCTAATATCTTGCAAAATTCCGTTCTAAAAAAAATACAAGACAAATGCAAATAAGACACAAAGTAATAAATAAAATACCAAAAATATATATATAATTTAGTCCTAATATCTTGCAAAATTTAGTCTTAATATTTTACAAAATTTCGTCCTAAAAAAAGAGACAAGATAGATGCAAATACGACCCAAAGCAGTAAATAAAATACACAAAAAAAAAAGAAAAAATAAAATAATTTAGTTATAATATTTTGCAAAATTTTGTCCTAAAAATTTCATCCTAAAAAAAATGAAAGGCAAATACAAAGGATACACAAAATAGCAAATAAAATACAAAAAAATGAAAAAATAAAATAAAATGAAATTACCCCTGTTAGAATTATTACGTCACCGAATTATGACGAAATTATGCTAATTATAAATTTGAGGGACTCAATTACAATTTTTTCAACACTAAAAACCAAATCGCGACTTAGCCTTGACAGGAGAGACTATTGGAGTCATTTACCTTTAAAATTAGACTTCCCAATTGAACTCCAGTTATAATTATATATTAATCAGCCCCATATCACCATCCGTGTTCTCAGAAAGAGAAAAAGAAACAAAATAATATTGCAATGCTTTATTTTTCAAGAACAGGGTTTAACCAAAAGTAGAGTTAGAGTATCGTTTCAACTTGCCTGGACATCCTGAGCATTGACATCAAGATGATCCGCCAGCAGGGACCGGAACCTAGACGAATCCAAGTTCGTACCTGACCCAATAACCCGATTTGCAGGAAACTTGGATAGCTTCCAGGCAAGGTAAGTCAAAACATCCACCGGGTTCGACACGATCATAAGTATACAATCCGGAGAATACTTGGCCAAGGGGGGAATAATAGCCTTAAACAAAACCATGTTCCTCTGTATAAGATTCAGCCTGCTCTCTCCCGGAATCTGCCGGGAGCCGGCAGTGACAATACAGAGATCCGACCCGGCCGTGATGGCGTAATCCACGGATGAGTGGATTTTGGTCCTCGGGAGGAAGGCGGCGGCGTGTTGAAGGTCGAGCATTTCTCCGCGGAGCTTGTCGGCCTTGGCGTCAACGAGGGCCAGCTCGTCAACGAGGTCTTGGGTTAAGATGGTCTGTGCAATGGCCATCCCGACATTGCCGGCGCCGATGACGGAAACCTTAGTATGGCGTTTGGTGGGTGAAGGTGGGGATGAATGGTGAATGGGTTTGAAGAAAGCTTCGGTAAAGTCTAGGCCTCCAGGGCCTAATGAAGATGACGATTCACTGTTCTTCATAGTGTGTGTTTTAGGTGCTGTGCGTGGAAAACGAACGAGTAAAGGAAGATTTTTCTTGGGTTTGCGGAGGGATGGAAGGGGAAAGTGTATATTTATTGGAAGTCGTGGATTGGAGGAGGGGACAGAGAAAGAAGGAAAATGGAAAGAGGGGTGAAGACAATTCTATCAACTTGATAATCAAATTTGAATGAACAAAAATTGTTCTTGTGTAGTCTTGTTTTCTATGGTTTCGGCATCACTTATAATTATAAAATTTGACAACAGAGAAATGCCAACCAAAAATCCAAAAAGAATCCAGTCAATAAATTTGTTACTGGTGGGGAAAAATATATTAGGGCTAAGTATCCAAAGAGGAAAATCCATCAAAAACTGATATTTACCCTTTAACCTCAACAAAAATTTTAGGGTACGTTTGAACAAAATATTTTTATTTGTAAATAGAAAAAATTGTATTGAAATGTGTGAAAATTTTGGTGGGTATTTGTTGATAGAAAAAATATTTTTGAGGAAAAAATAATTTTTAAAATTATGTGAAAGAGATTTGAGAGGAAAAATTTAAATTTTAAAATTTGAAATAAAAATATGTTTGAATAGTTTGTTTTTGTTTAAAAATTTACTTATTTACAAATGAAAATGTGCTGTCCAAACGCACATGTTTTACAAAATGTTATACCAAGTATTCACCCTTGAATGACCCCCTACGCTTATTCCCGCATTCATCCCCATCAAAACATCAATTTTTATACTTTAAACTTCCTTAGGCACTGTAACACAAACGCCTGGAAAATAGTGTCATAATAGGAGTATGTTCTTGTAGTAATTAGGATTAGGGGTCGTGGAGATTTTGTAGTTGATTGAAAAATTAGAAAATTAGAGTTTTTTTTTTTGTTTGATTAAGAGGGTATTTCTTTTCTTCAAACTTATTTATTCTTTCACAGTGAATCGCGCACAACTCACTTGACTTTAATAGATAAATTCTATGACACAAGTCAGTTGAGAGATTAAAAATTTAAATATAAGGAACTATAAAATTTATCTGACAACATATAAGGGTAGAAATAGAATTTACTGAATAAATTATCAAAAATTCTCTAATGGTAAAAATAAGAAATGCAGTTCGTGCATTTATCCCTAAATTTCTCAAAGCTAATAACTTCAAAAATTCTCAAATGCCTAACTTTCCAACTTGATTAGTTTTTGGTTCATTTTCAACTGAGAGTTCTTATGAGTCATTGCATCTCTAAAAAGAAAAGGATTTGCTCAATTTTCCACTTAATCTTATTTTCAAATTGTCACAAATTAAAATTATTAATTTGAAAGTGCATGTTGATCAAATTTGTCAAATCTATTTCATAAACAAATGGTATGCAAGATTAATAACAATCTATTAATAACAACATTCTCAATACATGTCAATGGATAAAACACGACTTTATTAGTATCCATTCACCCGTGGCACAATATAAAAAAATTGTTGTTAAGGTTAGCCATTGGCATTTTGGCCAACCTCCTTTGATAGTCCTCTATGCCCTGGACGTTCACCCCTGGAGACGTGAGTCCAATCCCAAAGGATTATGAACATTTACAAAATTTGCCCAAGATATGTCTAGGGCAAACGCAATCACAAAAACTAAAATTAAATTTAGTCTAAATAAAATAAATATTTTCCCAAGGCATTAAGGAACTGAGTTGAATACAATCCAAGATTTAATGGTTTGTAAAAGTTGGAAAAAGTACAAACAACACAACATAATTTCAACAACCTATAGGAAGTAAATAGTCCATCCACCATTTATCCAATATCCAACGCGAACGTGAGGGATATGAGCTACTTTTTGATACTCTTTGCTCTGTCTATCCAAATTCAGCACTTTTAGAATCAGCTCATCAGACATGTCATTTAATTCAAGAGATTTCAGCATGCTCAAGCTTTCAATCCCCAGTGGCAAACGCCCCCACTTGTTTACAACCCGTTAGGATTAGCCTTTGAAGAATAGCCATGGAGCCCTCTTCCACCATCACCCCATTTCAATCTTTCTAATTTCTCAAGCTTTAATAACTGGAGCTTTTGAAATCCTCCAGCCCCATAATGCAACGTCTCCCCTCCATAGGCATGATTAATGGCAAGTGATACCAAATTGGGCAGATCTTGAAGGGATCTTATTCCTCCTAGTGCATTGTCTTCCTTCAACCCACTGTTGCAAATATAACGTGGTCAAGCCTTTTAAGAGAGATTACCAATTGTGGTATCCTATCAAAACGCCCCTGCAATGCTAACCATTTCAGAAATTGCGGCGTCGACATGGGATATAGTAGATCAATGGTCTCATCTTCTTCAATCGAGGAGATGGACAGTTCTCGAAGGTTGGTCAGCTCCCTAGGAAGCAAAGGAATTCCCTGCCATCTTCTCTTCCCAGTTTTGTAATGGTTAACTTCATCAATTTTGTGAGCTTCCCTATCTCTCTTACTATTCTGTCATCATCTATCTCTATTGCACGTAAGTTCTCCAAAAGAAGAACTTGTCCAATTCCATCTGGAGATTTAAAGCCAAGCAGAGCAAAATTTTCTGAATACTTGCCAAGGTGACTTACCAAAAGAGACCTCAGTCCTTCAGCTTTAAAATCTCCACAGGTATCTCTGCTACTTTAGCCTGAGATAGATCCAATTATTCAAGGTTCTGAAGCTTCCCAATACATTTCTGGATGATGCGAACTTGGGTACACAGAAGTCCAAGATATTTAAGATGAAATAATTTGAAAACTTCCTTGGGGATATCTACCAATGGTGCACCCTCTAAATCCAATACATTTAGCAACTTGGAACCACCACATAGAAACTTGGATACCACTGTTCCAGATATATGGCTTTTGTACCCGAAGAATTCCAGAGACGGACTCTTAAATCAGTTGTGAAGCTCCTGTGGCTGTGAACTATCTACAAAGGCACTGATTGCTAGTCATCGAACTTTATCTGACCTATGCCCATTACAATATCCAGTGGGCAAGTTCTGTTCTCTGGATTTAGAAACGATCATCTCAAGCAGAATATCATGTATACGGCAAAAATATAATGTTCCATGTTCAAATGTTTCTGCCACTTGGATTAAGCTTCTGTTGATAAGTTGGCGGGCATACTCTGCAGCAACCTCAGGAGATGACATTCCTTGTGGGCTATAGATCGAACCTATCCAACTTTTACAGTATAATGGATGGCTGCTCACGGACTGGCTATCCCTACTGTCTTCTTTTTGGGATCCATATCAGTAATGCAGTTCATCCAACGATAAACCTCTATCTGAATTTTATAACTATGACACAATCAAACCCCAATGAGCAGAACGTTGCATTGAATCATTCCTTGTTTCTCTTGGACAAATCCTTGTGCAATCCATTTGTCAAGTAAATCCTCCACTTTTATTTTGCAATCTTAAGGATACATGCTTACACATAATAGGCCGCTTTTGAGACAGGGAGGCAAATCATTGTAATTGAGGAAGAGTATCCTATTTATTCTACAAGTTTACCACTACCTTCTATTTCACCAACAAGCCTTTGAAGAATCTTTCCCACTCATCTTTCCTGTCCTTCTCCTTTAGACGCCAGACACCTGCAATTGCAACATTTGCAAGCGGCAGTCCTTCACATTTCTTCGGTATACTTCCTAAAACATCTTCCAGATCTTCAGGACATTGATTACTTTGAAAGGTCCTAATGCAAAATAACATCCAAGACTCTTCAACGGATAGAAGCTTCATCCCATGCACATAATCATGAGATTCTGAACAAGCTGCAGAAGGCACATCGCCTATTTGTGTGGTCAATATAACTCGACTATATGTATTGCCATCTGGTAATGCATATTTTAGAGCTTCCCACGAGCCTGTATTCCACAAATCATCGAGGAAAAGAATGTACCTTATTTGTTGGAGGGCCTTCGTTGATTTCGTTGAATAGTTGCTGAATCAGGTTCTTGATGGCAGGCATGATTTGCAAAGTTCGAGAAATAGTTAACCAGACATGACACTGAAATTGTTACTTCACAGCTGCATCATCGTAGACTTATCTCACAAGCGTCGTCTTCCCAAGTCCCCCCATGCCCACAACA
This sequence comes from Gynochthodes officinalis, assembly GCA_020080225.1. NCBI lineage: Eukaryota > Viridiplantae > Streptophyta > Magnoliopsida > Gentianales > Rubiaceae > Gynochthodes > Gynochthodes officinalis. The sequence goes on along the minus strand of CM034622.1, from coordinate 29,948,809 downwards.
GCAATTGCCTTCTACTGGGAATTGTGATCGAGGATTTGTGAAATGAGCTCTCTTTTAGGCTTATCGATTCCAATGAGTTTAGTTTCTTCAATTAGGATTGAACTTGCACGAGATCTGCAACTATGATTGTGCTGAAGCCTACTTCTTCATTACCATATATTGACTGATATCTCTGATGCCTTTTAGAAATATCTACCACTCCGGACTTGATCTTTGTTACAGAGGAAATTCTACGCCCAGGTCTTAGATTCTTGATCGAGGAATAGATTTTCCATACGTGGCCATAGAATCCATGAGCATTGTGGCGAGAGAAGCGTATCATTAATTTAGGATATCTTCAGAGTGAAATGCAAACTTCCGGCACTTGCCTGACCCATTCTTTCAGCTCAGAAACATCTTTAGCTTCAGCATCTTTGAGGAAAGCCAGCATACTTGATAACTCATCGTTGATGAACTGGACATCTTGTTGAATTAGATTACCATTCTAATGATGGAGAAAGGTGGAAAGCTCTTTGAGTAGGTAAGCTAGAACGCTCTCTGTCATTTTGGCTCTCCCTCAAACTTCAGGGTTCTGGATGTTCTCTATATGATGGACAATTTGAAGTGTTTAATATACTGCTAGGCAGAGCAACACGTAAAGAAATAACCGCTATATGCAGACAGTTCGAATGATACCACCAATTACCCAGAAACTGACACAAAAAAAGACCACATTGATTTATTTTACTTTGTCAACTAATAGCCTCCAGACGTGCGAACAACAAATAGAGTCAGCAGTTGTAGCAGCAGGAAATTTGTTTGAATGTGTTTGCATTTGCATTAATTAATTCCTATGCACCGCCCTCTCTATTTTTCTCTTGGATTTTATTATTCCCTTTGATATTTAATAGCTTATCATCGAGTGGGTTGTGAGAATCCATACCAGTGATATTCCAACTTCCAACTAAGAAAAGGAGAAGCCACCTAACTTTGGGTTCCTTTGGTAAACAAGTTTTTTGATTTGCCAATTCATCGTTCCTTGGCATCAACTTATGTCGTTGCTTTTTTTAATAATATTAACAAGATATAAAAATATTTTCAAACTAATATCTGTTTCAATAGAAAGCAAGCCGACACAAAGTGAAATAAAAGTTCAGCTGTTGTTGACGACTACTAATAAGAACATTACCCTTCCTATGAACATTAACGTGGCTCCAGTTGTGACGAGTACCGATAAATGGCAATGTCTCTGATTATGGTTGCATGTGTAATATGATCCCAGAATGACAGAGCTGATCAAGTAACGTGAAATGGGGTTTACGGTGATGACCGTAATGGCTATGAACTTCTCCTAGGTAATCTTTTGTTGATACAATTCTTATTCTTTGCAATACCCCAGCCCAATATCTAACAGTGAAATGGTAAAAATTTGAAGTGCATGCTGCACTTCTCAATTCAATGCAACAAAAGTATTCAGCAGCAATAAATTGTTCTTATCCAAGCATAAGTCAATCTTATAATCAGGAAATTGCATCACAATAAATTTTTCTTGTCTAAGAAATGGAAATATTTCTTCTTCCCGCAAGTAACAGATTCTATGAAAGAGTCAAGATAACTTCAAGTAATACATGCACTACATTGGTCAATATAATGACATATTTCTTCACACCACAAAAGTATTTACTCATCTAAAAAATTCGGATATCTACAATGAAGGTGAAAAAAGGAGTATGTCTATGTGCACTTGTGCAGACCTACCCAAAATATTTAGAACTGAAGACCATATACAATTGCACATCAAGGGTCAAAAGTGAGTATATGCAAGAAAGAGAAACAAATTGTTGTTAGAATTTTTTACCCTTTATCTTGCTGTTTCCTAAGTAAACAATCTCTCGCCTCAGATTTAGAACCCAGGAAGCAACCCCATTCAACGTGTCTTGAAGTAGTTTCTACAAGGAACTTATATCTCTCCCACCAATAGTGAGCCCATGATGAGGTAGGGAAGCAGGATCAAGCTCCCAACAGTATTTAGGAAGGCCAGGGACCTCCTCTCCAGAAAGCTTCCTTCCAGGAATCTGATGTGACAAGAGTTTAAATTCATCTTTTTCAAGAAATCTAATAGCATGAGCCCCAATTTCTCTCCTCTTAAATATTGTCTTGAATCCATCAACTTTCTCAAGGTATGCCATACTCGAGCCATGTATGTCACTGTAACCAGTCAAAAAGACGACAATGTCGTAGCAACTCTTATCCGTCATTGTCTGGTTGTTCCTTTCAGAACTCAAAGCATTTTCATTATAAATCGCCCAGACAGAACCCTTCTTCGGATATATCCTATAAACCTCTCTTGCAGCTCTTTCGCAATCAGCCAGGTGTGAAAACATTTTCACAGATTTAACCGTAGCCTTTTCAGAAACCTTAAATCTCCCACAAGAAACATAAAATCCCATTTTCTCCCAACTAATTAGCCGGTGATCACCAATGCTTTGAAATTCTAACCAACTCAATCTCACCTCAAAAGGATCCACACAAAGGACATCATCAATCAAACCATAATGCCTAGGCATTCCGTCCTCACTGTCATAAATAGCCCAGACTTGACCTTTCTTGAAGGTTCTCTCTGATCTATCCTTATCAAACTCATAAAAGTCCGAGTCATGGACAGTTACAATCTGCAAATTATTCTGCCTTGATCTCTTGAGCTTTTCAATTGACAAATCCCCATTGCTTCTAGAAGCCTTTCTGCTCAGAACTGCCATACTCTCATCATTTGAGACCCCTTTTCTCTCCCTCTTCTCCCTTTCCTTCACTTTCCTGACCCCCATCTTCCTCTTCTTTGTATTTAAATTCTGCTTCTCCTTTTCTCTATCCTTTCTTGTATCCTCTTCCTCTTCCTCTTCCAATTCCATCTCCTTCTCACTTTCGTCAGCCTCTTTCTCTTCCATATTCTCACTTTCTATATCTTTTTCATTTACCTCCCCCTCCTCATCTTTCTCTTTCTCCTTTTTGCTGTCCTTCCCCTTCAACTTCGCATCACTCAGTTTCTTCTTTACTAACACTCGCATTTCTGCCAATGTCATCTCTTCTTCATCCACAACCTTCAATTTTGTTGCCCCTGTCCTCATCCCCTTCACCATCTCAACTTCTCCAATCCTCTCCACCTTTCTCCCACTCCTCAAACCCAAACCCTCAGTCACCCCACCACCAGCACTCCCCACCCCTTTTTTCTTCGATACACTCTCCAATCCCAACCCCACCCTTTTCACTCTGAAGCTCTCAATCACCTCCAAACCACCACCTTCACTAGTCCCTAGCCCCCTTTTCTTTCCAAGATTCTCCAAATCCTTCTCCACCCTCTTCCCTTTCAGTTCCGCCTTCTTCCTTCTCAACCTCTCCAAAACCTCTCCAACAGTACTCATTTTCCCAACTTTTTTTGCCCTAATTCTCTTACTACTCAAATCAACCTCAACCTCCTCTTCCCCCTCCTTAACCCTTGCCGTTCCGGCATTTTCATCCACCACTTCCACAGCCTTAAAGCTCTTTTTACAACTAGGGCAAACCAAAATATGCCCCAAATACTTCCTCTCAAACTTATGCAACAACCTGCAAGTTGAACAAGCTGTCCAAAACGTATGCATTTCGTCAACCTCAACCTCAACCCCGCCCGCAGCGGCAGCCTCGGCCTCATTTTGCATAGCTATTCTAAGCTTCATATCATATTCCTTCCTCCTAATCCTATCCGACAAAACCCTAAACCCTTCTCCTACATACTTAAAAGCTTCTTCAGACGCTATAAAAGGGTTCTTATCAGGGTGGAGTGCTAAAGCCAATTTCTTGTACTGTTTTTTTATTGTGTTTATATGCGCAAACCTCTCAATTTGGAGAATTTTGTAGTAGTCCGGAGGGGCAGGGATGGCGGAATTGTCGTCGTCCGTTGGCGTCGGAAAAATCGGTATAGCGGCTGTGCGGAGAATTTCAAAGGCGGTAAGCATCTCGTCGATACCTTCGAGTGAAGGATGAAGACGGTGGGCCCGCTTAGCATACTTCAAGGCCGATTTGAGGTTTCCGGCGACGTATTTTTGCTCTGCTACGGTTTTCAGGCGCAGTGACTCAGATTCGGTGTCGGATGGAGGTTGATTTTCGGGGTCGGGGCTCTCGTCCGCCATCTGTTTGTTGAAATGCCGCAGACGGCCGTTGAAGTAAGAACAAGCTAAGAGAAAAGCAGGGCTTGTTGACGTCGCTCTAACTGTAAGAAGGGCTTGAAAACTGAACTAATAAAAGAAGAGTAACTTTTAATGGGGAGATAATAAGCGAAAAACAAAGCTCATAAATTATAAACTGAACTAATAAAATAAGAGTAACCATATTAACAATGAAAATTTACGATAAATAAATTAACATTCATCGACAAAATAATAATATTGAATGATTAAAGTCACTGTTTGAATAGCTTTTTCATTGATGACTTGACTAACAATATTAGGAAATTTATAACAATAGTCACTATTAGTATTAGACCTTCCTTTTAGTTAAAATAGGTTCTTTATTCTTAATTAATGTGATACAAAAAAAAATAAATATACATAAAATACTAAATTAAAAATACTGTGTGTATATATATATATATATATAAAATACTAAATTAAATTGAATATATATATATATATATATATATATATTCAATAAAGAACAATTGCAATTGTTGGGAATAGATATATTGTGTTCATGAATACTGTTTCATATTGCAAAATTAAGAAGAACTAGAACACCTAATAAGTGGTAAAGACCCATGACCCACAAGCTTAAGCTTTTGGGTTCAGATGGGCTCCTACTACTTATTGGGCCACTCTAGTTAGGCTTCCCATGCGTAAAACTTCCCCAACAAGTAGTATCTGGAATGTTGGCCTACTCGAGCAAGCAAGTGGTTCCTCTTCTGGTTGGACAGGACTTAGTAGGAAATTCGTGGACAAGTAGGTTTATTGTGATTCACTACTTGCACAGGCACTAAATGAGTCTATGGTGAAGAGATGGGCTTACTGGAGTAAGGAGTGAGTTTTAATATGGTAATGTTTCATGAAGGGGGATGTTTATTGTGTTCATAGATACTATCCCACATTAGAAAATTAAGAAGAACTACAGCACCTAATAAATGGCAAGGACCCATGACTCACTAGCTTAAGCTTTTTGACTTAGGTGAGTTCCTACTGGTTATTGGGATGTTTTAGTTGAACTCCTTATGTGTAAAAACCTCCTTAACAAGTGGTATCAGAACTGGAATGTTGGCCTACTCGGGGAAACAAGTGATTCATCTTCTGATTGGACCAGGCCTTAGTGGATGACTCGTGAACAAGTAGGTTTGTTGTAATTTACTACTTGCACAGGCACTAAATTGGTCCATTGTGAAGAGATGGGCTTGCTGGAGTAGGGAATGGGCTTGTGGGGGAGTAGGCTTTAATATGGTAGTGTATCCATGAAGGGGGAGGTTTGTTGTGTTCATGGATACAAGCTTAAACTTTTGGGCTCAGATAAACTCTTATTGCTTATTAGGCCGCTCTAGTTGGACTCCCTATGTGTAAAACCTCCCTAACAACATATATTTTTAGATGTGAATTGATAAAAATTCAAGAGCCATTTGGTTACAGCGTTTGGTGGGGGTATGGAATGGTATAGACAAAAAATGGTTGTTTGGTATGTCGATTTGGGTTTAATGAAACCTTTGGGAGTAAGTTTTATTGAAACCCACACACCCCTCCCCTGGACGGGTTTGGGGGGAATAGAATCAAAATAGATTCAAAACGACGTCGTTTTGAGTATATTTAAAAAAAAAATTCAACGCTGACAGGCGTTGAAGCGCCTGTCAACGCTACTGTGACACATGCCCATCCTGGTGGTTACAAATCCACCAATGGTTTGCAACCACCATTTTACTTATATTTAAAAAAAAAATTTACTAACTTATAGAAAATATTTCTATATAAATTTACATGCACTTTGACTATTTTTTGAACAAGATATGATTTTCTTATATATCATATAATGTAAAATAATAATATTTTTATTATAATATTAATATTAAATTTTAATATAAAATTTATTAATAAATTTATTAATATTAATATTAAATTTTAATTTTAATATAAAATCTATTCCATGCTATTACAAAATAATACCGAACAACATAATTACTATCATTCCATTCCATTCCAAACCTTTTCTTCTATCAAATCTATTCCATTCATAAACCCATTGTTTATACCAAGCGCCACCTCAATAACATTTAATTTTGGATTTTGCCATGCACTTCCATTTGTTTGAGTTAGGGATGGCAAGAGTACCCGCCATCAGTGATTACCTGCCCCATTTAACCCATGCGGGGGGCTAGTGAAGCGAGTGGAGGAAAAAAAAACTCTTCCCACATTCTCTCGTCCTGCACGCACCTTGTTTACCCTCATCATTTTTTAAATATATTAATATATATTATATTTAAATTTTAATAAATATATTATTTATGTATATTAGTAAATATATTACTTATATAATTATATATTATGTTATTAACATTAGTTAGAATTTTAATTTATTATTAATATTTTTTATTATTTGTACATTATGTTTATATTAAAATTATGATTATGATTATGATTTATTATTTTAAATCAAACTATATTTGACATTTGTATGTTATAATATTTTAAAATTTTTTATTTTATTTCATTTGAATGCTTGAATTTAAATTTTATAATTTGTTAGTTATTACATAAGGATTATGTTAATTTTTTATTTAGAAATATTAAAATTTTAATATTATATTTTTTATTTAAAACGAGGCGCGATTGGGCACTCACGAGGGAAACAGGGCGGGGCAGGATAAGTGGCGAGTGGGGCTTCCCCCACCTCATACCCGCCCCATTACCATCCCTAGTTTGAGCAAGGGTCTTAGTGCTTTCAATTTTAGTTAATTATTAGGCTCCGTTTGGTGCCTTAGAATTAGAATTGTAATTATATAGAATTGAATTGAATTCCATATAATTACAATTCCAATTCAATTCTTCCATTTGGTAAATCAATTGAATCAATATGGAACTCATTTATAATTCCAGACTCTTTATTTGGATATTAAAACATTACATGTAAATTGAAATTTCAAATACAACTAAAATTACAATCAATCAGCACAACTTATTATCCTAGGTACATCTACAATTGAAGCAACCATCAAACTGTAAAAGCAAGAACTGCTCTACAAGTCCCCATAACAGAGAAACCGTCCAAAAACTACTTTTCTGGTAAATCTCTCATCTGGTATACTATGACTACACAAGTTGACTGTAGACCGAGCTCGCAGGATAATACTTAGGGCTTTGAGAACAAGCCTTGGGTCAAAAATGAGAAATCAGACTCGTTGCCCTTCTGCGTGGCGGCAGATGAAACAGAGAATGTTGTCTGCTCGCTTGCTCCAGATGTGGCGAGACCATTATTAGGAGTATTTGTCCCATGGGAAAGCTGCAATACCAAAACAGAAAATGTAGGAATAATGTTTTATCTTGCATAATGTTCAATTTTGGTCTCTTAAAACAAAAGATTCACAAGTAAATGCTCAGAGGAATATTAACCAAAGCAAATTCTTTAGCAGCTTAAACATTAGAAGGCAAAAAACAAAGGGAAGAAATGAAATGTTTAAATGCATTATTAAAGCGATCACTGGCTCGAGGTAGCACAAAATAGAAGATTATGAAAATAGACGATTTATTCCATCTCAAACAAAGAAAAATACATAATAAATAAACCAAGTCAATATCTATCATTCAATGATACCAAAATGCCACAGACTAAATAAAGCACTGTATGACGTTATTCAGTGTCAACGTCTACTATCCCGAAACATGACCCAAAAAAATTAGAACAAAAAAAAATGAACACCAAGATCAAAAGCATATGACAAGAACATAAAAGCATATACCTGGATGCTGGAAATTGAGCAGAGCCACCAAGCGGTTGGGATGTCCCCAAGTTACCCATCTAACACAGGAACAAAGAAAGAATAATGAGGAAAAAAGATAATTTCATCAACTAACATTTACAGTTAAAGCATCCTACCTGCATATGCTTCTCCATTTCACTCTTGCACCACTTTCACTAGGACCCTCCATTGAAAGCATGTCAAAAAGATCAGTAGCAAAATCAACCTTAGTGGGTAGGGCCGCTTCTGCAACATGCTTAGGGAATTCAGAAGCATCAGGCTCTGGCTTCTGAATTACTTCTTGAGGTGTTGGAGTGGAAACAATCTGTTCAGAAAGTACAAGAATAAGGCAAACATTCAATCATGAATGTTAAACAAGAATGCTCCACTAAGGGACCTTTTGACCAGCCTAATGACAAAAACTTCAACAACTAACAAAAAGACTAGAACCACATCTAAACAACACAAACAGACAGAACCAGAAATAACTAGCTGGGTGATCAAAGTACGTCAGAATGAGCTCCCAAACTTAGCTTGGCAAATAATCAAACATGTTATTAGCATAAGTGGTTTGACTAATCCATACCGAACAAGGGACTTCAAATCATGTAGTTTCTTACAAATTCACAGAATAATACCCCCAAAAAATCCCATCACAAGACATAAAATAACTAAGAAATCTACTAAAAGCAACAAGTGTAGTGATTCACATTTAAGCGAAAAATCAACATAGCAATTTGAAAAGACGTACCGAGAAATGTTTTTGGTATGGGTTGCGACGAATGCCCAAGAATATAGAGAAAACTCACCTGAGTAAATGGAGGACAAGGCGAAGGAGATGAAGGGAAGAGGTGAAGCAAACAAGGAAGCAGCGAAGGAGATGAAAAGCTGTGAATTTACCCGATTTGTCTTTTGACCCGGAATATTTTTAATGACCCGATTTAAAGACCCGCGTGTCTTTGGCATTAGAATTGCAAATTTTAAATTTTGATAAAGAATTGAAATGATAGAATTGAATGGAAATAGAATTGGAATAGATTTGTAATTTTTAAATTTTTTATTAAAACAAACACAAGAATTGGAATTGGAGCTTTCAATTCCAATTCTAAGCTCCAATTCCATGCAATCAAACACAGCCTTAAAGTAATTATTCAACCTGTGGCCAAACTATTTTTGTTACTGTTCTTATTGTTTTCACAATTATTATGTGGGTAAATATATTTTTTGTTTATTATACTTTTGTATATTTTTAATCATGTTTTTCGTAGGAAAAACTTGGCACATGATTCGCCCTATTAGCCCAGAAGGGCCAGCCTATAAAGGGTTTCATAAGTACTAAGTATATTTGAACTCACGTTCTTATAATGCCGGATCTCATGCATAAATATGCCATGACGATACCAGGTAAACAGGAAAAAAATCTATTTTTTGCATCCTATTTGCTTCCTATTATCCTACAACTCTAAAGCTAATTTAAGTATAGGAATATTTACCCTAGAAACCCTATGTTTACTTAAGCATTAGTATCTACTTCAAGAACTATCTCGAAATCTATTTTGCAAGTTTTCTTTCGGTAAAAAAGCCTAAAAGCAATTTATTTTGAATTGGGTGACGAATATTCCCTTTATCACGAGTACATTTCCTCACAAACACTTTCTTCGAGAAATTCTGAAACTTCTTGTATTATTTGTCCTAAAAATAGAGTATAATTTGATTGAAATCTATTGCACTAGTGTAACGAAAGACAATTATTAAGAATAACCTATAATAATCTATTTACATATAGGGAAAAAAAATTATATGATTAATTTGTTGTACTAAAAATAGAAATAGAGTTAATGTATAAAATATTCTTTCACATGACAAGATAATTTTATATTTTTATCTTTTTTTTAAAAATTGATTGCTAAGTTTGCTGTAGGGAATTCAGTTTTTGAATTTATTTATTTTTTACAAATAAGTAGCGAACAATTTCTGTACCCATAAAATGAAAACTCTGTTTTAATAGAAGTTTGAAACATTTTATTGCAAAACAAAGCATTATTATCTTCCTATTACATCATATGCAACATAGGCTACCAATTATTTTATTTGTTTGGGTGTGAAAATTCTCAATTCGCTAATGGTGGCAATTCGTGACATGACACGGAAACACGACACGAACTTAATACATATTTAACATATATATATATATATATATATATATATATATATATATTTCTTTGCAGGCTTAGGCCAAAATCAAGTCGAACCCGTATAACACGAAAAATAAATAAATCCAATCAGATCAACATGTGAATCAATTCATTTAATCTATTTAAAATAATTTAAAAATTTATCTGATAATAATTTTATAAAATTAAAAGACATTGTATAAGATATATTTATAGGTATTTTTATATTTTAATCTTTTATAAATATATAAATATTTTTTTATTATATTACCTATAAATAAATAATTAATTAAATTTTTATAAATTTTATATATATATAGATTTTGGTGTTATTTTCGTATTGTGTCATATTCCTAACAAATAAGTAAATCATATTTGAATTATATTATCTAAAATATATAATTAAATAGATAATATTCGTGTAAAATCTATAATATCTCCATCTGTACCCAATTCACTCAGTCTTCCTCTGTCTAAACGCTCAGTTGTTGTACTTGATATTGTTGCACAGGAGAGCATTCTCCCTGTAAAGTTCAGGCAAGGGTACAAACCAACCATGAAGAAGGTGTCTTTCTCCGTCTCATCCTCAAAGTCCCGATCAACCTTCAAAAGGCCCTCCTCCTCGGCCACCCACGACGACCAAGAATCCAGAGAATTCATCACAGAATTGGAGTTCTCCAAAGCCCCATCATCTGAGCCCTCCAAAAATCGACAAAATCGCATAATTCCTCCAAAGCCCAACGAGTGGATGCCGTTCCAAAACCTCACGAATAGAAACCTCAGTCTCCAACGCCAGTTGGGGGCAGAATCCTCCGCCGACCCTTCTTTCGAGGGCCCCATCTCCAATGCCCTCACCTACGGGCTTAACCTGCGCAGTAACGATGGTGCCCGTGTCGAACAGAACCCGTCTTTGATGTCTGACGTGGACCGTCCGTTGATTAAATTGAGGGAGGATTTGAGAAGGTTGCCGGAAATTAATGGGTTCGATGAATTTGAGGACATGCCTGTGGAGGAATTTGGGCGGGCTTTATTAGCTGGGTATGGGTGGGTTGAAGGAATGGGTATTGGAAGAAATGCCAAAAAGGATGTCAAAGTTGTGGAGTGTAAAAAATGGAGTTCCAATGAAGGTTTAGGTTTCATTCGAATTGCCCCTAAACCCCAAGATTGAATTTTTCACGAGGTTTTTCTAACTTTCTCCATCTTAACATTTGAATTCGTTGGTTTTTGTGAATGAGCAGCAGTACTTATATGGCTTTTGACCCTTGTTCCATGGAAATTCTGGAAATGTGGAGTGGAATATGTATGTGACATTAAGGAAATATATTGGAGTATGCATAGTTATGGTATACTTTTTTTTTTTTTGAAGGAAACTCTCAACAAAACACACGCGACCTAAGGGTTATAGTTATGGTATACTTGGTGGAGCAGAATATAGGTTATTTTCTGGTTTGTATGGGTTTTTCCCACTCGCCTTTTTAAATTGTTTGTTTAATGTTTGGAATTGAGTGTCTGAAATGCTCTCGGGGAAATCTCAAGACAGCAACTACAATTGGAATTTTGAAATATTCAGAAGTTCTTGCATGATTTGGGGGAGGAATTGTAACGGGGGAAGATTGCAATTTGATATGCAATGTATTTGATTGCATAACTGTTAACTATCTACCCATGACAACGTAATTGTTTAGGCGTAGCTTAAAGCAGGCATTGCCCAGCTAGGTGTGGAAAATTGTTTTACCAACTATTCTTGACTGGAAGTTACTTGATACCCATTAGAGTTTCATGAAGCTCTGAAGCTCCATGTGTTCGTTGAAATGGTAACTTCAAACTCTATCAAACCAAATGCTAAAAACAATTTTTAAGCTTTTTGAAATCATCAAACCGGATTTAAACATAATAATCATAATCATCTGTTTGTTTAACCTCCTACGTTATCATATCAAAATATGACCCAACATTCTTTTAATCTTTGAATACGATCAAATTGTCATCAATATTAACAGGGATACAACAGTTCTTTACATTATGGAGCAATACACAGATAGCAAATTGGAATTTCCAGCTTATGTCCAACACTTCAAAATACAACCAAAAACTCCAATCCGTATACAGCACTAGACAAGGGCTTCGTTATTTCAAGTTTGTTACCCTGGAAGCCACAGTATCAGGGACTTCTCAAACATTAATAAAAGTTGAATAGTAATTAAAGAAAAAAAATCGGCTTCATTATTGTTATTAAAGTACCCAATTGGTTAACTTGAAACGCCACAGCAGCTGGGACGTCTCCAACATCAATAAAAGTTAAATAGTGATAAAGAAAACGTAAGAGGCAACGAACACTCTTCAGAAACATGCAAACCGTCCAACTTGAGGCAAAACTCATGCTGGAGACAGTTTGCCACTCTTTCTAGTGCGTCTGAAGGAATCCTCCCACAAAACTTCAAAGCAGATCAACGCAACTATGCTGTTTTCCCAAATTATTCAGGGAAGTTACCACCATCACGCTTGGCCATGGATCACAGCTATCAAGTAATGATTCCAGCCCATTCCACCATGCAAAAGCAATCAATCCATAACTTTCTCTCTGCCGGCCAAGCAAAGGAACAAATGAAGCCATTACAAGTACTTAACCATGCCACGGCCCTCCACACTAAGCTTTGTAGCTTGAAGTTGCTTTCTCTTTGGTGCTTTCAACTGCTGCAACTTCTTATTCATCTGCCAACAACCACATAAAACCAAAAACAAAAGGCAGACTACTTAACTTTCCCATACATAAAGTATCAACAAAGATTATCATTTCAGAAGGTATAAAACATAGAGCATGCTGGCTATAACAGTATCTAGAAACCAGCAAAAATTGAAGGATGAAAGTATGACATGAAATACGCAATTACACCTAGCAAATAATTTGTAGACTACTTTCATAAAAACTACTTATATTCATGACAACGTAATCCAGAGAAATAAAATTGGCTTATTTCATAATGACAGAGCATATCAATCATGAAACTTACAGACTGTGCACATACTTGGGAATTTTGTCTCACTAGACTAATATAAGGCAAACATTCATTGTCTTGTTATTGCCCCATTTATATATTCCCACTTTCATCAGTAATGCAATTCCAAGAACTCAAACATTGCAAATCATGCATCATAGCACAACTGTTGAAGCACATCCATGCCTAAAGAAGATGACAAAAAGATCAGATAACACAAGTTTTGGCATATTCCAGATCCAAGAGAAGATGCAGATACCTCTGGCATGAAAACATTTTGACAAAAAAAGCTTGGTAATGCCAGATTCAACAATCATCAAGTTCATAGTTAAGGCAATGAGTTTGATAGAAATGGAAGCATCCAAAATAGGTCTATATAAGGCTCCAGGCCTTACTGGAAATCAACCAGTAAAAACAAACATTGCAGAAGATTACTTTTGGATATAAACTTCAACACTTTGTTGCTTCCACCAAAAATACTAGTAGACGTAAGGCAAGCAAGTTTCATCAAAATAAGTCCTAGAAACTACATCAACTCCTCCAACCTGCAGCATACATTTATTCCAGTAACTAGACTTCAGACAAGAAGAACCAACCTTCTGCCGGCGCTGATCTTGCACCATTTGTTTAGCCCGGGCTCTAACTTCTTCGGGATCAACCTTGGATTGGGGCCGCACCAGAAAGTCCATAGACATAGCTTCGGGTCTAGAGGCATGTTGCCTAGAAGATGACTGGCCAGATTTTGACCCCCTAAAAATTCTCATACAAATCAAATCCAAGAATAAATGCACCCAGAAAGTGTGTAGGGGACATTATTACGGAAAAAGATAAGTATAACCAATATCTTACTGGGAAAAGCCAGCCAAGTCAAGATCATCATCTCTGGATTCCATTCCGGCGCCTTTACTCATCGGCCTTGAGCAAAGTAAAAATATGAGGTTAAAAATATGTTCAGAATAGATTATAAAGTCTTTAAAAAATATACACAACAAACATAATCCAAAAACTAAAGATACTTTTTAACAGATGATCTCCTAAATGCAGCCTTCTCATCTTCGTAGTTTCGCATGTCCTCAAACCTTGTGCTCTTATTGAATATTGGTCGACTCTGTACCAAAAATATTCAGAGCTAACAATAATGAGACCATTTAGATAACATAAAGACAATAAATAATTAATAGTTATTGTTACTAACGAAAAATGATCTGCAAAAAGGTTTGTCAAGAAGAAAAAAAAGAGCTAACAATAATGAGACCATTTAGATAACATGAAGACAAAATAAATAATTAATAGTTATTGTTACTAATGGAAAATGATCTGCAACAAACATTTGTCAAGGAAAAAAAAAAGTGAAATTGGCAAATTTATTGCAGCAAATTCACTGTAAAATCCTAAAAAACAAACTTCAAATAATACATCAGGCATGAAATCACAACCTCTGTAGTGACCATGTTTCCACGCAAGTGTTTAATCTCATACAAAACAGAGCTCAATTTCAATAACTTGCACTAAATACATCCAATGCAAAACAACCAAGAAGCTGTTATTTCTAGCACCCAACCCCCTGTTCTCATTTTTACACACAAACAACAAGAAAAGTGGGGGGAATGGGAGGGGGCTGTGCAAGAAACTGGAAGAAACATGAAACCAATTCCTTTGTTAATACACATTACCCATTGATCAACCAAGTCCTTAGCAAGTTTTCGGTTGGCAGTGGTCTCTTCATCAGACTTCGAGAGAAACATAATAACCTGCATAAAGATTCCACGTATCAACAATCTCATCTGTGGAGCCACTGGAGGGGAAAGGAAATATTTCTTTCAGACTCTTGCTTTACAAGAGAAAGGCAGCCTGACCTTTCCGAGACCACTTTTTTTAAGTTGCTCTCTTCTATCATACTGCTCTAAATCAATTGGAAACTGCAGCACAAGAGGGAATTTCTTAAACCATTAAACTAAAAATTATTTAAACAAAAAGAAAAAGAAAAGAAAAGAAAAGAAAGAAAATAGGTACTCATTTGTCATATTAAATAACTCAGCCATATTCTTACTTCACTAAGGATCTTCAGAATTGCAGCCCTGATGTTAATATTGGGTAAGCTTCCATCAGGAAGGGGCTCAAGCCAATTTTTCAAAAGTGTTAAAACTCCATGATCTAAAAATTCTTGTTGCAACTGCTTCCTGCATGCAGAGTTAGTGCCAAATTGATAAGATTAACACAAAATTGCATGTGATACAAACAAGACCTCATCAACAAATATGAAAAGCAAACTTACTTTGACAGGACCTCTGTTAGAAGTGGCAGCTTCTTGAGTTTATTAATTGCTGGTTTGTTTTGCCTATTTAGCTCAGCATCTTCTTCTGCAACAACTTCAAGCTCCGCCATGACATTCTCAACCAGTAATGCAATTTCTCCAGCACTTTTTTCATTTTTCTTCTTTTTCTTGCCCATTTTAAAAAGCTGTTTAATTTCGTCATCCTCCTCTCCTTCCTCTGCCTGTTAAATCATATGACAAATGGGATTAAACAAATCAAATTTGAAAATTCATGGGGAACCTCAAAAGGTAGAAAGATTCACTCCAATTTTTCCCAATACTATAGAAGCAATTACCAGGAACCCTAAGCCAAAAAAAAAAATCTCAAATAAGAGTAGAATCACAACCTGGGGAGCATCAGTAGGTGAATGAGGTTCATGATAGCTTCCAAAACGGTCACGGTCAGCCGGGTCCAAACCTGAGTCATCTATGAAGTTGTCATCGTCCACCGTCCTAAAACCCTCTCTATCATCCTAAGCCAATTTCAATGCAATCAAAACAATGCCCATCATAAATGTGAAAACGAGAATAAAACTCAAGTGGAAGCTCAGCCAAAATGAAAAAATACAATACAGCTCAATATCAAATACTATACAGAATTAGAAAGCATTGTCTCATGCTTATAGACTTGAAGGGAAAATCACACACAAGCCTTCAACATGAAAATCACATATATCCCCTGTTAAAGCAATTGACCCTATTAAGTTCAGATATCTTCTGTACTCCATAGAAATATTCACATGACATCACTGCTTACCAAAGTGTTAACTAACATTTCTACTAAACGTATTAATTATCAGATGATAATCTAATCAAGATTTGGAAAATTCTCACTTATGAATATTGCAGTCTCCTATGAATCTAACCTATCAAATTTGCACTCTGCTGCATTCCCAAATTCAAAGAGTCAAAATTCACCCACTCAACTAACACCCCATGTGTTTAAGATCCCACCTAAATTTTTTTGCTTGCAAAAGGACAACATAAAAATGCATTCTTTGGACAACAGTCCATCAGAAACTTACATCCATGACCCAAGCTAGCTATACTATACCAATTAACAACAAAATAGCATCACAAAACATTAATCACTACTGTTATGTTTCCCATGCTTGCTTTTGAGACTCATGCACTCTAGGAATTCATTATGATCCCATAAAAAAACCAGCAAACTCCATGACCCTCCTTTGCACCAAAACCTGATTAGGCAATCCACAATGTTCCAAACACCAAATAACCTTAAGAGACCCAAAAACCCCAAATGCTTCCAAACAAACCAAAATCCATACATCTAACAACACAGACTACCAATTTAGTTAGAAAAACAATTATATAGCATAACATAAAAACAAAAAAAAAAAAACAGAACTTGACAAATAAAACAAGCTACAAACCTCAGAATCCCCTCCAGCAACCGTTTCCCACATCTCCTTCATCTCACGATCCCCTTCACGATCTGTCGACCTCCCTCCTCCTATTTTTCCAGCCTTGAACTTCTTCTCCCCCTTCCCTTCACTCCTCTTCATCTCTTTCCTCCTCTCTCCCCCACCGCTCTCCTTCCCGAACTTCTTCCTCTTCAACCCACTGCCACCTCCACCTCCAGAGGAAGAAGACGGTATTCCTCCATCTTCGGACTCATCCCTCACTAAGCCCGCCACGTCATCATCCACCCCAACTCCATAATCATCTCCATCCTCATCACGAAGCCTAAAATTCGACGCAGGCTCACCACCACCCGATTTCTTAATCAGCCGCTTACGAGGCTTGGCCTTGAATTCATCGTGGACGGGTGTCGGCGGCGAACGCTCCCGATTCCAACCGCCGTCGTTTTCTTCATCAAAATTGTCATCGAGGAGTTGATGCTGATTCTCCTCCTGCGGTTCAGGATCGGAGTTAAAGTCATCATAATTCATCAGCGCCTCTCCATCCTCATCTCTATACCTGAAAAAAATAAAGAAAAACAACAATCAAATTTTAAAAAAAAGGTCCCCAAACTAACGATTTGGGGAAAAACCCTAACCCTAAGTTGAGAAAGAGAGAAAGAACGCTTACGGATCGTTTTCGAAACTCATGATATCCTGGATTTCTTGAAACTCGCGAAAGAATGAAGAATGAAGAATCGAAGTAGAAAAAGATCGGATTAAATGGAAATTAGGAAAATAGCAATTGGGAGATCACTCTATGGAAAATATATATATATATATATATATATATATATATATATATATGCTTTATCTGAATGAATAGTTTGGCGTGTGTGGCCTTTGATTGTAGAAGAGGTGAATTGAAGATTAAAAAACCGAGGGAAAGGATTAAAAAATGAAGCCGCCAATGTAGAACTGTGGCCTTTATCTGAATTGCACGGTTTGCACACTCTATATTTACTTGCTCTTCATAATAGAATTTGAAAATGGACAAAAAAAAATAAAAGAAAATTGCAAAATGATTAATGTTATAGGTAATCCTTCCAATTTTATTTTTTTAAAAAAATTGACTATCAATAGAGAAATCGATCAATAATTTCAAGGTTTGTTTCCTTTTCTTTGAGAACTTAGTAATATTGGGGATTATGCAAAAAAAATTTAAAGCTTCTGTTTTAGAAGAGTTTACTTTTTTTTCTTCCTATAAAAAAAAAAATACTTTTAAATAAAATTTATTTACTTTTAAATAATATAGTATGTTATATTTTATAATTTTTTTAGTAAACTTATTTTTTAATACTAACAGAGTAAATACTCCCTGTTTTTAAAAAATAGAGAATTATGAAATATAACACATTTAATAAATTATTAAATACACAATTTTTTCTTTTTATTCTTACTTTTTGTATATTAGCCATATATCATTATTAGTAAAAATAATACATGAATTTACTCTAAAAGCAATTTTTTAGCCAAAAAAATTGAAAATATACTTTTCTTTTATACCGATGAAGTATTAAGTATTTAGCATCTCTTATTAAAATATATTGTGTTGGAATTTAGGAGAGTGACATTAACTTAGTTATTTTAAATCACCAAGTTAAAATGACTATATACTGAACAAATAGTGAACTAAGAGTAAATAATAAGCAATAATGAAATATAATAATTTAAAATTTTATTTGTATAATTTTAATATAAATGTAATCTAATAAGTAAAATAATATATAAATAATATATTTACTATTTATATACATATAAATTATAATATAAACATAAAAAAATAAAATAAACATGAGTAAGAAGGTAATGCCGGGCGGGAGAGATTGCCCCGTTTAGCTGTGGGATTTTTTATTATTATTATTCCCTCCCTACCTCTTTTTTCCTTTGTCCTTCGTAGGGTCAAACGAGGTGAATAACGTCTGATGGCAAAAGGAAGTGTGAATAACAACTGAGGGCATAAGGAAGTGTGAATATGCAAAAACGGATTCCAAAATTCATATGCAAAACACATACACATGTTATTACTATTTTTTTTTATTGTTTTGCATTTATATAGTAGAAGTCCACAGATTTTTGGTAGTCCACAAATTTTTGGTTTATCAAATTGCCTTTGCAGTTATGATGTTAGTGGATAATATGGGTTTGCATTTATTTGGTAGTGAGCAATATGGGTTGGCTTTCTGACTTCATGGGGATTATTTCTTTCATCTTCTATTGGCCCATGATAGTTAAACTATAATTCTCTCTTCTTTGCAAAGTTCATACAAGTAAATAATCAGTGTGACCAGTATACACTGAGAGTTTGATGCTATACATTTGTTAGAAATATGTAACAGCTCATATTTGGGCATAATTAGAGTAGATTTTGTATGTATTACCCTAGACCAATCAGTCACATTATATTTCTTTCTGATCTCTTTAAATATTATATATTGTATTCACAATTATGATTAAAACTCAAAATAATCATAATTGGTCGACCAATAAATACAAAATAAAATGTGATAAATAACAAATTGATCTTCCTCTTGCTTCAATTTCTTAATTTCAATTCAATTTCTTTTTCTAGAAATGTCTCGTTAGATCGCATCATTTATGATCGTGAACAACATTCTAAGATAGCAAACATTGAATAAAAATTTTAAGAATAAGATAAAAGTTATAAGGGCACTTAATTGAGAAAATTTCATCCTTATGAGTCTCACACGGTTTGAAAGTTGAGATCAAAACCTTCACCAACTCACATTGGTCGAATCGTGCATACATAATATAAAATACATATTACGGTATTTTCTCCTTTCTCATAGAACGTATGTCTTTATACTTAATACCGTACAGATGATAGTTCAGACATTCACAATGTCGAACTTGAGTTCACATATATATTCCTTTTAAAATATCAATTCATTAGAACTCACAGCTGGCATTAAAGACAAATAAAGTGAAATATGTGGGTTACTTCACTTTCAGACATAGTCAATATTATGTCCTCATCTTAACATTTTGTTAAGGTGACATTCATATTTTAAGGTTGAGCTCTCAATTATCACCTAGATAATAAGCTTAAAATTGTCTCATATCTATTAATCACTCAGTAATAGAGGCGATTACCTGTGTGAGTAAGCTAATCTTCCATCTGTCCGACATACTTTCTCAATAATAATATAATGCACTAAGCATTATCATGCATAAATGTTGAATAAATTTTTAGGCAATAATAAGTAAGAAAATATCAGGAAAATGTGAACTATTGGGAAATACATGTATGCTATTACTGCTTGGCTATCACAATTAACCAATATTGGATTTGCAGCACATTTAGCAACGCTTAAGTGATCATAAAAACTTTTAAGCCAAACACCCTTTTGTACTATTGCTGAAAGTACCACAGATTCAGCTTCCATTGTTGATAAGGCTATACATGTTTATTTTTTACTACTCCAAGATATAGCGCCATTATTTAGTAAGAAAACAAATCATGCGGTTGATTTTATCTCATTTAAATCTCCTCCCCAATCAGCATCAGTATAGCCTTCAAGGTGCAGATCACTTCCTTGATAGGATAATGAATAGTCGGCAGTACCTTTTAGGTACGTTAGATACTTTTGATGGCAACCCAATGTGCTTGACCTGGATTGGATTGGTATCTACTCACTATTCCAACTGCAAAACGAATGTCCGGTCTTGTACATATCATAGCGTACATCAAACTTCTAACAACACTAGCATATGAAACACATTTCATATGTTCCTGTTTTTGTGAAGTCTTTTGACACATTCTACGACTCAATCTTTCACCTTTTGCAATAGGAGTATCTATGGGTTTGCAATCTTGCATATGGAATTGTTCAAGGATTTTATTTATCTTTGTCTCTTGTGAAAGAGATAATAATTTCTTTGAATAATCTTTTGAAATCTTAACTCCAAGAATATATGCAGTTTCACCCATGTCTTTCATTTCAAAATTAGAAGATAACCAATTCTTCACAATATTTATAAACTTCTTATTGTTTCCAGCAATAAGTATATCATCAACATATAATGATAAGATCACATATTGATCATTGGATCTTTTGATATATACGCAATGATCTTTGTCAATCATAACAAAGTCATATGATATTATGGCTTTATGAAAACGTATATACCATTGTCTTGATGACTACTTAAAGCCATATATCAATCTTAAAAGTCGACATACCTTTTATTATGAATCCAACAGATTGTTCCATATATATTTCTTCTTCTAATTTTCCATTGCGAAAAGCAGTCTTTACGTCCATTTGATGTAATTCAAAATCCATAATTGCCATTATAGCCAGAATTAGGTGAATTGAGGTAAATCTCACAACAAGGGAAAAAGTTTCTTCATAATCAATTCCTTCTTGTTGATTATACCCTTTCACTATAAATCGTGCCTTGTATCTTTCTATCGAGCCATCAGTTTTACTCTTTATTTTGAGAACCCATTTGTTCCTAATGGCTTTTTGTCCTTTTGAGAGCTCAACCATTCCCAAATTTAATTTGATCTCATTGACTTCATTTCTTCTCCCATTGCTAGTATCCATTTTTCCTTATTAGGGCATGTTAGAGCCTCATTTGCATTCCTTGGCTCATCATTTTCTTGTGGAACAATCATGAAAGCTTCCCTTTCAATGTCAAAATATCAACAAGTAATGCTTTTATGACTTAATCGTCGTATCGAAGGTTGTTCACCTTGTAACACATCATGTTCCATAATGCTCCCACTCGGATTAGATAATGGTGGTATCGTCTCATCAAGTGGTTGAGATGAAGATGGTACTATTGGAGTAATCCCATTATCTTGTTCTAGAGTTTCATATAAAGATAGGTCTTTACCTATCTCGCCCATTTTAGGAAATTCATTTTCTAAAAATGTGACATCTCGTGATTTAAATTCAATAATACTCCCACTATTTTGTACACCTATAAACACATGCCCTTTGGAATACTCAAAGTATTTTATAAAAATACTTTTTTTATCTCTTACACCCAATTTTTCATATTTGTTTGAGGTATCGTGAGTATAGGCAGCACACCCCCAAGGTTTGAGAAAACTCAAATTGGGTTTTCTTCCTTTCCATAACTCATATGGAGTGGAAGTAACTGATTTAGTAGGTACACGGTTAAGTATATAGGCAGTAGTTAATAATGCATCACCCTAATAGGTAATTGGTAAGTTAGCTTGTGCCATCATAGACCTAACCATTTCAAGTAGGGTTGTATTTTTTCTCTCTGCAATACCATTTTGTTGAGAAGTTCCAGGAATAGTCAATTGTCGTTCTATTCTTTTTTTATCACAAATATCTCTGAACTAATCAGATAGGTATTCATGACCTCGATCGGTTCTTACTGCTTTTATTTTCTTGTCCTCTTGATTTTTTACCAAACTCATAAATTTCTTAAAGCAACTTAATGCTTTATATTTATGAGAAATCAAATAGACTTTACCGAATCGAGTATAATTATCTATAAATGTGATGAAGTATATAGCCCTATGCCTTGCTCTTACTTTCATTGGACCACAAATGTCAGAATGAATCAATTGCAAAGGAATCTCAACTCTTGTTCCTTTTCCAAATGGTTTTCGTGTAGATTTTCGCGCCAGACAATTCTCACAAATAGGCAAATCGACACTTTTAATATTGCCTAATAAGCCCTCTTTGGCTAATCTTTTCATTCTATGTTGGCTAATGTGACCAAGTCTAAAATGCCATATATTCATATCATTTTCAATAAGAATTAGAAGACGTGAATAAGGAATAACATACATTAATGTTATTATATAAAATATCCAACACAATAAAACCACCCAGAAAATATCGATAACCATAATAACTTATTCCCAAAGACAAGTCAACACCATTGATATGAAAGTTTAAATTAAAACCAAACATAGCCAAAACCAACACAAAAACTAAGTTCCGATGTATGTCTGGAGCATAAAAGACATCATGTAGGAATAATGTGCATCCACCACGCATGTTTAATTGGCAGGTGTCAATTTCTTTCACTTCCCCTTTAGAGTTGTTCGCTAAATATAACCACTTGGTTTTTTGTGGAACTCGTTGAAACTCCACGAAAGTATCTCTTTCCTTTACTACATGGTCTGTGGCGCCTGAGTCTACAATCCATAAAGGATGAGATTCAGTAAGTAAAACAGAACTTGATACATAAGTTGTATTTTCAAAAATACAAAGGGTTTGTACCTTTTTTGGTTTGGAACAATCACGAGCAAAGTGACCCTTCTTACCACAGTTGAAACATTTCACTTTTAAAATATTTTTTCTGAAAGGATGCTTTCCTTTCCCTTGTTGGTTAAGCTTTGGCTTTTTGCCAGAAAAACCTTTTCCCTTGCCTTTCCACTTCTTTTGTTGCCCACCTTAGTGCTTGCGTTTGGAGCTCGAAACTCCTTGTGAGCTAGAATCTGCATAATATATGTCAGTTTCTGGTTTAGTCACTAGTAAACAGTCCTCTTCTAGCTCAAGATGATGCATTGCATATTTCAAAGTTTTGATATTTTCATTGTGGGTCAAGTGGACTTTCATATGTTCTCAATTTTGAGGCAAGGAACGAATAACTGCTTGCACTTGCTGCTCATCAGTTAATATGTGGCTAGCATCCTTCAACTCATTAATCATGTTTGACATCTGCCTCAAATGTTGTTTCATTGTCTGTCCATGAGGTTTTTTGTAAGAGTCAAACCTTATAGTGAGTTGTCTTAGTTTGGTAACCGATGTATTACCAAACCTCGCTGCTAAGGCAGTCCACATATCTTTGGCATGATCAAAACGCCTGAACTCTCGCATAACATCATTGTCCATGCTCCTCAGTAACGTAATGAGAGCAAGAGAGTTCTTTCTTTTTTATGCAGCAAATGCCTTTTTATCTCTTCAATGTTGAGCAGTATTCCCATCTTCAAGCTCTTCCATAATTTGGTTAAGAGCTTCTAGTATTTCTTGCTCTTCGAGCACATATTGGATTTTCATATTCCAAATTTCATAATTATCACCGCTCAATTTTTCTCCTTTGTTTAGTTCAGCTACAATTGTCGTAGATACTGAAGCCATTTCCTTTGAACTGATAGAATGTATAATTGCATATTTATTGGGTCAATTTCCTTGTGATTTATTTGATTAAAATACTTATTTATATGAATATTAATTGATTTTATAATTGATGGCTAGAGTGGAGTATTTTTAGGAAAAAGTGATCAAATAAAGAGAATTATTTGGACAATTAGAATTTTTATATTATACGTGTTTTAAATCTTCTAGTATATATTATTTTCTTATACTTGAGATAGGGGCTCACTTTTATTTTTATTTTCTCCAAAAAGAATGCAACTGCTTGGATTTTCCTGGACAAAGCCGCAAGAAGAAGTAGAATTGCAAAAGGAAAACAAAAAGGCAAAGGCTGCAAAACAAGACAAAGCAAATTAGGAAACAAAAAAGAAAGAGCCACGCACAAGAGAAACAAAGAAAAAAGGAAATAAAAATCGGCAGCCAAGCCAAAACAAAAAGGAGAGCAGCCCACCTTTTATTCCCTAGAGGCAGCCTCGTATAAAAACAAACACAAAGGAGAAGCAGGAGAAGAGGCTAAAGCAGTACAAAAGAATTCATTCTTGGCAAGAAAAAAAAAGGCCACAACGTGGGCAGAATACAAAAGCCGCACAGAATGAATAAAACAGCACCTCCATCCTTTGATTTTCTTGTACTTTCTTCTATTATGTCTAGCTAAATTTTTATTTTCCAATCAAGATTAATTGAGGTTTGATTCTAACAATTGTGAG
Organism: Gynochthodes officinalis; assembly: GCA_020080225.1. Lineage (NCBI taxonomy): Eukaryota > Viridiplantae > Streptophyta > Magnoliopsida > Gentianales > Rubiaceae > Gynochthodes > Gynochthodes officinalis. Next base: position 29,924,149 of record CM034622.1, on the reverse strand, counting down.
ATTTCAATAATTTTATTATTTCTTTTATTCTTGAGTATTTATAAATTTTCTATGCTTCATTATATTATCAGATTGAATTGTTAGACAAGAGACATATTGTTTGATAGTTGAATTCAATATATAGTCATTTAGAATAATTAATCTTTGGTTGATTGTTCTAATTCAAGTGACGAATAACAACATCGAAAGGTAATCAACACCTTAGATTGTACGTTATGAAAATATATATTCTAACTTAAATAAAAAAGGCGTTTTCGGGTTTACTGGTTAGTAATTGGGTCTTTTTAAATCTTAATGCAATTAATAGACATAACTCATAGGACAAATCCGAAGGGTGTGTTTGTTAATTAGAGAAATAACTCATAGGACAGATCCGAAGGTTATCAAAAAAGTAAGAAAAGATTGGTTGTTAAAGGACGGATCTTCAACAACGATAACCAATTTATTCAAAATAAAAGAACCTATCTTTTGAATCAATGATCAATTCAAGGAATCAATACCGAAATTAATTCTTAATTGGAAACTTCTCCTTAATAATTTTTTTCTCATATTTTTAGTTGGTTATTTAATTTGTTTAGTTGTCTTAATTAATTCTTACTTAGTTTCATAATATAGAAAAACCCCCTCTTTTATTTTATTTTCTTTAAGGAGTAAATTTAACCAATCTCTGTGGATTTGACCCTCTCACTGCTATCTATAGAGCGTAGCCCAGAGAACGATTATTTTTGGTGGTTTCGACACCCATCATGAACACAAAGTTCGACAGACATATATGCACAGACTATTAAAGCCTATCATTTATGCATCGATTTTACACTAACTAATTATATTAATAATAATTTCACATAAGGTTTTACATTCGAAAGTTCACTATGTTCCCAATCATCACCTAAAATTCCAATTTGAAATTATTATTAAAATAATTATTTATGTAAAAATTTAGTTCTTTAAAGTTATTAAAACTTTTAAAACTTCCCACATGGATTAAATATAATCATGTAAATATTCAAATATATATATGCGAATAAAGCATAATCATATAAATATTTAAATATATGAGAGTAAAATATGAATTAAGCATATTCATATAAATACTCAAATTAAAGTAACCAGTAGAATCATGTTTCATCCTTGGCTATATAAGAAGTCTACTATTTACAACCAATTTAAATTCTAATCAATTTAACCCAGACAGGAAATGACTCATAAAGTTCTTTTGGTAACTCTATGTTTGATTTCCGTAGCCAATGAGTAGTCGTCGCTATTCTTTTATATTTGTCAAACTTAAATTCATTGAAAGAATTGATGTCTTTGCTACTTCTATCTTTATATATTCTTTCAAGAAAACTACCATTGTCTTATCATATTCAGGGAATTCATTATTCATACTTTTGATTTTCCAAATTTTGTCAAGCATTATCTGCCATTCTTCAGGAAGTGTTTGTCTCAGACAGAGAACTTTTCCATCATTAGGCATAAGTCCACCTTCCCATATTACTTGTTGTATCATCTCGTTGACCATGATAACATGATCCATTATGTTGAGATTTCCATCCCACCGACAAATTGCTAATGCTTCTTTGCATTTTGTAAGTTTTGTTCTTTATGTCGATATCTTTGCAATTCTTGGAGATTTCATAAACAAAGCCATGATTTCTGTAACAAATACAGAATAAAAGATACTCATTATCCTTAGATATAACAAAGTTATAGGAAATCAATTTGAGAAACACAAAATTGCAATTTTCCCAAAAATTAGAGATCAAACTGTAATTTTCAAAAAAATTTGGGAACAACATGAAATTTTTAAATGTTTGGAGACCAAACAGAAAATTCTACAAATATTTGGGGATCAAACTGTAATTTTCTTAAAATTTGGTCTGCTACTCAGTTTGGCCACAAAACTTCAGTTTTTGTACTCTTCTTTGGAGACTTGTTTCTCTTTCGTCTTAAATCCAAATTGATCATATCATATATCATTTTAAAACCTGAAATATGTAGTTTTCAAATGTGTGGGTGGTGTAAATCACGTTCAAAAAATTGGAAAGATACAGGTCGTCAAACATGGTCATTCAAATTTGGAAAACAAATTTCCAAATTTAGTATTGATGAATCCATGACTTTAGAAACTCGAATCTCTTTCATATTAAGTTCAAATCGATCATATAAGATATCATTATAAAGCTTGTAATATCTAGTTTCAATTTGTATAGGATATGTAAATAAAAACCAAAAATTAAGAGAGATACAAGCAGTCAAACATGACTACTTGAACACGCTGATTCTGGAAAACAAATTTCCAAATTCAGAATTTTAAAAACCGAATCTTTGTTTATTCATATCTCTCTCGTTTTTCATCCAAATTACACATATTATATACCGATTTGAAGCCTGTAATGTCTAGTTTCAGAAACTATAATCATTACTACCTATATCATTCTATATTTCTTGAAAAAGACTCTACAATAGTGGTTGATCAACATACTTGAATGGAATAGATTCATACAAGAAAATATGAACATTCAATCCATTCATAGATTTCATGTTTAAATATGTACTAAACATGATAAATAACCAGGAAACAAGTAATTTAGGCTCTGATACCAATGTAAGAAAAATGAATTCCAAAATTCATATGCAAAACACATACAGAAAACTTAGCATAATATCAACTTACTTGTTTACCGGTTGGAATATAATCACGCGAGGAATTATATTCACTATCTACGGATTAAAATGCTTCCTTTGCAATAGAGAGAATAAGAAAAAGACTTTTTTATAGTTTTTCTGTAGTACACCACATACACATGTTACACCACTTTCTTTCTTATTGTTTTGCATTTATATAGTAGAAGTCTACAGACTTTTGGTTTATCCAACTACCTTTGCAGTTATGATGTTAATGGGTAACATGGGTTTGCATTCATTTGGTAGTGGACAACATGGGTTGACTTTCTGACTTCATGGGGGTTACTTCTTTCAGGAAGTGTCACCCCTATTCGTGTCCAATGCTATATAACCATTTCTATCCCCAACAAACACACAAAAAAGAAAGAAACAACATTTTTCATAAATATTGTACTTTTTATTAAAAATTAAATAAATATTAATATTTTTAAAAATTTCATAAAATAATAAAATTAATATATGAAATATCAATTTTAAAATTGACATTATTATATTGATTTTATTTTTTTTTTCAAAAAAACGGTAACAACATCCCCCCCTCCCCCGGCACCAAGTTGCCCCTCAAATTGGGGCAAATCCCCCAGCAACACCCACGGTCCCACACCCTCAGCGAGCAATTCCTACCCTCACCTTAGGAGGAATAATAAAAAAATAGAGATAGTCCAAAGTGTCCACAACTACCGAAGGACCAATGAGAGTGTGCACTATTTTTTGAATTCAAGTTATCACTATCTTTAATCTTATGTTCTTCCATCTCCATGTTTTTCTTTTTTTTTTTTCTGAAACGATAGAAATTGCATTGATTGCAGAAAATGAGATCAGATAAAGATTTGCCAATGAAGGCAATATAAGCACTTTTTGGTACTGAATTTCACCATTTTTGCATCATCCTTTTGGAGTCTGTGAATGAAAAAAAAAAAAAGTCGATATTGCACAAATTGACTCTAAAGTAAATTTTGGATATATCAATTTCAATATTTTAGAAATTTTAATTAAAATAGAGAGATAGGGATGAGAGACTAAGAGGCGGGTGACTGCGAGTGATTTTCACGGAAGTGGAGGTGAAGGGGAAGATTACCCCACACTTTAAATTCGTTTCATTATCATCCTTAAATGATAGGGTTAATTACTAATAACTAAAAATTTACCACCAACTACCTCACCTATAAGGTTAGTATTAGAAAAAGGTTCAATGAAATTGATACCAAATTGTGCAAGTCACACATGATTATTGGTAATTTAACCCCTACTAATAGTATGATACTACCATTTGTCACTTTATTTTCTAGTGAATAAGTAAAATTCTCTCAATTTAATTATAACTAGGAAAAAATCATGCCAAGAAATTAGGGATTGAACTTTGGGTTAAAACCACTATTCTCATATACCATTGGTCACAATTCTACTATGATCTTTATTTGCATCAATTATTTCCTTCCCCATCTCAAAATCACTATCAAACACGCCTCTATTTTCCATTATCAAAAATAAGTCACAAATTTCCTACAACTAATAACAATCGAACCCACAAGAAAAAAAGTTGGTCCATGCTTAATTGTTGATTCTAAAGTTAAATATTTCTCTACCCAAAAAAAAAATCTACTTTAAAAATTTTGTTTTGTCTAAAAAAATAGTCAATTTTTAAAATGAAATTTCTCTAATATCCTTATTAGTAACAATTATATATGGTTATAAACAAAAAAAAAAGGTAAATATATAAAATTATATATTTAATAATATATTAAAAGTATTGTTCCTAATTAATAAAAAAATTACATTCAATTTAAAATGAATTTTTTTAACAAAAAAAAAAATCAATAATGATACTTACAATGAAAGAGTAGAAAATGGAAGATTCTTACATAATGAAAGTAGTAATTTTTTTCTTGGAAGATTCGTACCTAATCAATCCAAAATCGGTCAATAATGCCCTCGTCCCTTACTATTAATAATAATTTTTTTTTTGAACCGAGCGAGTGTCAGACTTAGCATATGAAAGTAGTAATTTTCTTGAGATTCGTACCTTAATTTTTACTTGATTGAGATTTTTTCTCTCTTTATAAAATAAGGGATTAATAAAAGAATAATGATACTTACCATAAAATTTCACCGTGAATTTTTTTAATGGCTAACATGATATTTATATAGTAAAATATTAGTAACTATTCAAAATGATTACAATCTTTTTTTTCCCTTGCCAAAAATAAGTATATATATTAATCGAAATTTAATTTCCATGGTGATCAACTAATCTTTCATCATGAAAAGCTGACTCTAATAGCCAAAGGAGAAGATTGTTCTGCCAACTTTGAAAAATATTGCCGTGTAAGGCAATTTCAACTAGGTGTGCATAGGAACTATTAAATTTCTTATGACCAAAAGAAGATGTACAAGACTCAACACATCATGGCAAAAATATTTATCTTCAACCATAACAATTGCTTCACAAACTGAAATCTTCCTTTTTTTTAAGACAATTCACTGTTAACCAAATATTTTATATTAGGAGAATTTAGATGACAGCTGGTATGAAAATATAGCAATAAAGATTAACTTGAAAGTTAAATTAACCAATGGAATCTGAATTGTAAATATATGAATAAAGAAGAAAATCACTTTGAGGCGCGTTAGACGTTTTCTTTAAAACAGATTCGTCCTTCCGATGTGTACTTGAGGATTTAACGGACATCCGTATCCTAAGATACAACGATGAATAACGGCTTACTGGCACAAGGTAGACCGTTACAACAAATTTGAATGTTGTGTCTTTCTCCTATCATCGAAAAACTACTAGAATTTAAAAACTTAGAGAAGGGAAAATGTTGAGAGGTTTTGTGAGAAAAGTTAGAAAAATTGTCTTCTTTCCCACCAAGAGAAATCCTCTATTTATAAAGGAGATTTCCTTGTTCATATCTGATAAGTTGTTAATTCGCCATATTTTTAGTTACTAATTCCCTTATATTTTGATTTTATTTGAGTCTAATTGGAAAGAATTGGGAAAGTTTTGATTGTTTCAAGTTTTAGAAAGCTTTAAATTGATTTAATTTAAGTATTTTGCAATTTTGTAGGAAGGAATTCACGATTTTATTGGAGAAAAGTAAGTCTTTCATGCCTATGCCATGGCATGTAATTTTGAGTGCCATGGCATTGCATACTTTTTTAATGCCAATAAGGAAAAGATTATCCAATTACGCAATCAAATCATACCATTCAAGATCACCAAAAGAGTTTAAACTCCTAGTCTTTTATATCGATTCTTAGAAATAGAAAAACAACGAGATAAAATTTTTCTTGTATTTTCCTTAACTATGTCTAGCTAAATTTTACTTTTCAACCAAGGATTATAAGGTTTGATTTCAATTAATTGTGAGATTTCATGTTTTTCATTTCTTTGATTTTGAATATTATATATTCTTTGCAATAAATTTATCATTGTTTTGAATGTTAAACAATTTGTTTAATAGTTAAATACAATAATCATCAATTAGAATAAATTCATGTAATTGTTCTAAATTAGTGACAAATAGCAAAGTCGAAAGGTAATCAACGCTAAGATTTATGCTATAGGAATATATATTCTAGCTTAAATAAACTTAATGCAATTAACGGATATAATTCATAGATCGTTATTGAAGATTATGTGAAATAACCTATAAAGTTATCGACAATTTTAGAGATTGGTTGTTATAGGAAAGATCATAACTTATCTATTTGTAATACAAAGAATTATCTTTTAAGTCGATGATCAATTAAGAGAATCAACACCGAAATAAATCCTTGGTTGAAAGCTTTTCTTGAATTGAATTTATCTTTTATTTATTTTCTTGTTTATTGCTCTAGAATTATTTGTTTAATTAGTTAAAAATCTCCAAACCCCCATTTGTTACTAAGAAAGAAGGTTTATTTTTGGTTGGATTCAACACCCATCAATATCACATTTGGAAGAAAAGCCATTAAGTTTGGAGAATGAAAAGCCATCAATATGCTTGATGCATGAAAAACCAAAAGTCTTCATTCATCAAAGGCCATCACACGTTTGGAATATGAAAAAGAGAAGCCTTCATGTTTGGAGAATGAAAAGCAAGCCATTATTATGTTTGAAATGAAAAGCCAAAAGCCAAAAGCCATCATTCATGTTTGAAATGAAAAGCCAAAAGTCATCATTCATGAACCATCAAATGAAAGGTCCACAACCTACCATGCATCATGCCTCATTATGCATTATGCTTGAAAATTAGAAGCCTTCATTCATGCATCTCCTTAATGAGTAATTCTCATTCACATGTGCTCAAATTCACATGTGCTCAAAAGAGACATTCTTATTTTCCAACAATCGCTAGAGCTTTAATGTCTACTTGAATTTCTACATTTAACTAACCACTTTGTTGAGCTAGCAAAAATGCCAACCTAATAGCATCTGATTTAGTTATCACTAAATTGTAAAAATCATCCTTAGCAACTGCCTGAGCTTGCAGCACAGCACACTTCTATTATAGTCTCTTGCTATTATTATTCCTAAGCCTGCATCTTTGCTGGTTTCATTGTTTTCTAAACATACATTCAACTTAATTGTTCCAGGCTTTGGTTGCTGCCAGAAACTTTGTGTTGGAACTTTCACTTTACTTGGCTTCCTTTCCTGTACCTTGTTTGTGAACTTCTATTCCACCCACTCCCTGCTGGCTTTTTACACCACCTCTTTTTCTATTCTTTCTAAATTGAAAATCCAAGCATTCTTAACTTTCATACTTGGCACATCAGTCATTATAAAAAGAATAAATCGTTTATTTGGTCCTATAAAAATAGGTATTTAACTTATTCAGTCCCACAAATTTGAAAACGATCTTTTTAGTCACTTTAAATACAAATATGATTATTTTGGTCATTCGCCTATTATCTCGGACAGAATCCGTCTGCGAAGTGCCCGTGCGTGCTGCGTGACACTGTAATGAAGGAAAAAACAGTCCTAAGATAACTACACAAAAAAACCCAAAAAGTACCAAATTCCTAATTAGCACCAAAACCATAATTTTAAGAGAATAAATAAAACTTTTCTTCTCATCCTTTTTCTTCTCTTCTTTCCCGTCTTCACCTCTCCCACCATTATTCGGGTCGGGTCTTTTCTTCTTGGCTCTCTTCTTCCTCTTCTTCTGTTGCTGGATTGGTAGATGAGGGAAACAAAACAAACCTATAGATGAGAGAAGGCCAAGATTGTACAAAACTCCAGCAAAACATTAAACAAACCTATTAACAATTTTCAAGGTAATATTTTAGAAATTTTCTCAATTATTTAAACAAAGTTTTCTTTCTTTAAGACAGAGCCACACGTTGCAAGCCTTAAAAGGGGACAAATACAGTAGACATAGTAGGGGAGAGGGTCTCAGTACACATGAAGGAGAAGAATAAACAGATTAATGGGGGAAAAAAATAAATTTTTACAGAAAGCAGAGGGCTCGTCTATATCTGAGTCTTCAACCATGAGCCAGTCACTTTTTTTTTTCATAAAAACCATAACCACATTTTTTATGCCTGCAAAATGTGAGCGGCCTAGTTTTGTTCAGATGATGCTGAAGCACCATATCCATATCACCTGCGATTTTTATGGGCATGGCCACTCGAACATATACAACAGAAGAGGAAAATGATGATATCATATATTTATATCATTGTTGTACAGAGCCCTAAGTAATAAGTGATTGTACACAAGACAAAGAGGGTGAAGAGAGGAGCGGTGAATGATCAGCCCGTGAAATAACTGTAGTCTTAATAAGAAAACAACTTTCAAAGCATCCAAAGGACATCAAGATACTTGCATACAGGACTCTCAAAGTGCGGAGAGTAGCAGTCAGATTCTCTTTCAAATTCTAAGGTTTGAATTTCTCTTCTGTTATACGCAACAGGATACAACTTGAGGAGCATGAAGTGCAGCATCTGACAAATAGTTGGAAAATGATGATAGGCATACCTACAGATTGGACAACGAGATTCGCGTAGACCACTCATGAACTTGTGAACACACCAGAAACAGGAAACATAGCCGCAAGACAAAACTACAGGTTTGCAAAGCAGATCCGTTACTAGAATTTTGCATAACAAGTTCTCGTAGGCAAACGCAGCAGATGAAAGCTTCGGAAATTTTTTCGTCAAGATCTTTGGAGTCATTTTCAATTAATTTCTTAAATATTTCAGAAATTTCCATTTGTTGGTATAGTCAAAAGGAATTTTTGAATGTCTAAAGAGAGGAGCCAACGAGCGAGCGTGAGCCAGTCACTTGATTTCTCACCTTCTGAATCTTTGCCACGCCTAGTTGGTAATCCTGACTTATTCTAATTACCATGAGCTCCAGAATTTTCATTTAATCGAACTTATTCATTTGACTTGCTGGCTGATAAAGCTCTTCCGCTTTGAGTAGGCCTGAAATCAGACACTCTATCTGATAAATCATTGTCATCATCCTCCAAATCACTAAAGGAAACATCATCCACGGCTTACGCTCAGAGAAAGAGTTCATCTCATTAGAAGGAAAAGAAAAAGATGACGGGTTAGATAAGAGTGGGTGAGTTTTAGATGAGGATGAGGAGGAGGAGAAAAAGAAAAAGAGGAAGAAGAGGGCCAAGAAGAAGAGACCTAACCCGAATAGTGGTGGCAGAGGTAGTGACAGGGATTAGGAGAAGAAGAAGGATAAAAGGGAAGAGTTTTATTTATTCTCTAAAAATTAGGATTGTAGTTCTAATTAGGGATTTTGTACTTTTAGGGCTTTTTGTGTAGTTATTTGCGATAGGACTGTTTTGTCCTTCAATACAGTGTCGCGTAGTGCGCACGCACACTTCGCAGATAGATTCCATCCGAGATAACAAATGAATGATCAAAATAATCATATTTGTATTTAAAGGAACTAAAAAGATCATTTTCAAATTTGTGGGACTAAATAAGTTAAAGACCTATTTTTATGAGACCAAATAAACGATTTACTCTTATAAAAAATCACTATAAATATCATTATTCTAATTGTTTTGTTTACTCAATGTATCATTATTCTAATCACAAATAGCCTCTTTTAAGTTTTAATATACCCATTGAACTTTTAATTTGAAAACTTAACATCCTCAAACTAACCCCATACAATATACTCTAATTTTGTACTTGCCAATATCATCATCATCATCATCACCTTTATCCCAAATTAGTTAGGAGCGATCGATGAACCCAAGGACATAAATTCATAAATACTCTAAATCATCATCACTTTTATCCCAAACTAGGTGTACTTGCCAATATGAATTAAATTATCCTTTATCATTATGTTATGCTTTCTATAAATACTCTAAATCTTTTAACAATTTACATAATTATCATTTATTCCGTGAAAATTACATTTTTGATAAGTAGAGTTATTGTTGTTAGCAGTAAAACCTAAATCATTACGGAGGTAGGGAAAGCCTCTCTGGCAAATTCATGCTAGCTAGGGTTCGAACTTTCACGCCGCAAAAGTTTTATAACACTTTTGAATTTACATACGACTGTGGGGTGGGGTCTACTCACAGAAGCTCCGGAGTTGGTGCCTGGTTAGGGGGTCTGAAAAACCGTTTGGTACGAGGGTTTCTGAGTCATAAAAAAAAAGAGAGAAATAAAATAAATAAAACTAAGCGATAAGATGATCATTTTTATTATCAGTTAAGGGATGAGGTGTTGTTCGATTGACTTAAAACATTTATGGTTATTTATATCCTTTTGCACTTTCATTTTCACCCAATTGTTTCTAAGCATATGAAGTACTGAGCTTTGACAAACCATGAAATGTTGAAAGAATTTACAGTGCCTAATAAAAATAATCTTGCAATTTTATACCTTTGGATAAACTGTAAATAGCCGCTCAACAAATATTGGGACAAGAAGACTCGTTATTTCTTATAATTTAAAAGTAAACTTGCAAGGGAATCAAAAATTTGTATTTTGTTTTGATTTATTTGATATATAACAAATACAATGTAGTACTAAATATTTATTTTCATTTTTAGAAATTTAGTAAAATTATAAAACATTTCTCAATTTTATGAAAATTACCCTCTTCTCTATTGATTGGTAAAACTTTTTTAGATGTAGTTTCATGATTCTTGGAAACGTGACAGAGAAATGGAAGATGACATTGTTGCCTTGTTGGTTCTTCAACTTTGGCTTTATAATACTTTTGGTTCTAAATGGTTTTTCGTAACGCTTTATTTCTCTAAATTTGTCAAAATGATAATAATAGAACATTTTATTTACAATTGTATAATTTTATTAACTACATTCATGGTGAACCGTTGTACTAACTCTTTTATTGATAAAACAATAGGCTAAACATAAAGGGCCAAAATTAATAATTTTTTTAATCAACATTGCTCATTTAAATTCATTATTCTCTTTCTTTTTAGGGTAAAAAACATTGGCGGCCATTTAATTTTTGAAATCATATACTTATGGCCACTCAACTCACAAAATTGCGCGAACAGCCATCCAACTTCTAAAAATGGCTACCCGTGGCCATTCTGTTACTTTCTTCTGTTAAAAGCCAAACGACAACTCTTCCACGTGTTTTTTAAGGGCAAAACGGTCAGTGTGCCACATTAGCATTCTCGTCCACCGTCAAATCTCTTCTCATATTAGCATTCTCGTCCCTCCTACTCATTGCCCTCTCAATTTTTTACTCGATCTCTTCTTCCTCTTTATCCTCATCTTATGATTCTTCCTCCTCCCATGTCTGTTCCTTTCAGGTGCCCGACTACTCCTTCGTCACTTCCCTTAAGAAATTCCTAAACGCCAAAGCCAACGACACGGTTGCTGAGGACAAATTCGAAGACGTAAACAAGTTGGACGATTCCATCTAGAAAATTGAGACTCAAAGGCTCTACCAAAAATTCAATTCACCACCTCCTTTTCCCCTTAGGGTTTATGTCTATCAAATGCCCTCCAAATTCACTCACGATTTGCTTCGGTTGTTTATCAATAACTACACAGCTACCTCCAATCTCACATTTAACGGAAGTCCCATTCATCGCTTGATCGAACAGCATTCAATTGACTACTGGTTATGGGCAAATTTAATTGCTCCTGATTCACAGAGGCTGTTGAACAATGTAGCCGTCAGAGATTGGAAGCAGCAGGAAGCCGACCTTTTTAACATTCCTTTCTTTACCACCATTAGCTACTTCTTGCTGGAGAAATAGCCTTGCAAAGTTCTATATAGGGTGTGAGTGCTGCTCTTCTTCTTCTTTTCTCCTTTTCTTACAAACACACAGAATCTCCAAGATGATTTTGTGGATAGTATGATTTTTTTTTTAATTTTTTTTGTGGTTTATTATAATTATTATTTTTTTTGGCACTATCCTTTGATGATGAAGATTCAATATTACTCTGGCCCATCTACAGAGCATTTCTGCGGATGATGATTCGATGTTGATTCCTCGGATGATGATGTTGGTGTGGAAAACCCTGATTTGGCTATCCCACAGCTCACGCACAAACAAAGGAAACTAGTTCCCTACTCAAATTAGAAAATGCACGCCAGCTGCTTGATGAATTGCCTCAGAGAAAGACAGTGCAAACTAACTCATTCACACTGACCTTTTTGCCCCTAAAAAAACACGTGGAAGGGCTGACGTTTGGCCTTTAACGGACAAAACTAACAGAATGGCCACGGGTAGTCATTTTTAAGAGTTGGATGGTTGTTCACGTAATTTTGTGAGTTGAGTGGTCATAAGTATACGATTTTAAAAGTTAAGTGACTGCCAATGTTTTTTACCCTTCTTTTTATTTAATGAAATTTTTTTTAATCATATTTTATCTTTTATTTTCCCTTCAATATATATTTTTTTATTTTAATTTTTTTAATTTCATTTTTACTTTTTTTTTGCCATATTTATTTTTATTTACTCATTGTTGTTTAATTAAAAGTGATTTTTTTTAAAAAAAATTGGGACGAGGAGAGAAGAGTAGGTAGTTTATCCACACTTTTGAAAAGAGGGGAGGCCCAAAAAGAAAACCTTCCACCCGACCCAAGAAAAGAAAACCACGTACATCGCCCGTACATGTATATCCATACACAAGCGAATCTCAGCCGTTGAAATTAGTCCACTCGTCCAATCAAATCACCAATCATCACCCCCAATTGAAAACCACAACCCGTCGCTTCGCCTCTCTCCTCCTCTTCTGTGTGTTTCCACTGCAAATCATCGCCACAGCGACGCGCAGTCCCGACGATCTTACAAACTGCGACGAAACCCTAATTTTCTTTTTCTCCTCTCTACAAATCTTCGGCCTAAATTTTTTAGTTTTATTTTTATTTTTATTTTATCCAAAATTTAGTTTCCGATTGGTTAGCTTTTGCGTTTCTGTTTTCGGAATACAATTGAGTTGGATTTTACCAGCGAGTTTTGGAGCTGTTCTGGTGTTGAGTTGACTCAGTGGCTGAAATTAAGGAGTTCTTTTGGTCCGTTTTGTTTTCAGGTAATGGAAGTTACGATTTTTAGCTATGTGGTTTGCTTCTGGAGTGTCAAATTAGGATTTTGTTGGAATTTTGGTGAGATTATGCGTATACTTTGTACTAAAATTTGATTTTACCATGGGTTAGATGTAATCGTTGGGTTTGTTTTCATTGGTGGATGGTTATGGCGATGAGTGATTATTTTTTGTGGTGTTTTTGGATGATTTTTATAGAAACCCTAAGCTACTTTTTAGAAAGTTAATTGAGCCTCAGTTTGATTTTTTGTTCAATGAAATATGGTTAAGTGCATGTTTTTCTGTGTGATAGTTAGATGTTTTGACGGGATGATAGTTGTAAACGTTGCGCGTTTACATAGTACTAATAAGCGCGCATTTGGTAAAAGGTCACCAACTGCTTTCGTTTGTCTAGATTGATTATTCAGTGTTTTTTTTTAATCCCACTTGATACAGGGTTAGATTCTAGTTGAAACCATTATTGAGTGGATGTTTGAATGATCATTGGGTGTTTAGTAAAGCAATATCCTCGTGTAATGTAATGATAGCAACTTTTAGTTCATACAATCATATCTGAACTGCAGGATGGTTTGATGTTGTTGTGAGGAGGTACTGCACTTGATCAGTAATGGGTAGTAATGAGATGGATAAATCCTCTAAGGAGGCAAAGGATTCAAAGGAGGCAAAGACTCCTACTTCGCAGGTATAATGGTGCTTTAAAATTTTCATCTTTTTTTTTTTTTGTGTGTGTGGGTCATAGAGTTTACTATTTGTGCTGCTTTTTAATATCAGGAGCAGCCTTCAGTAGCAACCACTGGTACTCCAGACTGGGCTGCATTTCAGGTTGGCATTTTGTTGACATACAATTTTTGGTTTACTTGCTTTCCTTTGGATTTTAGTTGTTCCTAAACGGCATGGGATTGGTACTGTGTAGGCATACTCTCCTATTCCTCCAGCTGGTTTCTTGACATCAAGCCCTCAACCACACCCCTACATGTGGGGAGTTCAGGTATAAAATTGAGTTAGGAGACATCAACCACATCATGTACTAGGACCAAGTCATCCTAATTGTACAGACAAAAGGATCCTAAAGGAAGCAAACAAAAAATTTATGAATCTGCTTGTCCTGTTATTTACCTCTAAACGGCTTTTATTGGCTACTCAAATTTGTGTTATGTGTGGGGGAAAACATAATGATTCTTGTGGTTATAAGAAAGCGTGAAAAGAGTTTTAAAACTGTCTTAATTTCATGGTATTAATGTGAGGAGTTTTTCAATGATGCTAATTTACCAAAGAGAACTTTTATTCTGCTTTTTATCGACTCTTTGTAACTTCTGTCCCTCATATTGCAGCAATTTATGCCACCCTATGGAACTCCACCTCATCCATATGTTGCGATGTATCCTCCTGGTGGCATATACGCTCATCCATCTATGCCACCGGTAATTTTTATTTTTTATCATTCTTCTTCCCAAAAACTTCTTTTAGTCTTTTGATGCCTCTAAAAGTTGCATGCTTGCTTATCTTGAATAGGGATCTTATCCATTCAGTCCTTTTGCAATGCCTTCTCCTAATGGCATTGCTGAAGCTTCTGTAAGTTATCTGAACTAGTAATCTTTGTTCTATTGAAAGTTATTCGGTGCTGCTAGTCATGCATATCTTTGGATCGTAAAACTATTTGAGTATAAAAGTTGAATTTACTGTAGGTTAACACTCCTGGAAACACAGAAGCAGATGGCAGGCCATCTGAGGGGAAGGAAAAACTTCCTATTAAAAGATCTAAGGGAAGTCTGGGAAGTCTGAACATGATTACTGGGAGGAATAATGAACCTGGTAAAACTTCCGGAGCATCTGCTAATGGTGGTTATTCAAAAAGGTAGCTATTTGTGGTTTTGAGAGGATTTGCTTTACAATCTTCCTTTACCAATGTTTTCAATGTTAAGTGAATGGAAGTATAAAAAGTTCCAGTGGTTTGAATGGGAGGAAAAAAGGAAAAAAAAATACAGGATTAAATAACTTGTAATGCCTGTTGCATGTCGCGCTATTTTCATCCTGTGAATGTTTTGGGTTACAATTGCTGTCATATCTTCTGGAAGTTAAGTGCCAAAGATGATTACGTCTGTTTCTGTGGTCATTTTTGAGTCCTGGGAGGTCAGAAAATCCTGGAGTTTGACCTAGAACAGGACTCTATGATGATCAGTATGGTTTCTTAATTGCTGTTATTTTCTGTGTTGGAAGGTCACTATTTTATTATGTCATGTAAAACATGTTAGGCATATGTAGACTGTTGAAATTGACTGCAAAACTTTTTCCTGCTGCCGCCCTTTAAGGTTGTTGCGCAGGCATAAAGTCTTCTGTGTGGTTAATGTCATGCAAATCTGTTGACTGCGCATAACTGTTGTTTCTATTTTGTGATGATTTGAAAATGGATATTGACTCTGAAATTTTCAGTGGTGACAGTGCAAGTGAAGGTACAAGTGAAGGAAGCGATGCTAACTCTCAAAATGTAGGTATCATGCATTGTTAAAATAGTTTACATTGACAACTTTAACAGATTGTTAGATTTAGGCCTTTCTATCATTCTTGAGGATGCAGTTTTATGATGTGATGACCTTAAACCTTAATTTTAACTTGACTTGCCGGAGGGATCTGGTCATGTCTTGCATGAGTTGATTAATTTTTCTTTCCTGCTACAAGGTTGTGTTGCTTTGACGAATTTTGTTCAAAACCATCCTAAATATGTAATAATACAACAAGCAACCACCCTACTTGAATATAGGCTAGTGTTCTTGCTTTTGATCAACAAATGGTTACATTTTTGTTAAATTACTGTTTTGGAAGTTATTATTTGCTCAGATAACTGCTCCAGATGCTGGCAAGTGGTTCTCGCTTCTGATTAAACAGAAGCTTGTGCTTAGAAGTACATTAATGTCATCCGACCATTTTTCTCGTAATTTATCTTTCTTAACCCTGCCCTGAATTTTTTTTTTTTTCTTTTGGAAGGAGTCTCAAATGAAGTCAGGTCCCAGGCAAGATTCAGGTATGGTTCTGAGATTGTTTGTAAAGAAGTCACTGTTCTTGAAGCAATTTTTTTTATGCTTAGTAAAATAACGTCTTCATACAGCTGAAACATCTCAGAATGGTAGTGCCGCTCATGGTTCTCAAAATGGTGGTTCCAATACATCCCATCCGATGGTAAGCTCCATGGCTATGGTACCAATTTCTGTACCTGGGGCTCCTACAGGGGTTCCTGGTCCCACCACTAATTTAAATATTGGAATGGACTACTGGGGTGCTGCTGCTGCTTCTCCCACTGTTCCTGCAATGCGCGGGAAGGTGGCTGCTGCACCTGTTGCTGGAGGAATCGCTGCTGGAAGGGATGGTGTTCAGTCACAACTTTGGCTACAGGTTTCATTCTTTTCTTTTTCTTATACTTATTATTTTTATGTCACTTTTTCTTCTCTTTTATTTTGTGGCTGTGTTTGTGTATTTCTTGCTCTTTATGTTTTTGATCATCACATCGTTTATATTTTCATTTTCTGCAACAGATACTTTCTCCAACAGATATTCTCTTGCATTTTAAGTAGTGACTACTCAGTTTGATCTTTGGTGTGTTGGCTAATGTTAGGATTTTTACCATGGCTATTTAAGACAAGTGATTGTTGAAAATGATTCTTTGGTGGTAATTGAAATAGGCTAAAAGTAATGAGATTGTTATTTTTCCCATTACATGAGAGTCAACTATTAGATAAGTTCTTACTGGTATAATGTGGAAAAGTACCTTAGATGGTTGATAAAATGATAATAAGGAAACAATGAAAGAGATAGAAACTAAACTAGTCAGCATTGTAGTGCTGGGTTCAACTGTGGTTAGAAGCTAGGTGCATTCTATACAGTTGCCAGCTACTCATCCTCTAGTAAAGTTCGTTTGTTCTTAAATTGATTCCATATTAAAAGAACACTAAATGTGGGAAAGTAATTTCTAGAAGTGTGATTGATTAAAATTTGTTTGGTGTTACACATTGAGACCTTTTAAACCGTTTTAAAAAACTGGCACAAAAGAATAAAGTGGTACCTGCTCATCCAACTGAAGACCTATGGTGCTGCTGCTGATTCTACCTGTATTTGGATTATTGATTCTTACTGTGTCATGGTCTTTTCATTTCCCTCTCTTTTCTTTTCAAATTTTTTACCTTTTTATCATTTTTTTTCCACGAGGAATTCTGCTTGCTAGTGGTGGTACGAGGGTGAAGATGCATAGACTCTCTCTCTCTCTCTCTCTCTCTCTCTCAGACATGCACCTGCATGCACAAATGTTTGTTGTGACATCCTTTTGTTATTGGTGGTTTTTTTTTTGGGGGTGGGGGGTGTTTGTGGGTAGGGGATTTACAGTATTGGATAAAACTTCTTAGAGATGGCTTTTCTTGTTCCATCTTAGTCTTTTTGCCACCTTGAACTCAGGATGAAAGGGAGCTGAAGAGACAGAGAAGAAAGCAGTCTAACAGAGAATCTGCTCGCCGATCCAGGCTTCGCAAACAGGTGAGTACTGAAAATTACCTGTTCTTCTAATCCAATTTTATGATTTTGAAACTGCTCATGATTCTGACCCTGTGGATTTAACCAATGCATGAACCTTGGCAGGCTGAATGCGATGAACTTGCCCAGCGTGCTGAAGCATTGAAAGAAGAAAATGCCTCCCTCAGAGCTGAAGTGGCTCGTATCAGAAGCGAGTATGAGCAAATCCTTGCTCAGAATGCTTCTCTAAAGGTACTTTATTTTACATAGTGAAACCAATTAGGGACTTGATTGGGATGTGTGCTTGGTTCCCCTCCTTTTTCATTCCTTTCCTCTCTCTTGGAAGGTGTTTTGTTTACTTTTTGTTGTGAGGTGGAGGGTTGTCACTTGTTCCTTCGGTGTGATAAATGGTAATTTTCTGTCTAAGTGCTCGGTGGGATTGCATGGGTACAGGAGTGCCGTGAGAGATGATAGCAAGAGCTTATTCTGTAGTTATTATTATAATCTCTTTTCTTTTCTTTTCCTTGGCTTCTTTCTTCTTTCAGCAGAATAATAGTCAATCTTTAAGCTTTGTGTAGCTTGGACTGTGGGAAGTGAGACTTGTGCTTTTGCTTTGAAAAGAATCTAAAATTTAGCGGGTAGCATTTGGTGCCTTAATTCTTTTGGTGAAAAAAGAGCTCAGCATTGAAGACTTCAAATTTTGCAGGAGAGACTTGGTGAAGTCCCTGGGCAAGATGATCCGAGGTCCGGTAGGAATGACCAGCACATAAACAATGATGCATAACATTCTGGGCAAATCAGAAACTCATCCAGAGAGGTCATTGAAGTTTTAGCGGTCTCTTTGCGGATTGGCTTCTTGGGGCTTTAACCTAACAACTTAATGACAGAAAGTTCTCAAATTACACAGTATGTAGTTAAAGAATTCATTGGAGCTGACCTTGTAGTCTCAGGATAAAAGTTATGTCTAATATTATCCATCGCTTTTTGGTTCGACCAATCTTTTATTGTCGAAGAATCTCGATGGCATGTAGAGCGGGTGATCCTTTAGCACCCTTGTTCTATGACAAGAGGTAGTACCCCTATTTATATTAAATCACTTTGTACTAATTATGATTGATGAATAACAAATAAGGATGCGTGAATTGTAGATTGGGCTTGTAATAGAAATCTTGGTTGTTGGCTGTTGCTGTCAGATTTTGACCTTTTTGTATCTCTTTGGAGTTTTTGTTCAACTGCATCTTCTCCTCGAGAACGTGTATCCATTTTCACAGATTCTTTTGCTGCTTCCATGTTTTCTGGGCGTTTTTCGACCGTGACAGACATCGTCGGAATACCGAACTGAGTTTAAGGAAGGTTGACACAGTGATGGCTGCATTTAGCGTTGTTTTTTACGATAACGCCTTTTTCCCTGGATTGGGAATTTGGGATGATGCTTTGCCATGGTTGGAGGAAATTTGGATTGAAAATCAGTCACAGTTAATTGTGCGTCCTGCGCAATAACGAGCCCATCAAAGTCCTATTGGCAAAACAACTTCAAATTCAAAGGAAATAGTGGCTATGTTTGATATTGTTAATGAATAAAATTTGCATTCTTAAATATTTGTGAAATTATTTTGAACCTGATATATTTAATCTACTCATAATTCCTTTCTAGTATTTTTCGATGAAAATATTCATAGACATAGATATTTTCCTTTATTTATTTATCTTTTTTTTTTCTAACTTTGTTACTTGATCCACGTTCAAAATAATTTACTCTAAATATTTTAATAATTTTTCATTAACATGGTGATCGTGTTTGATTTTTTTTAATAGGGTGGAAATTCATTATTTTAATTTTTTTTCCACTTAAAGTCAATTATAATAACACAGAAGTCGAATTCTTAAATATTTACGGTAAATTTAAAAACAGAAATCAACTTTGGTCAACACGTAAGAGTGTAGAAACTAATCAAATCGAAAAGGCCAAAATAAAAATAAAAATAAAATAAAATTCCCTCTACGAAACATTAAATCCCCCACCCCAAAAAAAAAAAAAAAAATAAAAAATCTTCTCCATTTGTGTCGAGTTCAGGTGATAACCCTCTCGTCCTCCCAAAAACGGAAGAGCCAGAAATTCAGTAAAAAAAGAATAAAATAATAATTAAAATAACAAAGTGATGATGCAAATTTCCGGTGTACTCACAGACGTCTCCGTGGTTCTTCCGTCCACCGGCGGCTATAATTCCAAGCATTTCCTCTCACTGGCTGACCCTAAGTCTAGTCTCTCCCTTACTGCTGTCCCCCAAAAAGTAAGCTTCTTTCTTTATAGTCTACTTTTATACTCTTCTTTTGAGAAATTCACAATCACAGAAATGTTTATGCCTTGCTTTATGATGGTGAACTATGGGATTATAGAAATGTCTTGCTCACTGCTCTGTACTAAGTTTGGTTTTATTTGGTTGCTGGTGATTGTGGAAGTTTGGAAATAGAAGAGCTTATAAGATTAAAGGGGTTATGTTATACTATGGAACTGCGAAAGTTCTGTTGCAAGTCTCACAGTTTTGTTGAAGTTGTGAACATTCTAGGATAAAGATTAAGGTGTAATTCTTGATTGTAGTGCTTTTGTATGTATGTTTAAATGGTTAGTGCTGAAATACATGTATTGTGGAAATTTAGACTTGTGGGGCTACTTTGCATTTTGTATTTACAAGAGCCAAAAAGGCAGAATACTAAATCATCCGACTGAAATCTGAAAACTTTCCGACTAAGGTTTTTGAGAAGAAACGAAGAAAGTGTATGTATTTTCACATGAAATTTTAGTTAATCAGGTTGTAGTCAGGGGAAGACTTTGCTTTGAGTTATTCTCAAGAGAAAGATGTCAATTATTGTTATGCACTTGTGATAGAAGAGAAGCTATCTCAAAAATTTTAATTTGCTGAGAAACAATTTTTTTTTTTGTTTGTGGTTGGGACGGTGGTTCAGGAGTGAGGACGAGGATAGGTATTACTGTATTAGGGGACTCAATTCTTGACTGAATGGATTTCATCTTTTGCTTTTATATGTTTCATGTTAAAGAACTCTTCAAGTTCAAAGAGTCATGCAATTGCTGAACATAACAGCAACGATCTATCATCTACCTGATGTTCTGTTCGCCCACTGAGCAATGTGACTTTTACTAATGTCTGTTCTCTTAAACACGTGCAAAAGTTTGAGACCAGTTATTTTTTTTAACGAGTTTATGCTGTAGGGCTGTCCTTCATATTCCTTTCGGACGCTAGGTATTGGCTCAGATCAACGAAGAGGATGCTTTACTGTAAAAGCATCTGAAAGTTCTTCAGGTGATTTGGTTCCAATTGCTCCTGCACAACTTGAGTCAGCAGTTGGTCAGTTTTTGGCCCAAATATTACAAAGTCACCCACATCTACTTCCTGCGGCTATTGATCAGCAACTTGAGAACCTTCAGAGTGAAAAAGATGCTGAAAAAGAGAAAGCCCCGCCATCATCCCAAGATCCCCTATATAAGTAAGTAGTTTGGCTAACTTAATTCTATTTTTTTCTTCTTTTTTTTTTTGTTGATTTTGATATTGATATTATAATCGGTGAGACGTTTTATGTTTTAAACTTTCGAGGATCAAGTCTGGCACTTAGGGTGCAAATTAGCTTTTCAGAACTAACACGGTTTGGATCACTACTGGATTTCTCCTTGTCATAGTGGGCATTGGAAAGCTACTCTTTCCAATACATGTATAGGAAGGAAAGAAACATTGACTATGGAGGTTCATTGTGGAGTTTATCTTAGTAAAATTTGTGGGAGTGTAAGGCTTATAGGATGTTGATGTGGATTTCGTATCAATAATGCTGTGGAATCTGGTCTACCAATGATTAAGATTATCAGTTCTCAACCTCTTTTCTGATGAAATTGCTTAATAAGAATTGACCTGGCTATGGAGGATGTCATGCAGCCCTTAAGGTGATATAAAGTATGTTATCTGTTTATCAGGTGAGGAAAGAACAAGGCATATTTTTACTTTTATTATGGAGCAACCGAGCAACCTAACTCTTATCTATGCTTAACCATTGTGGAAAATTACCAACAAACAGAGTTCTTTCACTGGATACATGTCTCATTTATAACCTATTTAACTGGGGTGGAAGTGGAGGGTTTTAGATTTTATAGTTTGTGATTACTACATGGCAATGGCGTTTAGGTATCAGTTTATCTCCATAATATGAAGCCTTGTCCAAAGGCTGCCTGATTATACCACCCAAAGGTTAATGGTCTCCGTTGCATTTTGGTCAGCAAGTTTGATTGGCTGGTAGACAGCGCTTCATAACATTTTAACGTTTCTCAAAACTGAGCTCACTGAATGGAGTTCTTTTCCTGGTAAATTTAATAACATTTCTGCTAATTTTTGACTGAAACATTAACATTTGAACTGGAACTAAACACCACAAGGATACATACAGGTGAATGCTGGGAAATTGACTGTTATGAAACTTTGTTGGGAGGTTGCACAGTTGATGTCATGGAAGTTTTACTTGTACATTAAGAATGATCATATTAAATTGATTGTTCTTACTCTGAGCACTTTAGTGTGAGGGAAGGGGAGCCAGGCAGGCATATTCAATACATGGCTTATATGCCTTTTTTAAATTTGTAGTTTTCTATCCCATTCTTTATGCTTTGCACTCTATTAGAGGATTTTAAGCATGTTTTAGTGTGTGGATATAGGGTGATGATAGGTGTGATGGAGTTAATAGATGACTTACAGATTCGCATGCTAAATTTCAGGAGAATAGCTGAAGTAAAAGAGAAAGAAAGGGGCAAGGCTCTGGAGGACATAATTTACTGCTTGGTGGTTCACAAATTTGTAGATAATGAAATTTCCATGATTCCAAAGATAAACTCAACCTCTGATCCTGCAGGAAGGGTGGACTTTTGGCCCAATCAAGAGCAGAAGCTGGAATCTGTGCACTCAGCTGAAGCATTTGAAATGGTAATTAACCACCTATCTCTTGTAATTGGAGCGCGGGAAGTAGGGCCCTTAGACACAATTGTGCAGATCACTAAAATAAAACTTGGCAAGCTTTATG
This sequence comes from Gynochthodes officinalis, assembly GCA_020080225.1. Lineage (NCBI taxonomy): Eukaryota > Viridiplantae > Streptophyta > Magnoliopsida > Gentianales > Rubiaceae > Gynochthodes > Gynochthodes officinalis. The sequence goes on along the minus strand of CM034622.1, from coordinate 29,901,397 downwards.
CTGCATCTATCATGTATGGTTACTTCCTTAGAAGAGTTGATGAGAGATATCAACTTGAGAAATCAATGAATACCCTTCCTGAAGGATTTAAAAAGGGTCAGTCATATTTTCAAGGGCCAACACCTGAAAAGCAGCTCTGGGACCCAGATTCATTGATAGTGATACCGCCTGATTATGGTGATGGAGAAGAGCCAATGGATTATGGAAGTGAGGATAAATCATATAGATTGAAATCCTACGTGATGTATTTGGATGCAGAAACCCTTCAGAGATATGCAACCATAAGGTCTAAAGAAGCAATTTCTTTAATTGAAAAGCAAACACAGGCATTATTTGGAAGGCCTGATATTCGGGTTGCTGAAGATGGTTCCCTAGATGCATCCAATGGTGAAGTTGTCTCCTTGACATTCTCTGGATTGACAATGCTGGTGTTAGAGGCAGTAACATTTGGGTCATTTTTATGGGATGCTGAAGGTTATGTTGATTCAAAATATCATTTCTTTAAAATCTAGATGTTATATTAATCCTATTTTTTTGTTCTAGTATAGTTGACTTCTTCCAAATCTGTACATTGTCTCGCGTCTATAAACTTGCGCTTATGAGCATCTTCTCTTGTTTTTTTTTTGGAGCATCTTCAATGTGAAACTAAAATATGATACCAACTTAAATTGACTTATTCATTTATGTCCATTTTTATTCAGGAATGATTGAAATTTCACTAGATAGTGCTTACAGGATAAGACGCAATTCCAAGGTTTTTAACTAAATACCAAAAGTTTGATCTTGCCTGAAGAATTTTACCAAATTATTCAGTTGAGTATAATCTTTTAATCGTGTTTGACACATCGAGGAAAAACGAAGTTAAACTGGTTACTCAAAATAGGCAGGATAGTGTTAGTACTCTCGATAAGACAAAGCATACATGGATCAGTTCATTTATGAATTGACCAGAGCTATCCAGGCGGAAGCGTCCATTAGCTAAAGCAAAAGCTTGCAGATTGCCATTCAAGTTTTGAAGTGTTAAACAGCTCATTCCATGATGTGATTTGATTCAATAACATCTTTTTTCTTTGTGTCTTTTGTTTTTGAACATTGGATAATTGAAAGGTTATATCAACAACTTAGATTGATGAGGATCAAACTCCTGTTGGTGGAAAGACGCAGAAGCATGCCTAGACAGTGGTATTAGTTTGGAAAGCTCCAACCCACTCAGAGACCATAACTTCCTTTCACAAAATTGCTCATGAAAGTTGCAGTGCCCTCCTGTGAAAGAATTTCCAGATACAGCAAGCGGATAATTAAATTGTGCCACTGACCACAGAGGAGGTGCATACGTACATGTATTCATTCTCTTGAACAAGAATTTCAACGTAAGCTGCATCGAAATCTTGTCTTCATAAAGCCATGAATGGGGACATCCATTTCAGTTCATCATTCTTAGGTTGAAATTTTCCTCCTTCCATCATTCTGTTCACTGTCATTATTGAACCACAATGTCCTATCCCACATGCAAACACACAAAAGCCAACTTCTGATGATCTATTTGATGTCCCCTGATCGGACAAGTGATAGAAGCACTGTGTGGCTTTGGTGATCATTTGATCAGAGCATCCACACTAGCCCTTTTTTTTCATGGTTGTTCCTGCAAGGCCACGCCACATCAGTAAAAATGCTAATGTGGCGTGGCCGTTCAAAGCGAAAGGTAGTTTGACACGACCTTTTCGCAAAACCAGCTCACAAACAGCCCTTTTTTTTTTCCGCCCTCTTTCTTGGCCTTTTAAAACGCTGCCGCTTAGCGTTAAAATGATGCCAAACGACGTCGTTTTGATTTTTTTTTTAATTTGGTCAGCGGACAGGTGCTTCTGACCGACATGACTGGGTGCGCGCCACGTCAAAATAATGTTGCAAACCAAACATTGATTTGCAATGGTCATTTCACCTATTTTTTTAAAAAAAAAATTTAAAAAATCACCAACGAATAGAAAATATTTTTCTCTATAAATTGACATGCATTTTGCCTATTTTTTGTGCAAAATATGATATTCTTAAATATAATATTAAATTTTAATTTTAATATAATGTAAAATTATTTATATTTATTAATAATTACAATACAAAAAAATTGGTGATTTTTTTAAAAAATATAATTTTGTTTTAAAAATTATATCAAATAACTTTGTTACAAAATATATTACAAAATAAAATAAATAATCACGTTTGTCTAAATGAAGAAGAATTTTTTGTAATTAATTGATAAAGAATGCTAAATTTTTAAAATCATTTTAATTGTGAAATAATTTTGAATTTTATAGAAAAATTAAAGAAACTATAAATTTATTATTATGTTAATTATTAAATATAGTAAAATTTGAGTTGTATTATAAATCCTAAATGATATAAAAAATACCATGATAAATTTAAATTTATGATGAATTTTAAATAATGCATGTGTTACAAATCAAGCTCCATTATCGAAAAAATCAGTACAAATAATTCATGTGTTGTCAAATCAAGCTCCATAATCGAAAAAATCGATATAAATAATTCATTTGTTGTCAAATCAATCTCCATAATCGACAAAAACAGTACAAATAATTCATATGTTGTCAAATCATGCTCTATTATCGAAAAAATCAGTAAAAATAATTCATGTATTGTAAAATCATGAATGCATGTATCACCAAATATGAAAATGTGTATATAAATTATATAGTTTTCATTGTTTTTACATCATATCAAAAAAAGCTTTGAACTCAAATTAGCTAAGGATATTATCCTCACGAAATCGGTATCATGCATTTGACGAAAGTGATTGGTTCAATGCAGAAATGGACCATGTGTTCAAAGAAACGTGTGTTCAAATCTTGAATGCATATAGTGTGAATATAGAGCATACATAAAGGCCGTTGAGGAGCAGAAGAAGGCATAGACGAAACAAAGATCCCGATCGTCGTCCTGATAGGGATAAGGAAGCTGGTCATATCCACCTTTGGAATGACTATTTTGCTGAACGTCCTATCTACGATGACAGGTAGTTCAGAATTCATTTCAGAATGGATAGAAGTCTTTTCTTACGTATAGTAGAAGTGCTACAAAATCTTCACTACTTTCAACAACGTCCTAATGCAACTGGTTGAATGGGTTTCACAGCTTTACAAAAATGCACAGCTGCATTACGAATGTTAGCTTATGGAAGTTTTGTGGATTCAATCGATGGGTACTTGCGCATTGGTGCAAATGCGTCTAGACAGTGCATTTTCAATTTATGTCAAGGCATTATTGATGTGTTTGGTGCTAAATACCTGAGGAGGCCAACCACAGTAGATATGCGAAGGCTATTGCATATTGGAGAAATTCGTGGATTCCTGAGCATGATTGGAAGTATTGATTGCATGCATTGGGAATGGAAAAATTGTCTAGCGGCATTAAAGGGGATGTATCAAGAGCGTGATGGTGTAGCTAACTAGCTATATTGATACTCGAGGCTATAGCTTCCCGAGACTTATGGATTTGGCATACATTTTTCGATACTCTAAGTTCGTGTAATGATCTTAATGTGCTTTATCGTTCCCCTGTGTTTGATGATGTATTGCATGGTATGACACTGGCTGTTCAATAAACGGTTAATGATCATCAATACAACATGTGATACTACCTAACGGATGGTATATATCCAAAATAGTTGGCATTCATGCAATCAATCCCAGTACCACAAACAAATAAACATAAATTGCTTTCCCAATGCCAAGAAGTTGCTCGTAAAGATGTTGAGCAGGCATTTGGAGTGTTGCAAGATAATTAAAAATTCAACACTCGCATGGGATAAAGATATATTGCACCATATTATGAATGCATGTATTATAATACACAACATAATTGTCGAGGATGAACGAATTAACTATCAACATTACATTGATCTTTCAACATTCATTGCGGGACAACTAGAAAGCAGCAATAGAGTAGGAGGAGATAATACTACACTACAATTCCCGATAGGAAGATTTCCAGACATGAGAAATTATTTGATTAACAGGAATCAACTTTGCAACAGAAATATCCATAATGCGTTGAAAAATGACTTGATTAAGCACATATAACAGCGTTTTGGTGGAAATGACATATAATCATAGAAGCAATGTGTAGTTTATTATATTTTAATTGTTTTAAGTATTTCATATTTAATTTAGAGTATTTATTTCATATTTTATGTGTATTATTAAATTTTAATTTTAATGTAAAGTAAAATAATTTTTTATTAATTGTTTTTAATTATTTAATGTATGATAATTATAATTATAAGTTGTACTATTAATATATATAAATTATATTAATATAAAAATAGATAATATTTTAAAATTATTAATTTAAACAAAAAGTATTAAATATATTAAATAAATAGTAAAAAAGAATGTAAAGGAAAGAGAAATTCATTACATGAATAGTAAAAGTCGTTTGTTAGCGTGTGACAAATTTTTTACGATAATTGTCCAAATAATAAAGGTTGTTTATAAGTTAATGTGACGCTATATAATGTGACTGATATTAGGGTTGATCTTAATGCCTTCATAAGGTTTGGATTGGAGTGAAAAGATGGTGTCACGTCCAGCTGATCTTTTCGGACAAAGCCACGAAGGGTTGTACTTGGATCCACGAGACATTGATGACTACTAGGACGGTTCATATCATGTCCTACTAAACTGTCTGTAATGGTAAGTGTTTGGGCATGTTAGAACAATATTTTGTCAACTGGGATGGTGTTGCTCAATGATGATGCTGCAATTGCTGGACCTTTTCTAGTACTACTTATGTAATGTTATAGTCTTATAGCCAACTAAATTTTGTGATGGGAGTTATTGCCTGCAAATCTTATGATCCTTAACAGAATTATTGGCGTAAAACTTTTGAAACAAAATAATCAATCAATGGAGATAATCTTAAAAAACTCTATCTAATTTTTTTTTTAAAACTAAATATGTAAAATAAATATAATTTAATAACAAAAAAAGTGAACCCTTAAAATTGAAATTTATTATAATGAAAATGAATATCAATAGTATGAATATTAATACAAATTACAAAATTCATACTAACTTATTAGAGTTTGTAACATAAAATATTACACAAAAAGTATAATAAAAGATCATTTGTGTAAGAAACTATCTTAAATTTTAGACTGGTTGCAAAAGTACAACAGGCATCTTACTATCAAAATCCTTTTGGCTTCTTGCTAGAATTGGAATCGGTTTAAGATTAAATATATTTTATATAAATTTTAGTATGAATTTTATAGATAATTTCAACAATTTAAAAATATTATAAAATGTACATTACAAATGAATTAAAAAGGGGAAAAATCATAAAATTCAACAAAATATAATAAAAAAAAATTCTAATTTCAAAACAATTCCAATTCTAATCAATAAACAAACACGCCTTCAAACTAAAGTTGAAGGTGGTATTTTACAATTAACACTAATCTATTGCACCCAGAATGCAATGGATGAACTTTCCTCAAGACAAATTGTTTTTACTTTTTAACCATTTGAATGTTCAACGATTAATTCTTAAATTTTTAGCTGCTGGACTATATATTTATATATGGAATTTTTGTGCTGGAATTTTTATTTTTTTAAAAAAAAACCAGCACATGGGATCATTCTTTTTGTTACAAAAATTTGTGAATATATGGATAAATGGCTTTTGGGATGGAAGTTCGTCTTTGATTTTGCCAAAAAAATTATCATTATTATGTGGAAGTTATGAAGGATACAAAATTATTAGTAAAAGAAGCCACGGGTTCTCTCGGATACGGTTTTATGTCCACCAATACAAAGAAATTTTCATTTCATTTCATTTCTCATTTTGCCAACGCTGTAATTTTCTGTAAATGCCCCCTTTTACAGTTCTGAAGGGTTTCTTCGTATTCCCATATGATGTCCTTATGTGATGTTGTTAACTTCTCAAAAATAAATAAATCAATAAATAAAATCAGGGTAAATTACATCTATTTCTCATGAGATTTGATTTTATTATTAACTATCGTCTGAAGTTTAGAAATATTATGATTTTCTTTTTTGACCATTTAAAAGTTAATTTTTCAATATATAATTTATGAAATTACATAAAAATAAAGTATTCTTAGAGCGCATAAGAAATGAATTAAAAATATTTATTTGAAAGAGATAAGCTTTAAATGTAATTATAAGTAGTACAATAATAAAGTGGATTCAACTCTATTTTGCATAATTTATTAGTCAATTCATAAATTATTAACAAAAAAACTAACGTCTAAATGGGTTAAAAGGGAAACTGTAATATTTCCAAACTTTGGGAGGTAATTAATAATAAAGCCAAACTTCAAGAGAAGTAGACCTAATTTACTTAAAAAATTATTCTAAAATGAGAGTTAACATATACTAATATATATATTTTTTCAATGTTTTTTTCCCAATCAGGAATATCTAACCTATTTCTACTTACCATAAGAAAGAAAGAGGAACCCAATTCGACTATTTAAGGGCTAATTCTTTTTGATATTTTGCTTATTTTGTTTGTGAGTATTGCATTTCGTTTTATTCATTCGTGAGTGACTGAGTATAGCATACATAATTTATTTTGTTTTCTAACAAATTGAATTAGTTTTTTGTTCGTTGTTTGGTCATAATCTATGGTCCAATGACTTAATTAGTTGTAACAATCAAGAAATGGACTTGAATAGGATATATAATTAAAACACTACGAAATGAAAATGTTCAATTTACACACGCAAGTCTTCAAAGCTACAAATTTTCACTAGTGGACATTGAATCAATGATATTGCTGACTCATGTTGAATTATCTGATGCATTGGAGATTACATCAAATTAATATTGACATAAACACCAAACCAAGTTTTAGCTGGCGCCTTCATTGTGATTCATAATATGTGGAGGATATACAAAAAGAGCTGCATTTTTATCATGAATTAAAGCACAAAACTGCTGTCAATCTTTCCAACTTCAATGATATTGCCGACTACGATTAGCCCATGTTGAATTATCTGATGCATTGGAAATTATATCAAATTAATATTGACAGAAACACCTAACCAAGTTTTAGCTGGTGCCTCCATTTTGTTTCATAATCTGTGGAAGATAATACAAAAAGAGCTGCATTTTTATCATGAATTAAAGCACAAAACTGCTGTCAATCTTTCCAACTTTGGTAAATGATCTAAAACTATGATTTTCACACCTAAATATTGGAAGTATTAGATCCCAAGTTCTCAACCACTTCCCATAACCAAATTTTGCTATTCCAGTTCTTATAATAAATTGATGGTGATACCAACATAACAACAAGTTGATTGATTCCCCAGATTCTATCCCCTTAAAATCTTGTACAAAGTGTATCATACTTGCAGATTGGATGATAAATAATTACTAGAAGTCCCAAAATCCCCTAAGAACATTTGCATTATTCTAGGTGTTCCCACCCTCTGCCTTAGTAATTTCCAGAGAGGTTTGCGCGGTATCAGATTATGCAATTTGATTATAAGGAAAGCATGTATTTTGTGGAAGTAAATATGTTCTAACTAATATATACTAATTGTGTTCTATTAATAAAATGACATAGTTTTATTAATAAATAATAAAGTCTAACATAAAATATATAAATTTTAATTTTATAGAATTACTTTCGTCGCATTAATGAAACACAATTAGTATATAATAATTGAAACAGAAATTTCAACTAAACTTTAAAGCTTAGATAATATGAAAATGATTGCACTCAATATCTAATCAATGAAAAAACTCTCTCATATCTAACATGACATGAATGGATTAGGTAGAATTCTTTCGGCCATTTAAACAGTAAGAGTATCTTTGACATCTATTCATATGCAAAAAAGTAAGAAAATATAGTAACTTTTGAGGAAATGAATCCACAAATAATTAAAGAAACATTGTAATTTTTATGGGAGTGAACGAAATTTAGGAAGCCATAAAAGTAATTATTCACTTTCTTCCATTCCCAAAATGATTTAAATGGATTACCTACAATTTTTCACTGTTTGTAAAGTAATAAACCCTTAACATTTCATTCATTTGCAAATAATTCAAATCTTCTCATTGCAAATACCAAACAAGGACAATATTGTCAATCCATAATCCAAAAATAGAGAGCCAAAAAACTTTTCTTCTTCATCTTGTTTTGCTGTGTCATGTCCTATCTATCTGTTGTCACTAACAACACATATAAATCCAGCAAACAAAAATGGGAGAAGAATTGTGATTGTAATTGTAGAGAGGGGAGAGAGAAATCCAAAACACAAAAACAGAAAACCCAAAAAACATGGAGTCTCATCTTCACAGTGTTCTTCTTCTTCGTCATCATCCTTTTGCTTCAAGAAATACCTTAACATCAATCTCTCTCCTCTCCTTGGCTCTATACCTATTCATCACCACCACTGCCACCACTGCCTCAGCTTTCAACCTCTCCACCTTAACATTTGAAGAAGGATATACCCCTCTCTTTAGTGACTTCAATATCGATCGGTCACCGGATGACAAGTCCGTCCGGCTCCTCCTCAACCGCTTCTCAGGTCAAACCCTAACCATAACATTACCACCCCAGATCAAAACACACACCAAAAAGAAAGAATATTGTCCCAAATGCCTGTTTTTAATTTTTTTGAAATGTTTTTTTTTTTTTTTGAATAACATTGACAGATAACAGACATTAACATCTGCCAATTTTTTGTTAACGTTGTACTGGTTCAGGTTCTGGGATTATATCAGCTGATTATTACAATTATGGTTTCTTCAGTGCTCGAATTAAGTTGCCAGCGGATTATACAGCTGGGATTGTTGTTGCCTTTTACGTAAGTACTATATTGGCAATATTGTCCCCTTTTATATCTGATTTGCAAAAAATTCCAAGATGATTATATCCGTAGCATGTGGGAAAAAAAAGAAGTGTACATGCAATTTTATGCATGAACCCCATTTCTCACTTGTAGGATTTTCTTTGTTTCAGAGTACGTGAAAATTTTTCTAGATTAAAATTAAGGTTTTCTCCCCTCCCTTTTTGGCATAAATAAATGCTTAATAATTAAATATTTGATGTTATTAAGTTATGAACCCTATATTCATAGGCTTCGATGAAATCTCTGTCATCATGTATGGTAGAAATAAATGTCTTTCGATGATATTGACTTCATCAATTTAAAATATTCTAAATTCCATGTTGAATGTCATGAGCAATTGTACATTTTAATATGATCATAGTTGTTTTTCTTGTTCTTGTTCGTTATTTTCAAAAACCTTTTAATATGATCATCATTTCAAGACATGCAAAGCAAACAAATTAATGGGGTTCTTGTATATATTATAGACATCAAATGTAGACACATTTGAGAAGAACCATGATGAATTGGACATTGAGTTTTTGGGCAACACAAATGGCAAGCCATGGAGATTCCAAACCAACTGTTATGGGAATGGAAGCGTATCCCGGGGAAGGGAAGAGAGGTACAGATTTTGGTTTGATCCCAGCAAGGAGGCTCATCAGTACAGCATTTATTGGTCCCCAAAAAATATCATGTAAGTCTTTGTACACATATAATAAATAGGGTCATTGGCTTTATTAATTTTCATTGTCATTTTCTCTCTTTCCAATACTATTTCTTTTTTTCAGTACATGTGATTGTTTAGGCTTTAAGCCTAAATAAGTTGTGCTTTATCCCAATGTTGCGTTCACTTTTTTTGGCCTAACGTGGAGAGGGGGGAAGATGATGTATCTATCCCTTTCAATGAAGTTAATGGCAAGTGTTTCAATGACAGCAGAAAAAGCATGTTTACCCAAAAATTGAATGGTTATCAAATCTTAGATATTGATCAGATTATTTTGATCTTCTTTTGTTGTTTTGCTATATCCACTTGCCTAAGCTGATTTGGTTTAAATTTCTTCAAAATAATCGTTATAGATTTACTCTGTGAGATTTACCCATTGTTTTTTTTTTTTCTTTTTTGTATTTGGGATGTTTTAGCATGATTTTGAAATGCTAAGCCAAACTATATAATTTAGCTTAGCCCTCATGATTAAAATTTTTGGAGTTCTATTTTGCGATTTCATGCCAAAAAATGTAAGGAAAGAAGTGGAAATTAGAAGGGACCCTGCTGAATGAGTGGACAAAGAAGTCTGACTTTTACTCCTGAAAAACATAATTGTAAAGTTGATAAATCATGGAATGTAAATATCAAGAGGACCACCACTAGGAAATCAGTGTACTTCTTGGCTGTAAAGAAGAGGAAATTATTCATGGAAGGTGTTTGAATGATACGTTAACAATAATGAGAGGCAGCCCAGTCATCTTTCTCTGCTGGTTGGCTAATTCTCAAAAGACTGAACAGGATCCTTTCCATGACATTGCTAATTCAGGAATCCCCCACACCCCCACACCCATCCCCACCACCAGAAATGCACTGGCTTCTATTTTCATAAGTTGATGAAAAAGTACAGCGTAGATTTATCGCTTTCCTCATTTTCTGAGCTGTTGGACTAAAGCTCGAAACGATCATTCATTCTCGCATGCTAATTTTGCTAGCCGGAAATTTCAAGTCCTCTAGTGTTTTCCTGGCCAACAATTATCTATCACTAAGTCAGACAAAAAAACCATTTTTGGCAAAAATTTGGCAGCCTTTTCGTACGAGTTTACAAGAATAGAAATTTCTCTTTTTTCGAGTTACATACTTATGGAGCAAGAGATGGTTAAGGGACTATAGGTGAAGAAAGTTAGTTACTTTTACCGGGATCTCCGTTTAAAATTGAATGAAAAGTTAGAACAAAACAAAACATAGTGGCCAAGGGTTAGGATACCTCCGGAACCACAGGTTGGGTGTTTAGAGGAAATCAAATCATCTGTCCTAACTACGGTATACTAATATTGTGCTACATTCCAAAACGATATTGTTTTACTTATAAGTTGTTAGTGTTTTGGAAACAATGACAACGGCACTGTTTTGGGCAAAATAATGTCATTTTAGAGTGTGACATACTGTTAATACACCATATATACTTGGGATAGGAAATTCAAGTCTGTGTTGAGAGACTTAAGTGTATGCTTAGTGTAAGGGGGAGGGAAGGGAGGTAGGAGGTGTAAAAAATGCATTTTCATAAACTCAAGTAGAAGGAGCTGACTTTATTGACTATGTAGCTTTTGGTTGATGAAAGTTATGGAAATGATTATTAATTGCACTTCTTTATGGGAATCATACAATTAATGATAGGATGAATTAGGTTTGTTGCATTTGTATTGATTTAGAAGAAGGGAAGGAAACGTAAATGGTAGAGAAGTAACGCCTAGTGTTTGTCTATTAAAGCAGATATGCGTTTTTGCGTAACAATGACAGAAATAGAAGGAAGCAAGATTACTTCAGTGATTCTTTCATAAGCTACCAAGAGCACGCTTGTTTTTATTTATAAGTCAATTTCATTTTTCCTTTTCTCAGCCCTCCTGTTTTCTTGTCTTCCATTTCTTTATTCCATGTCTTGACAAAAAGAACAAATGATGATTGTGTCTTCCCCATTCTTATTATTTTTTAGGTGAAATGTTAATCATTTTATTTATGAAAACAATAAAGAATTTAGCAAGAAAATGTTCACAAAGATTATAGAAAAAAGAAACCACATCTCCTAAAATGAACTTATGAGCTGAAAATCCAGTGATCTAACCGTATTGAAAGCTCATCTCCCAGTTCTCTTCCCTTCTTTTTACCTTCTTCCATTAACATAACTGAAGCTTTGAAATCTCTGCAAGCGCCTACAGTAAAACTGCACTAAAAGCTATCACTTTGTGCTTGAAGAATTTTTTTTATTTCAGGCAAATCATAGATGGTAGATTTTAATGGCTTAAAGACAACTCACAAGCTTCTCAGCAGAGATATGTTGATTTGCATGCATACACAGCCAAGACACTTAACCAAACCAGGGATAAGCCCTCCTGAAAATTCCATCCATAGTGAAGTATATCAGGAGTCGATTAAGTAGAATCTGAAGGAGACAGCTATTCTAGTGACTATATCACATTAATTGCAGCAAAAAGATTTCTGAACAAAAATTTTCTAGTCAGGTTTAGGATTTTTTAATCTTCAAGAGAATCACACAAATCCTTTTAACTTGTGGCTTCAATAAACATCTCGAATTGAAATTATTCCATGATCCCTTTTGCACATTTTACTTCTTTTGAGGATATAAAAAACTTTTGTTTTTTTTGTCCGTTTTATACTGTTAAAAAATAACCTTATTTGCTCGTCTTATGATATTCAGATTTTATGTTGATGAGGTGCCTATAAGAGAAATCGTTCGCCACCCTGCCATGGGAGGAGATTATCCATCCAAGCCAATGTCCTTGTATGCCACAATTTGGGATGCCTCTTCATGGGCTACAAATGGTGGCAAAGAAAAAGTAGATTACAAATATGAACCCTTTGCTTCTGAATTCAAAGACCTTGCCTTAGAAGGTTGCATAGTTGATCCCATAGAGCAAATATCATCCACAAACTGCACTGACAGAATTGCTACACTCATGGCTCAAGAATATGCAACAATCAAGCCAGAGGGTCGCAAGGCCATGAAGTGGTTTCGAGAAAAATACATGTACTATTCATATTGCTACGATAACTTGAGGTACGATGTTCCTCCACCAGAATGTGTCACAGTTCCATCAGAAAAGGAGAGGTTCAAAGACTCTGGAAGACTCCGGGAAAAAATGAGATTTGGTGGCAGCCACAACAGGAGGCACCGCCGTGGCCGGAGTTCGAGACGTAGGAGTAGGAATTCTGGTTCTGGAAAAATGGCTGCTGGTGTTGCTGCTGCTGTGTGATTTATGTAATGTACACTATTATGAGAGACGCACAACTAGTATTGTGTTGTTAAGTGTTCTTGTTTAATCATTCATGACATGAGAAGCCACATAAGTTAAGTTACTTATTGTATAAATTCAACATGTTATCAAGGGATTTTGTTTATGGACTGTATTTGTAAAAAGAGTTTTGGACAAATTTAAATTTTATAGTTTCAATTTGTACTAATTCAAAAACAACTTATGGAAAAAGTTTAACATATGGACTTAACAACTCATGGACTTAACGTTTGAAACATATGGAGCTCACATTTATATAATGTTTTTGACAATTGTAGTCCCCCAATATAAGTTTTGATAGTGTTAGTTTAATATTTAAAGGTGTGACAATTTTGATCTTCAAATAATTTAGGTGGACAAATCTATTTATATAATTTAAATTTGTAAAAATAAGAAAATGGTCTCATTAGCTTAAAAAAATTTGAAGAGTAAAGCAACATATATTTGTTTTATTTTTCAAATTAGCGTGAGTTTAAAAAAAAAAAGAACATTGTTTGTTCCATATTTTTCATTTTTTTCTATTGATACTAATTTTAAAAAATTAAAAACAAATGCCTGTTAATTTAATCTTCTTATTCTTTTAAGGTAATAATGTCAATATTTGAAAATCTAAAAATTAGATTTTCCTACGTAAATTATTTAAGGACTAAAAATGTCAAACTTTTAAAGATTGAAGATTAAAACTGTTAAAAATATTATATAAGTGTGGGCCTTACATGTTCCAACCTAAATCATTAACTTTTTCTATTAGTTATCCTTAAATAGTTACAAATTAAAATAATAAGCACCAAATCTCTCAATTCAAAAACTTTGGGGACTAAAACTGTCGAACCGCCAAACATTAGGAATTAAAATCGTAAAAAACACTTGTAAAAATCTACAAATTTTCACCCTTATTGAGAAATTGCAGAAGAATTATTTGCATTCAATTTTTCATTTCCTTAATTGTAGGAGATTTCCATAATACAAAAAATTAAATTTTCAACTTTAGAAATAATTACCCCCAGAAAATGTCCATTCAAAATAATATGAAATAGCTAATAAGTAGACTAGAAAAATTTTCAGGGCAAATGTAGCTTTGTTGTACATGTTATGTCTTGGAATGTCACCTTTTTCTTTATCCCTTCAAGTATGTGGCAATTTTTTTGGTTAGGCATTATTGCTCTTCATGTGACCTTTATCTAACTATTCCACCACTATTTTTTCCCTTTCCAATTCCTATCTAATTTAAGAGGGAGTTCGTGGATAATTCAAAATCAGGTGACACCAGGGTTATAATTCCTTATTAGATTTACTATCTATACTAACCCTTTTTTTTTCTTAAAAAGAAATATTTTTTAATCGTCAATAATATAATCTAGGGATAAAAAAAGTCCATGAGTTGTTAATAACATTATATAAAAAAAAAAATTTCTTTATAACCCTTCCCTTCCCAACCCCCAAACCTTCCCTTGCGTTTTACCCTTCCCTAGCTTACCCCCATCGCAGTGCTGACGCCTTCTCGCTCCCCTGAAGCCTTCCTTCCCTCAATATCCCCAAGGCCCCACTGCCTTCCCCTGAAGCCTTTCCTCAAGATTGAAGCTCTATCGCTGTCCTGGAAGGCTTCCCTCACTATGCAAAAATTGGACTTTTGGTTCCAATTTTCAGCCGTTTTTAACCAGGACTGATTCACCAATTTGTCAACCAGTCCGGTTCTGGTTTTACACAGTTTATGCGTAAAAATTGATTAATTGAATCGATTTTAATCGGTTGATCAGCTAGCTAATCAATGCACAGCCTTAAATAGAAATAATGCAAATTCCAATTAGTTCTTCTTCTTATTTGAAATTTCTATCACACACAATATAATTGTGTCATCATCCCACACACAAAACAAATGGTCCTTGTTATGATGATGGTCTTTTGGGAAATTAGAAAAGCACAGAAGCATGAACAAGTAGTGTTGTCAAAATCAGATAGGAGTACGAATCGGTGAAGTCAAGAGATCCAAGGTCCACAAATCTGACAGGTAGTAAAAAACTTGATAAAGTCATTATAAGTGATAAATATAAATTAATTAAGAAAATATTAATATTCATATACAAATGTACTAGAGATAAATTATTTAGTGTTTTTAATGTAGTTAAATCTAAATTTAGTGTAAGTTGGATGAAATTCTATAATGAATAATTTTGTGAAAAAAAATGGTATAAATAATATTTTATGTAAAGAATATGTTAAAAATTGCAAGAATTCTTTTGACTAAATATTTAATTCAAAAGAATTAAAACCTTTTTGAGTAAAAAATAACTTTTAAAAATTAATATTATTTTCTTTAAAAATAAAAGTTTTAACCCATGTTTGATCGAGTCATTTAAATCCGAATTAAACTCATAACTGGTTTGCGGTCAAGTTGGCCTGCTCGGTCTAGGTCTGACAACATGGTGAGCAAGGCGAGGTAGGTAAACATGCGAGAATGGTTGTCCTGGTCCGTCCATGGCACGAGGGCAGTGCGGCATGAGCCCCTAACATCGCGCGATGTGACTAAATGGGAATGGCGTGGGACTCGCGAAGGTGCGCGGTGTTTGTGGACAAAAACTTCGACGACAAAAGATTCAATGTCTTTTTTGATTTTTGGTTAAATAAATACGGGGTGTAGTGATGAATGTTGGTGTATATTTTTGCTTTGTAAATGCAGCTGTGATAATGTTGGTGACAATCTAGATCATGGATGACAATGTAACGAATTCATAAGTATAATGCATTGTAAAATCTTGCGGAAATATTACTATTTATTCGGGTAATTTTTGTCATCCAAAATCATTGACAAATGAATAAAATTCAGTAACGAATTACCAATTCAGATAATTGTGTTATGATCTAATGTCTCGATTTCAATGATTTGAATTCTTGGTAATAAAATTTGAAAAGCAAAGAACTCGTAAAAACTAAATAATAATAATTCATGAAACTAAATAATCTAATGGACAAGACTAAACAATAAGTAAAAAAATCTTATATTAGTTCATCCATCAATTAATAGATTCATGAATTAAACAAGAGAATGGTAAACAATTTGACCCTTGTTTACAAATAAGTGTAAAAACACATATTTCATGAGTATCAATCTTTTCAAAAATATAAAAAAATAAAAATTTACTTATTTCTATAAGAAATAAATAAACAAGAAAACCATGGAACAAAGACTAATCTACTTCGATACTAAGCTATTCTACAGTATTTTGCATTGAATTTTAGTGTGAAGAAAGTATGTGAAAAAATTTCCTTTTGTTGAACCTTAGACAGGTAGTGATAACTGATAACTTCCCATTTTTCAGAATCTTGCCCCTCATCTCTAAAAACTAATCAATCAATATGTATATATCTTTTACACAATCAAGAAATGTGACTTGCCGCGGCATAGATAAGTTGGTAAGTTTGAGGTGATGTGGGGAGAAATTTTCCGGCAACGCAGGTTCAAACCTCGTGTGAGGTAGATTTTTCGCTGAAATATTGTGAGGGTCTGTCCTGAGACTTTCTCCAAAACAAAGAAACATTATGGGGTCTGTCTTTCTCCAAAACAAAGAAACGTTGTGAAATTATCGCAGGATTTCCAATGAGACTTTCTCCAAAACAAAGAAACAAAGAAATGTGACTTGCCAAATTGGTGACAAATTTTTAAGATTGGAAAAAAATTCAAAACCAAAAAAAAAAATGAAGGAATTTTAATTATTTTATAAAAATAATGGAAAAAAATAAAAGAACCAATTTCTACATCATATTTCGAGGAAGAATTAAAATAAAATCATTATCTTTTGCACTTGAATTTATCTTAAATATGTTTTCTCGTAGTACCAATAAATGCATATGTTGAAATGGCAAGAAGCTTTGAATTGGTAAAAAAAATAAACACAATGAAGATAAATAAATACTATAGTGGTAGTATATAAAAAACCACGTTTGCAAAATCGGATCAGACCGACCGGTTCAACTGGTCCGACCAGAAATTGGCTATGGGTCTAGTTCGGTTCTTGTTAAAAAAACCGATTGTGAAAAATCGGTCAAGACCAAATCAAACCCGATTTGATCAGTCAAAATTGGTGTGGGTCAAAACTTTAATTTTTGCATAAAGTAATTTTATTTTGTTAGAATTATAATTTGACATCAATTTTTTTATAAAACTCAATTTTTAGTTATAAAGTTTTTAATTCTTCAACATTGAATCTCTTAAACATTTATATAAGAGGATTCTTACAAATTTTAACATATTCTTAACTTAAAATATTTTTTATATATGATTTTTTCACAAATGTATCCAATTATAAATTTAAAATTTTATACAATTTATACTAAATTTAACTACATTAAAAATACAAAATAATTTAGTTCTAGTACATTTGTATATTAATATTAATATTTTATAATTCATTTATATTTATTACATTATAATAACATTATTCAATTTTTTATTACCGATTTGACTTGTTAACCCCTTAACTTTACCTGTTCGTACTTCAGTCCATTTCTGACAACATTGATAAAATATCAACAACCGGCCATGACCTAACTTTAAATTCAAGTGCCAAACCACATCAAAGACCATTTCAAATGTGTTTAAGAATTTTTTTTCCAAAAATTAGATCATAATGACTGGCTTATCTTGCAGGTTAGGTGAACTACCCAACAACACAAAATCACAAACTACCAAATATCACCATTTTGAAGACTACACAATCTTTGCGAAACTAGAAAAGTTCCTCTCGTTTGCATGCAAAAATCCAAAGCAACAAATTGGCTTAGTACTAATGTTCTATATTCATAGAATAAGAAAACAAATGGGATTTGATTATCAAAAAGAAAAAAATGAGATTTTTTTTTCAAAATTCTCTTACTTGTTTGAGTTCTTGAAATTCGAAATTCATGGAAGAAATTAACGAACCAAAAAAAAATTCATTTAAAATGGAATATACTCTTATTTTTAATTATAAAGCACAGTTCACATAATGCATAATTTTATTTTTTTTTCTTGTCCTTACTTTTTTAGGCTGGGGAATATAGAATTATTATTAATAAAAATAATATAAAAATTTGCTTCAAAAACGAATCTTTTTGTTTTAGACTAAAAAAATTTTTAAATGTGATTTTTTTTCTTTCTTTTGAGCCAGAGAAAGTGTATAATATAACCATCATCTTAATATAAGAAACTTCAATATTTCTATAACTTGCAAAGAAAATTTGTCCTGAATTGGAAACTTTTTATATCTTCAACCATATCAAAGTTCACAACTACTTTATACTAGTATAAGCTTTAATACTATACTCAAATGAGGTTTTTTACTCAAATCCACATTAACCAACCCCATGCAGGGCCTTTATTTTAATGAAATTGTTAGTGGTTAAAGAAAACAGAGTAAACTTACTAAATCAACAATTCTTGACAGCGATTATTGGACTGATTCTACAGATTCTTCATAGTGATTCTTGTACTAAATCGGAAAGTCGTTGTATTCTGCTGGTTGGTTTGAAATTTAGGAAAGGGCAGGAGGACAATGGACATATGCCTCGAGTCATAAATACTGATAATAATTCCAAAACGAGCTCATGCATCATTAGAAACGGAAAACTGAGTTCAGAAACCCAATCAAAAATCATGCTTGTACTAGAAGATGTGTTTAGAAGAATGACCATTAGTCCTTTTAAGCATCTTTCAAACTTTAAACCAAAGAGAGGGTGTAAACGTTAATTGCTGTAAGCAAAGACGTTAAAGAACAAGTTATCTAGAATGAAAGGTATGAAACAGTAATTGTTGCAAGCAGAGATCTCAAAGAACTTTTACATTCTCACAAGACAAGAAGTGTTTTTTTGGAGAACGGTGAAATCTGCCCGAGGCCTGTGAAAATATGGAGCATTGGAAGTCTCAAACATGAGAATGAGAAAGAATTAGTTTTAGTTTCATTATCTACTTTAAAGTCTGACTTACAAAGAATGTATGTAGTCTTCCTATGTAAAAACTAGCTGAGACAACAAAATTCAGGAATACGATAATGCAGAATTCAAATCTCAGTTCGATCCTTGTCCATATTCTCTTACAATCTGATGGAAGAAGAAACATATTTGAATTAAAAAATCTTCGAGATTCAGGAAGGAAGCTCCAATGCACCATTAACTCAAGGAAATTGGAATGACCCTCCAATTTCAGTGCTGCCTTGTGGAGGATTGATGGCAACCCAAAGGAGAGAAATGGTAATAGCTATAAGTCCAGACCAAACAAACACAATTGTTGGTGTTCTCCCTCGTCTTCCCATAAGTCCTTTGGCAAATGGATACAGATGAGCCAAGACCCAGAAGCTAAAGAAAACCCCTCCAAGTAAACGACTCCACTGCGGTATGGTGCTATATATTGTCCGGCTAACACCAACAGCTATAGCAATCAAATTAGTAATCATGATTGTAATTGGTGGAATCATCAGGGATGACCACTTGATGATATAGAGATCAGCAAAATCGTCATCATTTTCATCTCCAGCAGATTTTGAAGTCAAAGTGAATGAAATCTCAATTCCAGCAATCACCTTCAGTAGTCCCTGAAGCACAGCAGCAAGATGGGCACTTGTTCCACCAATTAACCAAAACTGCTCATTACGCCACCAATCTTCCAATGAAATGCCAGACCACTTGATCTCAAGCACAGCAAGCGCGCAAAGCGTCAAAGTGATACCCAGAAGGTATGTAAGAAAGGTGACATTCAGGGTCTGGACAATAAATTGGCCAGAAAAGAGGGAGAGAGCCGGCAGGAAACAGTAAACAATAAGGAACAGAGAGGTAAAAGGGTAGATACCAACATTTAGGTAAGCGATTCTCTGAAGAAACTTCATCTTAGGACTGGCTATAAAAGCATTATTGCGAGAGAAGAAAATCTCAACCGACCCTGTGGCCCAACGGAGAACCTGATGAAGCCTGTCAGTAAGATTTATTGGTGCAGTACCCCGGAAAGCATCCCTCTTTGTAACACAGTATACAGATTTCCAACCCCTGTTGTGCATCCTATATCCTGTCACCACATCTTCAGTCACAGATCCATAAATCCATCCAACTCGATTACCCCATTCAGTTTTATCCTCATACCAACATGAGATAACACTAATTGCTTCCGCAACAGTAGATGCATCGAGAAGCTCCCTAGGAATAGTCAGAGCACCAGGCGGTCGTCCATTCTTAACAGCAGGGTGATCTGCAAGTGGCCTTCCTTGGAATTCTGCAACAGGAATGGACTCAATAAGAAAGCTTGAGTTCCCAAATCTTTTAGGAAAGAGAGCCAGGTTCATTTCCTCATCATCAAAATCACTCATTCGTAAAGCCTTGTTCTCCTCCGGAGCAGAAGCTACAGAAGCAGTTTTCTTGCGTTGAGAAAAGCAACAGCTGCAGCATCCAGGATGGTATTCTTTAGTTCGGGGTGGGTCAAAACCATAGAGAGATGTTCTCCTGAAGAGGCATCCAGTGCCCACATAAACTGGACCTTGCACACCATCCAGGGCACGCATGTTGACATCAAAGAAAACTGTGTTGTGATTTGCATAGCGATCAGATGGATCAATACCCTCAAACCTTTGGGGAAACTGGACATAACATATACGATCCCCACCACGATCCATCATAAAACACATGCCTTCGCGAATTGCCTCTGAATTGTATATATAGTGATCACAGTCCAGATTAAGAATAAAAGGACCATTGGACATGATAGCTGATGCTCGGACCAAAGCATTCATCGCACCAGCCTTTTTGTTGTGATCATAGCCAGGACGCTTTTCACGGGAAACATAGACCAGCATAGGAAGTCGAATGTCAACTTCTGTCAGATCAAGAGGATTATCCTCACTGGTTGTCCCATGTAGTGGTTCGTCGCTCGGAGGTTTCAACATAACCTGCAGATTACATATTAGACTTGTTCAGCTGGTTTCAAACTCATATTCAACATATAAATAGCTTTGCTAATTTTGGAATCAATTTTCCTAGTTTTACAATCCAGTAAAGAAATTTAATGAGGCATTGATTCTAGAGAACTTTGTGATCATCATCAAAGTTCAAATTGGCATAAAGTGTTTTCAGAGATGGCATTACTTCTTATTCTTCAAGTTACCATATGCTTAAACAAAGCTCATCTTAATTACCTGGATGATTCCAGCATGATCACCCCTAGAGTGCTCTGAAGATGGAACCACCCAAGTGCCAGGCCAGTGGGTTCCATCTGCCATCCATGTGGCTTTGGATACCTTCACAGGTTCTGGCAGTTCATCCCCTGCAGTCTCTCTCTGAAGCTTCATAGCTTTAATTTCCTCTCGAGCATTATAGGCATCAGATCGCCGACGAATAGAATCAGGTAGGCTGTTGATCCGAACCTTAAATTCATCATATTCACGCTTCAACCGTCTACGATCCCTAACAAAATCTGGGCGCACCTTATTCTTATATGGATCTTTCTTCAAACTGAAATAAGATTCTGGATTTCTGGGTTCAATATTATGTTTTCTACAAAAGGGAACCCAAATGTTAGCAAAACTTGCAGCTTCTGCCATGGCCTCAAAGGTCAAAAGGGCACCTCCATCATCAGAAACATAACAGGAAAGCTTTTCAACAGGATAGTCAGCGGCAAGAATAGAAAGAATTGTGTTTGCCGTTACAAGAGGTGGCTCTTTTTCTGGATCAGCTGTAGAAACAAAGATGTCTATTCCAGGAAGATCAGATTTTCCACTGGGATTGGCTTCATTGGGTGTCTCAAATTTTTCTTTCAAAACATTTAAATCAGTGGCACGGTTAACTGGACATAGCTTTGGAAGCTGGTCAAGCAGCCAAGAGAAGGCAAACCAAAGCTCACAGATAACTGACATTAACCACAGCCAGCGAGCATTTTTATTGGGATGGGCAATCCTCCATTGAAGAAATAGTCCAAGTATAACCATACGAATTAAAATCAAAAGCCTGTTTGAGGACAGAAATCAAGAACAAATGTCAGATTAAAAATACCTAAAATTCAAATATTATGCTATAAATGACAATTGAGCTCAGCATTATCTAGCACATAAACACTAACATCAAATCAAACACAATTTACAGCAATAAAATCAGTATAGAAGTACAAATTACATAACCATCTATACCTTCCATTTCCCACTTTACTAAACATTACAACAAAGTTCTCTCCCAAAAGATATGAAACTATTGTTTCACACAAAGTACATGATAAGCCAGTGAAATGCTTCAGTTAGAAGGTGACAGATATTCAGCAACTCAACTAAGGACTTTGGATCCAGAAAAATATAATGAAATATATTTTCTTTTTAAATCAAAGTCAAAGAACTGGTCATCTTCAATGTAGTCGTTGGATTCAATATCAGATTCTACTGTTCAATAAGCCAAACACGATCAAACTTGGAAATGAGTATCATAACAAGCAAAGGTATGTTCCAATATCATACCAATCCTTCAACTCAATCAAATCTTTGAAATTTGAAATGGCTTGCACTGAAAAAATACAAAATGATTTTGCCAAAAACAAGAAACACAAGTATATGACAGGTGAGAAATTTGACCCTGAATTATCCAAAATACAATTTATAAACAACAAAAACGCAAGAAAAAGTGATGGTAATAATTTCATACAGAACAACTTACCGATATGGGCTGATAACAGCTGCAGGTATCTTCAATTTGCGTGTCAGTGGCCTCCATGGCTTGCTTATAAATTCAGAAGGCTCGCCACCACCACCATTAGCATTACCATCACCACTTTCACTTCCAAATCCCCCCTCTTTGGGCCATATAGCATTTCCATAACCATAGGTACCCTTAGTCTCAAACAACCACCGGTTATGATCAAAATCCCCGGTCTGGCTCCTCATCAGCCCTGAATGACTCCTTATTACAGATCTATTAGCTGATTTCATCAATGACAATCTCCTCTCCATCTTTGACATCCCGACATTTGATGGCAGAGGAAGAGGTCCTCGTGCATGCTCCACGGCATTTTCAGCCAAATCAGTATTCTTGTAAGGATCTTTACAGCCAGGGCAGATCCCATCACCAGTCTTAACAGCATCAATATAGCAATCCCTGCATATCTTGAAATCACATTCACAGGGAAGAATATCTTCCCCCCTCTCATCACTCATGACCTTTCCATCACAACCTGGAACTGCACATGAAGAACCTTTTGCACCAGCCATCTGGGGATGACTAGTCTCGGACTCAATCACCTTATCCATCAAATGAGCTCTAGTAACACTATTGTAGCCACCAGTAAACAAAGAATTTGACACATACTGCTCCTCAACTCTCTGTGATATAGAGGCATCCACAGGTTCCATGGGTTGATTATCAGGGGTTGGAGGTATATGGACAGTGTAGTTCGCAAATTCGTTACTGGCGCTATAGATATCACTGTCAAGAGATTCTCTAGATAGGTTCACATACCGACCAGATGATGTCCTCCTTGCAAAGGTCACAGTTGGAGCACCAGGACCCTTGCCCTGGAGAGAAGATCTTGCAGCCATTTCACTTCAACTTACAGCAGACAATTATGTTTTTGTCACCAAAACCTGTAAGGCCATACAGAGGACAAATCAAACACATTAGCTAGAGATCTTAAACGAAACTGTGCGAAGATTCAATAAAGAAAGATTCAAACTTTAAGTACTAATCTCACTTTGTAGCAAAATATATACTATATTAGCCCTTTAATTTAAAAATAAAATAAAATAAATCTTTCCACAAAATTTAGACCCTAAAGGAGATTACTTTATCAGAAATCATGGATCTTTCTATAGATAAAAAGAGTTCTGATTCAAACTAAAACTCTCTCACACTTCCTTCAAAGACATTCACTCTACCACAGAAAAGTAACAATCAGCTGCTTTAGAGCCCAAATGCTAAAACTTTTTCAGCAGCAAAAGAACAGTTCAAGATAAAGCAATCACGGGAGAAATCTCGAGATACAGAACAGCAAAGATAAAGTTCAAGATTATCACACACCCACCATTTACAGGAAAAAAATCCAACTTTGTCAGAAAAGAAACGGAGCCCAGAACCCAAGAAATATTATGCAACTTCACCAAACACCCAAATAAACAAGCCTTGCAATGTACATGTTCACCACATAAACGTGTGAACAATCACTTGAACGTGATTTATATACATAGAGCACCTCCACTCCTGAGCCAGTACTACTTTTAATAGTGATAGACATACAAAACAACGAAACGGCCTTGAAGACGTGTAGGAAACCTTCAAAGGCGAATAAATTATTCAAATATAAACTACGTATGCACAAGATTGCATTCCGGAATACAACTGTAAGAAAGAGTAAAAGAGGACCCCACAACATGTAAACACGAAATTTCAAATCCAAAATCATAACTTTGATTATCTTAATCATAAAGTGGCATTCGCTAAAACCCATTAAAACACTGATTAAAGACACCCAACTGAAAATTCACAAAATCCAAACATTAACAATTCAAAAGAGAGAGATAGAGAGAGGTAGAGAGAGAGAAAATGCACAAAATAACATAAATAAAAAAAAAATCATTATCAAACTCCGTCATAACACCTCAGAAACTCCGCCAGAAGAGGTAACTACTAACTAGTGAGAAGCATTCAAAGAAATCTCTATTAGAGTCAAAACAGCATTTATTCTACCTTTCTACTTAAAGCCCAAAAAATTGCACAGCCGGCTCTACTCTTCTCAAGATCAAAACAAAAAGGTTCAGATGGCACAAAATAAACGGTCTAGAATGGAGTAGTTTACTTTCAAAAAAAAAATACAGAGAAAGCCAGAGATCTGAATCTCTATAGTGTACTAGTTTTTCAGAGAAGTCCTTATAATGTGCTGAAAATATTCAACCAAAATTTCAAAGGGTTTTCTTCATCTCTGTTAAAAGTGGTGCTCAAGGCGTGTAAAATAGTGTTTTTTTTATTTATTTTGAGGGATATTTGTAATGGTGGCTTTAGAGATTTTCGGCCATTGCCAGCTTTTTCAGTGTTTAAAGTGCTGTAAATACCTTCTTTATTCTAGTGTGTGTGTATGTGTGTGAGTGTGAAATGAGTGAGAGACCGAAGCGGCGGAGATTCGGGGATTTTAGACAATTTTAAGAAAGGTAAAAACTTTACGAGGATATAGGTAAATCCGGGGGAGTCAAACTTGGAATTTTTTTTTTTTCTGTTTTTTTACCATTACGCGGTTAATGGGGGAGGTTTGGTTCATGTACACTGTACACGCGGTAGGGGAGATGAAGGGGTGAATAAAGTTGGACTCTTTTCTTTTCTTTTCTTTTCTCTTTTTATAATTTAGTTAAGCAATTAATTAATTACAGGCTATATATGGGGTGGTGATGTTTGGGGGATTCACATTTTGGAATCTAATAATTAATTTTATTACTATTATGGGAAGTAAAATTAATGGTTACCAATACCATAAATATTAAGTTTTTTAATATAATAAATTAATAATAAAGTATTTTGTTGTGGATTTGGATAACTTGCTCAAAAAATATTCCCCCAACCCCTTGAAATCCTAATAAAACTACACTGTTGCTACACTGAGTACTTTGCATGTAAACTTGACTGCACTCCCTCCGTTTGGAAAAAAAAATAACTTTTAATTTAGTATAATTTTTTAAATTATAAAATATAACATATTTAATGCGTTATTAAATATATTTTTTTATTTTTAATTTAAATTATACATTATTATTAATATTGGTAAAAAAAAAGTTTTTTTCAAGAAAAATACGATTTCACCTATCAAATCACAAAGTATCTAGCATATTCATGCATAATGATTTTTCACAAAATATCCTTCCATTTCTAAGTCATCCATTCGTTCTTAGAGATGTGGCTCCATTTGGAAAGTATTTGTATTCACAAAAAGTTAATTTTTTTTAATTATAAAAATAAAATATTCAAACAACTTTTTATTTTAAATTTTAAATTCCCTCCAAAATTCTTTTCACATTATTTCAAAAAAAAATTCCCTCCAATCTACTTTTTCATATCACTTTTTCTTACAAAAAAAATTCTCACTAAAATTTTCATACATTTCAATACAGAATTCTCAAATACAACACAATCCAAACGGAGTATATTTGATTGTAGATATTTTCTAGAACAACAAAGGATAAATAGTTAGATGATACAAGAATTTTATACAAAATCATGAACTATTTTTTTACAAAAAAAAAAATTCAAAATTGGCCTCTCTGTTTTTTTATCCCACAAAGAGGGTATTATTCTTCAAAATAACGATTGATGATTGGATGGAGCGGTTAGAATTTAATATGGCTATCCCAAAATTTAGCAAATTGTATACTAGAGTAGGGGTTTAGTTTTTTCAATTATTATTAGTGAAAATTGTACCTCTTGATCAAAATTTTACTAGATATATTAAAGAAACAAACTTTCTGGAAGAGTTTTTGTCCTCTTTTATCTTTTCTGTTGTAAACTGTTGTATCATCTACATAGAAGATAAGATGCTAAAGTTGAGGAAAATCCAATAAAAAAAATTTTTGTTTAAATTATTTGAATTTATTACAGTGAACTGGATTCCAAATGAACCCTATCCATGACAAGGTTGAATATAATAAAAACCACTTCTATGTTTGGATTGTGTTTTTAAATGCAAATAGTTAACTTTTTTCAAATAAAAATAAAATATTCAAATATTTTTTTTATTTTAAAATTTAAAATTTTTCTCCTAAATTTTCCTTATATAATTTTAAAAAACTTTCCCTTTTATTTTCCTTCTAAAATATTTTTTTTACTAAAAATTTTTTACATATTCCAATACAAAATTTTTCCAAGAAATCACAATCAGAAACATAGCCTTAGACTTGAAGAATAGTATTTAGACCTCATTAGACTTGGTAAAAGAAATGTCATTGCAACTCTTAACATGCATATTCGTTAACCGATTGCCAAATGTAAATGGTTATCCCTACTTGTATAAAAAAAAAAAAAAAAAACAAGATCAAGTAATAATGCCCAAAACCAAAAACAAAAAATAAAAAACAAAAAACAAAACCATTAGTATAATTTACATAAAGAGGAAGTACAAAAATGTACGTAAATCTTTAACAGCTACAATGTTTTACTTTGGTGGGGAAGCACGAAGGCCGTGCAAAGAATTAATTAAACATAGAGAGTAAATGGAAATGGGAAATGAAAATAACAAAAAAAAAAATGGTTGGATGAGCAAAAATTGGGCTTAAAATCTTCTTGTTTTAGTATGATACTTCTCCAAGTCCTTTAATCACTAAAATATTCGGTATTGCATCTTATATTCTCGTGCAGTAGCATAAAATAAAATTGATATGTGCATTTTTAAAAAAATAATATTTTGCATATTTCATTACCAATGATGCTTCTTTACAAGTTAACCCCACGATGTGTTTAAAATGAGTTAGAATTATAAAAATAAAAATAAAATACTCCTATATAATTTTGGAGTCAAATCTTTCAATAATAAAGCGATTTCAATTAGTATTACAAATGAATTAAAAACAACATTATACTTTTTAAAGAAAATTGTGATTCAATTTTAGGAAAGATGATATTTCGACATGATTATTATCAAAATAACCTTCGATTCGCATGCAACAAATTAGTAAATATTTCATTCAATCATGTAAAATAACACAATTTGAAAAAAAAAAACTTTATAATCTGCTACATTACGTTGCATATGAGGAGACAAAAAATAAAAATTTATATAATTACTAAAAAAAAAGAATATAGTGATTATATAAATAATTTTTTTTTCACAACTCGTATAATTTGAGAACAAGAATATGGTTTGATTAGTCAAAAATTTGCATAAAATAAGAAAACTAGAATTTTGATTTTTATCTAGCACGAAAACTCAAAATTATTAAAGGCATATATAAATTGCATATTAAAAGATATTTTTGCGGTATCTTTTGTAAGATAAATTTTTATATATTTCAAATATATATATATATATATATTTGGTTTGATTTTTTGTTTTCAGGTTTCCAGCGGTCTCTCTGGATTAGGGTGTCTAGCCTAAGTCTTTGGGTTTTGGTTTCACGCTTGGAAAATGGTGTTCTTTAATATGGGAGGAAGAGTTGAGACGTACCATGGCCACCCGTTTGCTAGACTTCAAAGCCAATTGTGAGTTCATATTGTTCTCGGTTAGACTTTTGTACTTTAAATTTTTAGTTTTCTTAGCTTTTTAGTTAGGAAAAGTTAGTTTGTCCACAGTCAGTGAACGGATTTGCTTGGACGCTGGGCGTCCGTTATGTCTTAGCTACATGTTTAGAGTTAAGAAAAGTCTTTTGTAGGATATTTGATTGTACAGTTTAACTTGCAAAAGTTAATAATATTATCGATCTTCTGTTAAAAAAAATAATAATAATTTTTATTTTATATATATATATATATATAAAACGTGTGGCGTGTGTCTCTTGCGAGGGGCCCACCCCAATGTCGTGGTTAACTTGGTTGTTTGGAATCAATCTGATCAGAATATTTACACCTGCAGTTTGTGTCACGCGGCCAATTTCATGTTCCTCAAATGGGAAATGTGCCAAAAATCTCCAGCTAAGCGCACATTTGAACATCAGCCTAGGAATAATTTTGGAATAATCAAATCCACCGTCGTATAGATTTTTGGTTGTTGTCCCCCTCATCATGTTTTGCCTAACGCGGTATTCCTCAACATGTTTTGTTGAACAATTTAAGGGGTCTTTGTTATTTGATTTAGAAGTGAGTAATGATGGAAGACTAATTTTGGTTGCATCATTCATATTAGTTGTAAATTGAATTCTAAAATGTAATTGTCAAAAGCAAGAAAAGGGAAATCTTAAATTTTCAAGATGTTGATTATTGCAATAAGATTGGGTAGTCATGGTTTAATTAGCACTAATTAGCTATAATGTGTAAGATTTGATCTTGATCATTCTCTAACGAATTATGGTCGATGTTGCTCAAGCATTTACAAAGCCAGTTCCTTACTTTGTATAATTTCTTTATACTTACAAAGTTTCGACAAAAAAAAATATATTTCTTTTAGGGTTGGGTTTATAGTTAAAATAATAGTATTTTACATTAATTAAGAGAAAAAAATAAAGTACTTAATAATAGCGCTGGTTATTTTATCAGCAAAATTGCAATCTCTACAAAATCAATTTAACCTGATTCAAAAATTTGAAAATCAAATCGAATAATTTATAATATAATTAGTATTTTAATTCACATTACATATCCTCTCGGTATATTATTTTATATATATTCAAAACTAAATCAAATCTAAACCAATTTATATATATATAAAAGTTTTGAATTGTAACATGTGAAACACAGATCAATTTGAATTGTATCTAAATTTTTCATTTGAACACCCTCACTTAATAAAATATTGTAAATCAAATTATAATCAAACTTTTAAACCATAAACCAATTTGTGTTAACCCCAAAAGAGGAAAAACGTTCAACATTTCTCAAGAAAAAAAAAATCAAAAAAGTGTTCAAACAAATCAAGTGGAGTTTAGTACGAAACTTTAAAAATATATCCACACGTTGTTTGAGAAAACGGTACTCAATTGCGTGCTATGCATAGTCATTGCTGTTGGATGCAAGCTGTATAATCTGTTGGATCATACTCAACAAATCTCCTCCTACTCTTTAATTTTTAAGCTCTTTAATACAATACGCAAGTCATGTAAAATTTACACAACTTCAATTTCTGTGGCATAACAGAAAAATATGTACAATTTGAAACCTTTCCCTTTGCATTTTATGCGCCAATTAATAGTTTTATAGTGTCATTATATAGAATTACTTTTTTTTTTTTCTAATTGTTATTTCATTCGTTGGTGTACATAATTTTTTTTCCATTTTAGTCTTTTTGTCTCATTTAACCTATTATTTTATTTAAATTACTATTAAAATAATAGAACCGTTACATTTTGTTCAACTTTCCCTCTTGATAGGATTAAAAGATTGGAGAATAAGAGAAGAATCAACAACCCCCAAAAAAAAAATGGTGATAGGTTTCCTTTGGAGGAAAAAACAATAATGAAAAAAAAAAGAAATTTCCAGCTAGATTAATATTTGATCATTTCTTTTGTAGATTTGACTTTTTTTGAGTCAAAAATGCAAAAAAAAAAAAAAAATTAATGCAATTAGTGAAATTCAAACCCTCAATATTTATATCTCACATAAATATAAATTTTGGAAAGTAGGGAAATTATTGACTCATATATACTATTCAAAGGTCCGACTTTATTATTAATTTTGGAAAGTAGGGAAATTATTTTGGCTCATATACTATTCAAAATGTGAAGCTGCTAAATGTAAAACGTTGACGACAGCGCCCCCAGATGCAACCCTGAACAGGGTTTACCTAATAATCCTTTTTAGTTTTTATGCTATCTTAACTAATAGTTAGTACCCATAGGTGATGGAATTATGCCAATGGAGGTTACTATTACTTCAACTTTAATCAATTTCTACGCAGGGGAAAAAGTTCTTTCTTTTATTTTAGTGTACATTTGGTTGCTAATCAGAATTGAAATTGGTTTAAAATTAAATATATTTCATATAAATTTTAATTTGAATTTTATAAAAAAATTAATAATTTAAAAATATTATAAGATAGATATTATGAATGATTTAAATTTAAAAAAAAAATCATAAATTTAATCAAATATAATACTCCTAAAAAAATTAATTGTAAGACAATTTCAATCCTTAAAAATGCAAATCTCAATTAGGTTCATAACTACTACACTTTTTAGTTACTTTCCCTCAATTCGGGACTTTTAGCACCTTATTCTAAGCCGGGGATGCCTTGCATCCAGGCCCTCTTTATTTCCCAGCAAAGTTACAATTTTTTTTCTTTTTCCAAACTATTAATATCATTATCAATATGATATATACACAAAGCAAATTTACGGTTAAAGGATGTGAAATTTATATCTTATGACATGAATTCAATAATTCTCATTTTGTCCGAAAACAAACTAAATATGTCTTTCGAATTCAACAACCCTCGAAAATCTTTTTTCCTCTTTGGAAGATAGAGGAACGCAACGCGCCACTAACAGAATGCTTGGATTGAGGATGCATTCATTAATTCATTCTTCTAGACTAGAAAAGTTCACCCCAATTGGCATTTGGCCGTCATCACTGGAACACTTTTTGGCTGCTGGTCATTATAGTTGGTTCAAATGGGGCAGGCAGTCAGGCCATTGCGCCTAAACAAGCGGAAGAATGTCGAGACTCGAGAGGGCCACAAGAAGAATTTCTTGGTGGGGGCATCTTTCTACATGCCTAATTGAGTTGCACCAACGGAGTTTAAGGTTGTTTTTTAAGTTAGGCCACTTTATTATTTTTTTTTTTCAAAACGATAATGAATTCATTTCAACAAGAAGTATTATATAATAATAGCTAAAAAAGCTAAATGCTCTCTTGAGACTCACATAAAAGCTCAGAAGTAAAATACGATGTAAGTAAAACTGCCATCTCATTTGATTTGTTAGGCCACTCTATTTATGATGAGATATTTTGATCAGAAAATAAACTCTAATGTTGAATTTAGAATTTTGCATAGAATGCCAATGGTAACCTTCAATGTTATTCTCGAATTTGGAATCTTGATAAGTAGATTAATATGCACAAAAATACACACTTGTCCACTAGCAAGACAAAACATTAATTTTCATACCGAGAGTGAAGAAAACTAACTAGAGTACAACAAATGTACAAACCCCCTAACGAAACAAGTTAAGTGACTAAACCCGAATCCATTGATCTCCACAGGAGTACTGCAACCGACATGTAGAGTTACTTGATAAAAAATAGATTGTAATCGCCATCATTCTTTACGTCACTTTTTTCATCGAATACTTCATTATCAAAGCTCGAACTACAACTTCCATATAGTAGGACAAAACCCCAAGGTGGTTACCAAACTAATATCATACACGTTGAATAGTTCAAAAATTATTACCGTACACGTTGAATAGCCATTAAACTACTACTGTACAAGTTAAATAGACCAGAAACTATTACCGTATATGTTGAATAGTTCATTAACAGCATATGTTGAATAGCACGAAAAAAAAAAGAAAAAGAAAAAAATGTACAAAAGATAGAAAGAAAAGTGCAAAAGGAACATCATGGCTTTATACTCTGATCAACCCATCTCCTGAGTGACACACCTCGAAGGGCAAAATCAATAGCAAAAAACATCATTGACAGAGAGACGACCAAACTTCATTGTTCATTAAAAAAAAAAAAATTGCTCAAAACTGGAGAAATCATTCCATCAAGCACATGGCTTTTACCAATTAGCTATTTTGTTTTGTATTTTTATAGTATAATCTTAGTTTTCTCTTCTTTCTATCCCTCCTCTCCTTTTTCTCTTTTAGGGTTTAGCGTGTGCAAGATTTGCATATCAAAATATATTTTTGTATATGTTTTTCAATATAATTTTTTTACATTCTTATAATTACCTTTTTTTTCATAATTTTTATTTTTTTCATTCTAAAAAAAATTTACTTTTAATTTAGTATAATTTTTTAAAATTATAAAATATAATTCATTTAATATACTATTAAATATATAATTTTATATTTTTATTCTTATTTTTTAATTTAAATTATATATCAGTAAAAATAATATAAAAATAAACAAAAATTTTAAAATAAATTTTTTTTTTGAAACGAAATGAATACTTCAGAAAGCATAAAAGACTAAAAGTGCATTTGTAACTAATTAATATACCCTAATTTGTTTTACAAAAGAATTTGATGGCCCACCCTGAGACCTCGCACTAACCAACAAAAATGAGGTTCATTAAACCAGGAGGTATCCAATAAACGAGGGACGAATTAATCATGCGTGCATGTCTGAAACAAAGCTAGCTTGTTGTGGTCCCAGTTAGCCACGTGGGATTCCATTTTCCGTTGGTCGGTGGGTCCAGCCGCGTATTTTAATTTCAAGAAATTGCCGCCTTCAAGACTTGAATTGAACCAAGACCGTTTGAGATCCGTTTGCACAAGTTTTTTCTATTTACAAATAAAAAAAGTTTTAAATAAAAATAAATTATTTAAATATATTTTTATTTTAAAATTTAGAATTTAAATTTTCTCATTCAAATTTCTTTCACATAATTTTAAAAAAAAATTCTCTTATTTTTCTTTTCAAAATACTTTTTTTATCAAAAAATACCCATTAAAATTTTTACACATTCCAATATAATTTTTTCCATTTACAAACAGAAATACCTTGTCAAAATGGACACTTGCATTTCTATTCTCATTTCTTGGTTGGCCGCATCGTAACAACTTTCCCAACTTGCACCCATAAACAATGCACCCTATGTAATTTTGACTAATTCCTCAATTCCCAAATAAAAAAGTCTACTTAAAAATTTTATTTTCATAATTTTTTTTAAAAACAAATTCTTATATTATTTTTATTAATAATAATTATATATGACCCATAAAAAAGGTAATAAATAAAATAATTATGATTTAATGATACATTAATGTGTTATATTTTATAATTAAAAAATTATACACTAACTATAATCCAATTCTTTTTGAGAGGGGGAGATAAATAATTTTACTTTGTTTTTTTGTTTATGTATACGAGAACTGAGAAATAATGAATGAATGGGTATTTCGAATAAAATAATGAGGGACACAAGCTTACGGTTCGATATCCAAGAAAAAAAAGTGAACTCGACTGATTATTTGGAGTAGCTCTTGATCTCTTCATCAACGTTTATAGAGCAGTCAATCTGAATCTGTTTTTGTGTGGTAAATCACTTAGAAAAAATAAATAAAATTTTAAATCATTTTAGTCCCTATCTTGTAATAATATTTTAAAATTTTATGAGCTCTTAAAATATTTAACACACCCCATCCTACACTTACACTGTACATTTGCTCCTAATATTTACACCTTGTCACACCATGTAGTGGTCCACTACTTTAAATTTCATTTGTATAAATTTATTTAGAAGGGAGGGTCATGTAAAATGAAAGGATGAATAAAAGTAGGAGGAGATAAAAAATAATTCTATATTCCAAAATATGACTTGGAGAATTTTACAACTTTCATTTTTATAAATTTATAAATTACTTGTATTGTTTCAATTTATTCTTTTGTTTTTGATACATCTCTTTTAATCATCAATTCCTAACCTCCTAGCCTATGTAAGAGATAGATATTAATATGATAATTTTGCATTGTTTTCTAAACTATTCAGTCCAATAAGCATAAATAATGTTTATGAATGATCCAAAATTAATTTTTTAAAATTTTTTTGTTGGTATAATTTCAATTTTTAAAATTTAACAATGAATTTTTTTTTCTATTCAGCGTGTTAGTCAGTAGTTCAATACAATTGTAAAATTTACCGGCTTATAAATCGTGATAAATATTGAATTCATATACCACATCCTTCTATTCCTAAACATTTAAATCATATATCTAAATTGAAATTCATCTATTAAAAAACACTCTTCAATATATCTACTTTTTACTTATACTCATTTTAAATTCTAGAAATCTCTAAATTCTATTGCTAATTTTTTTTTTATCATAAATGAGTAGAGATAATGTTACATTGCCACATAAGACTCAAGTGCAATTGATAGAATTATGTTATTCATATGGTGCATCATCTACTATTTTAATATTTTATCGTTTGATAAATAGGTGGTAACAAAGTGTCTATAATTACCTAGAAATATCAATAAAGAAATTTAGAAACTAAATACTATACAAATTCCTGTTGACATCTGAAATATCTTACCTACAGTAGCACAACATGAGGCATCAATTTAACTTATGTTATCTTGCACAATGATTTGTATCGAAATTGCTGGCCATTCTAATAATCTCTTTTGCTTGTAATTTTGTCATTTTTTGGATAGAAATTATGGTCATTTTGCTTTCTAAACATTGACAGATTCAAGTGGTAATTATTTCGACCTTTAATCACATTCATCAAGCATCATTATTTGCATTAATCGTACCAAAACGTAAAAAGTAATGTCAAAATATTCAATTTGTATCTAGAGAAAAAAAAAATCAAACAAATAATGTTTCCCGAATCTAAGTTGCCTCTCACTCCCCTTCGTCAAACGAATACGTAAGAGACAAAATTAAAATACTGGAAATAATACTGATCCTTGACAAACTTAAAGTGTATAACTGGAAAATGAGCCATGGTCCAGATTCGTGGAGCATGATGCATATACACGAAGAAGGACAAGTTGATGTATTAAATCTTTTTTAACGGTAAATAATTTTTTAGGTTGAAAGTCAATATTTATTATAATTTATTCTTTTTTTTTAAGAATATTAATTCTATTACAATTTTCTATTTTATTACATTAATATGACAAATGTGTGCTTCACACATAGTGAGGTAAGACTTCCAAACCAAGAAGTCTGAGGGACGAAAAAAAAGGATGACATCGGCGGGGTTCGACATTCTTGGATGGCCAACTCCACTAGGCCAAGTTGGTTGTAATTTATTCTATGAAATAAGGGGAAGGCTGGTAATCTAATTATTTCACGTGTGAAAACGCTAGTCAGCAAAGTAATGTGCTATTGCTACCGATCTTTAAACTACTCATATTACAATATAATCATACGACTAAAGGAAAAAAAAACACGCTAATATTCTATGTTGAAAATTTGCTTTTATTAACTTTTTATTTTTCTACATTACTCTCTATCTGTTTCAAAAAAATAAGTTTACTTTAATTTGATATAATTTTTATTAAATTACAAGATATAACACACTTAATACATAATTAAATATATATTTTTACATTTTTATTCTTATTTTTTAATTTAGGTTATGTATTGTCATTACTAATAAAGATAATACAAGAATTTTACAATAAAAATGAACTCTTTTTTTTTTTGAATAAAGAAATTTTTTAAAACTGATTTTTTTTATACAAAACGAGTAAAATTTTGTCTTAGTATACCATGTCCACTTTAGATAAAGTCATGTTAGACTAGTATACCATGTCCACTTTAAATAAAGTCATATTAGACGTTGTCTTAAGAATAATATTTTTTCCGTTCTAAAAAAAAAATTACTTTAATTTAAATATAATTTTTTATTAGTTATTAGGTACAACACATTTAATATACTAATTAAATATATAATTTTATATTTTTATATTTACTTTTTAATTATGAGTATACACAATTATTATTAGTAAAAATATTTTAAAATTTTGGTTTTAAAATAGAATTT
The DNA here is from genome assembly GCA_020080225.1 of Gynochthodes officinalis. Lineage (NCBI taxonomy): Eukaryota > Viridiplantae > Streptophyta > Magnoliopsida > Gentianales > Rubiaceae > Gynochthodes > Gynochthodes officinalis. The sequence continues at coordinate 29,865,209 of CM034622.1, read as the reverse complement.
TTTTTTTTGAGATAAATTTTTTTTAAAACTAAACTCTATTTTTAAGACAGAGAAAGTACAATCAAGCATAAAAGGAGAGTTGGAAAATTGAATTAATTATTGTGTCTTTTTCAACTTCTTAATTGCTTCAAAACACCAATTAATCATCCTCTGAATATTTCTAAATTGAAAAGTCATAAAACTAGTAAAAGTGAGCAAGTGGTGGGATTGGGAATTTGGGATGTAATCAAGCAATGGAATTGGTGGAATTGGTGAAAGATGTGGCTGTCCCATGGCACGCATCTGATTGGTCATTGACTAGGGATTAAAGCGAAATGAAAAAGCTTGCGCATTTGCACCAGACCAGGCCGGCAGCAATCCAGGAAAACAAAAATGTCAAAAACTAAAATTAAGCAAAAGATGCCCATCACATGTTGTGTTTTCCAGGATGGGTTTTGGTTTTCACATGCTGAGATAACCTCATCATGGAGGATTCCAAATTTCCTCCACAATATTCTCCAAGGAATATCCTCCGTACGCTTTTGTCTGAGTAGTATCATGAAACTTGATTATTGTATTAAATTGTAAGAGCATCCCAAAAAGTTTAAAACATGAAAAATTTTATTACACTAATTTCTTAAATATTTTTTTTCCTTCCTTTAAATAAATATGGGACTAATATGTAAAATCACTTCTATTTAATTAATGTAATACAGATATCGGTTCAAGGTGAATCAAGTGAGAAATCCTCAATAAAAGTGGAAAATTTGCAAAAATAGCACATTTTCAAAGCAAGTTTATAGCAGTCGGTAAAATTTATTTACTATAATAGTTTGACTAAGTGAAAAGATTTAAATACCCCTCTATTTACAAAAGATGAGAAACATCGCTCCTAAAGCATTGTTCAAGACTTCTTTACTTCATTTTTTCACTTCGAATTTCCCTGCATATTCAATCATTCTTTATCGATTCAACATCCCATTTATTTGACACTGCATCAATGGCACGTACACAAGAAAGACAGGCATCTTCAAGCAAAAAGGCCATAGCTGTAGAGAAAAAATCGCATATTAATTAACCTTATATATTGATTTTGAATTTTAGAAGAAATACGATACGTTAGGATTTTGTGTGATTTTTGTTGTAATTGAAATTGCGATAAGTTCGAACACATTAAAATTATGCATATCCTATCTCATAGAATTTTTTGTTTAAATTTAAACTATATTTGCATAATTGAATGATGAACACTTGTCGAGTACATGCTCGACATGATACTTGACATGATGTTTGACATGGTATTTGACATGGTGCTCGACATGGTACTCGACATGGTGTTTGATATGGTACTTGACAAGTGCTCGACATGGAACTTGACATGGCGTTTGACAAGTTCCATGTCAAGTTCCATGTCAAACACCATGTCAAGTTCTATGCCAAGTTCCACAAGTTCCATGTCAAGCACTTGTCAAGTACCATGTCAAACACCATGTCGAGCACCAAGTATCATGTCAAGTATTATGTCGAGTACCTTGTCTAGCATCATATCGAACACCATGTCAAACATCATGTCGAGTACCATGTTGAGCACATTTTCATCATTCAATCATGTAAACCCAATTCAAATTTAAACAAAAAAATTATATGTGATAGGATATACACAATTTTAATGTGTTTGAACGTATTGTAATCGCGATTACAACAAAAATCACATAAAATCCTATTGTAATCGTATTTTTTCTAAAATCCATATAATCAATATGTAAGGTTAATTAATATACGATTTTTTCTCTATAGCGGTGGCCTTTTTTTTTAAGATGCCTGTCCTCCATGCGTACATGCCACTGATGCAGTGTCAAATAAATAGGATGTTGAATCGATGAAAAATGATTGAATTGGTAGGGAAATCGAAGTGAAAAAATGAAGTGAAGAAGTCTTGAACAATGCTTTAGGAGTGATGTTTCTCATCTTTTGTAAATAGAGGGGCATTTTGGTCTTTTCACTTGGTCAAACTACCTTGACATACTATTTTGGTAAACAAATTTTATCGGCTGCTATATTTCGAAGCTTGCCTTGAAAAGGTGCTATTTTTGCAAATTTCCCAATAAAAGTAGATGATGCTTCCTTGCCGCTTCGTATTCCTAGACCTTTGTGAGAAAATCTTCAATTTCCCTTTCTTTCCTTGACACTATTTCCCTGTAATTTTACTGAATTCCAGTGATAAGTAATAGTTCTTGATTCATGTTATAAGGTTTATGAATTTAAACTCAGGAGGAGTTAATAATTAAATTGATAGTGATGTTAATATCTATGTAACACTTGGTAACTCTTAACTTCTAAACAACATTTCTAAATTCGAGCGTCATGTATAAATATATTTCTTGTGACACTAAACCCTCTTTTTAATTTGAGGGTAGGATTATTGGCCCCTAAATAATTCATTCCGAAATAATTTGTAATGGTATACATTCATCGTGATATTCATAGAATTTTCATTTCAAATTATGTAATATATCAACTCCTACCACATTAAAACTTACATATGACTTTTTCTTTTGCAAAAACCAAAAATTTCAAATTAGGTGATAGATATCAACTCCTACTACATTAAAACATACATATGACTTTTTCTCTTGCAAAAATCTAGAACTTTTCTCTAGGATCCGATTCACTATTGGATTCTTGTTAAAAATGAAATTCATACATTGGCACATGAAGACATTTGATGTTGATAGGTCTCCAACCATCTCAGCCCAATTGTTAGTATAATAGCTAAGTTCCAACAAATCTACTCCAATTTGTTTGGTGAGGATCCAAAACTCCAAGGCCAAATTTTTGAAGTGAATGTTACACTCTTCTTAGGGCATGTTTGAACAACATTTTATAACGCTTTTTAAACCACTTTTTTATTTTTCAATACATCTTTTATCTCATAATTATTATATCGAAAAATGCAAAAAATGCGTTTAGAATCATTAGGCATGTTAGATGCAGTTCAATAATTAAAAGTTTTGGTTCTCTGTCATAAAAGGGCTTCTCACTTCTGCACGTCTTGTTTTATTTTTCTACTTTATTGATGAGACCAGAGTGGGGGTAGAAGTTAAATTAGAATTATGGACAAGCACGTTAGAGTCAAAAGGACTTACGTTAAGTCGAAGTAAGACCGAATACATGAAGTGTGAGTACGATATGACAAGACGAGTAGACGAAGATGTCGTGAGTATGCTTGGATAGGAGATACTCAGGAAAGATGGTTTTAGATATTTCGGATCAATACTGCAACAAGGGGGAGAGATTGATGAAAATGTAAGTCATACAATCAGAGCAGGTTGGATGAAACAGCGCAGTGCATCAGGTTTCTTGTGTGACTGCAAACTCCCACTTAGGTTAAAAGAAAAATTATATAAAATAGCAATAAGATCGGCAATACTATATGGAGCTGAATGTTGACTAGCAAAAAGGCAATATGAGCATAAGTTGGGAGTAGCAGAAATGAAGATGTTAAGGTGGATGTGTGGTAAGACAATAATGGATAAAATAAGAAATGAGGATATTCGACGAAAAGTTGGAGTAGCACCGGTGGAAGAAAAGATAAGAGAACATAGATTGAGATGGTTTGGGCATATTCTTTGAAAACCCCTAGATGCTCCGGAAAAAAAAAAAAGAAGTTTGTTACAAAGAGCATAATAGGAAGAAAGAGAGAGGTCGGCCAGAACTTACGTGGGAAAAAGTAGTAAAACAAGATTGGCGTACAGTTTGTCTTAGGACGGAGTGGAGGAAAGCTATTAGTATAGTGGAAGAGTAAAATTCTTATATTCCCGACTGTCATTTATAATCCTAGTCCTTTCACCTTTATTTTTCTATTTCATTTTATAATTATTTCTTCTCTTCACTTTTTTTTCTTTAGGTTCATCGATCGCCGACCCCAACTAGTTTGTGATAAAGATGATGTTGATGTTGATGTAGATCTTTCTTCCTTTTTTTTTTCTTTTTTGTTTAAAAAAATTGATAGAAGTAATTAAATTCTGAAAAATCCTTGCAAACGCGAGATAAGATGTAGTTAAGTGCAATTGTAGACTCTTGGTTTTGGCGGCCAGCAAATAACGATTCTCTTTATAAATAAACGATAATCACTACTATTTTAGTGAAAATGAAAGTTTCCTTTTACACTTTCAAGAAATATACAAGTAATGATTACCTTCATCTCTTCTGTTTTTTTTTTTTTTTTAAATCACATTAGTCACTGAGGCATGTGTATCATGTTAAAACTCTTAAAATGTATGATTCCATTTCTCAATTACTTGCTTAAATAATTAATTTGGAATTAAAGAATTCATCTCCATCATCTTGTTATTATTTTGTAAAGGAATCAATAATGAGATTTCACTTACTCTCTTAATAACTCGAGTTCTATGCTTAGCGAACCGAGGTCAATTCGTTCACTAAGTCCCAATTGTTGTCAATTTAGAAATTGGGAAAGAAGAAATCCAATTGATATATGTTGAAAATGAATTCTTTTGTCTTCTTACATTGTTGGAACGTTTCAAAATTGTGTTATTTTCTTTATTTCCTTGTATCCGTTTCTATTTAAACAATCCTAGCTTCTACCAAGTGGTGATCTTAGTTAATTTCCCAAATAAACGAATTCTCATTTATGGTTTGCTTGTTTGGCATAATCTAGGTATAATGGACCCAAAATACAGATTCTAAGTTAGGTATAAGTATCCATCTTTTGGTCATTTTGGATTTCAAGTAATTGTCCATATTAGGTTCAAGTGTCGTGTTCTAGGACCTCCAAAGTTGAAACTTTCGTCCAAGTTAGGTGTAGTCAATATTTCATACATATTGCAACAAAATGAACTATATAGTTTTGTTTTGGATTTAGCAAATTCATGAAGCATACTCCTCAAGACATACAACAAAAGACACGGGTAAAAAGCCAAAAATATTTCGTATTATTCTCATTTAATGAAGTTTTGACAATTTGAATTTGAAATTGCTCGGGGATAACAAAAATGCCAGTTAGGATGTAGGAATAAGCACATAAACTTAATCTACGTGATCTAAGCTTTAATATATTCTACATTTTTCCTTATTTTACATATTTACAATAGAGTAATGATATTTTTATTAATTTTTTATAATAAAAAAATCATAATGATTGCTGTAACAAATTAAAAAAAAGTCAAATTTATTCTTTCTTTTTTTACTTTTTAAAGTTACTAAAAATATCCTTACTTTTTATAAAATAAATCAACTTTTAAGTAAGACTATATAGTTAATTTTATTTTGTACATTCATTGCACTCAATTAGTTTTTATTCAGAAGATTAATTTTGTCTCTTATAAGTGACTTGGTGGTCTCTAATTGTATGGCCTGTAATATCGTTTGTCCTAACAAGTTTCATAGAGTGACAAAATATATATGTGTGTATACATATATGTGTGTGTAAATGAATCCACTTCTTTTTTATTGTGTCTTTCGAAATGCATTAGCAACTTTGCTCCTAGGATTTTGTCAACTCTTTGCAATGAAAGATTTATAGTGATATTGATTAATAGCATATATACTAAAAGAAATAACAAATAAAAATAGACTACCAATATTTGTATCAAATAATCAAACAGCCTTACATGGTTTAACCTTTGTTCCTATTTCTGTCTTTCACAATGCACCGCCATAATCATTTTCAATACACTCATTATTTCTTTCAAAGGTTCAAAAATTGCAAGCGAGTTTGAAATCCATTCCCCTCAAAAAAATTTCAGGGGTGTTTGGTATAAATGGTGGGTTTAGGAATGGAATGGATTTGATAAAAGGAAATGTTTGAAATAGAATGGAATGATAGTAATTTTGTTGTTTGGTATTATTTTGTAATGGAATGGAATAGATTTTATATTAAAATTAAAATTTAATATTAATATTAATATTAATATTAATAAATTTATTAATAAATTTTATATTAAAATTATAATAAGGATATTATTATTTTACATTATATGATATTTTGAAAATTATATCTTGTTAAAAAAATAGTCAAAGTGCATGTCAATATGTAGAGAAAAATATTTTCTACAAGTTAGTGAAATTTGTTTTTTTTTTAAAAAAAAGGTAAAATGGGGGTTGCAAACCATTGGGGGGTTTGCAACCCCTGGACATTGGGCGCACGTCACATCAGCGCTGACAGGCGCGCTTCTTTTTTTTTTTTTAATTTTTATTTTTAGTTTGAACCAAAACGACGTCGTTTTGAACTCTTTTCAAAACCTTTCCCTTCCAAACCCATCCACTGGTGGGTTTTAACAAAAATCCACCCCTAATACTTTCCCAAAACCCATCTCCTTCTACCAAACATCTTTTTTACCCTCATGCGATTCCAAACACTCTAAACAAACGCTACCTCAGTGTTATCCCATATTTAGTGTTGTTGTTGGGAGATAATATACATGCATTTCTTTCCTTTTAACGTAGATTGTGTAAAATTGTAAGTTTCTGTTTAGATAGATGGTCTTTGTGTTCAACTTACTTAAAATTATTTGAGAAAATTTTCATAAGAAATTTGAGCCCTTAGTTAATTAATTGATGATTTTAAGTTCACTAGTCAATATTATGTATATGTTGCCATTTCAATTCCTTCCACACTCTTTTCCCTATTCTAATTAACTAATATTAGTTAATTAGTTAGTATTAGTTAATTATTTATTATAATATTAAATTAATTAATTATTAATTAAAATCATTATTAATCATTGGAAGGGAAAAGAAAAAAAAATTAGTTTAATGGCTTTCATACTTCCCAATATTAGATGGTACAAAAATACCTCAAATAAGGTAATCAAAATTTACTGTACATCATTCAATCCCCCTAACTAGACAAGTGGAATTCTTTTATTCCCATTCCCTCTCTCCCATTCCCCCCAACCAGGCATGCTATAATTAATGCCTATTTCCATGTGCAAATGGTGTGATAATTATATGGATGATCATCAAACCTTTTTTTTTTTTTTTTGGCTCATCAAAGTTGATCACCAAAACCCGGAAAAGAAATTGAGTGGTTGTGTTCATTGTTCAACTTGATCATGAAATTCCCTGAAAACAAGTGGGCTCTTTTCCGAGTTTCAATTTGGGCACCGGCCCTTAAATGGTGACCGGTTCTAATAATGTTTCGGAATCATCTAAAATTGTGACTGGTTCTTTTGTTTGGAAAGTTTCTTTGAATATTCTTACCATATATACATAGAATATATATTTGTTTTTCTCTCCAACCTTATGATGATACTACCATCCACTTCGATATTTCTTAGGTATCTAGTGAATACTAAATATTGATTACATATGTTATATTTTTATTATTATCTAATATCTTCTTCATGATAAGACAGAAAATCTTATTTTTTTCAACACAGTCCAGTACCTTAGAATTATTATATTACCTCATCAACAAAAAGATTTACATATAAAAAAAGATTAAGTTGTTCCATCATTTTTCCATCATAATTATGGAGAAGAAATTACATACAATGATTGTACCAAATAGGATGATAGAACTAAAATAGTTTATGAGTTAAAAATGTAATTTTGTTGACTAATAACTAATAAAAAGTTATACTTTAATCAAAGTAAACTCTTTTTTTTTTTTGAAACAAAAGGAGTACATGATAGAAGAAAAGGTAAATGCACCCATCACCTAAATATTTTATAACTGCTAAAAAAATAATAACATCAAACTCATTCATAATTTCATCGATTATTGTCAATAAAAAATAAATAGATTCAACCGATTTTCTTATTTATCGATTTAAAAACATTGTACATTACATTAAGTCATACATTGTGTATCACTCTTACGAAAATAACAAATTTTCACTTGGATTACTTGGAGTTGGAGAACCAACCAAGGCAAAAGGGCCCAAATTTAGGTGGTTTCATTTTTGGACAATGCTCTACGGACTTGTTTTAGCAAATTTTCTTTTTCATTATATTTGGGCTGCCATTTGGTCTGTGCAGAATCAAGCACCCATTTCAAGCTAATTAAAACAGGCTCAAAAATTAAAAACAAAGCTAAACATATTTAAATCACTCTACATTTTCTTGGTTAATAAAATCTTTCCTAGAAAAAAAAAAAAAAAAAACCCAGACTTAGGATATCTTGTTCAAGCTCCTCATGTAACAGTGATGCGGTTGTATGTCTTTCCCCAGCTCTTAACATGAAGTTGAGATAATTTCAGTTCTTTTCTTCTTACAATTTCTACATGATGTGCCTTAATGTTCATCAAAGTGCATGTCAATTTATAGTTTGACAACTTTTGAGATAAAATATAGTCCAATCTTTAGTCTTCATCTAAGTTCAATCTTTAGTCTTCTTACAATTTTGTCAAGCTTGCAAGTGGAACGACACAGTTTTGGAAACAGTTAGCTTAGAAGACAAGTTAACAAGATGTTAGTTAGTTAGTTAGTCGGTTAGTAGTTGGTTAACCCTACACTAATGACGGTTTTAGCTAAATGGTGTATAAAAGTGTAGGCACCAAAGCTGAGAAGCTAGGCTGGATTTAGACTAAACTTCCTTCTGTACTATCTTCTTCTATATTCTGAATCTCCTCTATTCTTTCTTTTCATCTTAGCTTCTCTATTCTTTTCTTGATTTTCTTCAGAGCTCAAGCTCAAGCTTTAGAACTGCAGTTGCTATTCCGAAGCTTGACAATTGGTATCAGAACGGGTTGAAACAAGGGACAATGGCAGATGGGACAAGGGGAAAAGCCATGGCGGAACAAATCAAGAAGCAGGAATGCCGGTTCGCAGAATGGAGCGAAAATTTTCAAAGGTAACTTTCGAAAATTCAACTCCAAAATGCTAAGAACAGCAAGTGAATCGATGCCAATATTGCTAGTCTTTAGGTACAAATCGAGATGATGATGAGTTTCATAATGAAGGATAAACCCTTAGAGAATTCAGTAGTGTTGGTGGATAAAATGCCCCTGCTACCAACACCTAATGCAAGAATGAGGTTGGGAATGGAGGAAAAAGCCATTATTCTTTTCAGGGAAAGATGAAACAAGACTGGTTATGGAGATAGTTGGGTACACCCAAAAGTAGACTACCATTTTTTTGAAGAAGATAACCCGAGAGAATGGGTTAGAAAATGTGATAAGTTTTTCTTGATACATCAAGTGGAGGATGATCAAATGATGGAGGTAGCTAAAATGTATTTGACAGGAAAGGTAGATGTGTAGTTCCAAAGTATTAAACTCATGAAGGGCAAGGTTTCTTGGAGGGAATTTTGTGAAATTCTCTATCAAAGATTCGAAGGAAAGGGCATTCTGGATGAGGTAGAGGAGTTCAATAGATTGAGACAGTCAAATTTAGTAATGGCATATCAAGAATGTTTTGAAAATCTGAATACCTCACTGCTAGCCTGTGATCCTAGACTACCTAAAAGCTATTTTATGTCAAGCTTCATAGGCAGATTGAAGGATGAGATCAAGTTAGCAGTAAAAATGATGAAACCAAGTTCTTTAATTGAAGCATTTGAAACTACATTATTACAAGAAAAATTGGTGGAAGTAAATGCCAAAAAATACAAGACAACACCGAGAGCATATTTTGAGGTCACTCTAGGATATTACAAGCAAGGAACAACCGAAGATGCTAACCATAAACCTACCATGAGCACAACTGATAAACCCCTAGAGACGAGAGCAGGTGAAACTAGAAGAATCTCACCTCAAGAAATTCATAGAAGGCATAATTTGGGACTATGTTTTAGATGTGGTGATAAATTTGGCCTAGGCCATGAGTGTAAAATGAAACTAGCAACATTTGTGCTAACAGAGGAAGATGAAGAACCAGATTTTCTGGATGCTAAGGAATTCCAAGAAGAGGAGGAAAAGTTAGCAGAAAATGTAATAGATGTTTCCTTGCATGTCTTATCTAAAAAGTTGAAAAAGAAGACTATAACCTTGCAAGGGAAGATACAAGGAGAGTGGTTGAACATTTTAGTGGATACAAGTAGTACTAGCAACTTCATACAATGGAAGATAGTTGAAAGGCTAAAGCTTAAACACGAAGTAGCAACAACCTTACATGTTACAATAGCTGATGGAACAAAGATTACAAACTATAGAATCTACCTAGGAGTGGAATGGGGTATACAGGATCACAATTTCCAGCATGATTTAAGAGTAATGGAACTAGAGGGATGGGATATCATACTGGGAGTTAATTGGATGTACTAGTACAGTCCCATTACGTTTGATTTCAAACAGCTATATATTCAAATGGTTCAAGAAGGGGAGGAAGTAGTTCTAGTGGGGAGAGCAAATAATCCGCAGCTGAAACTAATCAAACGGAAGGAAATCTATTCTTTCCTGAAAAACCAGCAACAAAGCCAAAAACAAGTGAAGCTATCTATGATTAGTGAGTTCAAACTGGAGAATGAGGTAAAGAATCCTAGTGAAATTTCAGAATTATTAATGCAATTTTCTGAAGTCTTTGAAACTCCCAAGAACCTACCCCCAAACAGAACCTTGGACCATCAAATACCCTTGAAACCAAATGCCCAACCCTTCAAATTGAAACCATACCGATACCCCCATGCCCAAAAAGATGAGATTGAAAAACAAGTTGCTGAAATGTTGCAAACTAGCATCATACAACACAGCAACAACCTCTTGCTTCTCCTGTGTTGTTAGTAAAAAAAAAAAAAACATATGGAGGTTTTGTGTTGATTATAGATACCTCAATGACTTTACTATCAAAGATAAGTACCCTATCCCTAACATAGATGAGTTATTTGATGAACTCTTTGGAGCCAAATTTTTCTCCAAAATTGACTTAAGATCAGGATATCATCAAATAAGGGTTCAGCTAGAAGATATACCAAAAACAGCATTCCAAACTCACCTTGGACACTATGAATTCCTAGTAATGCCTTTTAGACTCACAAATGCTCTAGCCACATTTCAAGCCTTAATGAACCAAAAATTTTAGCCTTTCCTTAGAAAGTTTATGTTAGTATTTTTTGATGATATTTTAATCTACAGCAAAACTTTTGAGGAGCACAAAAGACATCTAAAAATTGTACTGGAAATTTTGAAAAGTAACCAACTCTTTGACAAATTATCCAAGTGCTCATTTGCTCAGTTGCAAGTGGAATACCTTGGCCATGTGATTTCAGAAAAAAGAGCGAGTATGGAGATGGATAAGGTGAGGTGTGTGCTGGAATGGCCTCTTCCAAAGAATGTCAAAACCCTAAGAGGTTTTCTAGGACTTACAGGGTACTACCGTAGGTTCATCAAGGGATATGGAGTTATCTCTCGACCTCTAACTAATATGCTGAAAAATGAGGGGTTCCTATGGTCAACAGAGGCTGAAGTTGCTTTTCAAGCACTCAAGGAAGCTCTCAACAAAGCGCCTGTGCTAAGACTACCAAGTTTCTCACAATCCTTTGTCATTGAAACAGATGCATGTGGCAAATGAATGAGGTCAATTTTGATGCAAGAGAAACATCCCATAGCCTACATGAGTAAGGCTTTCAACTCCAGAAACCAAGACTTATCCATTTATGAGAAGGAATTGCTGGCTTTAGTTATGGCAGTGTCTAAATGGCGACATTATTTAGTGGGACACCACTTCATAATCAAGATTGATCACCAAGCTCTCAAATACTTGCCAGAATAGAAACTAACTACACCTCTTCAACATAAGTGGCTAACCAAACTTATGGGAATGGATTACTCTATTCAGTATAAGAAGGGTGTAGATAATGTTGGGGCGGATGCATTCTCTAAAAGAAATTTTCAAGAAGAAGAAGGAGAGTAACATACAAATACACTCATGGCCATATCATCAATGAAGCCAGCTTGGATGTCCTAAATCGAATCTAGTTATCAAAATGATTCAGAATGTCAACATATCATCAGTTTTTTACTGATTACTCTAGACAACATGCTTGAGTTTCAGTATGAAGGGGGTATACTTAGGAGGAACGGCAAAATATATGTAGGGAGCTCCACTTATTTGAAGAAGCAACTCATCCAGAATATGCATAATACTTTGCTGGGAGATCATTCAGAACAGAATGCTTGCCTTCAACGCCTGAAATTCATCTTCTACTGGCCACATCTTTTAGAAGATGTCATCAAGACAGTCCAAGAGTATGAAGTGTGTCAACACAATAAAGGCGAACATGTTTCATATCCTGGTCTCTTACAACCACTAGAAGTTCCTCAAGCAGCTTGGAGAAGCATAACCATGGATTTCATTGAAAAGCTACCCTTGTCTAATGGCATGAATACAATCATGGTGGTGGTCGATCGCCTCACAAAATTTGCACATTTTATACCACTAACTCATCCTTTTGATGCAAGTAAAATAGCTCAAATCTTCTTAAACTAGGTTTTCAAGCTCAATGGTTTGCCTGCGACAATTGTTAGTGACAGAGACAACCTTTTCACTAGCTATTTCTGGTAAGCCATTTTCAAATTGCTAGGAATCACACTCTGCTACAGTACTGCGTATCACCCTCAGTCAGATGGCCAAAGCGAGAGGGTAAATCAGTGTTTGCAATCCTACTTGAGGTGTTTTTCTTCTGAGAAACCGACAACATGAAGTCAGTGGTTATCTATTGGTAGAATGGTGGTACAACACAAACTGGTACTCTAGCATCAACATGTCTCCTTTTGAAGTCCTCTATGAAACCAAACCAATTCCTTTACCCTTAGGTCCTTATCAGGATACAGGGATGCTGGCGTTGACTGATATGGTCCAACAACGTGCTTTGATACTAAACAACCTCAAAAAACACTTGCAGAAAGCTCAGAACCTGGCGAAACACTTTGCAGATAAGCACATAATGAACTGATCATTTCAGGTGGGGGATATGGTTTATCTGAAGTTATAGCCTTATAGACAGCAGACAACAGCAGTTCGCACCTGCCTTAAGCTTGCATCTATATATTTTGGCTCTTTTGAAGTACTGGAACGTAGCCTACAAACTAAAACTTCCTGACACAACAAAGATCCATCTGGTTTTTCATGTATCCTTACTCAAGAAGAAAATTGGAGAGCAGCCGGTGACAACTATTACTGAATTGCCGCAGCTGACTGAGGAAGACGTTTGTCCTATACAACCTATGGCAATCTTGCAGCGGCGCGTTATCATGAGAGAAGAGCATCCGGTTACTCAATGGCTTATTCAATGGAAAGATTTCAACAAATAGGAGGCGACATGGGAGAATCCAGCATTCATCCATCATCAATTTCCCCAGTTTCAGTTTTGAAGACAAGATTGTTTTCATCGCAGGGCATTTGTCAAGCTTGCAAGTGTAACGACACAGTTTTGGAAACAGTTAGCTTAGAAAACAAGTTAACAAGATGTTAGTTAGTTAGTTAGTCGGTTAGTAGTTGGTTAACCCTACCCTAATGACGGTTTTAGCTAAATGGTGTATAAAAGTGTAAGCACCAAAACTGAGAGGCAAGGCTGGATTTAGACTAAACTTCCTTCTATACTATCTTCTCCTATATTTTGAATCTCCTCTATTCTTTCTTTTCTTCTTAGCTTCTTTATTCTTTTCTTGATTTTCTTCAGAGCTCAGGCTTCAGAACTGCAGTTGTTGTTCCGAAGCTTGACAAATTTCTACTCATTGACCTGAGTAAGAATTCAAATCTTATTGTCTCATCTTCCACTTGTTCCAAGTCTCACTCTCATTATTGACATTCTGTACTCATTCTAAGTTGCACTGTCCTGTGTATGAGAACGAGCAGTGAAAGCCTCATTATCTCTTCTTTCAAAATGAGTAATGATGCAATGGTAAAGTTTTAAACTTTCACTCTATAATTTAATGTTCAAATCTCACAAATTAGAAAATACAATAATTCGTTTTTCACTAGCAACAAAAATTACACTGCATTTGAATTACATTTCAAAATGTACTTTTACTTTTTTTAATATAACTTTATAAGTTTTCAATACATTTTATATGTTTTGAAATGTTATCATATGCACTAATATCCCCTTCTCTCTCTCTCAGCCCAAAAATACAAAGACTTTGTTTGGACAAGATTTTTATTTACAAAAAATTAACTTTTTTTAAACAAAAATAAAACATCCAAACACATTTTTATTTTAAAATTTAAATTTTCCCACATAAATTCTTATATAATTTTAAAAAATTTTCCCTTCAAAATATTTTTTTTATAAAAAAAAACCCCAACAAAATTTTCTCCCATTCCAATATAACTTTTTGTATCACACATTAAAATTTTCACTCTTGTTTATTGTTCCTCCCCCACTAAGATTTAAAAGCAAAAGAGAATTTTTAAAATATGATAACCATTCTGCCTTTCGGCCTGAAATGAAGAAGAGCTCAACTCAAGATGGTTTCCTTACAATGATAACTTGCCTAGCTTGATAGTATTGATCTGCCATTAGCATTTTATTTGCAAGCAGATGGTCACCTACTGATTCATTGCAATATGTTGACTAAAATGATGAGGGCTTAAAAGCAGAAAGAAAAATAGGATGAATCTACAAAATTAAGCACCAGGTGTTAAATTAATCCATCACGGATGAAGTTATAATAATTTACCATTATCAACAAATCACCAAATACTAATACTGAATCTAGTAACTTAAACGTCCGGCAACTGCTTTCTCATGTTCATAGGCTACTGCACCCTAAAGGGTTGTAAACAAAGTTGTGCAATCTATACAACTTCCTAGTCTTCTTGCTCTTCAAACAGAAGCACTATTTCTAGTCTACGTATACCCCCACCAAGAACTATTAGCAGCATGAACATCTTGTGCATAAGCAGGAGCAATTTCTGCAACTACATGACCATTTTGTGCACCAGCAAGAACATTTAATGCAGTCAGGTTTTAAGCATTCCATGCACTTCGCTTGCCATTTTGGGCATTTTGGCCACCATGTCGAGCATTTTGGCCACCAGCAACATGTAAAGCACTTAGGTTTTAAACAAGCAAAGCATTTTGGCCACCAGCAACATGTAAGGCACTTAGGTTTCAAACAAGCAGAGCAATTAGATCTCCTACATTTTACTTTACAGCACCTGTTGGCAGAATTCCTGACCAAAGAATATGACCTCTTTTGAAAACGTAGAGTTTGACGGATCTTTTTGAGTCTGACTGCAGTTGTCATATTCTCCATTTCTTGGATAAATCTACATAGATGGCGAATGTAGTCGGGATACAGCTCCAGGTTGCAGTGGCCACCACCCTTTATCCACAAGGGATCATACGGATCCCTAGCCATTTTCCATAGTCCACTACCGTGTAACCAGTTCACTACATCATCTTCCGTACCCTGTAAAGTGCTATCATTCCATCAGAAAAAACATCAACATAAAATTGATTTAAGAAGCATTCTACCGTCAACAATCTTAAAGCAGACCCACACAGCTAATTCATCTCTCACTGCAGCTAATTCAGTACTAAGAATATCATAAACTAAAAACAGAGAAACAACAATTTGGATTCTCATCACATGTCAGCATAATTTGCAGTTTGTAGCATAGTTTTTCCATCCATATTCTAACTAAAAAAATAAAAGAATGTAAAGTTTTATGAGGGGACGATGCCTCTCTTTTCCCCTTAATTTTCCTTCTTTAGGGTGTTTGGGGGTCTCAACCCGAGCTAGTATTAGAGGTAAGAACTTTTTGGTTCGGGGGGCGCTTGAGTTAGCTGCCAGTGTCTGACAGCGTCTTGACCCCCATCCAGAGAACACTTAACCTATGCTGCTGACAAGAATTGTGCTACCAACCTTCTAATTTGGAAAATGAGTATCTTCACTGCCTTAAAAAAAAATGATGTAATGTGCAAATAAGTTACTCTGTCTTTCTTCAATTACCATAACAATATATCAGTCTCCATCCATTTCTCAATGTTTATCAGCTTTATCACCAATAATTCCACATAACTACAAATGACGAAATGAAAAATTTAAACAACCGTATTTTTCACCAAACCAAACACATTAAAGAGAAAGTTGATGAGGGTATAGATAAGAAAACGTATAACTAAATTCCTCTTTTCTATCTGATCCAGCATTATGTAGAACTATCCTCACCCGGTCAATGACAGTCTGAAATATTCAACAACCCAAGGAAGTGGGAGGAGAAACATAGTTTTATGTCTAGTTCAGTAAGAGCAATTTTTCCTATGAACAATCATATCAATGCACACCTATGAACAATCATATCAATACATGCGCATTCTGGAGACACTATATATTCTACATTATGAAAAAATGACAGAGAGCACTTACATGTATCACGAGCACGGGGCATTTGACCTTCCGTATTTTATTTACATTCTGCAGATTCAAAGAACAATAATATTTTAAAACCACTGAAAACGTAATTCAACTTCTGTAATTGCTTGAAAATCATACATGGTTCTGAATTAATAAAATAATGATATTATTGCTTCAAGCCAAATGAAAAAACTTTACAAGGTTCATTAAAAAATGGGTTCATGCAAATCTTAATTGCCAAACAAATGTGCTCTATGCTTCAACTCAGATCTGTTGATAGGCGTTTTATAAAATTTTAGAGAATTAGAAAATTTTTAATGAATCAAGTAAATGAAGGCATTGTTGTGGCCATATCATACACTTGCATCAGCGTGTAAAAACAACTTTTCGTTGAAAATGAAATTAAAAAATTACTCAAGAATTTGTTTTAGTTTGAAAATAATTTGTTCATCTTTGGGGGCTAACAAACTTTCTGAGCTTGTGTCAAACAAATTGCATTTTCAGTACTCAGATCAAGAAATCAAATTAAATAATTCCTGGTTGAACAGAGATGATTCAATAACACAGAAAAGAGTACACTAAAACGCACAACAATTTGTTATGTGATGTCATCCAAATCAAAAGCAGTTGAATTTGAAAATGATAACTCAAAAAGGCAACTGAAGCTTAGTATTACAATCCATACCTCTGGCAGAAAGTCCAGTGTAAATGATTAAAATGGATAACTAATAAAAAAAAAAGATTAATAAGCTTTTTGCTTCCTTATACTAACTGGAAATTAAGATTGAACTCACCTTGTAGATGTCAAAACAAAACGTGAACTTCATGTGACAAAGCACACGAAGACCAGAGAGAATGGCACTGTGCAGAACTACACCCCTCAATCTGGGTAATTTGGCAGCCAAATGTAATGTTGGGCCACTTCCAACAGACTGCCCATACAGGATTAAATCTTCCTGGCTAACACCATATTCAGTTTCCAGGCATTTATATACTGCCTCTATGTCAGCATAGGTATCAAATTCACTTGGCTGTGTCAGTTTATTAGACATGAAATGGTTTAGACATCAGCAAAACAATATAACAGATGGAGCATACTAAATCAAGGTGAAAAAAAGATGGAAAATATCAGTGTGAGACTATTATACTACAGCAGCCGCACTACTCTACTAGCCTCTGATAGAGTTGCACTTTTGCAGTTGCTTCCACTATAAGCTTTGATTGTTCACCACCATATTTAAATTGTCAAAGAGTTTAACCTTAAGTCATTGCTACATGGTTTACCATTTATGTTACTTGAAGTCAATTGTGCAGGATCAATCCAGAGGTGCTAGATCCAGGATTTAGCTCATGAACTGCCTATGAATAATTCTTTCCAACAGGTTGTGTTAAAGAAGAATAGCTCCATTGTAGACACCAAATACTTGAAAAATTAAAGAACTTAAAATTTTTAACAGTGTACCATGGAAACTTGGCAAAAAAGGATTAAGACACAGCTTTCACAAAATGACAATATCCCTTGAGGGAAAATAAAATACAAGTATAAGCAAAGGATAAACAGGGTATCTAACAACTGAAAACAAAAGGCCTAAGAATTGGTTAAATGAATTCTTAGCTAGACTCTTTCATGGCATTAAACATCAAGTAGAGAACACTACACTGTTAAAGAAGAACGGGTCATTTGCAAATTTTGCTCAAGGTTTGCTTACCTACTGTCATATGAAATACAGCATGCTAATTATTTGCACAGATATACGTTAGTTTTTGCACCTCCTTGTGTGCGCTCATCACTCCCTCCCTGTCATTCATGTTAAGGGAAACTTTTATAGCTCTCCACTATCTCATTTTCTAAGGCACCATACCATTCTATATCATTCCTAGAATTATGCTCAAGGCATGTGCCCTTCTGGCCCACTACCATTCTTGTTATCAGTTCCTGAAGTTATGTTTGACCATAACCAGCACAAGTCAAAAAATTGCAGATTTGTGATTCTACAATGGAAAAAGGGCAGAGGAAACATACGCACAAATAAGTAGATTAATGCTGGATATTTAACCTACCTTGCCAGTAGAGGCTCCGTACCCAGAATAGTCATATCTGCATAATAAAATTGAGATAAAAAAGTTAACAAGATAACCAGTCACTTAAAAAGACAGTTCTGAAGTAAAAGTTTACCCATAGGCAATTGTATGCACATAATCCAAAATAAGATTAAACAGTGATTAAATCAATTCAAGTGCAAGACAAACAAAAAGACTACGAAAATGAGTAGTGTATAGCATAAGAATCTATGCAGCAGAACAAAAAAATGATTAAAATGATTAAATATAAACCCAACCAGTATGCTATCATCAGACTAAATCAAAAAAAAATAATACATTTAGTATAGAAAAAGCCGGAAAAAAGGAAAAACAACTTTCACTTTTTTATGCTTCAGATTCATTGAAGGAAAAACAAAACAAACAAGCCATCATTGCGGCACACAACAAGTTGGACACGTAAAATTTTCCCAAAAAGTATCACACACGATGTTTTAGAGCCACTGTACCTGAAACGACATAGAAAGCACATGAATACACAACAAGAACAATTCGTCAATGACTCAATGTGAAAGCAAAAGATGAGTTTCACAGCACATCAGCACAACCCCCAAAGAGATCACATTTGACGTCCCTATCCAAACCCACCACACAAAATCTCCCTTTCACTTCTACGTTTTATTTTGAGAAGGTGAATAATATTACCAAACTACTTTTACTCATAAAGGACAAGAAAAATGAAAAACATGAAATGGTTGAAAGCGACTTCCTCCAAGTAGCAACAAGAAAATCATAATGAAGCGCTGTCTCATTTTCAATGCGGCATGGGATTGTAAAAACAAAAGATATTGAGCACCCTTGTCGAAGATGTGGCTGCGAACATTAATTTGAACAGATACATCAGATCGAAAGAAACAGCAGTACTAGTAAAAGGGTAATTATACTCCATCGAAAAAACAAAAAAGGCAACAACTTTACACGCCATAAACATTTGACACTAAAATTATTTAAATCATAAGAATATATTTCCAAAAAAAAATAATAATAATAAGGGTAAACTAGAAAGAGAAATCTCAAAAGCTCATTAACCTTGCAAGAAAAAGGCCTAAAAAAGTTATCTTTACCAACGTTGAGATTTAATACAAACACATACACAGTAAAATGACAACCCACATCAAAGAATTACAAAATATTCATAACTTCACCATATCCAACCCATCTAAGAATTACACTCATGAACTGAGCTCAGAATTGAGAAGAAACATTGGCACATGAACAATCACCAGAAATTAATTTGTGTACCAAATGAAGTATTTGGTAACCAAAATAGCCAAATTAAATCTTTCTATGCCAAGCTAAAAAAGAATGCACAACAACATAAGGGACAAAGGGAGCTTACCCCATGAGGTTGACTCTGAGATTAGCTTTAAGTTGGACAAAGAGATCATAAAGTTGGCCCAGATCAGCTGCATTGCCATGAGAGTATAGAATAGTGAGTCTAGCATAGGGGTTCTTTAGGTAAAAAGCTACAATTTTGTTCCCTCTTTTTGTGTCAAGTAGCAGCACATCAAGAGAAGGATCATCAGGTGCACCAGAAATGGGCATAGACGATGTCGTTGAGACAGCTACCAGCTTGCCGTCGTCCCTCTTTTTCACCTGATAAGTCCCCGGAGACGGTGGGAAAAATGCAAACTTTGATGCCAGCTGAGATATACAACCCATGCTCAAAGACAGAAGCTTTTTTATTAATTTGAGTTCTTAGAAACTCCACCACCCCAGTATTTATATGGTTTTTGCAGAACCAATTCATGAATGCATGTGTATTTTACTGGGTTGGTGTTGAAAATTTAAATGAGGCAAAAAATAAAAAATACAAAGAAAATCAGTGCGTGTTTTCAGGTGTTGTGTGGGCAGGGGAGTTGGGGAATAGGGATGATGAGAAGGGCTTTTTTTGGTTGGGGGAGAGTAGTAGTTAGAGAAGAGGGGAAGTAAATGGAAGCCTTAGAGGGCTAAAAGTTTGCCTGCCTAAAATTATGAAAGATGAGATCATGCATATGTTGACATCTGTTCTGAATTCTGATACCAAGGAGAGTGTGGGTGTAATTGTGTGACTGCGTGACTGTGTGAAAGAGAAATATAGGATGAGAACGGGAAGTGAAGTGAAGTGAAGTGGGGGGGTTGTTTTTTGTGCCTTGTATGGACGTATGTAGATTGTTGAGTTCGGGGTGGCAGAAAGGACCCAGAATGGGGAGGGAATCAGGAGGAGGGGATTGTGAATCTGTGATGTGTGTGACTGTGTGGGGAGTTTGTGCACTTGTGTTGTTGAATGAATTAAAAAATGAGCTTTTTCAGTGACTTAATATTGTGTGTCAGTTGGACAGTGGGGGCTCAAAATGTGTATCCCACGCATACAACTGGGAAAATAGTGTCGACTTTTATGTGCAAAGTGTGTACTGTTGTCATCGCTTATCGGCTTCTATAGTGCTGTTCCTATTTGGGGATTTAATTTCTGCTAACAACTCATGTTATAATCGTTAAAAAAAAAAAAAAACCCATGTTATAAGCAAAAGTACGTTACAAATCACATGATTGGATCAGGTATTACACGTTTTTTTTGTTTGTCTTTAGATCAGATTCTACGCTTCGGCTAAGGCCATAAAAGTAGAGGTGAATTTTTTTATTTATAACTTATGTAACTTGCGGGTAAATATTCTTTATTCATAATCAAGAATAAAAATACAAAATGAGCCATTAATCTAACCGTTTCTCAAGCCTTAAAACTATGTGATTAATGCGGTTTACTTTTTAGTTGAACCCGTTGCACAGGATTTACTTAGTACAATTTACATCTCTTGTGTAGTTTGTGAGCTATTATACAAAAACGGGATTTACGCAATGCGCACATTTAGTAGCGACTGCGGGTTTCTTAGTAAAAAAAAAAAAACTATGTGACTAATTTTAAAATTTGAAATTTGTTTAGTATGTATAGTTTTGAGTTGAATAATAGTTTCAATTTTTTATTTTTTTTAGTAATGATTAGAATAAAATTATCCTTATCAAAATGAAAAGACTTTTTTTTCATCTTTACGTTTTTTCCTTTTAGGCTTCTCCAAAGAATGTCATTATTATTTTAGAGAGTCCTTCAAAAAATGTGTAAAATTTTTATAACGTTCATTTTTATTTTTAAAAAATTAAATTTTGTTTCGCATGTTTCTATACAAAAAGTTAAATATTGTTGGGCATATTTTTGTACATCAACTAGAAAATATTTTTGTATCATTTTATCTATCAAAACAATGCATCTCCAATTAAGGTCATTTATATTTAGAAATTCTCCATAGTGGAAGATTTCATTTACTTCCTTTGAACTCTGAAATTGATTATTCTTTTTTCTTTTCCTAGTAAAATGATGATTATTCAAATCAAAACAAAACAAAACAAAACAAGACAAACATCCCACATCCCACATCCCATTGATCAATTAAATCACGTTAATTCAACAAGACATCTAAAGCACTGAAGTTCGTTTGTTCTTGAGATGGTAGAAGAAAATATTTCTTTACAAAGGATGATAAATTGGGAAGCCCCACTTCAATCCATTTGATTTGGTCCTAGTTTTGGTTTTTGTTTTTATTGGTATATACCTTGCTTAGAAATCCAGCAATACCGCCAAAATATCTTTACGAAGAATGTGCATATCTTGTTTTCCCGAGAGCCATTGGAATTGCACTCCTTTCCATATGAACTTTGCAGTTTGCACACAGATGGAATGCATTTGGTCACACTTCTAAGGCCGCCAAGTACTAGTGCTTATTGCTCCAATCACCACCCAACATTAGTTGGATTCAAAATGAACTGTGTCTTTATCATTTCTCTCCTCTTATTATTCCTCTCTTTGGGTAGAGGTCTCGTCTTGAAGTGAGGCAATAGAAATACTATGAGTCACAACTAGATGGGAATTTAATAAAATTAAGTAATTAAATATCTATTAATTTTAAATATTAAGTGATATTAATAAATAATACTAATGGATAATTCCATTATCCATTGGAATTCGAATTAAATGCTATTATTGGGTTCTAATGAGATCTCACTTAATTACTCAATAACATTCTAATAAAAAACTACTAAATGTTCCCAATTAAATTTAGAGTAATGATACTTATAGTGACTTTTTATAGTGAATTTTTATAATGATTGATGTGGCAAGTATGAAAAGACAAAATCATTTCTTATTATTTTACATTTTTTCAGGAGGGTAATGGATGAATTTTGTCTTTTTATACTTGCCACATCAGTCACTATGAAAAATCACTGTAAAAAGTCATTAAATGTATCATTACTCTTAAATTTAATTAACTTAATTTTTTAATTAAATTATCACTAATCATTGATTATTCAACATTATTCAATAATTACCTATTTAATCATTCCCATTAGGACCCATAGTATCTTATAAGCCACCCAATAAATTCTCATCCCATCCCATCCTATCCCAATAGCAGTCTGCACATTTATTTTCAATGGGTATTTTTAATGAGTATGAGAAACTTAATAACTCACATCCTTTTGAGTTTTCATTGGGACTATAGAAATATTATCAACTTTGAGGAACACCCTTATAATAGAGTAAGAAATACAATTGTAATATTATAAAATTGTCAAAAAAAATAAATAATACTAGTGGCTTGGCCGTTGCATTATAATGAGTCTATGCTCAGTCAGGTGTTCAATTTGAAGGCCTCAGCTCGTTTGCAAACAATGCATGATTTTAAAGTGTGTATGAATTATAATTTTAAAGTATATTTTTGTATTTTTTAAGTTAATTTTGTATTTTTAATATATTTTTTATTTTGTAAATATTATTTTAATAAGTGTAAAAATACATTTTAAAACACAATTTATATATACCCTCAAATATCTTAGCTTATGTTAAGTATTAGCCAAAGTTTGCTACAAGAGTTTTGCACCATCAGCGTGGCTATACTTGATTTACAGCAAACTTAATATACATTATTTTGTTTAGTGATAAGTAATCAAGAAACCAATTTGAGTGGCAATTAGGGAAAACATCAAAACTCTAAGTTAGAATTGGTACAAAGATTAATTAAAAATTTTAAAGTAGATAGTAAACTTATTTTTGATGTGGTGATTGTATCCTTGGATATTCTATTTAATGAGAGCAACAAAGTTATTTGAGAAAAGTTGTTTTTTAATTTTTTTTTTATTGCACTTTTGATTTTTTAATGGTTAACACCTATTATAATCTGAGGTCAACACCTATCAAATTATTTCGATGATACAATATTTGTAAACTTTTGGCCATTAATTTATTTAAAATGGTGAGTTTTGTCCACTTTTTCAAATTTCATACTTGCATAAAACGCAATGTTCTAAAGAAAAAGGGTAAAGTCTGCACATATCTTTGTATAAATTACTACATTTTCTATTTAATCCGAATACCACCAAAAACTCACTTTAAATATATTAATGCTTTCTATAAATTACTAGATTTTCTAGTTAAATAGATTAAACTGCTTTTTTAGCCATACATATTTGCAAAGAAAGGAAAAAGAAAATTAGGATTTTTTTTTTTTTTTTTATCTAATTTTTTTAAACTTTTTTTTAAAAAAAAAACTAAAAAAAAACTCTCTTTTTTAGAGAAGATGAAGATAGTGGAAGAAAATAATTTTTTTAAAACTACTAATAATTTTTTTTTTTTTTTTTTTTTTTATTTTTTTTTTGTTTGTCTTGTATTTGTTTTTTTTTTTTGATTTGAATAATAAAAATAAATTTCAACAAAAATAAAATTACATACATTAAAAATCAAATCTGATGGGTGAAAGTTAACATTTTAAAAAGATTAGTGATAAAAAATTTATACAAAAGGAATGCAATGAGTAAAATATATATGATTGAAATGATTTAGTGACTGCAAAAACTCTAAATGGTTAATTGTTTTTTCAATAGTTGTAACGTATTAAATTGGAAATGGAAGTTCATCTAAATTATTTGAGAAGCTATAATGGAAACTGCCAAAATTTGACTTAAACGGTAATATTGAAATTTGATTTTAAGATCAATAATGTAACTCATTGAGCTACTCACATGAAGAGGGTTGGTTTTGACACTGGCAAAATTGGAGAAAATAAAAGTAAACACTCAAAAAGGAAATAAACTCGTCATTTAAAGGAATTCACTTAAGAGATAAGAGTTAAATTTAAAAAAAAAAATTGTCCCTTAATAAAGTCTACCAAAAAGATAGGAGTAAGTTAAAAAAAAAAAAATTTAAAAAGAAGCTAGAAAAGCCACAAAGCCAATTATCACAAAAACTCATCAATTAATCCCACTTTAGGTGATAAATGTGAGATCAGAAAAATTAAAAATGAACTAACTTATTTGACTAAGAATAGTTCAAACTAAGAAAGACAATACTTGGAAATTAAAACGACATATTCAAAATTATATCGAAAACATGACCAGCTAATATATATGCCTAAGATATATATCCATTTATATTAATTACAAATAGAAAATGGTATTAAGAGACATAAAAACACTAATATCTATTTACTCTATTATTTATATAATCTAAGGCCATCTCTTAGATTATATTATTATTCTAAAGTATGCTTTTCTTCCTAACTTAATATATTAGCCAAATTAGTGATTAAACAAAATCATGTTATAGTTCAAATTATCTTATCTCTTAATATTTTAATTCAAAATTTAATTCTTATCTCTTCACATTTTAATTCAAATCTTAATGATTTTGAATTAAATTCTTACTAGATTTCGTATCTCAATTTATCCTAATCTCTTCAATTAATAATTTTTGAGGACCAATTAATAAGTCCAAAAAAATACAAAATATTATCATTTTGTGGCTCAATAATATAATACAAACATAGGTAATTTTTTGGTGTTTAGTAATTTAGGCTAACTAAAATGCAAATTACCTAGTACCATATATATGATTTATAATTGTTTTAAAGCATGCATATATTTTTTAGATAATGCACAGCTAATTTTTTGGTTTTTAGTAATTTAGTCCTACTAAAATATAAATTACCAAGTACCATACATATGATTTATAATAGTTTAAAGTATACATATATTTTTTAGATAATACTGTGAATTCTACTTAATATTATTTTTTAGTTTGGCATTTGATTGCTATTCAAATTCTTAAATTCTACGAAAATGAATATATAGAATGTTGGGAAGGTTTTACACGTGGGAAGCCAAACTAGATCAACCCAATAAGTAGTAGAAGTTTGCCTGAACTCAAAAGTTTAAACTTGTGGGTCATGGATCATTGCTTTTAAGTGCTCTAGTTCTTCTTAATTTTTCAATGTGAGATAGTATCTATGAACACAACAAACCTCCCCTTCATAGATACATTACCATATTAAAGTCCACTCCTCCCCTCCCCACAAGCCCAATCCCTACTACAGCAAACCCATCTTTTCACCATGAACTCATTTAGTACCCATACAAGTAGTAAAGATGTCAAACTTGCTTCCCCGAGTAGGCCAACATTCCGACTCTGGTACCACTTGTTGGGGAGATTTTACACATAGGGAGCTCAACTAGATCGGCCCAATAAGTAGTAGGACCTCACCTGAATCCAAAAGTTTAAACTTGTGGGTCATGGGTCATTGCCATTTATTAGGTGTTCTAGTTCTTTTTAATTTTTTAATGTGGAATAATATCCATGAGCACAACATAGAAGAATGAATATGTCAATAGTTTGTAGTATATTCAAGTAGTTAATTTAAATAGTTAATCAACTCACCTTAATTTAAGTATGTTCATATAGTTAATCATGAATTCAACGTTAATTTAATTAATAACTATTGAAGTTATTGTGCAGTTAAAATAGTTAATTTATAAAATTTTATTTGATTCTTATCATTATCTATAATATTTATAATAATTGTTATCATTATCTATAACTAGTTGGCATTCAATTTTTTAGTCTTTTATCAATATAAAACGCACACAATTCTTACTATACCTCACTTTTATTTTTTTTCCCCACACTTAATAGTCTTTTATCAACATAAAACACACATGATTCTCACTGCAACTCACTTTTACTTTTCCCCCTCACCTAATTTTGTTTCCCTTATGTTCTTGAGTTTCATAATTAAGTGTGTCCCCCCTCCTCCTCTCTCTCTCTCTCTATATGTATATATATAAACAAGAGTTGGGAAGGTATCTTCCTTATATTTGCTCATCTATGGCTTTGTTATTATTTCGTGCTTGAATTGATGCATATCGCTTGGTTGTATAGTTGGAGATGAATTTTTTAACATTTGATTATTTAATTCATGTATTTTTTTAGGGTACTCTATTGAATTGAATCAAAGCATGAAACACTAAAACTTGTGAGGATTCTCCAGCTTAGTTTAGTGGAGATAAATCTTTTTTTCTTCAATCTTTATAGGTGTATTTTTGGAGGTTTAACGTGGACGGTTTCCTTATTTATTTACTATTTCTTTAGGTTGAACGAAATATCAAGTCTTCTGTCTGCAAGTTAAAGGATTACTTTTAGAGAAAAGAAATAAAAAAGAATCAAAGAAGAAATTTTAACTTGGATGTTATAAATGAGTAACCTGATATATTTGTGTAACTATTTAGAATACTATTTATACAGAATTTTTTTCTGACGATTTAGTTTCTTTGACTAGATCATTTATTGTTAATTTTGTTTTTGTATGTTCCTGACAACATTTTTTTGCTAAAAAATTTATTTATTTATTTATTTTGTTAAAATGATATTTATTATTAATTTTTTTTGAAAAAATTCATTAATAATGTGAATTTACAAAATTTAAATGATTTATTTAAGACTAATTTAAAGGTTGATTTTTTTTTAGTACTTCAACCATAAAATTTTCTAATAATTTCTGAATTATTGATAACTTGATTAATTCTTATTTTTATTTTATTATTTTTTCATTGAATGATAAATTTAAAGGGTTTATGCTTTAGGACAACATTGTTTTTAATTTTTTTGAGCAATTGTCAATAAGAAATTGGGAGAATAATAGGAAAATTTTCATTATTGAAAGATTTAATATGTCTATAGATTTAGACAATATCATTTTATCTATTTATCAATGATATCATGTTATATTGTTCATCAAAGATTGCCATTTTGGTGTTTTCTCTGTAGGTGAATCAAACTTCAAAAGTAATTTTTTTTAAAAATATTTTTAGCATTGCATAAATCCAAGTGGATGTTAATTGAATATCCATTTATATAGTTGTATTCTTTCTTAACTTTTATCTTTCTTTTTTACTCAACAAAAATAAAGATAAAAATTAAATAATTCATCTACCATGTTTATATTTGAATATGTATAATTAATATGCATATTCTATATTATTAATTTTATAATATTCTTGATAAAATATCAAAATTCTTTATGACATTAGGGTATTTGTAATAAATACATATATGTATATTCAAATATTAGCAATTTTCTCTAATATTCTTTTTAAATAAAAAATTGAAATACATTATCATTTTTGATATTATGATAAGCTTCTTTTTTTTTTTTAATCAATAAGATAGTTTTTTTTAGCAATAAAATATTTGTGCATTTGTACGGTAGAAAATCTAGTTCTTAAAGAAAGCAAAGAATTAAGTAAAGAAAGTTGAATAATTTTGTTGAACCCATAACTCAAAGTTTTGACAGTTAGCATTGCATGACCTTATATATAAATGGCCATAACTCAGTGTAGATTCCAAATTGAGCATCATTTATTGCAAATTAAACTATGCTCATAAAGCTTTCTGACTCTTTCTAGATTATAGTCTTTGAAGTTAGTTAAAAATTAATTCTAAAATAAGATAGCTGTTGGTTGGCATTATATATACCTTTAAAAACTTGGAATTTGAGCTAATTAATTAATATAAAACCAAATTGATCAAAAGAGAATGCTCCTCTATCAATTTCCTATCACGTTTCCTTACATTACGATATATTTTGTGAAAATTAATATAACGTGTGACGTGATTATCATCCAAAATCGCATTGAAGTTTAGCATGGGATGGCAAGAAAAGACGTGCAAAACAAACGTGTCAGTATGATGTTAGGTAGACAAAAAAAACTATTGTTTAGTACAACAACCAATATCAGTATATCCAAAACTATCAATTATTACGATAAATACTAACGTTTGGTTTTTTCGCATAGGAGAGGGAAGGGGAGTGGAAACACTCAGCCTTTTTCAAGGCACATTATATGACTTTTTAAAAGAATGAAAAATGTAATGGAAATGATAGTAGTGGAGAATAATAATAGGTTTTTTCATTATAATTGTGTTGGTTGATTCGTGTTGGGGAATAATTATAATTACCAATAATGGGGTTAGTTAATTATTTATTATAATATTAAATTAATTAATTAATAATAAAAATATTATTGATTAAATTAATCTTAAGTAATTAATTAATTAATATTAATTAATATTAATTATAATAATTACTATTAATGAATTAGATTAATGAATTATTAATTATAATATTAAATTACAATATTAATTAAATGAATGATTAATTAAATTAAGCTTAATTATTTTATTTATTATAAATTAATAATAATAAGTTAATTATAAAATAATTTATATTAATTATAATAATTAATATTAATTAATTAGTTAGTATTAGTTAATTTTTTATTATAATATTAAACTAATTAATTATTAATTAAAATCATTATTAATCATGAAAAGGGAATTTTTTTTAGTTTAATAACTTTGGGAAGTATAAGAATATCCTCAAATGAGGTAATTAAAATTTACCGTATATTATTCATTCTGCCAATCATGCATATGGAATTCTTTTATTCCTATTCCCTTCAACCAAGCATGCCCTAAGATTAAATACACTAACAATGGAGTCACAACACCCACACACAAACAAATATGCAACAAAGCTTATCTCTCTCTATTTTTTTTTTTTTTTTTTTTTTTAATTTAAATAATAAAATGAGTGTCAAAAAAATTATTTTGAAACGAATTATATAGCAAAGCATTTATCTTGGAACGAATTTTAAGATTTACATTGACACCATCCAATTCTTACAAGGTTCAATACAATTTATTGAGAAATTTAATTTGTTTATAATGATTCACGTCTATTGTATCAAATTGTATCTCATTATGTTAAGATAAAATCTAATTAGTGAAACGGCCTTTCACCAGTCAACTCAAAGTTTGACTCAAGTTTTATTTAACGCCATAAAACACTTTTAGTCTTTTTTAAATTATGTATATTTTTTTAATTTAGTTATAAAATATAATTATCGCCTTGAAAAAAAAAATAAAAAGAAGACTCAAGTTCATCTCAATTAAATTTATTATTAAAAGCAAGGATATCGAATTGACAGACATATATAATCAAAGACGGAGCTTTTGGATTTTTCTTCTTGGGTGGTTTTGGTTAAATCAGTTAATAATAGGAGTGGATGTCACCGGCACTACCCTAGTGACCCAGAAAACGTAGGACCGTTGGAATTAGGACGACACCTGCGTCGAGCGTCGAGTGTTGACTGCCCGCTTCGAAAGCTCCAAAACTTTGATGCAGATCTTAGCACGACGCCACTGACGACGGACCCAGCGGAACCACAACCGCAGCCGGCTGAGCCCGGCATGTCTGCTTTTCTGGCCCTCTGGAAGGCCCGCCACCTTCACCTGGGTTCACGTGAGAAGCATTTGGGCCCCCGACTTCAGCGTCAGGTCAAAAAACCTCAGCCTCCCCCATTCATTTTCACCTGTTAAATCACAATGATTCCGTTTTGACTCTACAAAATCTTAGTGATGAGTGGGGGCCCAACCTCTTTGATCGAACTAGTGAGTGTGGGCCCCCACACGTACTGACTTTGATCTCAAGGAACAAACGGTCTTGATTGGGTTTATCTTCATCTAAGGGTCCTCACGCTTTATTTTATTTTCGTTTGGACACGTGTATGCATAGGGTTTTGTCATTTATACATTATTTAAAAAACTACAATTTATACATTATTTTTTAGTAAATTGTAAAAGAACCTTTCTGCCATGTTGTCAAACTCAAACTGGTTTGGTATCGGCCCAATTCGATAGCAAACCAGGCCTAGATCCTATTCGAGTTTGTATAAAAAATGCTATTTTTAAATAATTAGGTAAATCTTTATTTGACCAGTCAAAACTGTGGTTGACTGAGTTTTTGACTCTTTTTTAAAATGTAATTTTAATTTTAAAAATTATATTTTGATTCTATATTTTTATAAAACTTATTTTTTAATACTTTTTATTTGAATATTTTGAATTTTCACCTATAATTTTTTTAAATTTTTAAAAATTTAATACCTCAAAAAATTATAAAAGCGATCTTTTATAATTTTTAACTTAAACATGTTTTATACTATTTTTCATGAAAGTATTCAGTTATACATTTGAAATTTCATATAATTTATAATTACTTTAAATTTAACTATACCAAAAAAACTATATAAATTATTTCTAAAATATCTGTATAGTAATTATTTATTTTATATTTATTACATCATAATGACGTCATCTAATTTTTTTTTAAATATCGGTTTGATCGGTTGACCCCTAATCCTTTCACTTAAACAGTTCACACTCCGATTTGATTTTTACAATACTGACTTTTTGAAATGTATTTGAGGTAAAATAATGGGTAAAGTAGGATTAAATTAAAAGAATTTGCACTCTTAAACTATCTATATTTCTTAGAGTTAGATGGTGCTCCAATTTAGTACCGTTCGGGTGAAAATTAAAGTGTAAAAACGTAAATAACTACGATCATTTTGAATTATCAAAATGCTCTAATCTCTTAATTGATAATTAAAACAAACAGTTAACTACTTTTCTTTGTAAGAGAATAGAGGAGGATTTTTATAAGAGATTGAAAAGCAAATTGTCGTACATTGAAGGAGAAAAGGGAAAATGAAAAGAGTGGATCACTCTCACCGTCTCTCAATTTTGAACCATATTTTAATTTTATCCACGATTGTTTAAAAAAGTTCAATTCAATTCTTTAACTTCATAATTTAGTTCAATTTTGTCCCGTTTAAAATATTAGTTAAAATAACAGTCAACATTCTTTGGATGATATGAAAGAGTTGAAATTTTTGGATTTTTAAGGGGGAATGGATGAAGGAGAGGAAAGTGATTGAAATGGCGAGGCAGGACTGGATAGAATTTCAACAAACAAATATGATAGATTAGATAGCTAGGATCAAGAAGTTAGATTAGTGGCTGGCTAGTATATAGAAGGTGGAGCACAACAGTGAATTAAGCGGTAATTCTAACAATTCTTGTTGTTAATACAGTTAGTATATCTACTAAATTTCTGTAGTGTATTTTTGTAGCAATGGGAGTAGATGTTTGACATGTAGTCAATTTTAGAGCTAAGAAGAGTCCATTTTAGGGACATTGGATGTAACCATTAACTTTCGCAAATTTAATACAATTATTGACTTTTAGTTAAAAAAAAATAGTTAAAATTGAGACACATTCTATATTCAACATGTGAAAATATGTATTATCTTTACGTATTTAAGTGGAAGAAAGTCATCCCAATTTATAGAACATTAATTATCCATGTTATTCGTGAATATTTCCTTTTGATTATGATAATATATTGTGCTAATTGATGAATTTTTACTATATTTTTTATTAGATACTATAAGTAGGAGTTTGGAGTCAATTAATATTAAAAGAAAGAGTTTATGATCATATTTTTTTCCCAAGAAAATCAAAGTTAAGTTGAGTTAGAACACTCAAGGTATACCAAAAGGCACTGATAACTAAGGTTAACTAAACCTCACAGGCACTAACTAAGTTTAGGATCATAATTCAAAGTCCTGAATTTTGGAGAATTGTCTTGTCAAATGATGCATTCAAAAGAGCAATTAGAAAATATCTCAAGATAAGGCGTGAGTGTACCCTACTAGTCTTGGTTGAAATAATAACCAGAAAACTAGTGAAAATATGATGCATACACGTTCTACTAATATTGGCGTTCTATAATGGTAACATGCGAAGATATCATTGGAGAGGTTTTGCAATTTTCTAATATTTGGAAAACAATATTTAATTCTATTTTATTGGAAACTACTATATTTAAGGAAGTAAAATTGGTTTAAAGTTCATGTTAATTGTTCATATTTTTTTAGAAAACTTCTTCTTTTTAGTAGAACAATATCCATGTTATTTTCTTTTTGCTATTTTTCTGAATCCTAATTTCTTTTGTATGTTTTCTCTCTATGAGGAGCGGTCAAACTTTTTTTTTTTTTATAGTTAAAAGATAATTAAAATTTTAATTCTACAATAATTGTAAGATGTAACTTCATTTTCCTTTTATGAGCATTTTTTTTTACTTTTTTGAATATGATTATTTTATTTGATTAAATAACTAGTACCATCATTTGATTATTGAACTAGATTATTGTCTTTTAATTTTTTTCGTTCGCAAGTAGTCTAACATATATTATGAAAATAAATAATATAATTTAAAAATTATAAACTCGACCACTAATTTTTTTTTTCTAAAGAAGGTCATTGATCTGTTGAAAACAACCACTTAGAATCACTTTGTTAAATATGCACGTTAAACCTAACTAAGAGTGAAGTACGTACATGTCACGTGATTAAAATTAGGGATAAAAGAGTCACAA
Organism: Gynochthodes officinalis; assembly: GCA_020080225.1. Taxonomy (NCBI): domain Eukaryota; kingdom Viridiplantae; phylum Streptophyta; class Magnoliopsida; order Gentianales; family Rubiaceae; genus Gynochthodes; species Gynochthodes officinalis. The sequence goes on along the minus strand of CM034622.1, from coordinate 29,832,225 downwards.
TCTTGTTTAAATTAAATTAAATTAAACAAAAAAAAATCATTTTCTTTCTCATCCATACATATATCTACAAAAAGTTGATTAACAAAAGATTATAAGAAAACAATTTCTATAAAATTGAAGCATTTTAGCCATAGCCGCTTCTACTAATATTTGTATCAAAATGAAAGGTTAGACTTAATGCCAATATGATAAGCTAAAGATATCTTAAAGTAGAATTTGAAGAAGAATTCTCCATAATTAATTTTTTATCCCTTAAAATTTGAAGAAGAAAAAGATATCCATGAAAACTCTATATAACTCAAAACAACCACCTTAACAATAACAGCAATAAGTAACAACAACAACCACCACTCTTTCCTTCCCCTCCCCCTCCCCCAACTCTTGGGAATATCAAAATTTTGAAGAAGCCAATAGTTTATACTACCCTTTCTACAATCACCACCACCACTACCATCATTAATATCATCACCAAAAGTTATCTATTAATCCAGCTAAATTTCCTGTTATTTTTCAACTGGCTAGGATGCCAAGCTATCAATGAGCTCTTGCGTTTTAAAGATCTTAGAAAGATAAGATTGTGATTCATAAATATAGGTTAGATCTATTTTATGTCATCCGAAAGATCACATATTTGAGTTTAGATGAGGAAGAAGACATATTTTTTCAATTTTTTCTTTTAATTTTCGACAATTAGATTAGACGATTGGGTTTTTGCCTTTTTATGATAGAGTTATCCTTTTATTAACTAGCTTAAAAATAACTTTTATTAGATTTAGTGGACCTTATTGATGGCATGACTAAATTTGGACATATTAAATTGTTCAGTGACTTTTTTTTGAAAAAAAAAAATTGACAATTAATTTTTGAATTTTTATAAAGTATGATGACTATTTTTGCTATTTGCTCAATAAACAATTGAAACCTTATCATTATACACGAGCGCTTCTCAAATTTTTAATATCTCTCCAATAGAAATAGAAGAATAATAATACTTTTAATGAAAAATTGTGGTAATTGACGTGATATTTTAAAAAGGATAAAATCATTCATCATACTTTTTAATGAGTACACACTATTAAAAAGTGATTTTTTTTTAATATATCATATTAATCACTATAGTCTTTTCCTATGAATTTCTATTTGGAATATCATTACTCAAAATAGAAATTCTCATAATATGGTCCACAAATAAGATTCCGAACAATAAATGAAGAACTTCAAGCCACGAAAGTTGATGCCAGAGAGATAAAAGCTAGAATTCCGATTAATGCAAATTCGTCAGGAAAAAAAAAGGGCACTTACAATGGGTTAGGCCTTATGAAAATTAATTCAGCCGTAAATAGTAATACATAAGCCAGAAAAACAGATGAGTGAAATCAAGAGTTTTGACCAAAATAGAAAAAAAGGTAGAAAAGAAAAATGCAGGTGCAGTCTCTACTCCTGTAATAAATCCTCAAATTTACATGAACATGATTTTTTATAATATTTTTCTGTATCATTTTTTCCCGATGTTCTTGAACGAATAAGGTCCTACATATTGGTCTTTTTGGTTTTTCTGAAGCATGGGTTATTTGTGTTATGGGGGCCAGTGACAAATGCCCAGTTCTTCTGGCCTTGTTTCCTTTTTCCCTTTCAATGATTTGAGGTTCCAACGTCAAAAGGAGGACTATGTGTACTTCATTGCCATTTTTATAAAATTGATAAATTAAATGCTGTACATTGTACAAATGATTCTCATCCCTCAACGTCTGTGATTGACCAATGCCGTGAATTTTGTTTGTTTCTTTGCAGGTGTATATCATTTCGGACGTCAAAAACTTCTGCAGTTTCTGTGATTGACCAAAGTAGTGATTTTCTTTTGCTTCTACCATTGTATGTAACTGAGAGGAAACGTTTTTCTAACAAAGGGATCTCAATTTTGTAGTTTTCTTTAACGTTTTGTAGTTTTTACACTTTTTATATACCTAGTCACTGACCAGAATGTCACAAAAAATATGGAAGAAAAATTATTTTGCATTCATCAAACAATTCTCATAAAGAAACATGAAATTATCCCAATATAATTGGAGGGATGAAATTAAATTGACCACACAAATGTTTTAAGATCAGATTTTGAATGTTGAAATAGTTGCTAAATTATTGAATATTGCTTTGGGAAATTTGTCTTCTCATCTTTCCTCCTCCATATTTGTTGGTTTGACATTCATTTTTTCTTTCATCAAAAGATCAGTATATTGGTGCTCGGAAATCAAATAAGATTATGTTCTAATTATGGTGAACTAATAGCATATTATATAACAAATCGACGTTATATTATCCCTTGAAATAACTATATTTTACTGGAGTTATAAATAAAATGATATCGTTTCAAAATGTATTGCACTATACATCATAATTAAAAGTAAGAATCCAAATCTAATAGAACTCAAAAAAATTGCAATATTTATATATCTCGCCTGCTCTCACTAAAGAAATATGCAACATGTAATCATTTTGCTGGCAGTTAACTACCAAATCAACATTTGCCATAGCAATTTTGTGAAGGCCAAGATTGAACTTGCTTACGACTCCTTGGTGGAGTGCTACACTGATCATGCAACATGGGTAGAAATTAATGGAGTATGTCTATAAAGTATGGCTTTTTTTCTTGCAGCTAAAGGGATCTCAATGGACAAGTTCATGAAATTCTGTCCATTTTCAACCCAAAAGAAATTTGCTTGAACCGCCAAAGACTTCACGGTACCTAATATTTAGGTACCGCAACAAATCATGTTTTTCTAATGAAGAATTCTATTCTAAATTATAATTTTAGTATATATTATTGTTAATAAATATAACAATGATGAATGCAACGAAAGACTTCCATATTTTTTTATGTAAGCACGATTGTTGTAGTGGATATAACACATATAAGCTTCAACAAATTTTTTCCTTTGTATTTTTATATGAAATATAAGATTTTGAAACTTAAAAAAAATCATCAAAATGTATTTTAAATTACCTTTTTCGATAACACAATTCAGTCGTTCAGAGCAAACTCTCATACTTTTGAATATCTACTCATATTGTAAGATAAAAGTTTGATTGTTGTTGCTATAGGTAAATTACACCAATTTTCTTGATGCTGAGGGTATAATTTTATTTAGTCTCCAACATTAAAAAAGTGCCTATTAAATCCTCAATGTTAGAAATCTGATTTTAGTTGGTTTCCTAATCAATATTCAAACATATCAAAACTCTATTCGACCAACACATGTAGCATGCATGACTAACACAAAAGTATTGGATGAAAAGAAAAAAAAAGACATAGTCATATACTTATATCCAAAGACAAACTTTTTTTTTTTTATTTATCATATGTTTATCTTTTCAACAGTTGGCTTGGCCTATTAGAAGGTCACACAATCTAAATATTGACTGTAGTTTAGGATGAATTTAGAGATAATCCAACAATAATCAAAGTGAATAATGTGGTGAGGCAAGGATTTTGATGCTCTAAATTCAAATCATGAACTACAAAAATGTTTGTTTTTAGAGATAACGCTTTGATTGTCCATTTTTCCCCCTCCCATCCAATGCTCTTATGGTAATCATGGGCATTGTACATGAACATGATCACTAGGCGGACTCTTGTTGTGTCTAAATATTGACATGAGAACTAATTAAAATCAAATTTCCAATATTAAGGATTTGATAGACACTTTTTCATGTTTGATAACTAAATGAAATCATACTCACATGTAATTTACCATTGTTGTTGTTAAACCGCAACATCTATTCATATCTTACCTTTATTGCCCTAGTTTAGAATCCAAGACATGAAATAGACTAACTTTCCACTTATCAATTGGAACAAACTTTGTTTTAGGTCAACCAGGTTACTCCCTCTCGTCCAAAAGGGTGAATAAATGTTCTTTTTAGAATATGCTGCTAACAGAAAAAGAAATGAAGTTAGCTTTTAGAACATTATTAATAAGATGTCCCAAAAAAACACAGCAACACCAAACAAACTTTTGGCTGATGGGCAATTCAGAATCAATAGAATATGTATTTGCATTGCCCTGCAATGTGACATGATCCTAGTCCTACAACCTGGCGCATGCAACGTAAGAAAGAAAGAAATCGATCAATGCACTTCAATAGTAAAAAGCCTTATCTAAATCTCCACCCTACATGCAGGGGCTATGGTATTGACTTGCTTCCATGTTTTGGTGATAATAAAATTATCACAACTTGTGTCTTTGGTGTAAGCTTTCTTCTTGATATCCGCAACAAGGACAAACAGCGAAGCATAAACAAATAAACAAAGTCCCTTCTCCTCCTCTTTTATGTCATAGAAACGATTTAAAAAATCAAAACATGCAGTGGGGAAAGGCTGGTGATCTTCCCCTCACAATGAAAACAAAAATGTAGCTAGGGGATAGTAGTACTTTGGCAAAAATATTTATTGAGCCAACTAATAAAAATCTCTGGAGGAGTAAAGAAAAGGGCCTGGAATAGATTCTATGCACAGTTTCTTATCTTTTTAGGAGCACACATGTGAGGACCACCTCAGCACAAGGCTGGTTTATTCCATAATCATTGAATTTTTTTTGTACTTGTTTATGTGTTTGAGATTGCGATACTACAACGACCAAATTGGGAAGATTTCAAACTCGAAAAATTTACAAGAATTCAGAGAAATTTCACCAACCTTGATGTTCAAAATGTTTGAACACTATGGTTAAATTTTGTTCTTCGAAAGGCCTTTTCATAGTTGAAAACCTTACAAACGAGAATATATATTTGCCTTTCAGAGTCCCGACAACCATACAGTATTGAACTCTTTGTTTACTATAAGATTTTTTATTTAGTTTTGTTGTTAAAATCCTACGCTATTGCAAAACTGATCTATCGCAATTGGGATATTCGAAATCTCCTATCTTTGAATAAACGTCGCAAAACCCCAACCCTCGTCTGTTTTCCTATGTTGTTTCATGGGGATGCTTTTAGATGTCAAAGTTTTGTACCCCTGTAGCATTTTTTCTGGGTTCATCCGGGCCAAGCCTAGAATAGCTCTGCTGCTCTGGACATCTAGCCCAGAGAACTTCATGACATTTGACATTGGTTTTGAACTATCGATCCCCATTGCATCTAGACCCAAATTTTTTGTACTTCAATAAATGAAATTTGGTCCATGCTTTATTTGAGAATTTTTATATTAATAAGTGTGAAATTTTTTATGAAAATATTTGGTTAGAAAAAGTGTTTTGGAGGTAGAATAAAAAGCGTGTTGGAGGAAATTTTAGAATAATGTGAGATAATTTTGACAAGAATTTTAAATTTTAAAATAAAAAAAATTGTTTGAATATTTTATTTTTTTTCTTGAAAAAAATTAACTTCTCTTCAATTAAGGAGAACAAACATAGCCTAAATTTCGCTCAACAAAATTAAGTTTTAGGCCGCTTGAACCAAATAATCACAACCTCCTCATGTAGTGCCTAAGTTACAAAAATGGTACCAATCGATTTATGTTGCAAGATCCTTGCAAAGCTCATAAAATCAGTTCCTAGACCTTCATGTGAGGAAATCATTCAAAGTTAGGCAACATTGATATCATGTTTGCATGCCCTTAAATTGGGGGGATTTTTCCTCTCCGAAAAATTAGCTCAACGAAAATTCTCGCACTTTTCCGCCAATATGTGGATTTTTACACCTTCACTTTGTTTTAGGAAAAAGTCCCTTTGAAAGGAAACTCCCCCACCTATATCAGAGGCTTCTTAGTCAGGCGGATGTAAATCAAAGATGTGCACAAGTTGACAGAAGTATGACGGAGAGAGCCAAAGTTGGCAGAGGCATGAGGGAGAGAGCCAATAGGCCAAACCCTAAGACAGATTCCCAAAATATTTCAGTGAAAAGCTACCCCACACAAGGTTCGAACCTGAGTTGTCGGATGATTTCTCTCCACGTAACCTCAAGTTTATCAACTCGCTTATGCCCCTGGGGGCTTTTTTCACTAGGTGAAAGTGCAATTTGTTGGAAACGGGCAGCCACAATTTGCCCTTCAATCGGCCAGTGTGTGCGATTGAGGGTACAATATTGTGTGTGATTCCTTTTTTTTGTTTTTTTGGTAAAAAGAATAGTGGATTGTATTACGGTACAATTTATGGTTCTTTTCTCTTATTCCCTATTGTATTATGGTACAATTAGGGCTTTATCCTCCATTTGGGGAGATTTTGTTTCTATTTTGGTTGCATAATTTTTTCACGTTTTTCAATAGAGTCACGAAAGGCATGAAGACGGCATTAAGGATGAAACTTGTTTCTGTTCAGTGGTGTTAGACACATGCAGTTTTGAGATTTTACAGTTAAGGAATTTTCATGTAAACTAGCTAGATAGTGTAGAGATATAGATTGCTTTGATGTAATGGTTAAAATGCACCAACTATATCAATATTTTACAGCTGTATTTTTCTTTTTAACTGTAAAACCAAGAGAATCATTTAGCCTATCTTTTGGCTAAGTCTTGTAAATATTGCAACATTTGCTATTTCAATATAATTTACCGTCTTCGGAAAAAAAGAAAAAAAAAAAGTTCAACGCCATAAGATCTTACATGCTGAAATAACAACATATAATCTACTAATGGAGATTCTTAGCAGTCTAAGCCATTAACAAACGCTATTTACTACAACTAGTAGTCCCCAAGAGTAAGTTATCAGCTCGTTTCCAACTAAATGCAAAGGTTTCAACCAACCCCAGTAAAGAAGTTGAACCTCAGCAGTACCGAGCTCTCAAAACCAAATGCCAAAATGAGCAATAAAAATAACCATATCACTTGCCTATCTGGCAGTTCACCTTCACTTCTTCACAAAAGTTCGTTACACTTCTCTTACCTAAAGATACATGTTGCTGACAGATTGAATGATGAGGGTACAGGTCATTTTGATTTTCTCTCAAAGTTTAACTTTCTCCATGATCAAAATGCACTTTAGAGGTGCCAATAGCTGCACTCCTGAAGATTATATTTAACTGCTCAAACTCTGCTACATGAAGCTTACACAAAATCATCACACGGATGGGACAGAAACCAAAATAGAAAAAGGGATTGCACCGTCAAAAAAAAAAAAAAGAAAAAAAAGAGGAAGATGAACAAGAAGAAGAAAGAAATCAACACTTGCACACACACACCCGAAAAAAAAAAGAAAAAAAGAAGCCACACAGGGTTTGCACAAAACACGCTTTGTGGGCGCACAGGCTAGCAGCGTCTCCTTTACAACCTTTTTCTCAGCCAGATCTCCAAGTTATAACGGACATGAAGTTTATAAATGTAATAAACAAATATAGAAGGAAAATCAAGGGGGGAAAATAGAAATGAGAAGCTATTTCTAGTAGTAAGTACATATAACCTATTTAAAACCTATTTATAATTGCACCTTATCTAACAACAAAATTTGATACATTCAAATGCTCTGGAAATATACATGTAAACTACTCATCTATATCTGATGTTGACATTTTATACCTAGCTACCATAGAGTTTCAGAAAGCTAAATTGGTTAAAGTTCAAAACTCTGATGTTTGATTGTCTGTCTGCTGCAATATGCAGAAACTCCGATCCCAGAATAAAGAAGAATACTATGGTCAGTATACTGCACATAGCACTAAAGCTCACTAATCCTGCAGTTTTAGATTGAAAAATGAAAAGATTTTGGGATGTCCAGCTATACAGTTTCATCAAAAACACTTGTATTAGCCTGCAAAAGGGGACAGAAATATTAGCTTACCCACCAAAACAAGTCCGTTGTCACTACTGATTCAAATAAAAGAGCTTGATTTCAGGTATCATAAGGGAATGTCGATGATTAATGCTTATCAACACAAAAAATGAGCACTTTAAAAAGGATTGATCACTTCCAGAATGACACTCTAAGTACCGTCTTACACTACTCGGTCTGGAATCAAGCCACATTCAAACAAGAAATGGCATTTGCACGGTGTAGGCACAATTAATTACCCCTAAAGAAAAGATTGAATTTGATGTAGAAAGTAATCGATTAAGGTAAAAATATAAATATGAAAGATTACAAGTTAGCTGTTGCCATGGCTTTTATAATGGGACAGTAGGTGTTTGATGCATCTTAGACCTTTATTCTAATGTACAGCAGATTTAAGTGTTTATATTGTTCCGTAGCAGAATCAGATAATGGTTGTCTAGAAGCAAAGCAACATACTATAGTGAAATCTATTACTTAATTACATATGGCATGCATCTAGATCCTCTCTTATAACACAAAATTTGTACAGTCTACGCACAATTAACTCCCCACAAAGAAAAGAGTGCAGATTGACATACAAAGTAATTGATTAATCCCGTTAGAGGTAAACATTCCCGAGGACAAAGGCAGTTTACCTAGTTTTAGGCGATATAAATCTGAAAGGTTACAAGTTAGCTATTGCCATGGCTTGGATAATGGGACAGGAGTTGTTGATGCATATAAGACATTTTTTCCAATGTACAGCAGATTTAAGCACTTTATATTTTTCCTAACAGAATCATATAATGGCTGTCTAGAAGTAAGCCACATACTGTAGAGAAATCTATTACTCAATTGACACATGGCACGCACCTAGATCCTCTCTTATAACACAATTTGCACAGCCTAGGCACAATTAACTGCCCCCGAAGAAAGGAGTGCAGATTGACATACAATGTAATTGATTAATCATGTTTCAGGTAAACATTCACGAGGATAAATGCAGTTTACCTAATTTTAGGCAATATAAATGTGAAAGGTTACAAGTTAGTTATCGCCAAGGCTGGGATAATGGGACAGAAGGTGTTGATGCATCTAGGCCTTCTTTCCCATGTACAGCAGATTTAAGGACTTTATATTGTTCTGCAACAGAATCATATAATGCCTGTGTATATGCTGTCTTAGCCTGCAATAAAAAGGCAGCTACTAGTCAAAATCCTACCATCTGTAGCATAAATTCACATACATAGACATGTAAAATTTGTAGCATAAAGATCATATAATTGCTCAAAAGAGTTTTAATCAACAACCTCACTATTGATTAAATAAACTCACAAGACTGGGAAAAACTTTAACCCCTGAATTCTACCAAAGTATTAGCAAAATATCTTCACTGCTAAAGATGATTTCAGACGATGGAAGGACATAACTGAGATTTCATTTTGAAAATGAAATGTAAATCAGAAAACCAAGGACAGAAAATTCAAATCACCTAATGCATGCCAACCATATTAGATTCAACTAACCTTTTCAAGGTCTTCCAAGGAAGCAGCAAAGTCATGGAAATTAATTTCTGGTCCCACTGACAATCCAGTTCCATGGAAGGATATCATTCTTTTCTCGCCAATTTCTTTTTCAACCTTCAAAGAAACTCAATCAGATGAGATCCTCATGGACAGTGGATGATAAGATGAAGTAATGGTTTACCTCGGATGGAGGGGGCATAATATCATGACATAAAATTGCCAAAGGATATATGTGACCTGGAACACCAGCATGTTCGACAAGCCTTCGCATGTTGTCCACTGAAGAAGAATCAAACAGTGCCTAAATAATCGTATGTTAGTTAGTGACTAATATGCTGGCAAAAGCTTGATAGAAATGATTTGGAAGATTGTATTAATTGAAATCACATAATTTAATCAAATCACAGTCTCAGGATGCAAATAATATATACAAAAAAGCAATCCCTTTTTGCCAATTATTTTTTCAAAGTTAACTCAATCCTTTAGAAAGCCCATCCTAGTTATCTTAAGCAAAAAACAAAATCTACACAATCCATGACACAGAATCAAGTGAAGAAACTTCCAGAATGTAAATATTAAAAAATCTTATAAGAGGACAGCAGTTTCATCAGTCATCAAGAAGTGACAAACTCATCAGACAAGGATTTAAAAATATTTAGAAGCTCATCAGACAAGGATATATATATATGTGTGTGTGTGTGTGTCTGTCATATAGACAGTTAAAATTCAATGTTTAAGGGCCTCCAAATGAGAACATCATTGTAAGCGAATAAGTGGATAATAGGGGGGCACGAAAAAACAGGATAAAAGAGTCTGTTTCCATGTGAAACACTAGTGTAAATAAACTTCTTTTACATCATTTATCATCCAAGACCTGCTTCCCTTTTCATCCATATTCCCAGTGATCTCAACTACAATCAAGCAAAAGAACTTCATTCCCACTAATAGGACTTCTACAGAACTAAATGGACATAAAAATGGGGAACCCATTGGCAAGTTTTAAGGTTCACAATCATAATGGTAGAGGAAGCAAACAAAACCAAATATATCCAACTGATAAAGTTCTTCAGTCAGTTACTTGTCAACAAAGTGTATCAAGTCTATGCATATCTTTGATAACTTTTAAATTTTAATTAAAAGAAAATGAGGGAAGAAACACTTACAGGGTACCATTCTCCAGTAACAGGATCTGGTCGGTCCCTTCCTCCACTAGGTGCAATCCATATTATTGTTGATCCAGCCCTGGTTTCAAATAGGGTTAGTCTTTGCTGTTAATTAAACAATTTTGAAATGGCAGACTAAGAAAAAGAATATTTAGACATGAAACAAACAAGCGATTAAGAAAGATATATGATCACAAAGTAAAAGTTAAGAAAAGCAGAAGGCTGCTACAAATTGTGTCAAAAAGAAGAAACTTGGGAATTAATGCTAATGTTGTGTAAGCAAAAAGACAAATGCAAGTACAAGTTTAGAGCGAGGTGTGAGATACAAAATGTCAGAGCCCCCAGAAAGGAGTTACATCCATAAGAATGCTTTATGTTTGCTTTCCTTTTTTTTTCCCCCATCATAGCAAGAACCAAAGAGGAAAAAGGAAAAAGATGTATCGTCTGAATGCCTTTTCCACTATTCCTAGGATCATCTGCTGCACAGAACATTATAAACAGTTGTCTGTAAACAAGTAATAATCAACATGGGAAAGGGAGGATTTCTGAGTAGTTCTTTAATCCATCAATTCACCACTGGAATTTAAGACCTTGAACTAACAATGTTGAACATGACATTCTCTAAAGCAAAAACTACCTGTTTCTACTCTTCTTTACTTGATAAATAATCTTATAAGGAAGCCATGATCACAATGCTACGGTAACAAGGCCAGCAAATGCATTGTTGTCTCATCCCTCCATAACATAGTATTGATTTAAGCAAAGATGAACAACCGAAAATCTAAAGATTGAAGTGACACAGTGTTTAGCAAGAATAATCGCTAAGGTGTTTGATAATTCACATGCGCTTAATAAGATGGTCCCTCAACAAATGGTATTTTACAAACTTGTATTTATTTTTTTAATAAAAAAAAGATAAGTTACTGGCACTAGATTTGAGCTTTACATATACATGATGAAATGTAACTTTTCAAAATAAACAGTACAGTGAAGACCAAAACGAATGCTTACTCATGTTCCTGGATCCCACAGAAGCACAAGAGAATCATAAAATAGAAGTAATAACGCACCTCAAAAGCAAAGTCATCTCCTTTAAGCTTTTCATGTTTGCTCTATGTTTCATTTCAGCAAGCTCAGGAACATCATTCATGTGTTTCTTTGAATACACACATAGCAGATTCCTAGAAAAATATAGATAAAATCAAAAGGGATAAGCATGTTTATTGAACATACATGTTGAAGGTTTAACAGGAATGCACCTTCCCATGCTGAAAGGCTTGCAAAGAGGATCACTGATAACCCGATCCCCAGCTACATAGGTCTGTGTTGCAGTGTGGAAAGAATGGTTAAACAGCTTAATTCAATTACACAGGAACATCTTTCAATATAATTAATCTGAGACTATAGATAAATTATGTCACCATGTTCTCAGCAAGATAAGGATTGGTAGATTCTAGCAACAATGCCATAACGGCAGGATCTGCTTCAGTTTGGTGGTTTGACATCAAGATGATGTTTTCGCCCTAAAGATTAGGTAAACATATGCAGATTAACAAACCCACAAAACATAACATGTAGAACAAAAATTCACTATGTATCATATGTAGCATATAAGGCTGAGACATGCTAGGTTCCCAATGCCAGTTCTTGATAACACCTACTTTACAAGGGTGTTACTTGTTTCAATTGCAGCCAGTGACATGTAATAAATACACAATTTTATCCAAGTGAAACCTATCCACTAAAAAAGAAAAAGAAAAAGTAAAGAAGAAAACTTTCAGGCAGCTTCACCCATATCAAGTATTTTTAAAATTTGCCCAGCCAGAGAAGTTTCTTCTATGGCATCTCTGAAAAATTAGATTTTAATAACTCACTATCCTTCTTTGTCAAGAAAGAGAAGAAAGAGAAAGAAAGGGAGTAAAAGAAGCTGACTTAAGAGAGAGAGAGTCAGCAGATATGGTTCAATTCTCAAACTTGACTATAACATCAACTCAATATCACCTTGGGGGGGAGGGGAGGGAATGATTTTGGGCTGTTGTGGGGAGAGAAAAAAATTGCACCTGAAGCAGCTTCGCTTCTATTTCATGGAAAAGAGAGAGGTTCCCCACATAAGAGTTCCTGTAAAGAAATTAATTAGTTAACTGTTTAATTTTCATGTAATGAGACATGGAGAAAAAAGAATAGCATTACCAGAAACTTAATATCATTCCAGAGGAAACACTGAAGGCAAATTGTCTATTTAAAGATTATTCAAAAAGAAAGCAAGATTCAAATAGACCTGAGTCTTGGTACTTATATTTTGCTATCATTCCAGAAGAAACACTGAAGGCAAATTGTCTATTTAAAGATTATTCAAAAAGAAGCAAGATTCAAATAGACCTGAGTCTTGTTACTTATATTTTGCTAGCACCCAACCCAGCCATGACAAGACACTTGTCTGAGAATCAGACCTAGTTAGCCAGGATCAAACTACAACATGCACTATAAGCAGAGATAGGTCCTCCCAGTTATTAAATATCATGTTTCCATACAAAAGGCCATACAAAATAATCATTCCGAACTTAACTGCATCCTTATTTCAGGGACATTCCTATACCATCTCATATTAGTAAATTGTTTTTTACAATTGACCTTATGCTCAGAACATATTCACTGGGAAATGATTCATCAGCAATTAGTACTACTTATCTATTAGACGAGAGATTATGGTTATAATATCAGATGTGACAGGCAAAATTTTGGCTAACTAGATTCTAAACAAGATAACAAACATTTAATCTCCTCTAGAATCCAATACAACGTGTCCTGAACAGTAAATTAGTTGGAATTTCATAAGATATTATTACATACAGAAATATAAAGCATACAGTTTGACTGCCAAAAGCTAATAAGATATTAGTTGGAACTTCAAAGCTGAATCCTTCTTTGCTACTGTTCAACCAACTATTGCAAATAGACAGCAATAAAGGCAAATCTGAATGAATGTGGGGCATTCTACCAGCGCAAGTTTAAGTTCAGGGTGAATCAACTAGTTTGGCATGGCAATAACTGCTCAATTCCTAGTTGGAAATGTAATGTCAACCAGTTCTACACCTACTGAATAAAACCCTTATAAAACATGACAATCACAAAACTTGGTCACCAACCTGAAATCAATTAATGGTCGAATATAATTTTGGCCAAACATGTAGTAGTCAAAAGGTTCTCGAATAGCTTTATGATATGATGAGAACTCAAAAGGATCCTGAAAGAGGAAGTACATCACCAGTTACAGTTGTCAAAATGCTAGAATCGCATCTGATGCAGCAACCAGATAGCGCATTAATTACCTTCACATCCATGAAGACGCGATCAAATACCAAAGCCATGTTAGACAATACAACCTCAGGTGCTTTGGGATCTCCACTTTTGTAAACCTGAAGTTAGTGAGTCATAAATCACTTGCAGAATATCTATGAAACTCCAAACAGCTGCAGTGCCAATGAAAGAAACATACAGATAACAATGAAAACAAAGAATCAGCTTCCCCAACTTCGATAATGACATTTAAGAGTGACAATAATATATTTAGGATAAAAAAAATACATATCAGACATGGTTTGACAGAATATAATTTAAGGCATGGTGCAGATAATTTTAGGAAAAAAATAGGTTGAATCGATCTTGAATGAGATTGCTAATAATTTTTGCTTTCAATTGATAGTCAATATTAATATTAACAAAGCAGTATGTGTTTTACAAGCCTCAGCATTCTTTTTTTTTCTTTTTTTTTTTTGGAAAAAAAATTATAGGATACTTAGAATGGTTTAAGTTAACATGCAACAATTGTATAAATGTCAAAAGGCTATATATACACAAAAGTGGTATATCAAAAAAAAAAATGACACAAAGATTCATAAAATTATAATTTGGAATACTCTTACGTGTGATTTTAATTAGAAAAGGAAGAAATCATCCTAGTTGCCATCAACATGGCATATATTAACAATGTTGGGATGAAAGTAAAATTTAAATCATTTCCTAAGGAAGTAGGTGAATAAACACACATGAAAAAGGGATATGCTTTGACAGACTGAAGCCATTCCAATTTTATGTGAGCCAAAAAACTCAAAATAGAGGACAATGGCAAAGGGAAATGATGTGAAGCTTAGAATGATGAAAAAGCATCACATCAACATGTATCATAGAATGCTGCAAATGTAGCACATCATATAGAATGTCAATGAAGATTATTTACTGCATTTCTATAGTTCTGATATAACTCCTCCATTCCACGACTAACATTCAAAGGGAGCCTTCCACATTCTGCTGCTTTTCTAATCCCATAAAGCATATCTGCAAACATTAGAGTACAAATAAGGAAAGAAAAGCATTTCTACAGATACCATTACAGTACAAAAGTATACTGCATACCAAGCTTCTATTGCATTTGGGAAAAACATCAAACGTGCATAAAGTCTAAAGGGTACAAGCAATCATACATGCACTTTAGACTGCTAGCATAACATTTGAAAATGTAATTTATTGAGAGAAATCCTAAATTATGCTTATGAGAAAATTTGCTAATGATGATATTTATTTGAGTATGAAAAAAGCAATCATGATATCTGCAAAGGCAAAATTAGCAACAACTAGACACCACTAACTTTTGCCCCACGATTCCTCTCTCAATTATGTTTATTTTCCTCATCATCAAGCCACCTTTTATATACTGGACTGCCCAGTAGCACCAGTTGCAACCAAAGTTATTATGATGTTTGGTGCTTCTCATTGATGATACTCTGTTGAGTTTTGAAAATACACTAATCTCCTTTAGTGATGTGACTATTTATGCAAAAAAGGATATATATTAAGATAATTCCAGTAAATACACTAGTTACACTATGCTGCATTTCATCCTAAGTTTATCACGGTTAACCCGAGTTTGTAACATCAGCTCATTTTTTATGCTTATGATGGCAGGATAACTTCTCAAAGGAAACAATTTATTCAGGTAATATCTTTATAGATCTTTAACAAAAACATGCAAAGACTTATTAACTTGTCAGGGATATTACTTTTAGTTTATCATGATACTTTCAACATCAACATCAACATCACCTTTATACCAAAACTAGTTGGGGTCGGCGATCGATGAACCAAAAAATAAAAAATAAAAAATAAATAAAATAGATACATAAATAAATATTTATATAAATAGTTATAAAAAGGAGGATTTCATTTTTATAACAAAAGGAGGAGACAAAATGGTTGGAAAAAGAAATAGATACATAAATAAGGCCTAGGACTAGAAAGGTTAGTCGTGAACATAGGAATTTTGCCCTTCTACTATGCTAATAGCTTTTCTCCACTCTGTCCTAAGACAAACCATACGCCAATCTATTTCTCATTCCCTAAAATCTTGTTTTACTACTTTCCCCCACGAAAGTTTCGGCCGACCTCTCTCTTTCTTCCTGTCATGCTCTGTATAACAAACTTTTGCTCTTACTGGGCATCTAGGGGTCTTCGAAGAATATGCCCGAACCATCTCAATATATGTTCTCTCATCTTTTCTTCCACCGGTGCTATTTCAACTTTTCACTCAGATATCCTCATTTTTTATCTTATCTATCCTTGTCTTATCACACATCCACCTTAACATTCTCATTTCTACTACTCCCAATTTATGCACATGTTGCCTTTGTGCTAGCCAGCATTCAGCTCTGTATCGCATTGCCAGTCTTATTGCTGTTCTATATAATTTTCCTTTTAACCTAAGTGGGATTTTGCGGTCACACAAAAACCCTGATGCACTGCGCTATTTCATCCAACTTGCTCTAATTCGATAGCTTACATCTTTATCAATCTCTCCCCTTTGTTACAGTATTGATCCCAAATATCTAACAGTATCTCTTTTGGGTACCTCCTGTCCTAGCATACTCACAAAATCTTCGTCTCCTTGTTTTGCCGTGTCAAACTCACACTTCATGTATTCAGTCTTACTTCGACTTAACGTAAATCCTTTTCACTCCAACGAACTTCTCCATATTTCTAATTTAGTGTCTACCCCGCCCTAGTCTCATCCATAAGCACAATATCGTCTGCAAATAGCATACACCAGTACCTCATCTTGGATATTCTTTGTTAACTCGTCCATAACTAGAGCAAAAAGATAAGGACTCAAAGTAGATCCTTGGTGTAAGCCCACTATGATTGGAAAATGGCTTGATCTTCCATTGCAAGCCTTCACGCATGTAGTAACACCATCATACATATTCTTGATTGCTTCTATATACTTTGAAGGTACTTTTTTCTTTTCAAGAACCCACCATAGAACCTTTCTTAGCACCCTATCATACGCCTTCTCAAGATCAATAAAAACCATATGTAGGTCCTTTTTCTTTTCTCGATATCTCTCCATCAGCCATCGTATCAAGAAAATAGCCTCCATGGTAGATCTTCCATGCATAAATCCAAATTGGTTTACAGAGACCTTGGTCTCTACTCTCAAACGATGCTCAATAACTCTCTCCCACAGCTTCATTGTATGGCTCATAAGCTTAATTCCCCTATAGTTGGAACAATTCTGGATATCCCCCTTATTCTTGTAGATAGGCACAAGCATGCTCTCCCCCTTTATCATGATACTTTAAAAAGATAAAAATTCATTGCACCTACAAAAGCAGGTGTTTGAAAGAGCAAAATTCAAGGCTTTTAATTACTCTTTTCCTTCCTTTTTAGTACACCAATTCAAATGAAGCAAACTATTTCAAGACTCTAGCAACACAAATTTAATTATCCTGAATGCACATCTATTTCTGGCACAATTTTGGGAAATATAGAATGTGATTGCACCGTGAAAAGCAAGCTTCCAAAAGGATTCAGCTAAGAACCTCAACTAGTATTTTTTTCCACACCGCGAAAAACCTAATTATCTTTCCATACAATGGCCAGATTTCATGCAACATTTGCCTAAAGCAACTAACAAATCTTTTGGATGATTGCAAAGAATACAGGTTGTGAAGAAAGTTACTATGACACATAAAGAGGAAAAACATATAAATGTTAGGGTATGCACTTTCATGTTATGTTTTCCCTAGGTGAAAGAATGTCTAAGAATTGACAACTTCTATAAAACCCAGAAAAAGAAGGGGGAAAAAGGTAAAGACTTCTATGTGGTAAAAAATCATAAGACAAATAATTCTTAGTTGGCATCTCCTTTAAATGGTAAAATCCAAAGAAATTCAAAGCAGTTGCAGTCCTCAATGAACCCTTGGCAGATAATTCCCTAGTTAGTGAATATAACACTTGTTATAGCTTAAAAAGTCCTAGCCCTAGATGAAAACAGAATTTAAACCCTAACAACAACCAGAATACAACAAAGAGAAAAATCTAAAGCACACAAAGGGAGTCAAATATTACTCTCCACAGTTCGATAAAAGAGCCATGTTACATATAAAGCACAGCACACGTGGTCTTCATTAACACCCAATCAACAAATAACTATGTAATTGGTCAATCTCAGCAAAATTTTCAAAAAGTACAGTGAAAAATGTACCTCTAACTAAAAACTGAAAAAGCATTTGAATTTTGCTGCTTTGCAATCATTAAGGGAAATTCTTATACACAAAAAATTTTCAATAATACACAGCCTAGGAACCTCTAGAAATTCTTAATAATCACATTAGAAAACATACAGACAGCTAAATGGAAGATGCTACCTACAAAAACATCAAAATATACAGCATACAAGTGTCACGGATACATATAACAAAATATGCAACCATAAAGATGCTTGTCATCTATGTAGTGTACGAACCTATGTTTGGAGATGGATTGTGAATATTACCATCTATAAACATGCATGAAGCACCAATATGCAGAAATGTGCATCTATGGGCATTAATCACAACAACAACAAACTGTCACAAACATTAAACAAGCAATCAATATTTGTTTATTAGACTAGGCATTTGGCATTAATCATTAAGGAAACATCAAATGTCAAGAATACCAAATCAATTACCAACACTATGATTAATTGGAATGTATAGCATATTATTGAAGCACTAGTGTAAGCGTTTGCAAGGTTAACATCAGAAGAACCAGTGAATTGTAATATCTCAATAACTAGCGGAGATCATTTTCAGTATCGAGTTTACATCAGATGCAGGTACGTATTATGCATATACTCATATAGAGTATAGGTAAATGAATAAATTATCTATTTTTGAAATTTCAATGAATTGTAATATTTCAATCATACACGAATCATTGTCTACAACCAGAAATTGTAGATGAATAAATAATCTCACTTTATGTAACATACTCCACAATTCAAGCAGCTAATCTGATGGCTGAAATCTCCAAACAAAACAGTACAAACGTGTATTTACATCCAAAAAAATAATACTACCTATAAATGCGCGCAAAAAGTTAAATTAAATGAATACATATTTATCAATGCCTGTATACACATGCATTAAAAGAGGCATGCATAAGTAAAAGGTGCGAATAGAAACGGACCTTCTTCAGTTCGTAAATCGACGAAATTGAGCGGCAAAGAGAGCTCGGAGGCAGAGCCAGAAGCCTCCAACGCCGCCGCAGCCGCCGTTGTGGAATCATTCTTTTTATCATCACCGAACTCCGCCATTCCTCCTACCGACCTAGAGGCAGGGCACAACACTAAACCGAACGGAGTAAAATTGCCGGAAAAAACTGGAGAATTCCTCGAAGCCGAAACCGAAGCCGCGGTCGAAAAATGCCTCGCCGCTAATGCTGCTGACTTGAAGAACGAACTACCCGAAGGAGGAGCAGAGAAGATCACCATACTGTTACTGTTCGTTGAGAGTCTCCTTACGGAGGAAAGTGAGACAGTGTGCGAGTGTGTGCGTAAGGGAGAGGAGGTGAAATGAAGTTAACTGTGTGACTGTGCGTGCGGGAGGGAGAGAGAGAGACAGAGAAAAAAAGTGGAAAAAAGAGACGGCATTGGAGAGAGAGTGGCTATTATTGAAGCCGTGTGATTGGGGAGGCAAAGATTGGGTGTGGGCGAGTGCGTGTGGAATGGAGAGAATCGCACTTGCTTTTCATCGCCCAATTCAGATGGAGGAAAATCTGACGGTGATAGATTCGAAGGGAAGTGGGAGTGAAGTTAAGTCTTATCGGTACACGTGGCAGCATATCTACTCTTTTTTCTGTCTTCGTTTTGGGAAAGGAAAAAAAAAAACGTCTTCTTTGGCTTTTCTGATTTTCTCCTTGGGAAAGGCAATAGGGGATAGACTCGATACAGCATGACATTTTTGCCGTTTTACTTTTTCGGGAATTTTCTGTCAAATATTATTAGTGCAATTTATACGACCTCAATGGCGGATTGGATTTTTTTCTTTTTGTTTTTTCTCTTATGGTGTGTGTGCCTGAGTCAGAAATGGATATATGGATATTGAATAATTAGTAATAGTAGAGAAATAAAAGTAGAGAACATAGATATGAAATAATTACTAATAGTAATTATAAAAAAAAATTAATTACTGTTGTTTATTTTGATTAAAAGGGAAAGTTTTATGGAAGATCATATTTTTTTTCCCACTTATTATATATAAATATAATAAATACATAGTACTCTAAATATTCTAAATCGAAAAAGCAGATTTTGAATATTTATTATAATGCAATTAATAATTGTACCCTTTTCTTATCCTTTTCTACTTTTTTTTTTGTTTGGGAATGACAATTTGCCCCGACCCTGTTCATAATCATATAAGGGCAAAGATGAATTGATTGAAATATTTTTTTTTAGAGTTACCCAAACTGATGGATCTTGAACCTGTAACTTCCATACTAATTGGTGCCTCATTAATAAAACAATGTTGTATTATTAATAAAAAATAAATCTGAACATGAAATGCATAAATATAGTGGGTCTCGTTTTAATAAAACTATATTGTTTCATTAATAAGACACGGTTAGCACACAATAAAGTAGGATAGAATTTTAAGTAATTTTGGTAATTATGAATGAGTATAATGTAAAGTAATCTAATCCTAATTATAACATAATTAGCATTTTAATTCAAATCGGATAGAAGATTTAATCCGATACTACTATATGAATATTTGAAATTGAACCGAACTAATATAATTCCGCATATATAAATAGTTTTAAATCTCGTGAAGTAATGATTTCTCTGTTTGACCTACCCTAGTTGAGCCACGAAAAAGGGCGGTTGCTGCATTTTGCTGCATTCATATTCTTTAACCACTACACTACTTTTCAAACCACCAACCTTGCTAGAGTGTAAGGTTCAGTTGTAATGATTCAGGCATCTCTAATTGTCAAAGGTGTCGTATCAATGAGATAGACAAAATATTCTACAGAACTGTTTGTCCTGTGAGTGTGTGCCCTTGTGTGTGTAGTGTGTGTGTATGTGTGTGTGCGCGTGTGAGCATTAGGGGGTTGTTAAAGCATAAAAGATGGAATCACTTACGAGTATTCAGCCTGTGATTGAAAAGCTGAAGGCGAAAAACTAAGAGAGAACCTCAGAATATTGCAATTGTTGACTAGGAATTATATTGCACTGCTCAAGAAGGTTTCAATGGATAAGCTAGATGTGGGATGAGAAAAATGTTTGCACGAATGTTATATATAGGAAATCCTAGGACTTGAAATCTTGACCAATGAGATTTCATAAGTTGAAATCAAGCAGAACCCCGGTATTTGGCACGAACTTAGACAGCATATTCCTCAGGAAGATATTAAGGAATCAAGCCAAACCTTGGTATTTAGGTACCATCATAAGTGTGTGGAGTAGTATGTCTTTGTTTTCTCATCCACGAAATATTGAAGAAAGACTAAAAAATCACACAAATTGTACTGGTTCTACAAGAGTGACAGCCTGACAGCAAGAAAAATCTTGCAGCACAGACAATGTTCACTTCAGCTCAGCAAGAAAAATCTTGCGGCACAGACAAAATCTTGTGCTTAGGCGATTTAAGTGTGATTCTCTTTTTTTTTTCTTTTACAAATAATATTCTATTTTTATTTACTTAAGTTTTATCCTTCACTTATGGAAGTGTCTGTACTAGTTTGGAAGAAAGGGCAACAGATATTTATGGTAGCATCCGCATGGCCAAAACTGAGTTTGAGTTCAGTAATTTTTTTGTAACATGCAGTTTGAATGATCAAAAGACATGAATAAGAGTTAGAAACTAAAGTCTGAGTTTAATGATTCTTTTACTGTTTGCAATTTAAAATGTTCAAATAGAGGCCGATAAAATAAGATGTAAAGTACTCCAGATTGCTATTATTGTAAAAATTATTGTGCGCTAATCGAAAACATCAATCTTTTAAACAATTTGTTTTTTTTTTTTGTTATTTGTTCACTGTTGTCACACTTTCCTTTGTGGTTAAAATCAAATACCATAAATAGCAATTAGTCTATTTTTAAGCTATCTCATGTACAGTTTACCATTACAATAAAAATTGTAACATTCTGAGACCAAAAGAAAAAAAACAAAAACCCAACACAGTAAAATGAACGAGTCATGAGCCAGTTTTTAGTTGCTGAAAACACAAAAATCAGTATGGCTATGGAAGGACGCACTTGTCGAAGGAGGAAAACATGTTTGATTTTTCTATTTAACGTTGCACTCAGCAAAATTGACAAGGCATAAGCAACTAAGAAAACCAGCATAGAAACATGACCGAGTCAAGAGTAAGATTTTCCTACTCACAAAAAAACAAAAAAAAAAGATGAAGATGTAAGATTTTAGTTGCTTGAAAACATAAAATCAATATTGCTAAGGAAGCACACACTTGTCCAGGGAGGAAAAACCTGTTTGATTTTTCTATTTAAGATTTTAGAAACTTCAAAGTTTGGGGCCTTTGAATTTTAGTCCATGTCACTAGATTATACTATTAGCTTTAACAGTAACGTAGAAATATATGACAAAAGATAGTTGATTAAATGCGTCTTCAGAACTGCCTGTCATTTCCAAAATTTCTAACCATCATCTCGTTACCAAATCACGAAATGGTCCGAAAATCACGAAATGGCCAGCAGGAAGAATGTCGGACACAAAGGCGATTACACAAATGGAATTCCAAACACCATTTAGCCTTACAGAGACATATAGACTAACAGAAACTTCAGGTTCCCAGATCAAATTTGTGTGAATTTGAGCATTGTTACAACCCTTAAATACTCTTTCTTTGTACACTGCTTTAGTTATGTTCCATCTTGAATTAGGTTTGTTCCCTTTTAACATATTAAACCTAATCCCCTTTAACACAAATCTGAAACCATAAGAGCACTTTCCAGAACTGATTACACGGAGTAACAACCGAGCATAATAATCTATAATATTTTAAGTTGTAAACAGTCCCATGTAACTATTTATCATACAAGGCAGACAACACAATGTTATGACTTGCACACCTGATTTAGACTTGGTTTGATTTTAATCAGCCTCAAACGTTGTTCCACTTCTGATCTGAAAAACTTTGAATATCCCTATCATATCTTCCATTATGCTTGGTTTAACCCATATGAAGTCAGGTTACTAATTGTAAAATTTTCTAGAAACCAACAAACAAGTCTAAAGTAGAAAGATACATCTGTCTCATATATCTCAAAATGAATCTGAAAATGGCCCATGTTTGTGTCTCAAAAAGCACCAGCTTAACCAAGGAAATTCATGATCACCAAATGGAGTACAAGGTTACAGAGAACAAAATCTGCAAAAGCACGTTCTGGTGGCAAATCCTGCAATTTAAAAGCCATGCGTTAATTATTATAAACCAAATCAGAATGCTTGAATTATACATTGATTTTCTTCAGAATCGTGCACTTCCTCTAATAAATAAGCAGAAACATTGTTTCTTTATCGCAATTTCATCTCTGTGACATCCCTTTTCACTTTCAAATGAAGAAAGTATCATGTATCAGCTAGATGTTTAACCTCCTTTAAGCCAAAAAGAAATATATTCCTGAATACAATTTTTTAAGGACAAAAAATTTACCGCAACAACCATTTTTGCCTCAAACACTCCAAGGGTACATATTGGTTATCTATTCAACCCATAGGTCTGGATTAATTAGGTTGTCCAGTTCTTTTATTTCTAGATAATTGATAAAAACAACAACAACAACATCATGCTAATTCATAGTTAAAGCAAACATACCTTGAATTCCTTATTTTCTTTGTTCACTTGAATTCGAAGACAAACTGCAGATCAAGAATCAACAAACCAACAAATTAACACTAAACCTGCAATCTCACTGATAAGAAAACATTTTTCCACAAACATAATTCAAACCTCAACTTGCTTACCAGCAAGAACTGCTGTTCCCACACAGGAAAGAACTCCTGAGAGGAAAGAGTTGAAGGGGAACGATCCAACAAGAGCCATGTATACAACCTGATCACCAGAAAAAGCAGAACAAATATAATAAAGCCATTCTGAGCAATAAAGTGAATCAAACCCCCAAAAAATTTTTAAAAAAAAAAAAGTCCTTCAAGTTTCCATAACTTTCATTTATAGAATAGGTGTGGGAAGATTTCAACAATCTTCATTTATACATGAAATTCTCATACAAATTTGACCTGCATAACGCCATTAAGTTCTCCCCAATAGTGTCAAATATCATTTGTGAAAAAATCAGAATAAGATCATTGTTGCCAAATCTCGTGGCCTACATTCTTATCAATTTTAACTCAACATTTCACCGTCACCCATTTAATTAATAGTTGTTAATACAATGGATAAACTTGATTAGCGCAATCAAACATGGTTTTATTTGATAATAATCTAATAATTAGAATTAGTTCCCCCATCATATGCACACATACTAAGTAAGCATTTTGATTTTCTTACAAAACAGCAAATTATTCCTCGAACAGATTGAATCAAGTAACAAGAAAATTACGCCAATCAAAAGCAACAAATTAGCATTCCTGGCAAAACCCTAAACTCCTAACATCACTATAGTTGTATCAATCGACAGCTAGCGTCTTATCAAATTTTATTTTTCCCCAAAAAATCACAGATCAAAGAATTACTGCATGGGATTTGTGGGAAATACCTGAATTAGGGCAGTGGTGACAGCGAACATGATGTACAGATCGATGATCTGAGAAAACAAAGATTTATCTCAGTAAATTAAAATGGGAATTAAAAATTTGAGTGAATGTAGAGAGTGAGAGTAAGAAAGAAATGGGACCTTGAGATTGGTGGGAGTGGCGGCGTAAGCAGATCGGAGAGAGTGGAACAGTGCCTGAGCATCCTTTGCCGTCGACGATCTCGCCATTTCTTCTTCGCCGTCCGACGCGGAGGTCAACTGAAACTGAAATCCCAAAACCCTTCTCTCAAATACTCTGCTCTTTCACAGATTCACAGTCGCAGGTCGTCGTGGACTCGTAAGAGATATTTTAGTAAATATGAGTGACTTTAATTGTGAAAAAGAGGGAAAAAAAAAAAAAAAAACTCTATGCCATCATGTCAACTAATTAACAATTCATATTTGTCTCAAATTCATTTTTCTTTTAAATATATATACTTAATATTTAAGATCACATTTTGATAATAAAACTCAAGAACTAAACAATTTTCAATTTTTTTTCTTTTCAATTTTTTTATGAAAATTAATTAACTCTAATATTTCTTATAGTTGAGAATGGCAAATCTGTTTTTAAATGCATTCGTATTTTTTACAAATCACATCCCCAGCAAACAAATGTTACAGTTTATAGAAATTGAGAATTTTAAACTTTTTATTTTACAATTTCTTTTTTTTTGGCTGAAATATAATTAAAAATAGAAGGTTCAAACGTCGACTAAATTCTTCCAGTTTAAAGTGTTGGGTCTTGAGATATAGATTTTCTAAATTAATTATAAATTCCTCAAAGGAGGTTAAAGGAGGTTAGAGATATGACGTAATTTTAAACAGAAATTATGCAATTCAAGTAGGTGTTGCATAAAAAGAAAAGCATACAAGTGATAAAAGACTAATACTTCCAGTTTCTGTTCCAAGGAAAATAATTGGATGCGATAAATTTTTTTCCGATTGACTAAAATTATTTTCAAATGAAAAGATGTCTACTTGGTAAGTTGTTATCTCATAGAAACAAGTGAGAATTTTTTTAAATTGGCCAAATTCAATTTTAAGGAAGGGTTTAGTTGAGCTGTAACTTCCACGATACTAACTGTCAATTATGCTATTCATAGCATCATCCATGTCGTTAGCAAAATAGTGTAGATTTCCTCCAGTAGGGTAGTCTATGGACTTTAGTTTTCCATGCACACCAAAAAAAATAATAAATAAATAAATAAAAAATCAACTGAATATAAACAAAACAAATATGGACCAACTTAAAATTGAATGATAGAGCTCTGTTATAGGTTAGCGGGAAAGATTTCTTAATCAAATTATCATGTCAAAACTCCATTAGGGCATCAGCAATGTAACCTCTAGCGTGAAATGCGAACTACCACGCCATATCAAGCCACATCAGTACCAAATCAAATCAGTACTATTCACGCAACTATCATAAAAAATAACTCACGCTAGTTGGCCTGGCCTGTAATATTCACGTAACCATTATTAACTTTTTTTACATTAATAATACAACTTTAATAATTTCTTGGGCCATTATTAAAAATATTTTTTGGCAAATAAATTTACATTACATTAAAAACTTAAATTTTAATAATATACTTAAAATATGAACATTAAATACTCTAAATTAAATATGAAATACGTAAAACAATTAATGGAAAATAAATTTACATTACATTAAAATTAAAATTTAATAATAAACATGAAAATAAATACTCTAAATTAAATTTGAAATCCGTAAAACAATTAATGAAAAATAAATTAACATTACATTAAAATTAAAATTAAAGTTGGCTTAGCCGTCACTTTTCATGCAGCCATTATTAATACAAAATTTTTTATATTAATAATACAACTTATAATTTTAACTATAATACATTAAATAATTAAAAATAATTAATAGAAAATAAATTTACATTACATTATAATTAAAATTTAATAATACACTTAAAACATGAAAATAATGAATTTAAATTAAATATAAAATACGTAAAATAATTAATGAAAAATAAATTTATATTACATTAAAATTAAAAATTAATAATACACTTAAAGCATAAAAATAATTACTCTAAATTAAATATGAAATACTTAAAACAATTAATGAAAAATAAATTTACATTACATTAAAATTAAAAATTAATAATACATTTAAAACATAAAAATAAATACTCTAAATTAAATATGAAATACCTAAAACAATGAATGGAAAATAAAAATATCATATTTTGCTCTAAAAATAGGCAAAGTGTATGTCAATTTGTAGAGAAAAATATTTCCTATTTTTTGGTAAATTTTGTTGTTTTGTTTAAAAAAAAAAAGGATTTTGACCGTTGCAAACCAACCATTAGTTTGCAATGGTCTGGCCACGTGGCGCCCGCCTAGTCATGTTTGACATGCTGACACATGAGCCAAAATGACGCCGTTATGACACAAAATGGCGTTATTTTTGGCCAAATTAGGAAAAAAAATAAAATTTCTAGCCAGGCTGAGAAGTCAGGCCAGCACAAAAGCCTGGCTCCCCAGCCATTTGCGTACTATAGCAATGCCAAGTCAGTGTTTTTGTTGACTGGCTTGCCCCCAGCCAGGCCGCGACCAGCCCCAAAAGGGGCTGCCATTGGTGCTTTTAGGGTCTAAATGGTAAGACAAATTCTTTCATTTTGGCCACTTTCGAACCACTTCTATGTTTTGCATTATCGGATTTTTTTTTCCTATTTTCGGTATTTTGTTTACTGATTTGATATTTTGCTTATGACTATAAATACTCACCTAAAGTTTAGCAGTCAGTATTTGAACATTTTTCCTTGAATATTATGAATAAAATTTTATTTTTTGGCGTGCTCAAACTATCCTAGTTTCTTTTAACACTAATCGGAAAAGATTAAGGGTTTATTGATGGAATGCATCAGCCATAATAATAATAATAGAAGAATATTTTGATGGAAAGACCAATATATAACCAGAATTATGTTACTGCTGAAGTGAGGAGGTTTGAAACAAATAAACAAATCAATAATCGAGAGATTGGACTAATAAATGAACAAATTAAGAAGCCAATAATAGAAAGATTCAACTTTGGCAAAACCATGTGGCTATGGCCAACAAATGAGTTGGTCGGATTATTCTTGAGTTGGTTTATTAATAAATTAGAATTGAATAGGTCATAATTCAATCTAAACTATTTTTTTAACTAATCTTATTTAATTTTTTCTAATCTTATAATTTGTGTTAACATTTGTACTATTCATAATCATCTTCATCATAATAAATTTTAAAGTTAAAGATTTTCTTTTTATTATTAAGTTATATTTATTTTGAATTTTTAGTGTAAACTAGCAAACTAATACCCAGTACACTACCAAATAAAATGGTTAGTTAATAATAATAATAATAAAATGGTCAGTCAATGAACAAAATTTATCATATGTTAAACAATTTAATCTAGTAGTTGATCCAATTTTGATGAAAAGATGCAACTCCATCTAGTATAGACCAAAAAAAAATAAAAATTACTTAACTTGTTAGATCAACCTCAGCCAACCCAACCCACCCAAATATTACAGGTCATTATTTAACCCAATTTGTCAATAATCCATGACTCAAGTGACCAAATTCAACGAGTTAAAACAATAGGTAGGTTGAGTTGAAATTTTGAGTTGTGTGTAATTTTGTTATCGTTGGCGTAATTTAAACTGGATTCCCTTCTATAATATACACTATAGACTTTAATACATAGTTTATAGGATCGAAATTTAATATAGAATCAATTTAGAATACTAGGATCGGATCAGTGGGATCAGATCATAGGATCGTAAGATCCTAGAAAAATTGAGAAATAAAATTTATAAATTATTTTTAAAGAAATTATTAATTAATATATTAATAGATATGTAGAAGATTAATGTATAGAAGATATGTAGAAAATTCATCTAGCTCGAACTTGTTTTTTGTCATTTTTAATGAATTTATATCTTCTACCCCTTCTAATGTTCCAATTCCTAATTGTAACTTTCACTTCACTAAAGTTAATAAAGAATAAACCATACTGCAAAGGTTGATCATACATCTTTCTCGGGATTAAAAATTGGTGCAGCCCTCCTTGCTTCATTATTTGATCCACAAATACTATGTAGTTCTTCATATCCTCACTAGTTAACAATAGTCTTAACATTATTGTTCTTTCCATTATCCTCATTGCTATCCTCTATGCTTCTATGATTTTCTTTTTCACAAACTTGTACCACACCTTCATCATCATCATCATCATCTTCCTATTCAATATCATAATTATAATCAATTTCAAACCATTCATCATCCACAATATCACTACCATCACTTTGCTCAGCTACATAATCATTGTCACTAGTATCAATCTCTATATCTTTAACTCTAGCCCATGGAATCTCGACAAACAGCTTCAAGTACCTATCATTAGTAAGTGCATCCAAACATATGTATTGCAACTCTCTATTAGTGGTGATATACCCATGTTTTTCAGCAAGCGTGACTCTAACCGAATTAGCCAACTTGTCTAAATCATCCAAACCAATCCCAGTAATCTCCACACTATAAAAAATGATCACTTTCGCACCATCA
Source organism: Gynochthodes officinalis (assembly GCA_020080225.1). Lineage (NCBI taxonomy): Eukaryota > Viridiplantae > Streptophyta > Magnoliopsida > Gentianales > Rubiaceae > Gynochthodes > Gynochthodes officinalis. The sequence goes on along the minus strand of CM034622.1, from coordinate 29,803,113 downwards.
TAATGCGAATCAGGGACATTTTTCAAAGTCCATCAGTTATGGAGTTTTATAGTTATAAAACTGTTATTAGAATCTAAACAAGCCAAGTAAATAAATTAAAAAAAAACATAATCAGCCAAATAGGAAGACTGAACCAAATACGCAAATTATAGTACATGTTGGAATGCTTGTCAGCTTATTTAACTACATCTAGATCATGTGTGTCCAAACTAAAGTAATAAAATACAACTAAGGGACCAAAAAATTTCTACAAGGAGGATATGCATAATAAAGGAACCAATAAAGTACATGGGAGTAAAGGCACAATGTATGTCCAAACTAGAAGCATGAAAGCCACACTAATCAGTAATAAAATATATCAAGCTCCGTGTGGGTTGCTTGTGACACCGGCTGTCCCTTTAATGTGCAATAAATTAATTCGTACCAAAAGGGCTTATTTTTTGCCGCGAAATCTTATAGTACCCTTGAATTTACTTTCGACTGTGGGGTGGGACCTATCCACAAAAATCCCAGAGTTGGTGCCTGGTCAGGGTGTCCGAATGGCTGTTTGGTGCGAGAGTCTCCGAGTCATCAATATATATATATATATATATATATATATATATATATATATATATATATCAAACTTTGAGGATTTATAATTTACATACCATAATTTGGGAGTGGATCCTCGATTTGGTCCTTCGGCCTCGAGACCATTGTACTCCAATATGTCCTTTGGATACGCTTACTTTTCCTCGGTGATTTTCTATTTTTTCAATGGGACATTTGATGGTCACAAACCCTAGTGAATGATTTTGAATTTGTTCCTTTCAAATAAAAATTTGATGGAAACTTCACAAACTCTCATTTTTAGTCTCTTTTGAGTTTTGTTTGTCCTTTGGCCAATAGGGGTGGGGATTTTTTATCCATTAAAGTACAAAATGTTTCTGACATCTATTAAGTTAGCTTGGTTTACCATTAAAAAGACTGAATTTGCTGACTTTTTTAAAGTTCATGAACTAAAATTGTCGAGCCTGAAACTTAGAGGACTAAAAGTGTAGATGGTACAAATTTTAGGGACTAAAAGTGCAACTTTTCGGGAAAAAACTAAGGGAAAAAAAATGAAGGAAGAAGCATAATTGAGCTTTCAAATAAACATTTTAGCTCCCAAAAAAAGAAGGATAAATTGTATGTGCTATTCTGAATAGAAAATATTTCAAGAAAAATATTTCATGAATATGTTACACCAGGTAAAATTATGCGGCCTCAAGGATATAACATATGTTTATAATATTTATTGATATTTTAAACCCCAGATATATATAATCCTAAACAAAGAAAAAACATATTGGGAATCTGTTATGCTGACCAGATTTATCGTTGATAAGTAATTTCTTTATGAAAAATATCACACAAATTAAACTAGCTTCATTTTTAAAAAGGAAGGAAAAAAAGATTTTTCTTTGAGTTGAATTAATTTTACATGGCCCATCAATCAACCTAACGTTCCTTGCCCTTGATCTTGTTGCAAATTCCCGATTCTAAATTATTAGTCTTTACCTCCTCTGAGTGCTCTTTTCAAACTAAGAGGGAAAAAAATATTGAAGGTAGAGTTCAAGTATTAGTTCAAACAATTCCTATCTTTAGTGCCTAAGCAATGGAAACTTCAAACTTGATATAATCTAACAACTTAACTACAAGATCAGCTAATATATAATGGTTGAACCAAAAAAAACACATGGCTTGCACGTCGAGTGAAGGAGCAAATATTTTTTTTTTACTAATGAATTTTTTGGGACTTCTTTCTCGTTGCTATTTCATATTAGAACAAATTGTTTAATTACCAGAAAGAGCTATACCAATTTTAAAAAATAATGAATAATTAAAAGCTTAGAAATTGCAATAATCTAATTACCTTCCGATACTTAAATTGGAGGTTAATTAGGTTAGACAAATGGCACATTAATGTGATGGATTCATGGATGTCATAATATTGTCAAAAACAGGCATGGTGGTAGGGCGACCAATAGAAGAAGAAGTGAACGAACCATATCATCAATTTAGTTTGATTTGGGGTTTCCAAAAACGAATTTATTTTTCTTTATCAGTATTGTTAGACTTTACTTTTGAAGGCCAGTAATTTATTTATTTATTTATTTTAAAAGAGCGGGTATATATTGTTCTAAAAAGGCCGAATGTAATTTAATTCCTACGGCATCTTGAGTGCAAATCATATTTATAAAATATTTTTGATGAAAAGAAATCAGAAACTTCAAATTTGATATGAATGGAAGTACGCAACTCAAGAAGGATTAACTAATTATTAACGGGGGAAACTTTAAGTTTTTCTAAAAAAAAAACGCATGATTTGCACGAGGAATATTTAAAGCAAATGTTGTTGTTTTTTTTTTTAAAAAAAAAGTCTATTGACCCCTTGAATAATTTAGAACACAATATTTATATGTTTTCCTAAATAAATGCAACAGATTTTGGAAAAAAAAAACCTAGCTATGACATACTTCTTCCATTCCAAAAAAAGTTTACTTTTAATTTGTTACAAAAATTTTTAAATTACAAAACACCATTAGATATATAGTTTTACATTTTTATCTTTACTTTTTAATTTAGGTTGTACAATATCATTATTAATAACCGTAATACAAAAATTTCACATCAAAAGTGAACTCTTATTTTTTAGATAAAGAAAATTTTTGAAATTGAACTCTTTTTTGGAGAATAAGGTAGTATTAATTTGAAAGAAATAAGCATATATGTAACAAGTTTGAAAATTTGAAATGCAATCCATACACACTTGGAATCCAATATATTTTTTATCTCATAATTATTATTTTAAAAAATAATATAAAAATACATTTTGAAATACAATTCATATACACCCTTAATAAGAATTCATGACCTTCCATTCCCTTAGGGGTAGTCAAGTTGGTGTGGCGATCAAATGCGTAACCGTAGAATCACGAGTTCGAAACCTCTGCTGACACCTTGGTTGAGCCCATCGCACAAGGTTTGCCCAGTGAAATTTATCTCTCTTGTGGGGTTTGTTTGGTGTGGCGGGTAAGCGCGTAATTGTAAGGTCACGAGTTCGAAACCCCTGCTGATACCTTCTTAGTTGAACCCGTAACATAGGATTTGCCCAATGAGATTTATCTCTCTTATAGGGTTCGTTGGCTATTCCACATGAGTAGGTTTTACCTAATGTGCACCCTTAAGTAATTGTTGCGGATTTTTTGTCAACAAAAGAATTCATGACCTTCCTTTGCTGAAGGGTTTGCAAAGAGGATCACTAATAACTCGGTCCCCACATACCAAGATTTCCACCGGTAAAGCAATAGTGGTAAAATCAGTTTCAATTTGATGGTTGGACATCAAAACAATGTTTTCGCCCTAAAGATTTGGAGCCTGTATAACACCATTTTAAAATGTAATTTTATATTTTTTGAAATAATAGTTGTGAAATAAAATATATATTAAAAATTAAAACAAGTGTTTTGCAAAGTGTTCTAAAATGATAACCAAACAATAGAAACATCAGGTAGGTTAATTTTTTTGTTTGTAGATTGTCGAGAAAGATGTGAGATTCCTCAAGGAAACTTTAAACCACCTAACTTGCACGTTATTGAAGCAACAATGACATATTCATGGGAGTACATGAGTGAATAGGTTTTATTCACTCCGTTTTCGTGACTAAAGCATATTAGGTTCGAAAGGTGTAATTCTAAAAGAATAATTTCCATTACCGTATAAACATTAATTTGTTGTTAATTTTCATTATTACCTTCACACTTTAACCCCCCCACCATGAAAGAAAAAAAGTAAAAGAAAAAAAAAGATTTGCATGCCGATGGTTTTGGTAAAAAAATATTTATGAATAAAAATATATGCCCTAAATTACCTGTTGACTCAATAACTCCAATTGTTGAATTAATTGAGACTTAGAATTTTTATTAAGAAACCAAAAAAAAAAAAAAAGGCATTTGGCATATACTTCTAATATAACTACTCCATGGAGAATTAGAAAAAATCATTGATTCAATCAAAACAAAAATTAAGTTTTCTCCCCTTTAAATAGAAAAATGCACATGACTTGCACATAGATTGAAACAAGAATGTTAATAATACTAGAAAATGTAGTACTCAAAAATTAATAAATAGATAAACATATGAAATTATGGGGAAAAAAATTAAGCCCAAACTAGATAATGCTAATTTTCAGGTCTCATCCTGAATGGGCTAACTCCATATGGAATTGAGTGCCTTGTATGGACAATAGTTTTCTTTGCATTTTCATTTTTTTAAGATAATTTTTTTCTTATAATTTTCATTTCACACAATAGAAAAGTAAAATTTTGCCAAGAACAAGACCTTGCAACCAGTAGACCATGGCAGATTCAAAGACCAAATTACTAATGCTGCTAATTATATATTATCTCCACTCTAAAAAAAATCTTGTTTCAAAATTGTTTTTCTAAAAAAAAAAATTATTTTTTGTATGAAATTCTTGTTTTACTTTTAGTAATAATAACAACGTGTGACTTATATTAAAAAAATAAAGATAAAAATAAAAAATTGTATATTTAATAATACATTAAAACTCCTTTTTTTTTGAGACGATGAGAGTAATAATAATCATAGCCCTATTATTATAGCTGGATCAACTTTAAAAAAAATAATAAATTTTTTGAATTTATTTATCGAACAATCCTTGTGGCTATTATTGTTCCTTGGTCATCCCATTTTAAATCTCTTTTTAAAAGAGAGAGGTGAGAAATAAAAAATTAGAACGAGAAAGCTATTAAAATAAAAAGATATTTTATATATTCGTTGTATTTTCATTTTTAGTTTAACAAATTAATTATATAAATTTTTATTTTTTTTACCCTTCTATATGTAGATATATGTAGATTGGCGGTCTTGTAGCTAATTGTCTATGGTAGTATCATCTTATATGGTACAGGATATTTTCTCTAATACAAGATGATGACAGTCAAATATAGCCCAATATTATAGCAAACAAATTGTGGGGATATTGATGGAATGCAAATAGAAAAGAATGAGAAGTATAAATCATACTAAACTTAATATTAGGTATCTATGGAATGGGAGTATAATGAAATTGGATTTTTTGAGAATTCATTAATCGTTAGTTGTATAATTTTTATTTATTTTAATTAATTTTTAACGCATGGTTTTTGTTATATTTGATTTAATTTAATTTATCTATTTATTTGGCTTGAACTGAGTAATATGCACTATAAAATAGATTTTTTGCTATCATTGATTGATGATTTCTTTATGAAACCCCCCCTCCCAAAAAAAGAAAAAGAAAAAGAAAAAAGAAACATACATGCACGTTGAATGAAGCAGCAATTTTTTTCTTCTTACTAATGAATTTTTGTTTTGGACTTCTTTCTCATTGCTAGTTTATATTAGAACATAATATTAAATTACTAGAAAGAGCTATACCAATTTTAAAAAATAATGAATAATCGAAAACTAGGAAATTGTGAAAATCTAATTACCTTCCGATGCTTAAATTGGAGCCTAAGTTGGCCAAATGGCACATTAATGTGATGGATGCATGGATCTCATAAAATTGTGGAAAAGAATGCATGGTGGTAGGGCGACCAATAGAAGAAGTCTAGAAGAAGAGTGAATGGACCATAACTCGTATGGACAATGTCTTAAAATGTGTTTTACATTTCAAAAATATGTTTCATATTTTCAAAATAGTACTTGTGAAATAGAAAATATATTGAAAACCGTGTTTAAAACAAAAATGAATTTCAAAATATACACCAAATAAGAGGGATTCCCCAAAGATTTTTTTTTTAGTATTGTTAGACTTTACTTTTGAAGGCCAGTAATTGAATTTGAAAAAAGTAATACTCCATTTGTTTAAAAAAAAAGTCAACTTTGATTAAGATATAATATTTTATTAGTTATTAGGTACAACTCATTTAATACACTACTAAATATATAATTTTATATTTTTATCCTTACTTTTAATTTTGAATATAAATAATTAGTATTATCAGTAAAGATATTTTAGAAATTTAGTTTAAAAGTAGACTCTTTTTCTAGGACAAGAAAAAGTTTTCAAAATTCATTTTTTTTTGTAACAGAGGGAGTAATAATAATAAGAGCATATATGGTTCTAAAAAGGGCAATTACAACTTGTCTTTATGAATTGTATTTTAGAACACATTTTCGCATTTTTTGAGGTAATAGTTGTGAGATAGGAGACGTATTAAAAACTGCAAAAGTCTTTTAAAAAATGTAAAAATGTATTTTGAGAATTCTGTCCATATAAATCCTTAATTCCCTAAGGCATCTTCAATGCAAATCATGTTTATAAAATGTTTTTGATAAAAAAAAAATCAGAAACTTCAAATTTGATATGAAAGCAAGTATGCAACTCATGCAGGATTAGCCAATTAGTAGTTAAGGAAAATTTAAATATTTATAAAAAAAAAAAAAAAAAAAACACCCCCGAGTTGCACGAGGAATATTTAAAACATTATTCTCTCTTTTTGTTCATTTTTTGTATGCAGATTTTGTTTGTCAACTTGATCATTGCTATTGCATGTACATTTGAGCAATGTGAATTAATATCAAAAAATTAAAGTTGTACCACCGAAAAGAAAATTGAAAATTTATATATTTTGTTGAAATAAAGCAGACACTATTAAGAAATGCAAATTTTTATGTCTAATATTGAAGGTGCCTATTGAGGTAATCTATCACATCAAACCCAAATTCTATTTAAACCCATTAATCAGTCACTAGTACTCTTTACAAGCTTACATATTTTTGCACAAATTGACTCCATTTTTACTCCATACTAGTTTACTTCTTTTATATAGATTTCACCTCTGAATCCCCACTCTTTCAGGTCCAACATTACTTATCAATGATTAGCCCAAATCAATATCAAAAGGTCATCCGTACATAACTACATATACACTTGCCACCAACTTGTCCAACAGTTTAAGTTTTCAAACCTTCTATTGCACACTTACCCCCAACCTTTTATTGCACACTCATCACCAACTTTCTTAAACTTAGATTGTGACACTAATGTTAGAAATTTTTTCTGGAAGAAAACATTCAAAAAGTTCATAATAGCCATTAATAAATAAATTAAATCCCAACTTACATTTAAAAGTTTAAACCAATAGATTTTGAATCATTTTACTTATTAAATGTTTTATATCACTCTTTGGAACGAATATAGAATTCTTTACACCTACATGTAAATTTGAACATGGGGCAACAAATTGAAAAAGATTACATTCTTTTTAAACATGTCATCATTATAATGACTTTTCAACTTATGAAGTTTTAGTGAATGAACCACTATCATTCCCCACTACTATCATTTCTATTACCTTTTCTATTCCCCTATTACAACCAAGTGCCCCCTTAGTTTGATTTAGGATTTCCCAAAAGAATTTATTTTTCTTTTTGAGGATTGTTAGACTTTACTTTTAAAGGCCAGCAATTGAATTTGGAGAAAAAAAAAAAAAAAAAAGAAAGGAGAGGAAGGGGGGTTGTGGGAGGAAGGAAAAAAAGAAAGAGCGGGGTATGGCTCGAAAAAGGCCAAATGCAACTTAATTCCTAGGGAAGCTTCTGCGCAAATCATATATTTATAAAATGTTTTTGATAAAAAAAAATCAGAAACTTAAAACTTGATATGAATGCAAGTATGCAACTCCAGAAAAAGGATTGGCAATTACTAGTGAGTGAAACATGTTTTTTTTAAAGAAAAAAGCACGTCACTTGCACGAGGAATATTTAAAGCATTATTGCCTCTCATTGTTAACTTTTCACAAGCTACTACTGTATATATTATCCCCAACACCCCCCCCCCCCCCCCCACCCCAACAAAAATAAAATAATAAAACAGTAGAAATTGTTGGTTTTTTTTTTTTAAATACATGAGTTGCACGTTGAATGAGGCAGCAATTTTTTCTCACTATTGAATTTTGTGGGACTTCCTTCGACTTCCTTCTCATGCTATTTTATATTTGAACAAAATGTTAAATTACTAGAAAGAGCTGCACCAGCTTTTCTCAAAAAAAAATAATGAATAATCGAAAAACAAGAATTTGTAGAAATCTAATTACCTTCTGATATTTAGGCTATGCTTGGATTTTGATTTGTTTGAAAATTAATATTGTCGTAATATTAAGAGCATGCATGGTGGCAGGGCGACCAATAGAAGAAGAAGAGTGAACATCATCAATTCAGTTTGATTTGGGATTCCCAGACAAAAAAAAACTTATTTTCCCTTCTTAGACTTTACTTTTGAAGGCCGGCAATTGAATTTGAAATTTTTTTCCTTCTAAAAAAACAGACACACTGACTTTACAGTCAATTCAAAGCAAACATCAGAAGGCAAACTGTCTGCATATTATTATTAGGGAAAGTTTTAGCCCTGAGCGCGTGATTATAAGGTTACAAGTTCAAATTCCTTGCTAACACTTTTTTGGTTAAACCCATCGCACAAAATTTATATGGTGCGTTTTACTTCTCCTGCACGTAACTTCAACCAACAATGTTGCCTCTCACCGTTGATATATATATTTTTTTTGGTCAACTTCATCACTACTATTGCATGTGTATTTGACCACATCGTTAAATGATATCGGAAAATTAAAGTTCTACCACCAAAAAAAAAAAATGGAAAAAAAGTATATATTATGGAGAAATAAACTTGGTACTATTTAGCGATGCTAATTTTTATATCTAATTTTCAAACTCTTTATTATAGAATCGAAAGCCCCCATCTTATGTTCATCCAATTCTGCAACCCAAAAGTTTGGTAATATTCCCTCTGTTTAAAAAAAAAAAATCAACTTTAATTTAGTTATATATATATATATATATATATTGAGATAAGGGGAAATTTCGGACGGAAAAAGCCATTGTAGCCATCAGCCCTATATATACATGTGGTGGCAGGGCCATGGGCAGCGCTTGTGCTGATCCGCTGGAGCTTATTATGCAGGCCATTGCCTACTCATGGGACGTGCATGCACCGACAGGTCAAATTCACGGCATTTTCGCGATTAAATCATGAGTAATTTTATAAAAATAATTATTGTAAAAATGTTTTAATAGTAGGGAGTTTTTAGAATTTTGTAGTATTGGAACTAATTGCTAATTTAATAACAAAATTAAGATTTTTTTCAAAGTTTATTTTTAACCACATCTATCTAGTTTAAAACAAAGAGACTTCTATTTTTCTGGGAGCATAGTGAAACTTTACCTTCTATAATTAAACAAAAAAAAAAGAGGATAAGCTTTCTAAAAGGCAAATGGAACATATTTGCTGAAGTGCAGCATGAGAACAAAAATTAATCAATCCAGAAGAAACATCACAAGGCAAATTATCTACTCGCAGATTATCGGAAAAGATGACAAAGATTTATCCAAAAAAAGTTTAAACCACTTAACTTGCACGCTAATTGAAGCAACAATGTTGCCTTTCACTATTGATTTTTCTGTCAACTTCATCACTACTATCGCATGTATATTTGATATCAGAAAACTAAAGTTGTGCAACCAAAAAATAAACTTCAGAAAAACCAAAAATAAACGTATTATGATCAAATAAACTTGATACTATTATGTAATGATAATTTTCAGGTATGATTCTCAGGGAGCTTATTATAGAATCGAATACCCTCATTTTATGTCGATCCAATCCAAATCCGCAGGCCAGAAGTTTGATAAAATTTGGCAGGAATGAGCCACTGCAGCAATCAGCCTATACAAGTGGTTGGCAGGGTCATAACCAGCAACCCTCATCTTATATCCATCCAACCTGCAGACTAGAAGCTTGGCAATCAACCCATACAATTGATTGGCAATGCCATGGTCAATTGCACTTCTACTGATACCCTCATCTTCAAACCTGCAGGCAAGAAGTTTGATAATATTTGGCAGAAATGAACAACCATAGTCATCAGCCAATACAAGTGGTTGGCAAGGCAATAGCCAGCCGCGCTTCTTTGGACCTTTATCTTGTGTCTGTCCAATCAAAATGTATTGGAAAAAGTATTTGAAAAATACAAAAATGTATTTTAAAAACCTGTAATAGGTGCTTAATATTTGGCAAGAATGAGCCACCGCAACCATCAACCCACACAAGTGGCCAGAAGGGCAATGGCAGGTGGTACTTCTACTGATTCCAAAATCTTATGTCCATTTAAACCTGCAGGGCAACAACACATTTATGGGAGGCGCATGCATGAAGTGTTCTGTAGTAATTTTTAAGAATAATTCTTCTAAAAATGTTTTAATGGAAGGGAGTTTTCACAATTTTTGTAGTATCAAAACCTCTTTTTTTTTTCTTTTTTTTTTTTGTAAATTGTAGAATTAAAACTAATTGCAAATTTAACAACATAAAGATATTTTTTTTCCCAAAAGTAAAGACTTCTACTTCCCTTGGAGCATTGTTTCTATAATCAACATTTTTTTACTAAATAGAATAGGGAATGACAAGTTAAATGCAACTTAATTCCCCTAGTGCAGGTCTGCACATCATGTGTTTATAAAATAATTTTTTTCCAAATAATAATTCAGAATGATGGTTGATATCCTCTTTTCATCTAAAAAAACAATCCACTTTAAAAACAATTTGTTTAAAAAAAGAGTTCATTTTTAAATAAAATTTCTACAATATCTTTACTAATAATAATTATATCTACTTAAAATTAAGAAATAAAATTATAAAATTATACATTTAATAATATATTAAATAAATTAGATTTAATAATTAATAAAAAATTATATTTTAATCAAAATAAATTATTATTTTTTAAAAGAGGGAATGTTATTTTTGCATAGGAGTTCCCAGAAAGTACAAACGAATGACAATCTTCATTTTAAATTGGTGAACTGATGTTCTGATTATTTTATAAACCATCTACTCATAGAATAAATCAGTGAATTGATGTTCTGATGATTTATAAACCATCTATTCATAGAATAGATTCAGTGTGTTTATCACCTTTGTTCATTCAGGGCTTTCACTTGGACAAGTCTTCTCAAAATGACATAGTTTAAAGACCGCCCAATTTCTGCCAGACATTGAAAATTAAAATTATTCAGGCACAAGGTAAAACCACCACAAACCCGTCTTTCTCAGGTCTACTTTAAGACTAAAGATCTACAATGGCAGAATAAGTTACACAAGCATATGCTTCAAACTGATGAACCTGTAACATAGCTGCAACTAACAAACTACAATGACAAGGAAGAGAAGGGGAGGGGAAGTGGGGGGGCACATTCCTTTCTCTTGCAATGCACCAAGTCAGAACTTGCAAATCATTTATTTGAACGCTAAGCAAATTACTTGAACATTGTGATGAGAAAGCTGAACAACCAGGCAAGTACAAGCTCGCTCATTGTTCACATCCACTTGCACGTTCAGAGGGCAGGACGAGAAGGCTGCACCAAGCATAGGGGAACAAAAACAATCATGACTTTAACCTCAAAGCCTCCATCACACAAAAAATTCAAAATAAAACAAAGAGAGATTTCAAACAACTAACATATAAACCAAAACAGAAAAGAAAGTGGGAGCAAAGGAGAATTTGAGCGCACAAACTAAATTGAAAGCTTAAAATTCAAGTTTGCAAGCCGTGTTTGGTAGTTTTCAAAAGGTCAAAGGTATCAACATTATTAGCACGCTGCATATTGTTGATACCTTTGATCTTTTGAAAACTAACCAGCACAGCTTGCAAACTTCAGTTTTAGCACGCTGTATATTGTGAACACAGCGAAGCTTGCATTACTGAAACAGCCTCTACTACACAATATTTCATACTAATACAGTTAAATGAGTAATGATACTCTTAGTGACATTTCATATTGACTAATGTGGCAAGTAAAAAAATACAAAATTCACTCATCATTCTGCTTAAAAAATACAAAATAATAAAGAATAATTTTGTCCTTTTATATTTATTACATCAATTACTATAAAAAGTCACTATGAATATCATTTCTCCAGTTAAATATATACCTTGACCTGGTGGAGACTAGTAATTGTGGACTTCAATAACTGGTCACCCACTATCAATCTCAACTTAATTATGAAGTCATCCCGGCTGATTTTCTTTTGCTACAATTAAACCAACAGAGAGAAATCAATCATATGAAAGTTCTGAAGAAAAAACAAACCATGAGATACCAAAGCTAGCTTACCCTGAACAATTCATAATATGTATGCACCGAATTCATATCTTTTGCAGAAATTTTATCGCATATTGCTTCAAATAACACAGCAAAACGCATCCAAGGGGAATTAGGTGCCTTGGAAGTACACCCAATGCCAGCTACTTCCTGAGAATTTCTGCTCAGCTGAAACTCTCCCCCCTAATACACAAGAAGATGATGTTAAATTTAAATACCTGAAAGGAGGTGGAAATAAAGTAACTTATGAGAGATTATCCGCTAAATCAGATATGAATAATAAGGCTTTTTCTGTCAAAGGGAAGTCAAACCCATCAAATTCCATACTGCGGTTAAAATGGTAATTGGGGTTGCCAACACTCGTCAAAAGGTTTTCGTATACCTAAACAGAAGAATTAATCAATCTCCCTTCTATTTATTAAAAAAAAGCCTCTCCATGCTAGATCCAGGCAAAACCAAAATTATGAAAGTCTCACCAACCCACATGTAATGGCCACAGAAAATATATTTCCCACTTAAAGACCATTCTACATTAGCAAAGACGGTATTACACGAATCACAATAATATCTTGGTCCCTAAAACTGCATACTCTCTAATAATTATGATTCAACTTTAATTGCACCAGAGTTGCACCAACATCAAGCCATAAGCAGGCAGATCATTATTCATACATCCCAAAAATCAGGAACCAAATGGAACGCATTAGTTAGTATAAACCCTTTATACTTTTTAAGCTCCTCAACTGTCCCATCTCTCATAAACAATTAAATTCTGTAATGAGCACAATGCATTATTAGTTGGGCCAAAATCCACAATCCAGTAAAGCCTGTCAAACCTCATAGATTCATTCGCGCGTCCAAGCCACTTGCATACCATTACAATCTCAAGCTTAACTCAACCCTTGAACTTGATGGCATTAGGCAAGCCCTTTAGAAAGTAGCCTGGATGATACTGGCGTGTGCCAACATAATTCACTTCTTGGTCCTTACACTAATTTAACAGGGCAGAGTGCACTCAAATTTGTTACCATTCCCATCAAGATTTGCTGTTCACTAAACGATATTAGCAAAAAGCTAACAAACAACTGACAAGTTCTCCTCTTCACATTCCATTTATGTTAAAAGTAGAGGAAGTATTACCAATGGAACTGGAGATTGACCCATCTGCAACTGGCCCTGAGGCTCCTGACTAGTAACTCCTGACAAATCAAGTCTGTTCTCTTCCCCAACCTCAGCCCCTGCATTAACACCAAAAAGTACAGATTCTAATGTTTAAAGAACATTCATGATAATAGAAACAATCAATATACAAATTTACATACTTCTGCACAATTCTACAGATAGTTTACCAGCCAGTAGAGTATACATTCCAAAAACCAAAAGATTACTCTTCAAAGTATCTAGCTGAGATGGGTCCACATAAAATGTAAATAAAATTCCTATTTAAGTACAATTCTTATATGCAAAAAAATGGATGCAGGCTCAGTTACAGAAAGACAGTCTTATCAGAGTGGTATTTATATTGTAGAGGAGTTATAAGATGAACCTTTGAGTAAAATCATGAACTGATGAAAAAAGGATGACTTTTTGATCCATTATTTTGGGGTGATTCAAATAACAAATCCAAAAATGCCCTGAGTAAACAGTAAAAGACATGTTTCCCATCTCTGACATGTTTTACAATAATTTTCCCACCACAGAACTTCAAAGGAAAAACAAGGAATTTGATACCAGTCATAGCACAAAATTACAGAATGCAAATTTTGCACCCAAAAAAAAGGCATTTAAAATTAATTTAAAAAAAAAAAAACCTTGTAAAGCTTACAATAATTAATTTAGAAAAGACATCAGAAACACTTGCTACACAAACTTCAAGATTGAGATCAAACACAAGCACAAACTAAATAGAACACCACCTTCAGAAGCTGGAGACAGCTTGAAACTGACAACGTATTCTGGGTAGATGTGAGAGTTCATGTTCATGTTCCAAACAACATACTGACTTGGCTTGTCTAGATCATCAACTCCACTATCAAACTGCTCACTACTTGGATGATACTGTTGTGATCCCGGATAGAGACGTTCCAAACTTCCCAATATAACACAGCAAAATACAAAGTGTCGCTCTCCATTTTCGTCAACATCACAATAACTTACACTGGAATAGCCCAAAAAAAAAAACGTAAATCCTTCATGGAGTGAGCACTTCAAGCAGAAATGAGCAAAGAAAAAACTTGTTCCGTTAGCTAACATCTTGCTTCATTAAAAAAATAATAATTAAAAATTAAGATCCTTCCAAAGAAATGCAACAGCATACACAAGCCCACAACCACACAAGAATGTGAAGGAGCAGGGGAGAGAGGGCCTTGATTAGCTTGGTCCTATAAGCAACTGAGATGAAACCTTAGGACTAATTTGAAAAAGCCACCTATTTGCACCAGGGATCCAGGAACCACAGGGCAAAAATAAATATATAACAATTACAATTTCTCCTCATCCATGCTCAGCTAATACAATTCCATTCAATTAAAGATGGAGAGGCTAAGTAGAAACAAACCTGGAATAAGCACAGTTTACAGGGCTAAGGTGTACTCCAACACCATATTTGGTCTTAGGTTCAGGCATCCCATGGCCAAGCGGGCCAAGCCCATAGGTCATAATGCTAGATACTGCATCTTTAGAACAAGGAAACCAAGCATACTGAACATTTGCATTCCCACGAACCTTTTTTGTAATTTCCGCCTGCTTCTCAAAAAGTTCCAAGCGAATCTGCAATGTGTTACTTGAGCATTTATTGATTTCAGATATGCTCACATCAGGGAGTGGCTTCATTGCCATCAGAAACATGTTTCTTACAGTTTCTGTATTAAGAAATTTAAAAGCAGCCACAACATTTGGATATATATCTTCTTCAACATGTTTATCGGCCCCAATAGAGCAATGCAATTTAGCATCTGAATTCACATCCCGCTTGCAATTATCAGCTAATTCAATTTCATTTTTAACAGATTCTTGTTCAACTCTCATCCTCTTAATGCCAACATTTGATTCTTCTACACACTCATCAACATTACAATCATTAAGTCCATTTACATCTATCTCAATATGCAACTTGATTTCTTGGGCTCCATTTAGCTCAGTACCAACAAAAGCTTCACCTGAGGTAGCCTCAGATTGGCAGTGCGCACCTTGCATAGAAGATAATTCAGGAAAGTAGCATCTACCTGCTTCATCAATCCAGGCAATGGGCGTCTGTGCACCAGTTACAAGATCAACCTGAACCATATGTAAAATGTCTAGCATTTTAGGTCCACCATTTAACTGCAGTTGAATAGCAGCTTTCTTGGCTTGAAAATCTGCTCTAATTGAGTCCACAACATGTCGAGGAAAATCATTCCATTCCCCATTCTGATAACACAAGACGCGTTGTGGTGGCCTGCTTTTCAGGAAATTTGAGTAGTTCTTGAGCAAGGAATTCTGTATGTGACACTTTGTCAGCCATCTGTCCTTTCTTTTCCTCTTTCCTAGCTTGTCAAACAGTGAGATACTCTCAGATCGTACAGACTTCTTCTCACTGGTCACTCTAATTACCTGAGCCAAAGACTTAGATGCCCGTCCTTTTGTCGGGTCAACAACGATCCTATGGCAATTTTGCACTACATTATCACTGATTGATTCCATTATCTACAAAGACTACCTATATTCACAAACTAAGATTGACAGAGCCAACTACTGAAGTCGAGTATATTCCCTCTGGAAAAAATTGCTGGGGAACCATTTCATGGAGATCAAACCGCAAAACCTAATACAAGGGAAAAGAGGAATAAAAATTAATCTGTTCAGACTCAACAATATTGATCCATATAAATTATATTTACATCACGCACGTATCTTAGGCTACAAGCATCCATAATATTGGCTACATCCAACCTTTAGAAAATATGATACTTAAAAGGGATTAGGAACACAGATAGAGCAGTGTTCAGCAAATCGTGAGCAATGGAGTTGGGAAGCTGAAATCATCAAAACTAAATGCAAGGCATGAATCACAATGGTGGAAAAAAACCCACCGTGAAATGATGTCATACAGAAGCCTGTGTGACAGTAAGATGTGAAAATTAGACAATATGATGAAGTGTGAAATATCATCACATTGAACAAAACACCACTGCAACTTTCAGATTTTGAGTGATTCTTTATGAAGAGAGATGATGTTAAAAATAAAAATCAAAGTGAAAAATAATATCATTCAGAAATCGATAACGTACATACTTACCAAATCCTGCAAACAGAGACTCCTTCTATACAAGCCCCAGTTCTCCATAGACGTGCTGTAAGTTCGACAAGTTCTTTCCTATTCTTTCAATTATATACTACCAGCAACTCTGATAAACTTACCACTAAAATGGCAACTTTTCATCAGTATTCCAAAAGAAAAAGATAAGTAAATTGAAAAACGAAATAAAGACACAGCAAAGACATTTTACAATACACAAATGGAAACTAGCAAGTTCACATAACCCTCAGACAGCAAACTTTGTAAATAACAACAAAATCTCATTCATTATCAAGTAACAAATGCAATACGCATCATGGTGTCATAAAAGCTCTGAAAATCATTCCCTTGAACAGTATGTTTTATTGTTCTTTGTGGTTCCTATTTGGGACAAAAGTGTGCAAATGAGGGACTCAGAAAATGTTCACAAGATGGAACTCAAAAGCACATAAAATTGACACCAGCCTTGAAAACCCTTGCAACTAAACCTTGGAATGTAATATCTCAAATATTTCACTCTTTTTAGTTTTTAAAAACAAGGAACAATTTGGTTTTCAGAAGAAAAGGCTAGCACTTGTATCTTTTGCATGTGGACTAACAAATAATCACACAAATCTTTGAAATATCATTTGTTACCTCATAAAAACAACAGATAAGCTAGACTCAAAAATTACCAAGTAAATAAGCATCGTTGAGCTTAATCAACAAAGCCTCCAATGCCTAAAGTAATATTGATTCACATGTAAATAAAAGGAAGGAGGACCATGACATGTGTTAATTAGCCAATTCCTCTACAAGTATGGATCATTATGACAAACACAGAACACATGCACACATAAACAATGCACGCAAAAGAAAAGGCAATAATGAAAGGCATTGGTGCTTCCACATGTAAGCATATAGTAATCAAGCAACCAATAAGTGACACATCCTTCCTAGTTATAAATTTGCCAGTTCCTACCAAGTTTACCGTTTTCATGTTAGGCAAATACCCATCCTAATTAGTTCTACAATATCCACAAGTTTTACCAAATGCGTTTCTCTACCAAAAGAGCATAGATAATACCACATCCATGCTCATGTTTTTGAAGCATGACTTCTATTACTAACGACGAAAAAGGAAAAGGTATTAAAAAAAACTATGTACAGACCAAGACTCTAACATGACCTCCACAATGATGAAATCTTCATCATCAATAATATGGTATCCATGCTCATGTTTCCGAAGCATGACTTCTATTATTAACAATGCAAAAAATAATAATAATAAAGAAAAGAACAAAACAAAACACTACGTACAAAGCAAGACTCTAATAGAAGCTCCACAAATAAAATCTTCATCATAGATAACACTGCATCCTGCATCCATCCTCAACCAACAAGTGACACATCCTGCCTAGTTATAAATTTTCTGGTTTGTACCAAATTTACCATTTGCATGTTAGACAAATAGCCTGTCCTAATTAATTCTACAATATCCACAAGTTTTACCAAATGTGTTTCTCTACCAAAAAAGCATAGAAAATTCCACATCCATGCTCACGTTTTTGAACCATGACTACTATTACTAATGACGAAAAAGGAAAAAATAAAGAAAATAAAAAACACTGTGTACAAATCAAGACTCTAATATGACATCCACAACAATGAAATCTTCATCATCAGTAATACGGAATCCATGCTTGTGTTTCTGAAGCACAACTGCTATTATTAACAATGCAAAAAAAATCAAAAACACTACGTACAAAGCAAGACTCTAATAGGGACTTCCACAAATAAAATCTTCATCATCAATAACATTGCATCCATACTCGGATTTCTGCACAACTTCTATTACAAACGACACAAAAATTTTAAAAAAATAAAAAATAAAAAACCACTACACATAAAGCAAAACTCTAATATGACCTCCACAACAATAAAATCTTCATCATCAATAATACTGCATCCATAATCTTCATCATCGATAATACTGCATCCATAATCTTCATCATACTCACATTTCCGAAGCATTACAAACAAAGCAAGCCTATGACCCCCACAATAGTGAAATCTTCATCATTTATGATACTGCATCCATGCTCGCATTTCCAAAGCACGACTTCTATTACTAAAAGACCCCAAAAAACAACACACTACCTGCAAAGAAAGATCTCTAATATAACCTCCACAATGATGACATCTTCATCATCGATAACATAGCGCCCATGCTCACGTTTCTAAAGCACGACTTCTATTACTAACGACACAAGGGGGAAAAAAAAAAGAACTACATACAAAGCAAGATCTCTTATGACCTCCACACTAATTAAATCTTAACCATCT
This sequence comes from Gynochthodes officinalis, assembly GCA_020080225.1. Taxonomy (NCBI): domain Eukaryota; kingdom Viridiplantae; phylum Streptophyta; class Magnoliopsida; order Gentianales; family Rubiaceae; genus Gynochthodes; species Gynochthodes officinalis. The sequence continues at coordinate 29,784,305 of CM034622.1, read as the reverse complement.
GAATTTTGCCCAATCATATACGTAAACAATGATACTTATGACACCGCATCCAAGCTCGTGTTTCTCAAACACACTTTCTTGAGCAACACAATCTTGGATGCAATGTCATAAGTATCATTGTTTACATATATGATTGGGTAAAATTTAGATGGTTAAGATTTCATTAGTGTGGAAGTCATAAGAGATCTTGCTTTGTATGTTGTTCTTTCAAACTATTAACAGAATAAAAAAAATAAAAATAATAAAAGTAGATCGAAAGACTCCCCTGAGTGACCGCCACACTAAAGACATCTTTAACTATTTCATACTGTCTCATTATGTGAATTTTGGAGCAAGAATGTCTGAAATAAAATTAATTTCAAACAGAAAGTGCTCTTAATTAAAACAAGCTTCAGTATCAGATATGCTTACAAAACTTATACTTCTTCCCCAAAAAATTTTCCCAAAACAAAAAAAAAAGAAATCATAGCAAAAATTCACCAGACACAACAGACATCCCACATACAAGTTCACTAGACCTAAATTCACACAAAAATAAATCAAAACATAAAAAATCCACCACCACCACAACAAACATCCCACATACGAGAAAATCACTAGACCTTATTTTTCAAAAGCCCTTACACAAATTACAAAAACACTTCCTGGCATGCATCATCTAACAAAATCACCATAAAGAAAATTACAAAATTCCACACAGCACACATCCCACATACAACAGCATGAGAGAATGACTAGACCTTATGATTCTAAAGCTCTAACACAAATTACAAAAACACTTCTCGCATCCATCATCAAACAATACAAAATTCCAAACAAAATCCAAAGTATGGCCACAAAAGTCAAACACAACCGAAATTTCGCCTAAAAAATCAAATCTAACCCCGATCTGTGCAATTCAACCAAATTCAGACCAAATCATTGACCAAAAAAAAGAAAAAAAACTACCCCCAAACTTTTATTGTAGATCATAAAAATCAGACTTTTAATAGTTTCAAAATCGGTGGATAAAAAAATATTAACCAATCAAACTCTAGACAAACTGAAATAATCAGATTAGGAAACGAATTACCAAAAAAAAAAATGAAATAAAGAAATCTCTTTATACCTTCGACTGTTGTCAAACAAACGAGGCGTTTCATCAGCGGCTGATGCAACGTCGTCGTCTAGAGGATCAGTAAAACAGAAGAATTAAAATCAGAATTATTACTATTGTTATCGGGAGGAGGAGGAGGACGACGACAACGGAGGAGCAACCGTTAGGGTTTTGCTATCTGAAAGAGTTGAATTTTGTTAGCCGATTTATTTATTTATTTACTAATTCTTTGAAAAGTAGAACATTTTTCCTTGGGGAAAAAGAAAAATAAAAATAAAAAAAGAGTGATGAAGAAGGAGAAGCGAAAGAGGTCGGCGACCGCAAGGGATAGGTTCCCTGATAGTTTCCCCACTTGCTAAACTAGGGATGGGAAGGGGACGCTGTACTTGCAAGGGCGACGGCAAAATCGGCGTCCTAAGTCAACACGAAAAATATCTAAAATTATGTGTAACTTTTGTAAAAACTTGAACTTGTGTGGGTAATTTTATAAGCTTCGTAATTGAATTGGTTTACAACTAAATCTATTTTTTTATATATTTTAGTTTGAAATTTATAGTTTATTTATATAGTTTATAAATGAGTTTATAAATTTTTCTATCATTAAGAAAAATATTTTCTCCTTATTCTTCTTGCTCAAATTATATTCTTAGGATGGAGAAGTCAACTTAAATAATACTCTTGAACAATTTTTTTTAACAAAATGTTTTTGTAATTTTTAAAATAAAAATTATATTAAAAAATAAAAAAGTATATTTTAAAATATAATTTAAATATAGGTGGAATTAAGGCTGGCAATTAAGTCAACTTTTGGGTTCATGAGTTATAAATTACTTTTTAAATAGGTTAAGTAGATCGACCTGTTAACCCATCAGGTCGACTTGAACACTACTTATTTATTTTTTATATTAATTATATTTGTTCTAATTTTGATTGAACCTATTAATTTGATATTTTTATATTATGTTAATTTCGTGTTAAGTTCGTATCGTGTGTATCGCAAATTGCTATCCTAGGCGGAACCTCATAAAAGGAAGGAGAGAGGAAAGAAAGTTCCCGGATCCAACTCGAATGGAGGAAAATCTTCGTAATGAACAAGTCTAATAAAGTAATAATTGAAATCGAAATTAGTCTTCGAATTGCTTGATTACGTCACTTTGGATGGACGATTCTTCTGTCTTTTGGGCCCATTTGCTTTTGGGTAAATATCATAAATTATGAAAATAAAACCAAAAATTTCATGAACTTGGAAAGTAACCAAATTTAGATTTTGTAATAACACAAGCCCAGTTTCAAATTTACTAGTACCATTCCAGTGAAAAATTGACAGGCCCACTTCTTCGACACTTTCTAATTTACTAATTTTTTCATGCAAATTGGATCCATTTAAATCGGGGGGACCGCGTCAACACTGCCGTCATGAAATTGGGGTCATATTAGAAATTGTATAAGTAGAGGGTTACTTCTTTTCCTTCTAATTTATGAGTTCTTGTTTGAATATTGGTAAGGGTTGAGCTGAATTGATTCAGAACTTGACAATTGTACAATAGTATGAAGGAAAATATTACAATAAATATATATATATATATATCAAAATAAATAAATATATATATGTGTATATCAAAATAAATAAATATATATATAATTCAATAAAATATATATGTGTATATCAATATAATTTGTAAAAAGAGCAAGTTCTAAAAAAAGAAATTATGATTTTACTTTCTTTCCTAGAATTCTCTCCCTTGGAATTTTCTTTGCAACTTTTTCCTTCAAAACTCTCAAGTTCTGACAAATGGTATCAAAGAAGCAAGTATTCAATGGAATTCTTTCTCTTTTTCGTTTAGTCTTTCTAAATTTTTGACAATTTTTTTGCTTAGTCAATTCCAATCTCCCTTCCAAATTTCGTTATTTTGTTCTTTTTTGACTTTCTATACTACTTGCTCAACTTTCTTCAAAATTCTTTCTCTTTTCTCATTCTTACTTTTCTTTCTCAATCTTTCTGAATTTTCTTTACTTCCTTTCCAACTCATAAAGTGTTCAGCAATTACTTTATCATAACAAAGGAATAAGAACGATGAGCCTAATCACAAACCAATAAGTGGAAATATAAAATTGAAATTCATATGGAAGAATTTATGAATCTAAAATTGTAAGAGAAAATGAAGTGGGCATCAAACAGAATGGATAAGAAAATAAATACAATTTTAAAGACAATGGATATTAACAAGACCATTCAAAAAAAAGATCACAGGAGAAGAATTTAATGATAATCTTGTGTTGTGTGCTCTAGCCAACAAGCAAGATTTTTCTGGCTATGAAATTTTGAGGATAGAAAGCTTTAACAAAAGTACTCCTTCCAAAGTTGAGAAAAATAAGTATATGGTGTTTAACAAAAGTACTCCAACAGAACGTGCAGAAGGATTGACCTTTGAATGAGTACTAGAAGTTTATATAGAGAGGGATACTAAATTTGTGAGATTTGACCTTTCTTCTCCGAATTAACCTCTAATTGAGAAAAAGCCTACGTTGAATGTTTCTAGTGGGGGTAGAATTCAGACAAGTTCAAGACCAGTGCTGAGAACATTGATGGTAGTGACAAATGTAATTTTCATAAAGAAAATGAGAAATCATATACTTATAATACTAACGGGTTTAAATTCATGTTTTTGAATGGTGAAAATATGAAATCGTTAGATTTACAAGGGCAATTTTTGGTTTGTGATAATTTGATTGAAGAAGAATAAGTTGCAAGAAGTTAACATAAATTTTTAGAAAAGTTTGATAAATTGAAATTAGCAGTAACGAGCACTAAAGTTCTGAAAGATTGGGCAAAAGTAGTAACAAAGTTCAAAGAAGGAACTAAAAAATTTTATGATTGGAGAAATGTTTTTGTTACAAAATATGTTTTGATTTGAAAGATGGAAGGAGGAGACTGCAACATTGTTTTAAGGAGGAGTATATAATACTCCTTTCGCCCTAAAAAAGAGTTCAGTTTTAAATTAAATTTCTAAAATATCTTTACTAATAATAATTATGTATATTTAAATTAAAAAATAAGGATAAAAATATAAAATTATACATTTAATGATATATTAAATGAGTTGTATATAGTAACTAATAAAAAGTTATATGTTAACTAATGTAAATTTTTTTTTTTTATGATAGAGGCAGTATCGTGTAAGCCTAATAGTAGATGTAAGTTCTCTATTTTCACTCCTTGTATATTATAGCCAACTCATGGGATTAATGGACAATTTTCTCATTTAGAACCAGTGAAGGAGATGAGATTCTCGTATTGAAATTGTTTGCAACTTGAATTGGCAAGAAAGATCTTGAAATATCGTAGGTATCTTTTCAGTAAAATTGCCCAGATGACTATAATGGTTAGGCAATTGTTGAAGCTCCAATTAAACACATGAACAAGGGAAAAGAAGCGGCATAATGATTTGAATTGGAGCTTCAGTTGTTGCTTTCCTTGGAGCTGTTGTATTTTTCCCCTCGTTTCGTTTCGTGCACGTTCAATGCCTGGTTAAAGTGGGAATCACAGCAAGCAAACTTTGGATGGGAATGTCTCTTCTGTCTTCCATGATTCTGATAGTCTTTTTTTTCTTTTCTATTCTTTTTTCCCTTTTTTCTTAACGAGGAGGTATCCCCACTCAACTAACTATGAGTTTGCACCACACATTTTGAGTATGAGACTAATCCCCCTCGATTAAGCAATCCTACCCCAAAACTGCTTAGCCACGATATTGAAATTTGATCTCTAACCGTCTAATATATGCATTTTAAAAATCCAAAAAATCATTGGGTTTCAAACCATGTATTTTTTTGGTAGTGAATACTGGGATATAAATTACATTAATACTAGTAATTATAGATGTTTGAAAATCTATAATAAATGATATCAATTTTTATTTTCAATTTTATAAATATTATTTGAATTTTTTTAATTTCAATTAAGCTTTTAGGAAAGTTTTTTTTCTTTTTTCTAACTAATAAGAATATCTTCCTACTTAATCAACCAACTCTCATTCTTATGTATCATTTTTCCATCCATTGTTTTGAATCCTCTCTTTCTTTTTTTCTCTTTCTCCTTCTCTAATTCTCTCACTTCTATTTGGTTTTGATGAACACATCATATTAATGGAATCTCAAACTAAATTGTGTGAAGTAATTAATTATAATGATATTATATTATTCCTTCCGTTTCAAAAAAAGAGTCTATTTTAGTTTAGAAACAATCATATAACTTTTTATTAATTATTAAGTACAACATGTTTAATGCAATAACTAAATATATAATTTTACATTTTTATTCATATTTTTTAATGATGAGTATATATAATTATTATTAGTAAAGGTATTTTAAGAATTTGATTTTTAAATAAACTCTTTTTTAGGACGAAAGAGGTATTAAAAAATATGAAATATTGTCACAAGACAAGTTAATCTTTTGAAGATACTCCTTTCATCACCAAAAAACGTTTTTGGTTTGATGTAATTTTTTTTTTAATTATAAAGTATAATACATTTAATGCATGATTACATGAATAATTTTTATCTTTATTTTTAAATTTTAGATTATATTTTATCATTTTTAATATGAATTTTTTTCCTTCAAAATGGTCTCCTCTATTTTTTATTTTTTTTGAGGGGGGCATATAAAAGTTTGAAAATTTTTGATTCGGGGTATTTTAAAAGATAATATTATTAAAAAGGGTATATGTTTAAATTAATTTATTATGAAGGGTGTTAAAATATTTCTAAATATTTCTTAATTATTAAAATACTAATTTACCCTTTATTTAATATTTCATATTTAATATGACACTTCAACTGTTTTTCTTTTTATCGATTATATTGTTATTTAATTTATTGATTCTATTATCTAATTCATATGACAATCTCAACACGTTCATCCTAATTCATTTTACTTTCCAAAACACCTTCCTTCTCCAATTTTACAACTCCCAATCAATAGAAGCAGCAATCAAAATTCCATTCAAACAATAACCTCAAAATCCAATCAAACTATATCCTACATACATTTTGAGAAGAGAATTACGTATACGTGAATCCATTCAAAGCCTATTTCTAACACCATTGAATTCAATTTTCAAGTCCTACCTACTCCAATCGTTAAACAGCACCCTTTGACATACTCTTTGATCATTCTTGTCAATGCAAAAATGGATGAAGTGATGGACGACTTAAATATCCTGAGAGTTTTAATTGTTCTGGCTAGTAGTATGAGTTTCAAAAAACGAATGATGAACTTTCAAAACGTGTTTTTATATTTTTTAAAATATTTTTTTTAATTTTTAATCTATTTTTTATCTCACAATTATTATTTCAAAAAAAATGCAAAAACGCATTTTAAAATGTTATCCATACATATATGCATTTTTTAGACTAATTTGAAAATATGAGATTAGAGTTGGAAGAGATGTACAATGGTCATTGATGGTTACAATAAAATTTCAATACGTTAAGAATTCATCACAATTTTTCTAATCGATCACTAATGATTAATTCAATTTAGGGTTTGTAAAGACATATAGGAGACATCGTGAAAAGCATACCACCTTTACTTGAAATTGAAGATTACATGATTGAAAAAGTTAAAATAGTTTACCTAAAATTAATGATTATAAGATTGAATAAAATTTTTAAAAATAATAAATTATTTAAGTGGGCATTAATTTTTTTTTTCTAATATGGCCATTGAAACTTTTTACTTTAATTTATAACTCATTTAACCTTTAAATTTAGTCACTTATGATCATTCAATTCATTTTGACTGTTTGACTTGATAAAATGACTCTCGTATGGCTAACATGTGTCCATGATTATTGTTCATAGAATCCTCCACACACTTCCACTCACAACTACCAACACCTGCCACAACTAGTCCTATCAAAAAAAAAAACTTCTCCTATCACTTTTTATAATACTATTTTCTTTTCTTATTCTAAACTTTCTCCAGAAAATTCCACAAAAATAATGCACAAGATTGTTAGGAAAACCTCAACAAAAATCATAAAAAAACAACCGTAGCCGCCGCCACCAATGGTGGAAGAAATCCCACAAAATAATGTCCAAGAAATTTTTCATGAAAACTTCATTTAAAATCTCACAAAAATGGTGTCCTTTAAAAAATAGTTTCTAATATTATTAAGAAAACCTTAACCAAAACCATAAAAAGCAACCGTCAACTCCATCACTTACAGCGGAAGAAATTCAGGTAGTTAATTGAATGTAGTATTCGTGGTGGGATTAGGGAAGGAAAAATGGTGAAGAAATGACAATGGAAATAGATGAAAATAGACTAAATTACTCTTGAAAATAAACATTCTGTTATGTCAAATAATCAAAATAGACGAAATAGTCATAGGTAACCAATTTTAAAAGTTAGATTTAGGAGTCATAGTGAAAAGTTCACTAGCCAAAAATATGAGATTAAAAAGATTTAATAGCCACCGAGGTAATTTACTTTTAAAAATGAATTAGGATCAATGAGTTTTTTTTTTTTTTTTAAACTATAACTATACATGTTTTGATCAAAACACTGGCTAATTGCTCCATTGTAGCCAAGAAGAAAAATGAGAAACATTTTCTAACTATTTGTCATTTCTATAGCTATGTTAGCTAATCTATGGCAAATACCAAATATCACATAAATACAAAACTTACTAGTTTAAAAAAAATTCACAAAAGATTGACGTATTCGACTATTATTGTAATACTAACTTCAAACTCCTTTTCTTGACTTATTTGTTGCACTATAACATTTACATCAATAGTAATTTGAAATACTTTTTATCCTAACTTATCTGCCTCTACTTTGAGCATTTCGAATTACATGTAACAGAGTAACTACTAAATTTAGACTCTGATTTTTAGTTACAGAGTAACCACTAAACTCAAACTCTCATTCTTAACTATTGCACCTGCCTAAGCTGCCTTTATTGATTCTACTTAGGGCCCAAAACTCAAATTCAATCACTGTTTCTTTATTAATTCATACTGCCTCAAGTACCCAAGCTGAGAAAAAAAGGCAAAAAAGGCGCAACCATATGTGGCTTCAGCTTAGAAGACAGCCCACCCATAAAAAACCAGTACTTCAACACAACTTCCACGACAAACCTTTTCCTAAATTCACCATCCAGCATTGCCTCCACACTCAAATTACACACTCAAGTACCTCTGTTCTCCTAGGCATAATAGGATTCCCTACAAATAATTCATCAAGTAGATAAGGAAATGACAGGTGAGGTGGTTGAGGCATTTCATCGAATACTTGATGTACACACAACTAAAGCATAATTTCTTGTAGAGAATGTAACTTTCTCACCCGCCAATCTTGAATGACAATTTTAAAGGAATCCAAGAATCCAACATTTAACAAGTATAATCCAACCAAAATGTAACCAAGTCGCAACTAAGTTGCAACTCCACAAATCTAGTGGAACCCCATATTGTGTTGCACCAAGCAAAAGCTCAAGTATAAATGCTGTGCTTTGTCAAAAGCTTTCTTTATTTTTCAATCAGAGCTCGCCTTCTTCGTCATCATCTTTCGTGTTTCTTCTTTCTTTTGTCTTTTTAAGCAATTTTTTTTTATATAAAGCAACTTCACATAACTAGATCTAAAATTGAAAAATTATAAACAAAACTAAAACTCATAAAAGAATTTCAAAAAAGAACACCAACCTCTCGTACAAAAAGACACATATATCTTTAAAATAGTGAATTAAACTTAATAAATAGAGACATAATACTACTAAAAGTAATAAAATAGAGTAACATTCCCTATTCTCCAAAAAAGAGAAAGGGAGGCACCTAAACACGCTTAATGAGTTGAAACATATAAATACAATACAAAATAAAATCTTTAAAAAGAGTAGACAAAGGAGTGTTTGTATAATATTAATATTATTAAATAAATAATAAAATGGTTTTTAAGAATTAAAAGAATTTTAGAGATATTTGTTTACTTTCCATAATAATCAATTAAATTTATGCCTCTTTAATAATTGTAATTCTTAAAATCCTTTAATTAATTTTTTAAAAAAGTTTTTAAAGTGATTTTTGTTTTATAAAAGAGAAAACAATTTAAAAAAACCCCATAACTATATAAAAGAGCTCGTATCGGAATAAGTATCAAGATCAAAAACTTAATAAATGGGTTTTATTTAGTAGTTAAGGGGGGAAAAAAGATCGTAGAAATTACTCTTGTAATTACCTTTAGTTTATTTTACGAAAAAATAAATCACTGTACTACATAAATAGTTCAAAAAACTCTTGAAAAAAGAAGTCCTAAGGCCCTAAACCTCTGTCCTAAGTTAAGAAGGGGAAGCATTCTTGAATTCATGTGCTAGGCAGGGAATCAGAGAAATAGTGGTGCTCTTTAGTATATAACCCACAAGGCAAAATCAAATGGGGAAGAAGGATAAACAAGACGAGCTGTGGGACGATTCTGCCCTCATTAACGCCTTCAATGATGCCGTCTCGAAGTACATGGTTAATATTTCCCTCCTCTTTCTCCTTTAAAACCCTTTTGGGTTTTGTACTCTTTCTTCATACCAGTTTGTCTGTGGTTTTTGCTGATTTCTGTTGTTGGGTTTTGGCGTGAACAGATAAAAAATTGAAATGACAGGGGAAAATAAGTAGCATTTGAAATGACTTTGACTCTGAAATTGCAACCATTTGACTGGGATTTGTTTGCTATTCTTAAAATGGTTTTCTTAAAATGTTTGCTTTCTTTTTCAATCCCTGTAAAAATCTGATTTTTACTAGAAAATACTGGTCATTATAGGAAAGGTTTCTTCGTGTATTATCTCATTTCTGATGCCTCTGCAATTCCTGTTATGACACCAGCTAGCAAAATTCTTTGTTTGCTTGTTTGTTGCTTTTGTGGGTTTTTATTTTTATTTTATTGAGAGTAGTGTTTGCCTACTATTTGATACCGTTGTTGTCAAGCTGATTAAGATGGAAAGCTGCGAGCAAACTTGGTATGTTAAGATTGGATTCTACTGCAATGTATAGAAAGGCCTAATGAAGTAATGATACAAAGTGAAGACTTCATCCAGCCTCTCTGTTGTCTGATAAAATTATTGTAGTGCAGTTATCATGTTAACAATTTAAAATCATGTATCACTATGCGAGGAGAAGCTTGATATTTATTGTAGTCTTAACCTTGTGCTGTTCTTTATATGGTCTACAGAAAATGCATGTTCAAGGAAGCCAAAATTGCCCAGCTGATGAAGAAAAAGTCATCAGCAGCGAAGGGGAAAACATTTCAGCTCTTGTTGATCATATCAATGATGATAAAAGGTATGTGTAGAACTGGCAAGCTAGCCATTTTCTTGTTTTTTTTTCCATCCTTCATTTATAGTTCTTGTGCTATTTAAGAATCTTGGTGCGTCTCATATAGGATGCTTATATCTAATTATCTTGTACAAAATCTGCTTATCTAGCATATTATATTTTGTGGGATAATTACAATATAGTTCATGTTTGGGACGGAATTGGCATTTACTTAAGTAGGGCAAAAGAGAACATCTTGACGGAATTATCATTTATTGGGAAGCTACGACAGTAAATTTTGCATCTCTCATGTGTTTCTGAATGGTACTTAATTTTTGACATTGGAAGGAAAAACTGTGGATGGTCCTTGAGCTCGTAGTCTTTTTCTTAATTTTTGTAATTCCTTCTGTTCTTAAAGGCATGCTGAGACAAATGATGAGAGCACAATTTCATCAACTATTCCTGCTGAAATTGAAGAGAACGGTAACTTGTCAACTATGAAAGAAACAACCTGCTTAGAATCAGAGGCTCCTGAAAACCAAATAGGTTCATCCGGCCAGCAATACAGCCATCATGAGCATGGTGGTTATCCATACACACAAAGCACAGAAGATTACAATCATTTGGTAAACAAATACTATGAACTTGAGGACGAGAGGCAAAAGATTCTACAGCAACTTAACCAGTTTGGTTATTGGAATCATAATTCTATAGCAACTACTTTCACTTCCCAAGAGCCTCAAGCCTCTACATCCCAGGCACATCCACTGGTTTCAAGTTCTTTCTGTCCATATGGGTGTCAAAGCTGGGTGACACCTTGCACTTCATTACCTTGTTATTGCTTGAGTGGAGATTGTGTTTCGAAATCCAGCAATGCCCCTGCCGAAGCTGCTTCCACTAGAAACACAATCTCATCTGGAGCTACTGATTTTGTTAGAACAGCAATGGTTGCTGCAGAAAGAGCACTCACTACATTGAAAGAGCAAGGTTATACTAATTCTAGTGAGTCTGCAAATGAAGGTAAAGATGGCTCATATCCATGCAAACATACACCCTCTCTCATGGTACTGGCTGCATAGCCACTCAACTGTGCATGGGTGCCTAAGTCTGCAGGATTTTATACATTATATTTCATGTACTAGAATGTTCTTAACTTCTCAAATCTTACCTTTGAGGTAATCCTATTGATGTTTCCCTTCTGTCAGCTGGACCTAAAAGTTGTGACTGCAAATCAGCATTGACTAGGTGTACTGGTAGTTTTGGTGTATGAATGACCTCTCATCTTTTTTTAAAACAAAACAACCAGATGCCTCATTTTCAAGAGTTGGTGCAAGAAGCATCTGCATGTGGTTAATGTTATGAGATACGGTTATCCAATCTAATTTCCAACTCGCTGTTTGATTGTTTGTAGATGCAGTGGTCTATATGAAATGCTCTATCATGTTATTTTAACTTGTTCAATTATTAATGTTTGAATGGTGCAATATATTTCACAGTCCTATTATTTATCTCCATGATTTGAAAACTTAATACAAAACTGCCTCCTCATTTGTTTCAAATTATTTCAGGTGAAGAAAAACGGTTAGAGACGGATAATGTAGAGAAAAGTACCAGCTCTGAAACAGATCTTACTGTGGTTTTCAATGCTTGGTATTCTGCCGGTTTCTACACGGGAAAGTAAGTATCGTTGGATTACTAGGATTGCCTTAATAATGCTTTTATCTAATAACTTTCATCATAAAACAAATTGAGGCAACTTTATTATAGGTCTTTATTGCGATAAGTGCCCACAAGGTGAGTGTTGTTGGAAATTTGTATAACATGATGCTAATGAGAAATGGTTAAAATATAAAGGCTTTTGATATTCTAAAATTTATTCAAATACGTGTTAGATGTCTCCATGGAAGTTAAAAGCTGGGTTCTTTGCCAGATGACTGTAAGTAGTTTATCTTCAACCCCCTGAATATTGGGTTTGGCTCCATGATGTTAACATTTAAATCTACTTTTGAAGACCTTTAACACTTATTGATGACAGCAAGTCATCCCTTTCCCAGAAGCCCTAATATAATGATTTACCTTGTATCATTGATCTCTCTATGACTGGTGTATTTAATAGTACAGTTCATTATAACAATACAGTCATGGGCAACTAACATTTCACATTGTTATGCAGGTATCTCTCTGAGCAGTCTTTTGCTAATAGTAGACGTGGCTAATTTCTTAAGTATGGACTAAAGGCAGAATGAATTTTGAACTGATTCGGATATGTACACTAAAGAGAAGGTTATGAAAAATGTGTGAGCGTGTTTGTAATCCAATTGTATCCCTATCATCAGTTGTCTTATTTAGTTGTTGACGGAATCACCTTTTTGAGTTCTTTTTTGTTTTGAGAGGTCCAACTTTAGTTTCTAGATTTAATCTAGAGATGTATGAAGAGATGTTAATCCGTTTATCAAAAGTTGCCTCTATTATAGATATTGCATTTGATAACAACACATTTAGTGTGATCACAACTTTACTTTTCGGAGTAGAAATGATTATTTAGACAACTTCTCATAGATGGTGAGTGATGGATATGGCTAAATTGATGGACGCTACCTATCCTGAAAGACTCAGAAACTGCTAGCCCAGAGAAGAGCTGGTTCTTTTGTGTGAGGATGTTTGTTCTTGTTAGAACTGAAACTGCATTAAGATTATCAGAGAATATCAAATTTTGACTCTATGTTCAACCTATTTCTCCATAATTCGGGGAATCAATAGCACCACTAAAGATTAGATTGTTACTTACCCTGAAAAATGGGTTTACACAAAGGGGGCTACATTTTTTCTGAAAACTACAAAACTGAACCAAAAAGAGAATGCTTAAGCAAGTGAAGCAGAAAGGATGTCCAAACTAATAGTACTACGTTTGATTCAGCATTGGAAAATGTTGCATTTATTTTACTGACATAACTCTCTAACTATAAAAGAAATCGTATCAAAAGGTTACTTGAAAAACAAAACGTCTAGTCAATACAAACATGGATAATAAGACTCGGGAGAGAGTATCCTTTTTAGGTTCTAACTGCAGCCGCTGCTTCCTTTATTTGATCAATGGTGAAAATTCCAAAGAAGTCATCATCTCCTACAGCATTTATCACTGCATAGGCGACATCATCAACACTCACTGGTGGAGCCAAAAGCAAATCAGATGCAGGAAGAGAGCTCAAAGGTTTAGTAAAGCTTTCTGTAGCACGCAGAAATCTTTCAAGTGGTTCCCCCACGAAATCCAAGGGGATCTCAAATCCATCAACCTTCCTCTTTCCGTAAATAAACCCAGGCCTTAGCACAACTCCTGTTGCACATAAAATTCAGCAATCGTGAGTAACATGATAGGAAAAAGACACAGATAAAAGACTATGAGAAACAAGTTTAGAAGAGAATCTAAATTTCACTTCACATGATATGAGTGACATTACTACGGAACAGTGGTTCAAGCCCACGATTGAACTTATGCATCACTCAAATGTTTTTAGGATTCTGCACATTATGAAACAAGGAGACTTATTAATCCGTCATTCATTTGCCCTGCTTCCTAATACAAATCAGAAGATAAGGTTCATGGAAGCAAAAACTAATAATCAATCAACTACTTGCTAGGTCAACATTTGAAGTACATTATGTTCTACAGTCTTCCATGTCGTTAAAGTTAGCTCCTTGATTCTTGACTAACATGCCAGAATAGTTAAGAGGCTGCACATAAAAGTACCTGAGCTTGGATATTTGGAGAGAACCTCTGATTCTGCTTTCCTCTTTCCTGTGAAGTATCCAGATTGAAGTAAAAATGGTGGCAGATTATAATCATGCGCTGAGATCAAGATGAACTTTGGAATTCCTGCAGTTGAGAGGAGAGAGATTAGTGGTTTGTGGTTAATGTTACAAAATTATTCAAATTCTCTTTCACAATTGATCACATTAAGACTCAAATTTGCATGTAATAGATTGAAAGTCCAGAAGAATTCCAGCGAATCACTAAAAGTGCCTTAGTGGGTGGTTTAATTATGTTAGTTACACAGTATATAAACAATTTATTCTTCCAGCACATTGTTAGTTCTTACATTAAACTTGTATAGCAATTAGGAATTTAAGGCAACTAAACAAAGAATCTGAATCCATTAGCAACAAGATCAAGCTCACCATAATCTTTAGCAGCATTAACCGCAACAACATTAGCCTCGCCATTAATCCTCTTCATTTGTTCCTCACTACCAAATCCTCCAAGAGTGGAAACAACTGCTGTGGCACCAACAAGCACTTCATCCCAATTAGCATAGAAAACATCTCCTGCAGGAAAAGGGACAACTTGAAGAGTCTGCTTCTGAGGGTATATGCATAATTCTTAGGGCCCAAGAAGGCTTACACCAGACATGGCTCCAAAAAGACTATCCTACTCACATTCCAATATCAAGATTAAAAAGGAATTCTTTTGGCATGAGAATACATGGTGGCCTTAGCTATACTGTTCTACTGTTTATTCTCAAAGCACACAAGTACAAATATCACTACAGCAATGTTCTCTTGGACTGAAACATGGCATGCAAGAAAAGATATTGAGGATGAAAAATCACTAAAAGGAAAAAATCCAAACATTAAAAATTTCCTTGAATCCAATCTGTGTATAAATTAATTTCAAATCCATTCAAATGAAAGGACAGAACCAAATCATGATAACAAAGCATTTTAATCTGCTATTTTTTTTTAATGAAGATTAAATGTTAATTTTCCATCTTTCATTGCTTTTAAAAGAAATGAACTTTTGCACATTTGTTACTCAAGTATGACCCAGTCTTCAGGTGTGCTATCTTTTAGGCATCTTTTTTTTAGCGTTGTACTCCATCCTCAAAAAAGAAAACACAACAAAACAATAACCACTATAACGGCACGTTTGGTTCAAATGAATTGCCAATTCATCACAGCCTTATTCCTTACTCAGCCTTAATTCCTTTATTTGGTTCAAAGGAATTGAAACTCCTTCCAATTACACCCAAAGCCTAAATTGGAATTCATGCCCATTAGTTTTCTGAATTGCAATTCGGTGCAGCCCGTAATTGGCAATTTTATTTTCCTTCCAATTTTATCCTTCAACTCACTCTATTTATCTTTCATCATTTTCACACTCTTCTTTCTCTCTCATCATTTTTCTCACTCTACTTTCTCTCTCATCATTTTCTCACTCTTCTTTCTCTCTCTTAATTTTTCTCACTCTACTTTCTCTCTCATCATTTTTCTCACTCTTCTTTCTTTCTTATCACTTTCTCACTCAATAATAAAATGCTTAAGATAAGGGTATTTTAGTCATTTTAACACTATTCATTAGTCCTATTCACCCCAACCAAACACAAGAATAATGATTGCACCCCATACAATTCCTTTGAACCAAACTATTGAAAAGCCCATTCAATTCAATTTCAACCAAATTCAATTTCCACCGAATTTGTATTCAATTCCAACCTTATTCATTACAGTAAACCAAACGTGCCGTAAGTAAAAGGTGATTGCAGGACATTGTAATGCTAAAGTTCATAAAACTAAAAGAAAAATAAATAGATAAAAGTTAATAAATAAAGCACAAAATGGAAAGCCTAGATAAGGTATGAGTAGATAAATGAACCTGCCTGACTTCCATGTGACCTGATCTACCCATGAACCTGTGTAAGAAGGACGTCCTGACCTGTCAATCAAATGGATTTTTCAGACTGCAAAACATTATAGTAGTTCAGAGTGTTCAGAGAGGAAGAAAAAGATACTTTAGACCCCAAAAATCACGCAAGATGACTCTGGAAATCGAACTGACTGAAAAAGGAAATTGAAATTCATATTCCACTATTCCAAACAGACATTCTCATACCTGCTAAGACTTATCACTTCAATACCCTTGGATACAGCAGCTTTGCATATTGCAGAACCAACAAAACCACTTCCTCCTAAGATAACAATCTGATGAAGAACATACAAAGATCCCCTCATTCAAAGTATAAAGAAATGTATGTAAATTTGATAAAAAGAAAAAATAATAGAAAATTCAGGTAATCGTACACGCTCGGTCTTCACATTAGCTTTAACATCAATTGTACCAGGATTGGTGTCCTCCTCTACGCCACTCTGTGCATAAGTACATCTGATCCCAACTTTACTTGAGCTATAACAGGCAAAAACAACATGTCATCAGCATCACCTTAATCTTCACAAAAGTATAAGTAAGACATCAACAAGTCTTAGTAAGAAACACAAATCCCTAATTGGCACAGTGTCGGAAGAAATGGAAAACTACTTTCTCCCTCAACATGATGGAAATATTGTGGACACACACATTTAGCATATCAAAGAAACCTTGATGCAAAGGCAAATAGAAGGGAAAAAAACAAAATTTTTTTTTTTTAAATCCACCCTTAATAACTACTTTCAATTGCTTGTCAACAGTCACCAGCAATTACGAGGGGAAAAAAAGAGGCATTTTTCAGCCATGTTGATTGATGAAAGCCCACATCAAAATACTAAAAACCTGAAATCTCATCTTACTTCATGTTAAAGCTAGTCGAAGTTCCTGAACTATACAACATAAGATTATTTGAACATATATGTCAAAATCATATGTAAATGTCATATTACTCTGTCTATTAAATGGAAGGGGAGACTGTCATCCCATTCTTCCCTTTAGGAAGCCAGTAAACAGAGCACGCACAAGAAATAGTAATTAATTATCTTGTAACCTTCTTGAAAGATAAATTAAACTACAGAAAGGATAATTGATCTCAAATTATTTCTACGAAAGTGCAATCTGCTGGAAAACTGCAAAAGAATGCTGCACCATCTCCAAAACCAAACTCTTGAATCTGGCATTGCCAACTAAACACAGAGGGCAGATGTTTAGAGGCAGCAGGTTTATGATACTTTTCAGCATCAAGTAATAATTAGATCCCAACCAGTTTAACAATAATTAGTTTCTAAAATTTATGCAACCCACATGGGCCGCATCAATCACACTGCAAAGTCATGTGTAGTATAAATTGATGGAGTTAAACCGTCTATCAATTTCATAGTTATTGGTAAAGTGGCCTAATTTTAATTGTTTCATTTGGTATTGGTAGGACAAAAAGCATAGTCTTTGCTAATTTTTATTGCGATTCTTGTCTTATGTCCTTTATAAAATTGAGAATATGGTTCATGGTAAGTACTATCAAAGTCCAGAAATTTCTGGGTTTTTACACCCAAGAGTTCAGCTTTGTCCATCTGATTTTTCTTTCAGATAACAAGTACCCCTCAAAACAAAAAGAAAATGCCAAATTTCACTGAAAAAACAAAAGGGTCACAGTATAGTTAAACATTTACAAGTCCTATTCAACTTCTCTTTGACAATCTTAATCCAACAAAGGTACAAACTCGATACTTTGAATGCATAATCAAATATTCAGCAGCAAAAAATTACATCAATCAAGAAAACAAGGGAAGCGCACAAAAAGCACTGAACGAGAATGGTAAAGATACTTTGAATGCATAATCAGATATTCAACAGCAAAAATTACACCAATCAACAGGTGAGAAACTTGGACAAATCACTGACCGAGAATGGGCAAGAAATGGAAAGTGGAGATTGCGAGAACAGGGGAAAAAGGCTCTGCTGCTAGTGAGACAATAAGAAGAAGATGACGGAGCCGTGGATATGGCGGCAGCTGGGAATGACATTGACGTCACCATATCTCCCTTCCCGCCGAGCTCCCTAATACAGAAAGGCTGTGCAAACTGCAAAACGGGGGGAGAGGTCAAGAGACTCGAGAGCACCGAGAGGCGAAGAGGGAAAACGCCAAAGTTGTGAATGCGAAAATTACAAGATTTTCTGGTGGCCCTGATGGGTTTTGCGTGTGCCAACTAAGAATCTGGGAAGAAAATAAAATGATTTTGACACGAAAATTTAGCAGCACCAAAGGACAGAACCACTGTATTTTCTATCCCTTTTACTATCACAACTATTCACTGACAAGATCACGAATCACGACATGGAAATCAATCCTAGTCTATATGGCCCTCGTCGGTTTTCTGGGAAAAACATAGTACTCCCTAAGTAACCCCAGTGTTGGAATTGCCGTTTTTAGAGCCTCTCAATTTTCAATTTCCCTAAATGTAGAATCCGAACTCAATTATGAAAGAGCCGAGAGTTCTTAATTTCCCAAGGTAGAACTAGAATCGAACTACTAACTCATATTCACGAAATACTAACTTGCCCCCAGGACATAGGTCTCGTGTGTGGCCGAATTTCAATTGAAATATTGTGAGGTCTGATTCGTCTGTTGGAGAGATGTTGGTACTCTCCCTCATGCCTTTGCTAAGTCGTGTATATCTTTTGATTTATATCTCGCTTGGCTAGGGGGTCTCCGATACAGGTGGGGGACGTCGGAGAGATGTTGGCACTCTCCCTCAAACTTCTGCTAAGTCATGCACATCTTTCGATTTATATCCCGCTTGACTAGGGGGTCTTCGATACAGGTGAGGGAGTTTTCCCTTCGCAATGAGGACTGCTAACTCGTGTACATCTCTCAATTTACATCCTACCTGGTTAAGGACGTTGGTCACGTTGGTCTCTAACTAGAAAACTGGTTAAGGACGTTAGTCTCTAACTAGAAAAGTAAATGCTTGTGCTTGAGAAACTTCTAGTCCAGTGGGTCCGTAAAACTAAGCAGTATTATTGAACTAGACAAAACAACAAGCAATGAAACCAAAGATGGCTAAAGCCCCTAAACTAGCCTCTCCAGAACATACAAGCGCGCGCCGAGCTCATGTGAAGGTTTGGTTAAAATATGCCAGATTCCCCCAGTATACAAATGGAACCTAACCATACATGTCCTCCAATTATATCTTCTAAATTGTCCACACTAGCTAAGGGGCCTTTGATACAGGTAGGAGGAGTTTCGCCTTCGCAAGGGGGACTGCTAGCTCGTGTACATCCCTCGATTTACATCCTGCCTGGTTAAGGGGCCTCTGGTACAGGTAGGAGAAGTTTCGCATTTGCAAAGGGGACTGCTAACTCGTGCACATCTCTCGATTTACATCCCACCCAGTTAAGAGGCCTCTGGTACAAGTGGGAGGAGTTTAGCCTTAGTGAGGGGAAACTTTCTTCTAAAAACAAAGAATCGAACTACTAACTCGGTTCAGTGGTCTCTAACATCATAAGCAGGTAACTAATAGATTGAGACAATGACTATAATAAAAAGAATATCTACCAAAATGTAAGTCAAATATTATATACATTATAGTCTAGTGAGCTATTATATGATCAAACAAGTAGTGTGATTTTGGTTTTTGCTTGATGAGGATACTGATATTTTACTTTTTTGGCTTCATAGGTTTAGAATATGTACAGGTAGTTTGTAAAGTGTATAGAGTTTCAAAGAATGGAAAAACCCATACTGTCACATTTAGTCACAATGTGAGAGCTAAGGTTTTCATAGTGGACAATATTATATATACGACAATTTTGGTAGTTAATATATCTATTTTTTCATTGACAAAAAAAAAAAAACACTAGAATCGAACTAAGCAGTAGCGATTTGAGCTTCGTTCCAAAATCACTAGTTCAAGATTTGGATGTGGTTGTGCTTGTGCGTTGTAAAAAAAATTAATTTAAAAATTATAAAGAAAATATAACTTAAATTTAAAAAATTATACGTACAACTCACACTTAAAATTAAATATAAAAATAAGAAAGTAATATATTTTAATTATATTTTTAAAACTGTAATTTATTTCTAAAAAATATAACTTATGCTTCCAAGTTATAAAAGAAATATAATTTAAATTTAGAAAAAATAGAACTTGCATTTAAAACTAAAAATAAATGTGAGAAAAGAGTATTTTTTATTTTTATTTTATTTCTATAGATTTAATTTTTTTCAAAACTACATGGTTTTGAACCAAAATTGGACTGCCAAACTCGGTTTTGGTTATAGTTCTTGAAACTATTATCCACGGTTCCAGTTTATAATCCAAAACTACCGATTCAATTCCATTTGGAACCAGAATTGTGGTCAGCACTAGTACTTTTCTCTTTCAAACAAAAATCACTTTAAAAACCTTTTTTCGTCTTAGAAAAATAGTTCATTTTTTACTAAAGTTCTTATATTATTTTTACTAATAATAATTATATATAGTCCACACTTAAAAAGTAACATAAAAATAAAAATTATATATTTAATAATGTGTTAAGTACCTTATAACTAAAAATATATCCCTTTTAAAGTGAACTTTTTTTGTTAACACGACAAGAATAGTAATTTTTAAATTTATTTTTTTTTAATTTTCAATTAATTAAGTTAGGAGTTGCTCCCTCAGTTTCAAAATAAGAGTCACTTTTATTTTTCTTATTCAACGGTTTATTTTTAAATAAAATTTCTATTATGACCCACAATTTAACAAATGATAAAAATATTAAATATTATACATTTAATAGTACATTGCATTATTCTTTGTGACTCAAAAAAATATTATTCCTAATTAAAAGTGTTTTTTTTTTTGAAATAGAGAAACTATATATCTTTTTATAAATATTTATTGTGGACCGCAGTGTGTGTCTTATTGTAAACATTTATTTTGCTCAATATTTAGTGATAAAAAGTCAATATTTATTATATTATTTTTTTTAATGATCAACATTGAACCTACTCTTGTTGAATCTAATAAAAAAGTTTAAGTTATGAAAATGAGATATTATATTGAGGCCTTCCTTGAATTTGTAACGTACTCCCTCTGTTTAAAAGAAAGAGTTCATTTCAAAGATTTTTTTTATCTAAAAAAAGTTCACTTTAAAACTAAATTTCTAAAATATTCTTACTAATAATAATTATGTATACTCAAATATTGTCTTAAAAAAAAGTCCACTTTTAAACTAAATTCCTAAAATATCCTTACTAATAATAATTATGTATACTCAAAATTAAAAAGTAAGGATAAAAATACAAAATTATCCATTTAGTGATGTATTAAATGAGTTGTAGTTAATAACTAATAAAAAATTATACCTTAACTATAGTATATATATATATATATATTTTGGGAGGAGAGAATATAATATTTACTATATTATAATAGCGGTAGTTATGAGGTAGAGAATGGAAGTGTGCCTATTTAAATACGATACCTTGTCACTAATAATTTACCCCTTTTTTCCTTTCTTTCTTTTCACCATTTTTCTCTCGGGATTCTATAATCACAAACATTCCTTTCCTTCTTTTTGCCATTTTTCTCTCGCGGTTCTATTAAGTAGAATTGTAGAAATCAAAGGGCTTAGCCCAGTTAGCCACTCAACTTTGCCAAAAGTTGTGGGAGTCAATAGGGCAGGGATTTAAACCCCCGTTTGTCATTTCCTCCCCCATCGATCTTCCTCTCTCTTGGTAATAGATAAAGACTTTATATAATAGAATAGGCTCTCATGTAATAGAATAGTGTTGTTAATTGTTGTAACATCACAGGATTTTACACAGGATAGTTTCAAAAAAAAAAAAAAAGTAGAATCGCAAAGACATTAACGAAAGCTTCTCCTTCACTCTAAGGTTTTTTTTTCTCTTCACTGTAAGTTCAAAATTTATCTCGCTATCACTTTGATGGTATCACTCAATGTTTGTGTCTATACTATTGAATTTTCCCCTTACGTTATATATATATATATATATATATATATATATATATATATATATATATATATATATATATATATATATATATATATATATATACATACACGATTTTGTGTGTGTATCTCATTACTAATTCGTTGCATAGAAAATCATGATTGATTTTTTTTTTTGTAGTTATAAAAAATAAATATTGAAAATCCCAATTTTCATATTGATTGCTTAAGTTTATATGTAATACCTAAAATGTATCTATGATGGTGGTAAAAACCAAAAATGAGAAATTAGGAATTACTATTAGAAATTAGAAGTTGACTTAATTGAGCAAATAACAGCAATGTAAAGAAATTAAGATATTAAAAGATTTACAGTAATTGATTATGGGTAAAAATCAAGTGTTTTTTAATACTCCGTCTCTCCCAAAAAAAGAGTCCACTCTGATTTAGGTATAACTTTTTATTAGTTATTAGGTATAACACATTTAATGCACTAACTAAATGTATAATTTTATTTTTTTATCCTTACTTTTTAATTGTAGATCTACATAATTATTATTAGTAAGGATATTTCAAAATTTTAGCTTAAAAGTGGACTTTTTTTAAGGACAAGAAAAAATTTTAAAAGTAAAATTTTTTTTTGGGGCAAAGAGTAATTAATAAAATTTTTTTATTAATCAACAAAATAACTATTACGATAGGTGAAACACTTAGTTTGGTAAATAACTTTATTAGATTTGCTATATTAAACAAAAAAATAAAAATACCTTTCAGATCTAAAACTATAAATCCAACTACATTTAAAAATATAGATGTAACTTCATAAATGCCGAAAAATTGAATGGAGAAAAGGGGAGGGTTGGGTTGGGTAATAATGAGGGATGGATTGTACTAGAATGTCTTAGTTCAAAGAAAAAATATTTCATACATTCATTATATTTTTATTTTTAGTGCATCAAGTTGATTATATAAATTTTTATTTTTTTGCCTCCTATATAGATAGATTATTTTTCTCTAAATTATAAATTCTTCTGCTAATTGTCTTTGACTGCATCATTTGGTGATGCAACGAATGTATAAAATATTTTTTCCAAGTTTGAAACCTTCTAACTGCCCTTATAAAAAAAAAAAAAGACAAATATCCTATCAAATTTGACTAATTTATGAATATTTTGTTTTGGAAAAGAAAAACGTAGCTCATAGAAGAGAGAAATGTTACAGGTGGTGAGATTCATTGAAAACTCAATATAACTACCATAATTTGAATAGAAGAAAAAAGAAGAAGAAAAGGTTTAAATAGAGAAGGAAAGAATCAATGTTGAAATTAATTGAAGGAGATTAAAAGATATATAAGTTATTTCACAAAGCAAATTTTGTGCAACAAAATCATATTTTACAGTAATGTTAAATTTCTTATAAATAATCCACAAATATGTTAAGTTGTGAAACAAGAATAAGCAATAAATTGGATAAAGATTGATATTTACGTTGATGTTATTAAAAGCCAATAACTTTGATTAAAAAGTCAACACATCTTAATTGAACCGGGAATCAAGGCACTCTTTTTAACTCTCCCAAATTCTTCATTTTCTTTCTTTTTCGTCAGCCACATAAAATATTTCTTCCATTATCATTAGGTGGTGGTTTTCCATAGATTTTTTTTATGAAAGCCATCATTTTTGTTTTGTTTTTCACATGTATTTTTCTCATTGAGAGTTTTTTTTTCCATGAATAAGTGATAGCTGATTCTCCTCTTTTGATGAGAGAGGGTTTTGTATTTAATTTAATTTTGTTTTATTGTCTATAGAATAAATAGTTATTGTAGACTGATAGGATCTAATGAGATTTGTATTTTGCTCTTTCATCAAAAAGGTAAGGAGATAACCCCAAAATGGACTCTCACATATTGGTTAATGAGTGTTTTAGTCCTTCACTTTTAAAACAGGAAAAAATAGTCTTTCACATTTCATAAATATACCATTTTGGTCATCCGTTATTATTCCATTTGTTTTTCTGTCAAAATAGTGACGGAGTACCAAAATGGTATATTCATGAAATGTGAGAGACCCATTTTTTCATTTTAAAAGTGAGGGGCTAAAAAACTCATTGGCAAATATGCGAGGGACTATTTTGGGGGTTATCTCAAAGGTAAGACATTCTCTTCAAAATCTAATACATGACATGTTTAACACAATATTTTTTCTTAATCTTGTTTTAGATTTGAATAATTTAGTAGAACCTATATTTTGTAATTGTGTGTTTTTAAGGTTATATCTAGGTTATAGTTTAGGAAGAGAATACAATCCTGTCTTTTGATTTAACGGAATGGTCTCGTTTATTTATATTGAATGATTAAACTATATTGTACAATAAGATCTTATACCAAATTAAAAAAATGCAATTAACACAGTAGTAATAAATCACTACTAATTACCCATCTCAACTATAATTTCTCCTAACAATTTAAGTATTATTAAAATATTCATCAATAGTGAATTTCATAACAATGTAACTATAAATTAGGGTTTAAAAATATTAACTAAAATTAGATTTGAAAAAAGAATAGTATCATCTTTACAAGGTCAAGTGAGGTTTATACCTTCCCTATTTTTTCATCCTAGTCACTTTTTTTTTTTTTTTCAAAAATGATCACAACCTAGTCAGTTGCTTTGCACAAATTTGGTCTCAACTGTCATCATAATTTAGAGTTTAAAAATAAACCAGTATTAGACTTGAGAAAAGAACAACGTCATCTTTACAGCGTCAAGACTTTTGGTGAGGGTTCTCACCTCATATAATCAACTGAGAAAATCAAAAGTAAAAGATATAAGAGATCAAATGGTTACAAAAGAAGTTTTTGTTGAAAAATTTATAAGTTAAACATTTACATTATGTTTATTTAGATGTGTAATTTATATTTAGTTGTTTACTTTTTTGTGTAGGATCGACTACTAGTAAATGATGAAACAAATATTTTATAAAAGAGAATTAATACACTGGAACCAAAAATGAGTAAATTGGTGAATTCACTTGAGGACGTATGTCAAAGAATAAATTGTTTACCAAATTTGATTGATTCATTGAAAAAAAAAAGGGTAGGTTTAAAGAGTTTGAAAGGAATAGTGTAGATGACGATTTTAAGGGTAGAAATTTGAATGGTGAGAAAACATGTGCTCATACTATAACCCAAGAAATAGCAGAAAAAAACCACATACCTTTGGAGAATTTGACAATGATAGCAAAAGATCTTTGAAATTAGTCAGACAAATTAGTCCTTCGACTTCCACAAATAATATGGTATATTTAAGAATGACAGTGAAAAAAAGAAAATTTGAAGGAGTAAATCATTATCTCCTATGGAATATCATCAAAATTCAGTTGAATATATACACCTTCTTAATTTAGATAAAAAACAAACTTCATGTGGTGTCTAATTTCTAAATTGTTAAAATATCAAATCAAATGATATCAACAAGTTTCCTAACTTGGGCCATCCTGATAATGAAGCAGATAAAATTGGAAAAACTTTATTAAAAAATGTGAAGGTAGAAGAAAATATTATTAAAATAACTAATTCAACATGTAATGTAAGTAACTCTTTAGAAAAGTACTCATATCCATTAAATAGTGAACATACTCACTATTTAGATTCATAAAAGTTTTGTTCACTTGATAATAATTCACGTTGTAATACAAAAAGAATGAAAAATACAAGTGACGTAAGAAATACATTGGCAATACATATTGTAAATTTTTGGAACACCATCACTTATTTCAATAGTAAAAATTTTAGATAAAATACAAACTCATTTTAAAAACATTTTGAAATCAAATCGTTGTATTCATTCACCTTATGATATCAATCCCCAAATAAATAAAGTCAAACAGGTTCCACACAATTAGTTGCCAATGTCAAGTCAATGCATAAAATAGAAATTGAATCACACTTGGCAACAACACATTAGTTAGTTAGTTTTTTTTTAACATTTAATATTTGTGATTAGTATGCAATCTTATTTTTCATATGGTTTTCACTACTCTGTATAATATTTCCACTATATTAAACACTGTAGTGTTCCAATAACATTTACAAGATATGATTTGTCTATTAACGAACTTCAATTTTGAAAAACAAAAGGTGATAAAATATAATTTAGAAAATGAAGCCCATGGTGAGTTTTTATTTACTTAATCTTGCAGTCTATTTTTTGAGAGCTTCTCATGTTTTCAAGTGTTTAGTTTGATGGTTTTTTATTTATGTGATGCATTGTGTAAAGGGAATTAATCATACAAATACATTTAAAATCTATTGTTCTGCTAGACTTGCAAACATTAAAACCAAGTAAATGGTTAGACTCAGTGGTAAAAATAGTTATTAAAAATGAAAAATTTTCAATATGGAAATATGGGAAAACTATTGTTATTTTTCTAAGTTATAAGTGCTTATGTTGGTTTATTGGCATTGGAGTGAAAGAGGGTCATCGAAAAATAAGTTCTCTAGTTTGGTTTTTGGCCATTTTTTTACAAGTGTGAAGCAATAAATTACCTTCATAATGAAAACTTTTGTAAGTTATTTTTACTAAAAATTCTTTTTATATACTAACAATATGTGTTTAGTTCACATGCCACAAAAAAAAAAAAAAAAAAGAGGATACCCAATTAAGTTTCATGAACAATTTTTGAGGGTAGAAAGAAACAATGTAGAGGAATGAGAGAGAAAGAGTAATGAGAAAGAAAAGATAGAAACAATCAATGTAGATTGATGAGGAAAAAGGAAAGTACCTTGGACATAATCTGAATTTTGCTGATTCCAAAACTAGAATTTTTGGTGCTTTGGTGAGTAAGATAAAGAACAAAGTGCACAAGTGGAAAAATAAGCACCTCTCAGTTCAAGGACGTATCACGCTAGCAAAACATGTTCTAGCATCAGTTCCTTTGTACGTACTTGGGGCGTTCAGAATCCCCACTTCCACTGCGAAGAAGATTGATAGTTTTTTGGCTAGGTTTATCTGGAAAGGAGATAATGAGGGATGAGGAATCCATTGGAAATCATGAAAATCGATTTGTAAGTCAAGTTCCACGGAAAGAAAAATGATGAGAGAAAAAATAATAATAGAAAATGATAAGAGAGAAAGAAATTTCAAAAAATAATGAGAGAAAAAGATGAGTGGGATAAAAAATAGAGAATGAAACAATATAGAATTATGAGAAAGAGAGACGAGAATAAAAAAATATGAGAGAAAAAGTAATAGTAAAATGAATGAATAGAAAAAGAAATGAGAAAGAATATAGAGAAAGAAACAACATAGTGAGATAAGAGAGAGAAGAGATCAAAATAACGAGAGAGAATGTGACAATAGAGACGTGAAAGAGAAAGAAGAATAAAAATAAAGAGAGAAAAAAAACAATGCAAAGAAACAAAAGAAAGAGAGGAGACCAATGTACATTGTACAATGGCAATATACTATTGGAAGTAAAAAGTGAAATAGATAATAAAAATTATTATTGAATTTTAGGCATTCAAAAATTAAAGGAGGGCTAGTTAATTGACCATTACCCATCTTTTTACCATCAATATAGAATTTATATTCTTATTACCCTAAGTAGCAAATTATAGAATGATTTTTATTACTTTGTCCAATTTTCCCCAATAAACCACCCATCCGCCCCTCCCTCCCCCCCAAAAAAAAAGAAAAGAAAAAAGAATAGACTTTAGTTATCTATCTTTTTTTTTTACTTTAGCAAATTCTTATTTCTACGAAATCCGAATCTCATGAAACAATCAATTTTCAAGATCTTTTATAAACTTGATGATCAGAATCTTATTTTACAATATTACATAGATCTTTCACATCACCTACATATGCTAAACTACCTATTTTTACAATAGAGCTAAAGAAATTAATCAAGATATTTTTGCTTCAAGAAATCCTTGTAGGAATACGTTGTAATATACAATCCCAACTAAACTTTTTAACAAATCCTTGTAAGAATACGTTGTGATATACAATACCAATTAAACTTTTAATCCATTATACGGGGTTAGATATATGGATTATATTTCGCTATTATATTTTATTGAAGCACGTATTTTCATTTAAATTTAAATAATTTGTATTTGTTAATAGTTTCTTTTAGATTTTTTCTTAGTCATTTCCATTTCATTTTTAATTTGACTTAATAATTTTCTATTTTTTATATGTCGTGCTCATACATCTAAAAATCTCCTATACATATATCTACATTACTTTAAATGTATTTTTCTCATTTATTATGACTATCTCTACTTTCCTTTTAATACATTCATTATATTTTAATTTTATCCAGTTTAACGTGACATCAATTTCAATATTTTCATTTTTGTTATCTTTATTTTTGGTTTATATTTATAGTTGTTGCACCAATACTTTGATCTATAAGCATCATTGGTCTTATGGTTATTTTATAAATTTTTTCTTTCAATGTTGAAGGTACTATACAGATTCAAAATATAGAGGATGTGTTTCTTAATTTGTTCTAACGTATTTAAATTCTATATGATCCCTCTGTCCCAGAAAAAGTTACAAGTTTAAAAAATTTTATTTGTCCAAAAAAAAACAAAAGTCTATTTTTTATTAAAATTTTTTGTATTACCTTTATTAATAATGACAATGCATAATTTAAATTAAAAAATAAACATAAAAATATAAAAGTATATATTTAATTTGTATTAAATATGTAGTATCTTGTAACTTAAAAAATAGTTGTATCAAATTAAAAGTGAATTTTTTTTTTTTGAGATGGAGGAAATATAAAATTGTTATCAATTCTCTCATTTTCTTGAGAATATATTATAATATGCGAATTTTTTTTTTCATGCAAGCGGCTCAACCTCATATGATGGTGCAACACGAGAGGTTTTTTTTCTTTTTCTTTTTGTGATTGGGAAGTTGCACACTTGCCATAATATTTTTTAGAGCGCTCTGAGAGTATTTTCTTTTCATAATATAGAAACTAATTTTTGACATTATAAATTTTTTTAAAAAGGAGATTTTTTTAATGCCAAGTCCCATAAATCTTCATTAATTCAAAATTTTCCCACTGGCCACGTCAGTACACATCTTCCCCACCGCCATAATATTAAAATAAGGATAGGCTTGTCATTTTGCACTTTTGTCGTCTTGTACAGGGAAAGAAAACGAAGGGAACTAAAGTATGTCGGTCCCAGAAAGAAGTTCAATTATATCGCAGGGGCTGAGTTAGGGTTTGACACATCCCCAGACGACGCCGTTGAAGCGGCAGAAGCCGGTGATAATCCCCCATCAGTCGACTACTCAATTTTCCTTTGTGTTCACTGAATCTTCAAGGTTTTATCCCCGCTTTTATATATATAAATTTGTTTACGGTTCTTGATTTTTTGATATTTGAAGGAATTTCTATTTAAATTTGAAATCCTGCAAGTAATTTAGGGATCAGGATTAATTTTTGTATTGTATGGAATTCTTAGTATGTATTTTTGCATTTGCATGAGTAACATGTTTGATCGTCCATGATGGGAAACCTTGTAGTCTGAATTTTATTTTTTTGGGTCAAATTATGTGTAACACTAGAGTCAATTTATTTATTTATTTATTTATTTTTTGGATTCAATATCTATTACTCTGTGATTATTTTGATTTTGGAAATTCTGAAAGGAATTTAGGATCAGGCATACTTAGGTTTTTGGTTTGTGATTTTTGTATTTGTTCGACTGGCATGTTTGATTGTTCAAAAAGTTGTTAGGCATGTTATTTCGAATTATAATTTTTCTGTCAAATTATTTGTATTTTGAATAAACTATACAAATTATTATTATTATTATTATTTTAATTTCCAAGTAATGCAGAATAAGAATATTTGAAGGTCTAAAGGTTGTAGTGAATGTGAAATATTAGTTTGGCATCTTGGAATCACGCCTGCATATTGAGTCCTTGTTGAGCTTGCAGTACACATCATATGGGGTTTGCTGCCGTGTTAACTTGATATTAGCCATATTTGTTGGCCCGTTCTTGGGCATCAATTGTTGGTTGCTGTTGGTATTTTGCATATAGCCTATGTCTATGCTTGCCTTTGGTTATATTGTGTGCAGCCTATCTCTGTAAGTTGTGCCTCTGTGGCTTCTATGGGATCATGAAGAAGAGAAGCAAGAGAATAGGGTTGCAACTATAGAAAGAAGATGTTGCTAATGCACAACACTATGCCTTCAGAATACCCCCATTTATTGGATAGAAAGGTGCTTCCGGATTAGTTGTACTGTGGCTCGGCAGTTAACCCTGTGAATTTGTTGACATGGTTCTTTTTCTTTCTGATGTAGTTTCTGAAGATTGCTAAAACCATTCATGTACAAAAATGGATCCACATGAGTATATGTTTTCAACACGGGCTTCACATGTTCATGTGTAATATTCTTGTGTGGGCAAAAGATTTTCTACGTAGAGGAAAATAAGGGTGCTAGATTCTCTGTATTTTCTATGCATCCTTTGTATATTGTTTGCTTTCTTGCTATACTGCTTTTTATGGTAGTTTCACAACCTGCCTATAGATACAACTGACAAGGACATTGGTATGAAGTTCTTACACATTCTCTATTAATAGTTTGTGTGATGCTTTTGTTATTTGATTTTTACTGGTTTGAGTGGTCTGCTTGATGATGCTTAGAATTTCTAAATCTGGTGATGTTATCAAGTATCTTGTTGTAGTGGGTTGATCTCTTTGTCAATGATGCATCTTATTCTTTATCTACATAATTGCATTATATGATCAAGTTGCCTAAGAAAATAATTAAATAATTATTGCAAAATTTATTTTGTTGTGCTGTGTTGTATCCAGGGTTCACTACACTATCATCAATGGCATACTTCCTCTGAGTGATAACGAAGACTGGGTTGCATAAAGTACTAATATTTGAACTTTTGGCTTTACATCTTCCGGTGGGGATTGATCCAGTGCAGAAGAATGGAAGCAAAATTCGCCAAGGTATTGGGTAGCAAGCGTCCTAGTGTTCTCAACCTGAAGAGGAAGCGGGCAGGCCATTATGAAAAATATACTGGCAAGATGTTGCCATCACGATCTGCCATGGGTTCTTCCATTCACCAGCATGTCAAAAGGAGGAAACTTGGTGGATCAAGGTGCAAGAATGATAGTTTCACTTTCCAGGGGGGGAAGACATTGTCAAGATACTATGCAAATTTTCTGAAATCTGGGCTTCCACAACGTTTGATGTTTTATGAGAAGGGTGAATGGGTTGATTATCCCCAAGACATTCTTGCATTAGTTAAGAAAGATCTTCAAGTAAAGAAGGCCATAATTGAGTTTCAGTTTAATATAACTCACATTGTATTGGACTTTTTACATATGTTGCAACTTGACTTGAAGACTGGTCTGCAAAAGCCCATTGCCTGGATTGATGAAGCCGGTAGCTGCTTTTTCCCTGAGTCTTTTACTGACTGTAGACTCCATGGCTGCTCATATAATAAGGAAAACCATGATCTAGTTTCAGAGACTCAAGACCCTGGTGATATCAAGTTGCAGATTGAGATTGCAATAAGTGGTTCTGACATTTTAAAATTGATGGAGTGCAGTGGAGAGTCAACTGCTCTTATTGAAGAAATCAGAGTTCATCACAGTCTTCATGGAGAAGATTATGATGCAGAAGCTGATGACAGCAGCCGCAAAGAAGCAAATTTAAAGGTTGACCAGAATTTTGGTGAAATTGGCGAGGAAAAGGTAATGGCAGGATTTGATTCTCTACCGGAGAATTTGGACTCTCACACTGTGAAAGAGATTTTCTTCAAGGGGCTTTCTTCACCTGGGGATGCAAAAGTCATTGAGATAATACATGCCTCAAGGTTTTCAAAGATATCTCGATTTGAACTTTTTCAAAAACAGGTTGATATTACCCAAAGGTATCGCGGGGATGCAAAGGTCAGATATGCTTGGCTTCCATCTTCAAAGGAAATAACTTCTAGTATCATGAAGTATGGTTTTGGCTTTATGGAACAATTGAAAGTTACGCCACTTTATGGCTTTGGTGTTAATCTCATCCCTGCTAACTGCACTGACATCAGGTCTGTGTTTTCTTTTCCTGTTCACCATACTAATCATATTTTGCAGTTCCAAGATTGTGATAGTGATTGAAGTTTGGAGGTTAGTTTTTTTGTTGTTTCTTTAATTTCATTCCCAAGATTAGATTGGTTCATTTGCCAGGGGGAGTAAGGTGATTGGCATGTAGTTTTTGTGAGAACATACTTGATCAAGTACTGGTCATGAAGTTAAATATATTATGTTATAGTTTATTGAATGGTTCATTTTTGGGATGCAATCTTGTGTTTTTATCTTGTTCTAATGTTGCTGAATGTCTAATTGCAGTGTTGAGAAGGGAAATGTAATCTTTTAAATAGATGGAATGGGTTGGATGGGTTGGGTGACTTAATTCAGTTGTAATTGCTTTAACCTGTATTTGGTTAGGTTCCAATAACCAAGGGTTAGAATCAATGGTGTGACAGTGTAACTCATTGAGTGTCTCATTCCATTCTCAATTATATTAAGTTAAGCATTGTCCATTTACTTTATGCATGTCTTGATAAGTGGGACACTTGGTGAAGTATTTAAGCCTTAATGCTTCCACTCCCCACCTTCCTTTCTTTGGACCAAGCATAGTTTTGAATGAAGTCAATGCATTTGTAAGAGTTCAAAGCTTCTGGTTTTATGCATGGCATGAACTGTGATACACTTGAATGGTGAAGTATTTAAGCATTGATGCTGCTCCCACTCTTTCTTTTCTGTTCTTTGGACCAAATATGCCTTGATGCTATCACTCCCATTGTGTCTTCGAACTTGCTTTATGTTGCTCTTGGTTGTTTTCTTTAAATTACAATGATATTCTCGTGTTTATACATTTCTAGTAGAGTTTAAGCTTTTTTTTTTCCCCTTTTCTCAGTGTAAAATATTGTGATGTTGACGAAAATGGTGTGCGACATATGTTATTTTGTCGTGTAATAATGGGAAACACGGAGCTTGTTCATCTTGGATCGAAACAGTTCCATCCCAGTAGCGAGGAGTTTGATAGTGGAATTGATGATGCTCAAAATCCAAAGCGTTATATAGTTTGGAATATGAATATGAATTCTCATATCTTCCCTGAATATGTTGTTAGTTTGAAGATTTCTTCAGATACTGGAGGTGATAGTTTACCCCTTCACTGTTGTTATTATTTCCTCCTTTCTAATTGTTGAAATGGTAAAATTGTCATGCACTGATTGTTACAGAGGAATTGAAAATGATTGCAAGTACAATGTCATAAGTTGCATGTCTATGGTTGGATGATATATAATTCTTTTTCCTTATTTCTTAGTAAAGTTCCATGAATATCTGGTGAGATTGATATAGCTCCACCATCTGTTTGTCCTGCATTATTTTATACCCCATCCATCCCAAAAAAAATCCATTCTTAAATTTTTCTTTCTATATCATCCTTGCTACTGATGATAATAATATATAATCCAAAATTAAAAAGTAAGAAAAACATTGAAAATTTGTACATTTAATGGTGCAACACCATTAAATATGTTGTACTTTATAACTAAAAAAGTTGTACCTAATCAAATTGGGCCTTTTTTGGTTTTGGGGGATGGTGGTAGTAACTCATTTGCCGCCAAAGTTATTACCTTGAAGCATTTAAGGAAGTCAATGATGGCTGTGTTTGGCAGTGATTCACTTTTTTGTAACATCTGGTAAGCAGCTGTAATTGCTTTTCTTTGTTTTCACTATAGGACTTTCGGCTGAAACTGAGAACAGGCTTGCTTTAGTGGGGTCCAGCACTTGCTATCCAGCCCCTCAAGTTCAGGTACGCTTAAACTTGTCTGCAACTGACCTGACAAATATTTGGGATATTCTGATCTCTTGGCTTCTTCTATTTGCTCTCTTTAGGTCTTTTGTACTTTTTGAAGTCAGTGTATGACTTCTTGTCCATTGTTCTGCATAGATTGAACAACTACCAGCCTACAAACTCTAAATTTCTTGTTAAAATAAGAAAAAGGTTTTCAGAAGTTCAATTTATCATTATTTGTGATGATTATTATTTTCTTTTTACCATTTGGTTTTTGTTCGTCACCTAGATGAAGAAAGTGTAAGAATAATGCAGTGCATTCATGCACATATTTAGTTTCATCTTTCAATATTACTTAGGTTTTTGCCCATGTTTTGTATGAGTCATACCAGATTGATTTCTTATTATTTTTACTGTTGGTGAATGCAATTTGAAGAATTAAGATTTAAGAATTGTGCTGCTGATGCTGACAACAGTCAATTCATTCTGCTTGCGGTCATCTATGGTTGAAATAGCTTTGCTTGAATGTGTGTTTGGGTGTGTTTTCTTAACTGAATGGAGGTTGGTCATGGGTACAAGTTGCTAAGTTGATACCTAGTTTGTTTTGCTTTCTTTGAGGAGAACATTTACACCAGTACAATGTGGACTGCTCAAATGATGGGCAAGCTCTATGTTGTGAATTCATGCATTATTGTTACTGCTAAAGCATGTACTCTCTTTCTTATTGCAGTTGTTTCTTGATTTGTTATATTATGTACATTACTATGAGAGTCCAAGTTTTACTTTGTGGAGCCCTTGCTTTAGTTCTGTATGGACCTACTTTTGTGCTAACAGTTAAAATATCATTTTCTCCGGTATGCCATGTTATCATGCACTGTTCCAAATTTTCTCATGTAGAATTTGTCAAAATTTTGGAAACTTTCATATTTTTTTTTTTTGCATACTTGATAAGAGTGTCCATGACTATATGTGATTAGCTGTTTAGGGAGCCTTCGTGGGGACCATTGTCGCATAAAAAAAATTCCATTGCTGATATTTATATATTAGTTGGCTAGATTAAATCATTCCATTTGTTGTTTTTCATTGTAAATTTTCTAGTTTATTCCCATTTTCACAAGATTTATGCTGTCGCATATAATAGGCTCGTGATTGTCATCAGGCCATGGTTGGAAGGCCTCAAGAACAAGCTGGCAATCTGGGCCCAAGTTTTGCGAGGACTCCCAAGTCTCCTTGGATGCCTTTCTCTATGTTGTTTGCTGCCATCTCTAATAAAGTACCTGAAAAAGATATGGAGCTTGTTCAAAGCAATTATGATTTATTCAAGGTATGTATATCAGAAACTGATTAATTTTGAGCTTTGGATGATCTTTAATTTTTATTCCTTTAATTTCTTTGGTATTTTGTTCTCTTTCATCATCCTTGCAGGATAAGAAGATGAGTCGGGAAGATTTCGTTAAAAAGTTGAGGATGATAGTTGGGGATTCTTTGTTGAGGTCCACAATTACAGGTCTTCAGGGCAAGGTATGTCCCTCGTTTTGTGATACTAACTTCTTGATATCTGTTAGATGTCTGCATATGTACTTATGGTTATAACTGATGCAAACATGTCATGTGCATGTCTGTGCTTCATTTTCTTCCTGTTTGGGTTCTGATATCCTGTTGCCTGTGGTAATTATGTCCACATCAGTACCTTTTTTTCATTTTGAGCTGAAGATGTATTTGCGATTTAGTTTGTTCTGGTATTACAGGTTTTCAGTTTGAGGAATGATATGCCAAATCTGGATCTTTTTAGGAAAAATACTTGATTAAAGTTTAACTATATGTTTGTGATGAATTGTTGATGCTTTGTTTTGACCTGTGCTAAAACCCCCCCAAAATAAAGAAAACAGCCCCTTTCAATTTGAGGAATCATATGCCAAGTATGAATTCTATCAGGCAAATTGCTTGTATTTGTGTTTGCTTAAATGCTAATCTCTCTATGCTTTTGATGGACTGTTGATACTTCACCCTCCTCTCCACCCCCTATCTTTGCTAAAACCCAAAAATTCAAGAAAATATTGGCTCTTCTTGCATAATCGTTGACTCATTAATTTTAGAACTATGTGGCTTCTCGAATGTTAAAATGTGGAAGAATCACGGAACCATTTCTTCCTTCATGCTTAGTGGGGTGCAAATTCCGACTCTGTCGTCGATTTAAAAGTATATAACACATGCTTGGTTAGCTCTGTGCTTGTGCATAGCTGCAGTGTTGTGACTACACTTGGGTTTTACTTTTCCTAATTTATTTTTTAGAAATTGGTCAAGAGATATCTTGAGGTTGACTTTGTTTGGGTGACATGAGAGTTGTTGAGGTGACTGGCTGGGATGAGTAGCGCGGAATGGATATGATTTAGCTGCAGCTAATTGTGAATGTCTTAGTTCAAGGTCAGACTCTACTACTAAATTGTGGGGGTTTATGACATGCGGCTGATAGATGAGTAAACATTGGATGGGTTTTTATGTGGATTAGCCCGTTGTCATTGTGGTCTGCACCAAGTGTCTGCACTTCCTTTTGCACATTATTAAAGCAAATTGGCTAAAGTTCAACTGGGGTATGTAAAAGTGACAGTTTACTGGAGTGCTGCATATACCTCTTTGATTAATCAAGTATTCTGCCTTTTATTCTTGCAGATTCCATCAAAATCTGAAGTTGGACTGGTCTTACCAAAAGATGAGCCGGAAGCTTTAGTCAGCTCTAAATGAGTATGGCTTTTTGGTACGCCTAAGGCAATACTTATCAACCAGTTCGAAGACCAGTTTTCAGCTTTGAGTTGTGAATATCTCATGCTAAAAAGGTTTAGGTACAGTAGGTAATCTCATCTTAAAATGGAATTGGAAGACTTGGATTGTCTCTGCTCTCCATAGGTTTTGAATAGTTGTCGCCTGTTTATTTTATTGGAGTTTCATTAGTAAAATCCTTTTAAATCTGCTGTATATCAGTTTCTTGTCCATGTTTAGTTTGTTGTCTTGTCGACATATGAGAAATCTGACCTTTTAATAAATTGGATTTCGTTTCTGGGTATGCTTTTTTCTAGTGTAATTAATTTTGAAGAAGCTATTGGGCTTGGCACCGCGAGATAATGTACCATTTTTCATCTGTTGAGTCAAGATTTTGATTGCATAGTATGTAGGAATAGCCTACCCCGTACAACGGTGTAAACGCATGTACAGATTTAATGTCAACTTTTTACCGAAAAAACAAAGAAGAAAACCGTAATGGGTGAAATATATAACACAACTCTGTCTCAACTCGGTAAAGGATTTATTGCTCGGTAAAATCAAAGAGTATTTTGGATCATGTTTACGGACCAATCTGTCAATTTTCCGGCACATTTTTCTTTTTTTTTTTTGGGTTTGTTTTTTGTGTATGTTTGTTCCATTTTGTATTCTGGATTCGGTTTGGTTCTGTTGTGAATTTATGAACTGACTCTGAATATGGGTTGAGAATTCTTAAACCAAACCAATTGCGCATTTTGAGACATTTAGGTTGCCTTAGGTTGGGTTTCGTCCTAAACAGAAGTACTTTAACAACAATATTCTGTAGATACAGAATCAGTGATTATGGTAATCAGATCAGAAGACCAAACGAGAGGGGGCGTAATAGGTGTCTCCTAAGCTTTTGACATTATATGCTCATGGATTGTACACAGACTTCCCGTGTCTTCTGGGAAATGGGACAATTTTGAGAATGATCAAGGACATGATCTTAATTTTGGTGTTGGAATTGACTGAGCTCGGGCAAAGACTGCATGGCGGAAAGGTTTCATTTTGGAAACTCTGTGCAACTTTATAGACATTATTTTGTATGCAAACAACAATTGACTCCTAGGCGTATAATTCTCCGCAGCCACCTAGAAGTAAACAGAGGACAACGGGTTTCAGCTCGGGACTTTTTGTCCAATATCCAATCTGTCAAGAACTACAATTGAGGAAGAGACGCATCATTTGTTGTTGATGGATCGCATCCAGGAGGCTTGATATCTGGCCAGTCTCCTCGACATCCCAATCTTACATAAAGACTTTTCTTACCTGCATAACAAAACAAGAAAAAACGACGGGAGCTCCTGCGATTAAGGATTTTATATGCAACATATGCCTCCATCTTCTGTGAGAGTTGAGACCAAGATTTCTCTATTTATTGTTGTTATTTCTGTGTCCTGGTTTCACATCCTGTCTTAGCTATAATTTGAGAGCTACTCGTAAATGTCCCATTTAACTTCCACAGACAGATGCAGTTCATGTTCTCACCATACTTGGTCTCTCCCTATTAACCATTTCGTGTTTATGAAAATTCACGGTTTTAATTTCCAAGGGAACATAAAATAGACATTATCTGGCAATGGGAAAAAGAGTATACCGGGAAGTTTTTTATCTGACACAATTAAGCGTTTAAGAGCACTCAGTGTGGCCTGAGCTACGGTTTTTGAGTATTTGGCATCCCAACCTCCGAGTTTTACTACCACTTCCGCATTAGAATAACCTTGAAGACCATCTTGAAAGTGCCTCTTAGCCTCGTCTCTAGCTGAAACTTCATCTGAAAACACAAGTTTGGGAACAATGACTTAAGTGAGAATAAGCACTTGGTAGAAACAGAGGACTGACTATGATGTCACCTTCACACTACTAGGGATTGTACTAGCAGAGCCATAATATATTGGAACAATTATTCCATTTGTCATGTTTTTCATCTTTGTTTCACTTATGATGCAATTACATTTAATGAAATTGTAAGATCCAGCAAAATTGGGAGTTTGATGTCAGTTACTCTCATGTTTTTGGATTGTCATCATGCACTTCACAGTTAAAAAATAAAACAGCAAGGTTTTGTGAAGTTGTTTTGGGGCCTATAATTCCGGGAAGAAACCCAAAACTTCTTTCTTTTGATGTCCTCATCTCAAAAACAGATCACTATTATTTCTGAACTTTGTGTGCTGAAAAATTTTAAGGCCGTGAAAGCTTATTTGGCCGCTCAGCATGTCACAGTGAGTTATCAGTAATGTCACCTTTTATGCCCAAGATTATGTAGGCCTATGGATGTTATCTGCCTTTTCTAGGAAACAAATTTAGAGAGGGCAATCTAAGAACCAAATTCCACATTATTCACAGCCATCCCATGTTGTAGGATTAGCTCTAATATTATGTACGCAATAGCATAACCAATGACATGAACTCAACCAAAATCTCAATAAAAAATGAAACTAATTAAAATAACAAAGAGAATTATTGTACAAAATTTAAAGTCAGACATAGATGCCAGTAAATACGAGAGATGCATTACCTGTTGCTTCACATTGTGATAACCAAACAGTAAATCCAGCAAAAAGGTGCCTCCAATGATCAGATTTACTAGCAGCACCATTTTCCCCTCCTAACGTTGCAACAACAGTACGTGCATGACTGAAATATTGGTTGCACATAAGACATTGATCTTTTCATTGTTTTCAACACTGTGCAAAATAAATACACAGAAAAGGTAATACCTACTCAGATTTTCAAGTATAGCACTTTCTACTTCAGCCACAGCATCAGAGCCCTCCGCAGAACCCCCTGGAGTTCAATCACTTAAATTAGAGCCCTGAGTGGGCTAAATGTTAACTTCATAATTAGTCCTTCAGAGCCATTTTTGGCTCTTTCCGTGAGAACTTTTAGGTCAAGGGAGATGCAAAGCCAAGTTAGAACGAGAGGGGGGTGGGCTGTAAAATTGAATATGCTTGTCCTCCTTTTAAATTTCATCTACTACCAGCTAGACCATTAACCTTAGGTCTGTTCAAGGCTCAACTATTAGCTGTCCATACTCCATGGTCAAGTACAAGTTAATTTGGGCAAAAAGAACCAACAAGAACAATTAGTAACTACAACCTTCAAGCATACTCTTCCACCTTTAACAATATAGATGAACTGACACAAAAAAGACTAAAATAGTGATAGAGGTGCAGTCAAATCACGAGTTGGTATCATAAATTCTATATAAAGTGGTAGAAACTTTTATAGTGCTAAAAATGCAAGGCTGCATACATGAGTCCAATGTTTGCTTCGTAAATGCTTCCAGTAGCTCTATTGTATGTAGTGGTGTATACCTACACAGCAACAGAGAGGAAAATTAGGGACAAAAATTAAAGGCCGACAATGTGAACTACAGAAACAGAAATGCATTGTTGATTTTACTGATGCTCTTAGTTTTGTAATGAAATTGTTTAACAGAGGTTCATTTAATCATTTTTTCTGAGGATGCTCTTAGTTTTGTAATGAAATTGTTTAACAGAGGTTCATTTAATCATACTGGAAAGAGGTTTTTACCCTAAGCCAACTGCTAGCTCTCGAGCAATCTTCTGGTTTATCTCAGTTGATTCCCCAACTAAGTAAACCGATACTCCTTTCAGAAGTTGTGCCACTCCTACAGTAAGGGATTCCCATGACTCTACAATGTCAGGCCAATTCAGTTCCTCATCTTGCTTCTTCATGTTAACAACCAACTCGTCATCATCTAGGTACCTGTATCTTAATGTTAAATCTCAATCTAATGTGGTTATTTTTATATTTGATTCAAAAAAACATTTCCCAGCGTGCGTTTACCATATTGTTTCAGCTGGCTTGATCTTTTCGTAGAGAACACTGGTATCCATGAGGGTCCGAAGAGATCCATCAAGCTGCACTTTGATTGCTAAAGAATTCTCCTTTGGTTCTACTAATATATCCCTAGAAGTAACATCTACATTCCCAAGTTTTAACCTTAATTCCACCTCGGAAGAACCATCAGAAAACTGCATTTGGATTAAAACTCTCAATGATTTCAAGCTTCCTGAATGCGGGCATTCGAATAACCAGTTCCTAATGATTAATATGTGATCAACAAACTAGCTCCTAAAATTGAGCCCTTTTTAAGTTATGATAACATTGAAATCTTAACGTAAGAAAATGCAATTCAGTCCTTTTTAACTATACAGAGATTGACATAAGGAAACCCACCACACAAAACAAAAATAGTGTAAGCTTAATATCCTTAATACTTTCACATATTAATCATCAAGGCCAAAGAATTCATCACTAACACATATCAAAGCACACAAAAATTCAAGGGTTCCCTTCCCCCCCTCTTCCTGGCACCATCACAAAATCAGAAAATAGTTTTATCGATACCTCATAATGGGTTGTGTTGGTGGAGACGGTGGGGAGTGTGCTGCAGAAAACCCGGTTGAGTTTCTTGCAATGGGTCGGAGCCCAGCTGGGAATTAAGCGATAACGGCATGTTGCAGTCATTAATTTGGGTTTTGGAAAAGAAAGAACAGTGTTGGTAAGATGACAGTGAGCTCTGATTGCATTTGAAGATGGAAAAAATATGGAAATGGAAGAAGCGGAAGCAGTCATTTTTGGGTTTAGAAGGTTTTTTTTTTTTGTTTTGTTTTGGTCTGCAGTGGATAAAGGGTTCGTTATTCAACCGCCATAAGCTATCAAAACGTCAAGTTGATTTTTATTTCTTTTTTAACACATTATCAAATGGAATATCTATGTCTTCTAATTTTAATTTGCTTTGAGTTTGAACTTTGAAGTAGTACTAGTATGTTATTATCCCAAATTATTTCTTGAAAAAGTATTTTTTTAAAAAAATTGTCTTACTTGTGTATTAAAAAAGAATTTACTTTAAAGTTCTTTCATGTATTATTCTTAAAAAAAGCAACAATGCATAATACATTATTCGTTCCAAAATTCACTTTTAAT
Organism: Gynochthodes officinalis; assembly: GCA_020080225.1. Lineage (NCBI taxonomy): Eukaryota > Viridiplantae > Streptophyta > Magnoliopsida > Gentianales > Rubiaceae > Gynochthodes > Gynochthodes officinalis. The sequence goes on along the minus strand of CM034622.1, from coordinate 29,742,647 downwards.
TTAGTACATCTAACAACTGCAAAATTAATCATTCGGGCCTTTCAATTCCTAGATGTAAATATTGGATCTATAAATGCGGACATTCTCGAAACTAATACAAAAAATAGTTATAAGATACAATACATTTAATATGTAATTAAATGCATGATTTTTCATTTTAATTCTTATTTTTTAATTTGAGTTATATACTGTTATTATTAGTAAGGGTACCATAAAAATAAAATTTTTTTTATGATAAATAAAAATTTTAATCCATTGTAATACCTATTTTTTTTTAATTAATGAAAATTTACGTTTTAATTATATATTTATATTATACAGGGTGTGTTCAACTATTATATTGAAAATTTTGAATTATATACTACAATGTGTATTAAAAAAAAAGAATTTACTTAAAATTCTTTCATATATTATCTTTACAAATAGTGACAATGTTTGCTACAAAATTAGAAAGCAAGGAAGATCTCATCTAAGAGAAAAAAAAACATACTAGTATTCTTCTTCTCTCTTTTTGGGATCGTCTAAATCATTTAAGGAAACCCAAAATGCTTATGGTACCCAAGATATTGTTCCCCTTATTTGAGCTAAAGTTGCTTAGAGTAATGTATCCCAAGGCCCTGGCCGATTCCTGGATTGTTGTCCTGACTCTAAAAAATTTAGAAGCCCATTTCCATTTAGATCCCATTTTCAGTTCACAGGCCCAAGTCTGTCAGAGGAACAATCACGTGTGACTCTATTAATATAAGGACATAATTGTTTCCCTTTTGATGTGGGCTTTTGTCTGTCTGTACTTTCTGGTACACTTTACTTTGTTCCTTTTAAGCACATTAGGTAGCCCAAGTAAACTTTGAATTTTTTCACCAATTTGTCTAGTGCTCTACAATTATAGGGTCTACATGATCGTACATATGATATATGTCGCAGCACATTGTAGATATTCTTAAATCACCCAAAATTTTATGAGCTAAAGTTTTGACTAAATCAAATCTTTTATTCTCTTATTATGTTCTTCTATCACCTTAAAACAACATATTTCCCCTTGAGGGATTCTATATTCTCTTATTGTATATTATCAGTGACGTCATTTTAAAGTGATAGGATATAATAAAAGAAAGAAAAGAGTTCGGATCAAAATCTATATATCACCATGCAAAAACTTTTATTATGTTAGAGGGGAAAATATAATTTAAATAATTTATTTATCTCAACTAAATATAGCTATGGATCCACGAATCATTGGATGCTACAACAAATTAAGCTAAAAGAAAAAGGTTAAAAAGAGTAGATGAGAAAGTGGAAAACGAAGAGAAGAGAGCCCGCCTAGAATGCCGGGCAGACAAAGACAGCACTGCCCTTAGAAGTTGCAGAGAAGCAGTAATATAATGGAAGTATGGTCTCCATCAGACCCTCTGCCATAATTCCCAGGCGCATAGTACTACTACTAGTACCATGTCACTACACCCCAGCCCCACTCACCCCCAAAGCAGCCCCTGCCCCAAGATGTGAAATAACGAAAGGCTACTAGCCCTTTATATATTTTTGTCATAACCATGCATGTTTGCATGCATACAGCAGATATGGATCCATATGAATTTAATTACATGCATACATGATATATGCCTTAGAAAATGTAGGAGTGGTGTAGCAGTAATTCATTGAATGAATGCGTGAATGAATAAAGGGACAATATTAATTGTCTCTCTCTCTTCAGAAAGTCAGAAACTGGAAGAGGGAAAGAAAGGGTAGTAGTAGTGAGTGAGTAGTGGGGGCATAGGGCTCTATCTACTATGCATGCATGGCAGAAGAGAGAGGGTCGTAATATTATGTGGGCAATCAGGCAATGTGGTCAGTGATTCAGGTCAGCGAGGGGTCAATCATATTGTAATCCATTGCAAAATCATTGAATGGTTTTTGGTCCCTTTTCCCCTTTTTCTCTCTCTGTCTCAGTCTATGTCTCTTTCTCTTCATATCATAAACACGCTTACACACGCACAGACCTCCCCCACACACCTTATTTAGAGGGGAGAAAAAAAACCCATGAATTCCTTCTTTTTTTAATTTAAAAAATTCCAAGGGAGACTGAATTAACCCTATGTTCATGTATTCATGCAGAGATTTTTCTTTAATTAGTGCAAAGATAATATATATTATTAATTTCTTCAAATTGGTAATTAGTAGAATGTCTCAAATGTTGGTGTAGATTTTGAAATCAATATTTAGCATTTGGAAATTTACTCTAATAATAAAATTCTAACAAAGGTAGCAACGCATTAATTCTTGACTCGATTATAAAATGGCTCCCTCTCTCTTTAATCTCTCTTGACTCCCTTTGGTCATTCATTAAGATTATTTAGATTTAGACAAGATATTGCAGATAATATACAAAAAGAACATTTTTGTAAATATATATATTAGTAATGTCTTATAGCCTTTGACCACATTCTTTTTTTTCTCTCTTTGTTCTTTTTGGATCAAACATTACTTTTGTCTAGGGCTTGTCATTTGCAGTCACTCTTGTGTGTTGTTACTTCAAGCCAATATTTGAATATATTTTTTTTGGTATCCCTAGGCTTGTACACATATATATGCATGGTGATGATGAAGAAATGATAACATTGTTGGCACCCGCGAGAATCTCGCCATAATATGCGTTTCCTTTGTAAGAGTATGGTAGTGAAAGAAGAAGTATATATTGTTGCTATTTCTTTCTTTCTTGTTCTTGTTTTTATTCACTAATTGTTTGTGTAGTTCTCTTTTGTCTCTTGTAATTTTGTAGTGTAACAAGGGAATATAAATGTACAACAAAAGAATGAAAAACAAAAGGTTAAAAATAAGAGGTTGAGGTGACATTTCAGTGCATCAATTTCAAGTTGGAATCAAGCAAAAGGCCATATCATTAAATGAATTTGAGTTCTGAAAACATGCCATTTACATTAAAGATCTAAAACCTCCAAGATTTTCAGATCCCTGTTGTACGATTGAGACTGATTTATTAGCCTTAACTCATATAAAACATTGATGAATGCACCATGTCATTTAAATTTTGAGAATTTTCATTTTAATCCCAACACCCCCAAAAAAAAAAAAGAGAATGTCAAAATTTTAACACTACTATTTGCTTGTGCATTTCTGGCTAAAACTTGCCACTTGATTAATTTTTGTGCACTCATTAACATAAATTGAATGATTTGTCAAAATTTTGGACAACATAGCCATGGATGGAATCTTTTGAAGGATTTTCTCCCTTTTGATTTGTTATGGTAGAAATTGTTAACTTTTATTTACACAGACAAAAATACCCAATTAATATGATGCTTTAGGAAAGTTAAACATTTTTTTTGGGTGATGAATTCAACCAATTTTCTATTGTCTCATAAGCACATTTGGAGAAAAAGCACTACTACTCTTTCCTCATTCATTGAGTTCTTAGAATGGGCGGTCTCAAATTGTTCATATTCCCCACAATAAGTTATGGGATCTAATCTCCAAAAGATAGTTGAGTTCCATAACTACATTTACATGCATTTGAGGAGAAAAAAACAAACAGAGAAAACTATGGCATTTTGGACAAAATTGGTGTTACAAGAAATCTTCAGAAAAAATAAATATCTTAACTACTCCCTTCACCCCAAATCATTTCCCTTTTTTTTTTTTTAAAAAAAATTTGGGTGGGAGGGAATTAATGGGGATTCAAACTGAGATTTGTACTTTTACAGTTTGCAAATATTAAATTTATTTAAATATCAATGTGATATATTAATATTTTTTTTTATAATAAATTGAATTAAAAAAAAAATCTATTACCCTACTGGGGTCACTTTAATCACCGACTTTTTTACCTCTCGTAAAAAGTGTCTCGAGCTACTCAAAAAATAGAAAAGCAAAAGCCAGAAAAAATTGAATCATATCCATCAATCCTCATCACCAATGGCGGTGTTTTTCTTTTCTTTTGTTTTTTTTTCCTTAAGAAAAAAAAAAGTTTTTTGAGGGGTGAAAACAAGGTGTCAAAAATAGCGTCACGCCCATCGCTGTCCCCAAACAGACCCTACAAATATCTGACGGTCACAGACCTGTTAAACGTCAAAATCAAAACGCCGTGATCACGACACGTATGTACCCCCCGAAATTCACCCCCGGAGACTACAAGTAAAGTGAATGAATCATAGTGTAATGATGATTAAATAATTTCATTCTTGTTCTTGGCCTCTGCTGCCGCTGTCGCTGATACACCACAGTACGGCCCCCTCACCCCTATTTATTTTTCTTTATTTAATTAATTTGTTTATTTTTATTACTCTTTCTGTATTAAAAAAAATTCACTTTTAATTTAATTTATGCATTATCATTTTTAGTAAGAATATTATAAAAATTTTATATTAAAAGTGGACTTTTTTTTTTAAATAAACAAAATTTTTGAAACTAAACTTTTTTTTAGGGAAGAGGGGAATGGAGAGAGTATAACTCAGCTTATTCAAAGTGGAATTATTTTTTTTTTGCGCAGAGGGAGATTTTTTTTTTTTTTTTTTTTTTGGTTTGGTGGGGTTAGGATGTAGGAGATATAGGGCTTTTGGTTGGAGGGACAGTCTGCGTCTAGTTGTACAATATTACAAGATATTTATTTTTACTGGTGACAGCCAGTAAAGACATAAAGCTACAAAAATTAAATCTGTCACAAACTTTTTTGGTTTTTATTTTTTTGGCTTTAAAGCATGCAAAATAACATTTCCCTTTTGATCCATTTTTCATGCCAGTCAATGTGGTGTAGGTCCGTTGGAGTTGTATTGACTGAAACTACTATTGGGTTGTTTTTTTCCTAGTTGTTTTATAGTTTGAGTTCTTATTGTTGTCATTTTTAGAAACATTGAAAAAAATAAAGAGTTGTTGGAAATTAACTTTCTTCGTGTTTAGGTTATTGGGATGGTTCATAAAATTCTAAGCAATCATGTATAAAGATCATGCAAAACAATAACAGGATGAGTACTATGGAGCAAGTGTTTTTTCATCTTTAACCATGCCTTAAAGAAACTTAGAACTCATTTACTTGATTCTAATTAAAACATCATGAATTTGGACAGGTTGAAGAGACATGCGAATGATGTTAGGACAGGTGAGGAGCAAAAGGGCATGGTGGTTTTTCAAGAATCATATATAATGCAAGACAGTCATTCTTAAGTAAGGACTATCAAGATATACAATAATTAAAATCACTGTTATGAAAGTGTGCTTTGCGTAAATGTTGGAAAATTAACAATGTAGGTATATTTGTTGCGTGATTAGGTGAACAAGAATAATATTGGAGTCAAAAAGTAAAATAGTTCCTTGCTTAGCTAAAGTCAAAGTAAAAAAAGTTGCGGTACTCTTTGTCTCCAGAATATATTTCAAAGTGATTAGTTTGCGTTTGTACCACACTACTAAATCATGTAACTTAATGTCCTCAAATTATTGATCTATGTGTTGGTACCAAAGGCATTAATGAAATTAATTAAAGTCACACATACTAAAAAGAGCTAGATAGCTAGAGCTTCAAATCATGAATAATAATACTATAAATTACTTAGAATCAAAGCTATATAGTAGACAAAAGAAGAAGAAGAAAAAAAAAAACCCTTATTTGGTTAGAATAAATTGACTACGACTCCCTCCGTTTTAAAAAAAGTATTCAGTTTTAATTTTTTTTGTATAAAAAAAAAAGTTCATTTTCGGGTCAAATTTTTGTATTACTTTTAGTAATAATAATAATGTATAATTCAAATTTAAAAATAAGTATAAAAATAAAAAATTACAAGCATTCAATATGTTGTACTTTAAAATTTTTTTAAAAAAAGTTATATTAAATTAAAAATAAACTATTTCTTTGAGACCCAAGGAATATCATACAAGGTGGGAATAATTGACTATTAAGCATGAGCTTTACAAATTATGTCCCACAATCCAAAGTGCCTTTGGTGATATATTTCATGTCTTCTAATTAATGTTGCCCTTATAATCAATACTCTACAAGGTTGATCTCAATTCTCAGCCATTATAGACAATTGGCATTGTTCTTGTCCAAGACATGGTAACAACAGTGAACAAATCACTAGTTCGAGCAAAACATTGATAGTAATGATTTTCCAAGTTTCAAAAATCAAAATAAACCAATTGAAAATTATCTCTCTTTTATTCTTTAATAATGAAAATATGTATATCTATCATTTTCCATAGTCCAAACAAAAGTACGCATTTTGGATGTTCCTTAATCACACACACACGCCATGTCTATTTTCAGAGCTTTAAAAGCTCCAACTATATTCCACCAAATTGTCATATTTGCAAATGGTTTGACTGGCTTTTCATGCTAGTTGTCTGGCTCTCAGAGAACTTCCCCCAGGCAAGGCCCATCATCTGTGTTTTAGGGATATGCAGTGAAAGTCAAAGATTAGCTTAGCTCATGCATGCAGTCTTAGACTGTATGCCTAAGCTGGCCCCTTGCAAATTCAATGCAATTTAAAAAAGGAATACACTTTAGGCACTTCTTCTGTTTCCTTCATGGATGGACGAATGTATGGTTAGTAGTTTTGAATTTCATTTTCATTTCAAAAAAACTTTTTAACGTGTAAAGTATTGTATGTTTAGTATTTTTCATGTTTTGAAATGAATTTTAAAATGTGTTTTGTTTACTAAAAATAAAACTAAAAATCACTCCCATCCTCTACTCTTATCTATATAATACAATATTTTAATTTTTGCAATTCATACAATATTTCAATTCAAAACATGTTTTAATTTTTGCAATCTATATAGTATTTTAGTTCAAAATCTATTCTATACTATCAATCAAAATAACATTTTAAAATATATTATTAAAAATATGTTTTTTATTTATTGATTTTTTGTATGATAAATTTTATAATCATATAAATATATAAAAAGATATTCATGTGATTTTTTAATTTTCTTAAACTTTATTTATTCGTACTTTGATTTTGTATTAACAATTTTAAAAAATGATAATTCGATTATTGTTTCTTTCCGATAATCCTTAAACATCCATAAAACATTGACACAATTACTATTTGTTTATTACTAACAGCACAAAAAAAAAAAACACATTAGAAAAATTATATATTTCACTACCATATAAATTTTGAGTAAAATAATGAATTGTTAAATTATTATAATATCATATATCCAATTTCAAATATAATTTTATCACTAGTTGGGTTTTAATAATTTAATAATTTAATAAGTTCAAATTCAAATTTCAAATTTTAGATTTTAGATATATTTTTATCAAATGAATTAAATTAATAGGTTCAGATTTTAGATTTCAAACTTCAAATTTTATATTTCAAGATGCTTTCCTTCTTATCTAAAAAGTTCGGCCGAACTTTTATATGTACTTTTTGCGAGAAGCAAAAAATGGTTAATAATAAAAAGTCACATGCCTATATAATAAGCCTTCATGATTTTTCCAGCCAAACACGTGTATCTTCTCCAGGTATAAACAAGAAAAGTGGCCCATAGTAGCATAGGTGACGTGGGGAAATCCTCCGCAACGCAGTTCAAATCTCATGCGATTTTTGAAATATTATGGAGTCTGTCGGGGGTTTAGTCTCTCCTCAGCCGCTAATTTGCACATTCTCGATTTACAACCCGCCAATGGCGTTTTTCTCCTCAGTATCCGCCAATTCATGCACATCCCTCGATTTATAACTCGCCTGGCTAAGGGGCTTTTGGTACAGGCTTTCGTAAGGAGGACTTTCTCCAAATCAAAAAGAAAAGTGCCTCCCATAACTTTCATTTTGTAAGAAATATTATGTCAATATCATGAAATCCGAAAATAAAGAAGATGCCCACATCCACTATATGAAGGTGAACATGATGAGTTCAAACAATAATGTTTTCCTACTTTTGAAGCTACAATTAATTTGTGACAACAAACTTGTTATTGACATTGATGATATGATCCTTTGGAAATTAAGTATCATATTCAATGGAGTAGTTGTGTTTGACCAGCTTACTGAGACATGTATTCAAAGGCAAATCCAACTTCTTTAGCAAAAGGGTTTAATTATTGTTCAATCCAAATGAAGCACCAATCTCTTTCGGAATCAATAAGTGAAGCTTTTTTCGGTGGAACACAAGTTTGGTAGTTCAATTGGAATGATCACAACTCACGTTGTCACAATTATGTTTGTTGTTGTTTGGACCTTTTTATTCATTTGGTGTTACAATGATACCATTTAAAGTCTTCTAAATTCATTTGAAACGATCCACTCATTGAAGCATTGTGGATAGTGCAAATGATACTTGGTCCAATTATGACCACTAGCCTAATATATCCCAACCATTTCTGCTAAATTATCTGGAAAGATGTACCTAATAGAAAAAGCTTCACCTTGTAATATTTGGCATGAGGTTGATTAGTCTCGTTTCAATGTCATTCTATTTAATCTCCGAAAAGAAAACTGAAGTTCTTTTTGTTTATTTTACTCTCAAGAAGGGATACGATTATTGTATTTTTTTGTAATTACTAAAATCCGAACCCTTAACTTTTAAAAACACCTGAAGTCTTAACCATCGTGTCACTATTTACTCAAAAAGAAAACTAAATTAAAGAAAATACATAACATTTACTTCAGATTTTCAAATTGGTCCTAAGTTTTGAACTCAAAATTAACCCCAATACATATAATCTTAAGTCTTTTGTTGGCAATCAATTTGGAAGGGCTAAGTTCATTGGTTTGTACCACCGTTTTCAATTAACTTTGTGGTCCTTGAAACTGCCATAATCTCGTGATCATATCGTTGGTTTTGAACGCAAAAAACATTCCAAACCATGCAATCCTGCTGCCAACTGTAAGTGAGAGTAACCAGAGTACTAAAATTTTATTACAACCCTTCTGATCGGTCATACTTATTCTGTTGTGAACCTGTTGAGCATTGTCCTGTTGTCTGTACCTTCTGTTAAACCTTTACCATACGTTTTGACTTTTCTTTTGGTTGTTTTGTATAGATCTTTTTTGGGGGGTCAAGATTTCTTACAAGCATTTAATTACTTCTTTGAGAATCTTAAAATGGTGGTACTACATAGTCTTTGCTTCCAATTTGGTTGTCTAACAATTGTTTTTAATTATAATATATATACATATATTTTCAATTTGGTAGAGAATTCTACTGGATCAAGAAATTTGGAGAAATATTTATTTTGTTTTTCTTTTTTTTTTTACTAATATAAACAATATCAAGCTATTTTTTCCCCTTAGTTTCTAGTTAACGCATGGACTGTGAGAGTATCCACTATCCACTGATTAAGTATGAAAAGGGTTCTAAAATATCATTTGACCAACTACTCCACATTTATATAGTGAAAGGACATACACAAAAGTGCAATTTACTTTTCCTATGAGGGTTTGCGGACTATTCCACTAGAGTGGGGTTTATTTAGTGCACATTCTTAGGAAGCGGCTGCGGGTTCCCTTGTCAACAAAAGCACATACACAAAAGTAATATTGTTTTTACTAGATTCTTGTAATTTGTTAGAGAAACAAATGTTTATATAAAATTGTGAAGGAACTTGTTAAGTCATGGATTAAATATTGGGATTGTTCTAGTGAAGATAACCATAAGGTTTTTTTCGAATGTGAGTCCTAAGATCAGTTCCCAAGGTTTGTATTTCAGAGTATTTATGCCCTTTACATTGAGTCGAATCATGATACCAATTTATTTTTCTAATTTAGAGATGAGTTTTTTTCTTCTAACCACAACTCAATTGAGCATTCCTGTAACGTAAGTTAGGGGGAAAAATGGCAAAATTCAACTGGTTCATCATTTATATTGTTCAACTGATCAAATTGATGTTAATCAATCAAGGGTGAGTCCATAATAAATGATGAAAGCGGCAATTAGAGATTGGTCCAATAGCTATTTCCTATAGTTTAAAATCATAGAGATTGGTCCAATAGGTATTTCATATAATTTAAAATCAAGAAAGAGACTAGTCTAACGATATGAGACATATTTAAATAGTTATGAGATTTTTGGTCCCGATTATTATGTATCAATTGTGTCTCATTAATAAAAATAAAATAATGTAATTTTATTAAAATTGAAGTTTATGCATTTTATTTCAAAATTTAATATATTTTTCATGTTATGTATATATCTTCAAGTACTCATAATTATTGGTGCCATTTGTATCCCAATATTCACACCTGAAAAAACATTCCCCTTTTGCACTATTAGAGTCTTGGCTCCCTCCCTAAGACTAAAAGGCATGATTGTCTCTTACCAATTTACAAGTTTGAACATTTTCTATTTCCTTAGAAAATCTCAGTTCATGAAAAAAAAGAAGGAAAGAAAGAAAAGACAAAAAGCCATCAAGAAAGAGACCTAAGCTATCAAATGGTCCATGACCTATGAGGCTTGTAGTACTCCTATACTACTAAGGCATGTTTTTATCTTTTTCTTCAATCAGTCATAAACATTCTTTGGCCTAAAATGTGCCACAGACATGCATCAATGTGCACTTTCTCATAAGGGAAACACCCAACAACACCATCAAACTAGCTAGCTAGTGATCAGAAAGTCACAACTCAAAAAGGACGTTTATTTATAGGC